>CM042842.1:30576562-31776562 GCA_023653725.1 Bungarus multicinctus | reverse complement strand
GTTTGGTAATTGATTATTTTTTTAATAATTACCATTAAATCTTCAGTTTAATAAAGGAATTGGGGAAAGAGGTGCCTGTGTCTATTAATTAGTGAATGAAAGTTTATGCATGAGTAAAATACAGAACACATTTTGTCTTATACTTAAACTGAGCTTTGTAATCTTAAAAGTTTACTGTATTTTAATGAAAACAATTAAATCCCCACCCAGTTAATTAAAGAGTTACATGTTTCATACAGATCTTTTAATTGGTGATGTGGCTTGCAACACACATAAAACTCCTATTGTTGAGACCATGCTGGTTGGCTATCCTTCATCTGCCATCACTCTTATTTGGACAAGCTTCAATTACTCCTGTCCTTTCAGCATTGTGGCTTGAAAATAGAAAGTTTTCTATTGCTGCTTTCTGCTCATTGTATGTTCTAAAATCCAGGAAGTCATATGTAGCCATAATGGCAAGCCTACATTCACTAGCAGGCTAGGTGTACTGTGTTAGCACTGTGTTAGTATAATTAGAGTAGTCTTTGTGGAGCGATGGGTAGTTTTCCTTCCCTTTTCACAATATAATAGTATGCACAGGCAGTGCCGTAATCGAGCTAATAGAAAAGTCAGTGCAACATGCTCACAACATGGTAATGCTAGCTGTAGAAACTGGAAACTAGAACAAGAAATCATTCAGTAACTGTTTAATTTCTGCCTAACACGCATTTAAAATATTATATTTATTGAAGGTAGCACTGTTTTTACAGACCCTGGAGTATTTTGCACTGGACAGTTATGCATAGTGGAATGGCATCCTGGTAGAAAGAAAAAAATGGAGAAGACCACAGATCTCAGTAGCTTCTTGTTTCTTCAACCGATTTATAAATTGCAATGGTAGAAGAGATGAGAAGCAGAGCAGCTCTACTTTTTCAGCTAAAATAATTGATTCCATTCCAGGTCCTACTATTAGCATAAATACATAACCTGAAGAAATGATCCCCAAATTTCTTTGCTTCTTCTTCCAGCTCCAAAATAGCAGAGGTTCTCCATGAATCTTTATTAAAGCTCCTGTATTTTAAGATATTTATTCTTTGAAATTAGGGTCAGCTGTCTGGTGGTCACATATGTAGATGTACTGTCAGGGTTCCAAGTAATAATTCCATAGCAAGCAAAACTCCAAGGCAGATAGATTCCTCAAAGAATAGCTTTATTGAAAATATTGTTTTGGCACAGATCTGGTGAAAACCGACTCTGAATACTTGCGCGATTTTCACCTAATTAAAAGTTAACGTTTTCCCACTTTCTCAAAACAATCAGTCACATGGTCCAATCACGGTGCGATCTGGCTGCCGGGTGACATCACTCTGTCTTCCTCCGACCAGGTGTGAGAATGTCCTTGGTTCCCAAGAGAGAATAATTTGTTTTGGCTACAGAATCCCAACTCTCTAAAATCCCTCCTCCCTATCCCTCAGCTCCAGTGTGGCAACACAGAAGCTGTCAAAAATAGCTTTGGTCAGGTCAGCTTCAGGGTTGACATGTACATTCAATTATTCATGGTAATAAAAACATTAAAAAAAAGAAACTTGAGTTAAACTGGGGCTCATAAAATGGCAAAGATGGTTCAGTGGGATACATGTTGGGGCATAAAATATTAACTTTCACATATATAATGGTCAAGTCTTTTCTGACACTGTAAGATACTTGATTATATCTTAGGGAACATTTAATATTGGTGTTAAAACTGTAGACTCTCCTCCTGTAATGTTGGGAGTATGACTAGATAGATATTGGAATTTTTTACACACACATACCCAAAAAAGTAAGGAATCTATAATAAAATTGCTACTCCCATAATGTATTTATACAAATTTTGGCATACACTTTGAATGATATATAGAATTTTGGGCATTTCTCCTCAAAAAGATACTAAAGAAATAGGGATGAGGTACATAAAGTCCACATATACACTTCGCACTAAAAAAAGGTGGTACTAGACAAATAAACATGTTAGAACACAACAAACAAATCTGATTCAATTCAATTGACATTTAAATTTTATAACGGTGAAAATACAACAAAATGCAATTATTATACCGTGTTTCTTCAACAATACGGCTTCCACCAATAGGAAGACCCAGCATGTTTTCTAGGCATGAAATGAAATTAAGCCCCTCTCCCCAAATTTAGGCCTAGTTTAAAACATGCTGGGGGGGTAGGCCGGGGGGGGGAAACTTGCCTTTAACAGTGCCCTGCGTGGCGCTGCCGCTGTTCTTGCGCCAGCAGGAAGTGTAGAAGCGTTTCTGCTGCTTCTTGGGTGGGGGAGCTGCCTCCATGGCTTCCAAGTTCCTGCCGGCACGAGAATTGCATGACAACAGCAGCAGCGCCGGCGGGAACATGGAAGCGTTTCTGCCGCTGCTCGAGTGTGTGCGGAAGCCTCCTGTCACACAGAAGAAGGACACGGCCGCGCGCCTCCCCAGCAAAGTCGCTGGGCTCCCTCCTTCACCCTCCTGGCAAGTGCGCGCGGACATTTCCCTTTTCAAAGAGTCCCCCCAGGGCCCTCACAAACTCCCTTCTACGTGACATGCTCGGACGGCTTGCAAACCCTCCAGCTCTGGGTTCCATCTTCAGCTCTGCGGCTTCCCCCACACCATTTTCTGCACCCGCCACGAGAGAAAACCAAACAATGCTGCTGCGGTGCCACCGCCGTTTGCCTCGCAAAACAAGGACATCCCCCTGTGCCCCACGCCCAGCCGCTGCTGAGAACAAAGCTGCGGAAGCCCAAAGAGCAAGAGAGACAAAGGTCGCCACCGACCCCTTTTGGAGGGCAAAGAGAAAAGCGGAAAAGCGACCGGGGAAAAAAAATTAGGTCTGGGAACAGGGAGACTGAGAACCTTTGGCCGAAAAGTAGCGCCACGAGGCAGGTGCCATGGACAGGAAGCTGTTGGCTGGTCGCCCCTGGGGAAAAAGGCTTCAGGACGACCTGGCATTAAGAGGCAAAAGCCAGAGAGTGCTGAAGTGTCTGTCGGCGGGCTCTTTCCCGGCCCACAGAAACGCAAATGCGGTATTATCTGCGTGGGCTTTGGGAGGTTTTAATGTGCATCTCCCATCCATTTAGGGGGAGAGGGCGAACTCCGCCGCTGCTCCGAGGAAGGGCAGTGGAGAGGGGGCTTCCTTCCCCGTGTGGGGTGGAGGGAGAAGGGGAGGAGGAAGCAGCCTGGGGGAAGCAGTCCTGTCACACAGGAGGCTTCCACAAACACTCGACCAGCAGCAGAAACTGCTTCCACGTTTCCGCCGGCGCTGCTGCTGTTGTCGTGCCGGCGGGAACACCGCTGCCGCCCACCCGCTGATGGGGGGGGAGAGAAATTAATTCACTCCCGAAAAGATGGCCTAGCCGTTTTTTCGGGGCTCAAAACAAAATAAGGCCCTGCCTTATTTTGTGAGAAACACGGTACTCATCCATGTATTTAATCATTTTTGTTTTTTATATATAATTTTTATTAAAAACATTCTTAACAATTTGTCTGATGACATGTACCAATGGAACACCATGTTATAAATTTTAATATTATAACATAGTGTAAATTTCAACCTGTTCAACTGCAGGGTTTTGCAGTGGTCCAATCTGTTTATTATAACCAATTTTTTAGCCCATCTTATTATATTCTTTCACTTATTTTTTTTCTATTTCAAATTTCAATAAATTTTTATACAATTTTAGCTATTGTGTGTTCTTCACTTGTATAGTTTTATTTCAAGGTCCATCTTACAGTGTGCAAAATCATAAATTCCTTTGTCTACAGTGATTATATATTAGTCTATTTTTCTAATAATTGTAAATAAGAGACCCATTGATAGCTGTATCTCTCTCCTACCAGTTCTTGTCTTGATTTTATTTTATACTTCCCTTGCAAAAAATGTTTAGTCTCTTACAGTAAGTTATGTTTGCCTATTATTTGCAGTCTATAAAATCCTTCTTCTACTGAGAGCCACAAAGGGGTCTTGGGCCCCCAAACACCTTTGGGTTTATATCTATTCTCAACATGGTACATCTCATAATTTTTAAAATCCACATTAACTGTAATTTGGTTGGACATAAATATGCCTGCCACCCAAATCTCAGATCATGTCCCTCTAATTCCGCTTTCAAAACATGTGTTTTCTGAAACTGAATATCACTATAGGCAAGACATTCATTTTTCTCACAGAAATTCTCCCCAGCAATGAAATTGTATTTTATCCCAGGGGTCTCCAACCTTTGCAACTTTAAGACTTGTGGACTTCAACTCCCTGCTTTGCTGGCTGAGGAATTCTGGGAGTTGAAGTCCACAAGTCTTAAAGGTGCCAAGGTTAGAGATCTCTGGTTTATCCCATCTTAACATGTCTTTTTAAAATTTCATTCCGTATCTTACAGTTATTTTGAAATAACATGTTTGCATTTGTCAATCTTAAAACCCATTTTATCCATCAATTCTGTCTGAACTTCTATTTTTATATTTTTTAACATCTTTGCCTTCTGTTTATTGATCTTGAAACTTCTAATGCACCACATTCTTTTAATTTGTCCATTAATATTTCAATTCCCTCTAAAGGATCTTCCAAAATCAACAGCAAGTCCACTGCCAAAGGCCTTAATTTATAGGTTTAAAAAAAAAACTTTCCCCCCACAATCTTTTCATCCTGTCTTATATCTCTATTCAGAATTTCAAGAACCAAAATATGTAAGAGAGAAGAATGTGGGCTCCGTCTATTGATTTTTATTTTCTATTTCTCAGGGCTTTGTTAGATCTCCATTAACAATTATTTGTGCTTTCTGTGAAATGTAAATCTACTTTGCCCATTTTATAATGTTCTCTCCAAAAACCATATTTTCCAAAACATTGAACAAGAAAGCCCTAATCAGATTGCCAAAGGCCTTTGGTAAAAACCCACATTGATCCTCATGAATAAATTCTTGAAAAATTATTTTCAGTCTATTAGCTGGAAACATTATGAACAACTTATAGTCATTAATCAGTAATGATATTGCCCTACAATTTCTTGTTAAAGTCAAATCTTATCCTTCTTGAAGTATTAATGTTGTTTTGGCCTCTTTCCAATTCTCTATCTTCTTCCCTGTAGGACAGAGTTTATTGTGTTTATTTTGTAAAGTGAAAATTCATCATCTTCCAGACATTTATAATAAGAGCCTGGTCCAGGCACTTTCCCAGTGTAATCTTTTATATGGCTTCCAAAATTTTCCTTATTGTAGTAGGTCCATTCGTAATCTGTCTCTGTTCCTCTACAATCTTTAGTACATTTCATTTAGATTATTCATCTACTTTCTCCAGAGAGATGTCACTTCTGTATGACTTCATGGTCCATTAATAGAGTATCTCCCACTTGTAATTTCAAGTTTGTTCTTTCTTTTTTCTTTTCATAATTTAACCACTTCCCTGCCTTATTTGCAAGTACATTTTTTTTGCTTTACATAATTCACTTTTATTTACATTTCTATTACTGTTTGGTAAATGCTTACTTTGTTGAGAAATACGTATCTTCTCTGGAAATTACTTTAATTTTTCTTTTTTCTTTTTTTCATTCAAAATAGTTTTTAAAATTCTCCTCTCTTTTTAAGACTGTTATGTATAAAATAATCTTTAACAAAAACTTTATTTGCATCCCAAATCATTCTTAAATCAGTGCCTTTACCGATTTTTTTTTCAAAAAGTTATTTTAATTTCTTTTTACAATTCTCCACTATTGCTTCTTTCTGTAATAACATTTCATTTAGTCTCCATCTAAAAGAACTAGATTTCTATTTATAAACCAAATTCACAGGAGTATGATTCCAGGGAAAAAAAGGTAATATTTCTACTTTAGAAAGCTTAGTAACCACATTCATTGAAATACAATTTTAAGTCTATTCTTGAAAAGAATAGATATGCCTTTCAGAAAAGTGAGAATAGTTTCTTGAATTGCCATTTTTCTATCTTTGTATATCAACCAGTCCTAAATTGTCCATCAAATCAAAGAAGACCTTTGGTAATTGGCCTTGAGTGATTTTGATATTTTTTTCCTCAGAGGTTTTATTCAGTTGTGGAGAGTTCA
The DNA here is from genome assembly GCA_023653725.1 of Bungarus multicinctus. Classification (NCBI taxonomy): domain Eukaryota; kingdom Metazoa; phylum Chordata; class Lepidosauria; order Squamata; family Elapidae; genus Bungarus; species Bungarus multicinctus. The sequence goes on along the minus strand of CM042842.1, from coordinate 31,770,493 downwards.
CTCCATTCCAATCCTTCATGAAGCATACATTTCCACTAGAAAAACCTATTAATCTCTTCATAAGTCCTTTATAAAAGAATAGTTTGTCTTCATTTTTGGACATAAATTCCTCTGTTGAAATCCTAATCCCATGCAAATTAACTTCCACCCCAACAAATCTGCCATGCTCATCAGTTAATACAAATTCTGGTTTTAGTTTTAGTTGGGGATTTATGTACAAAACCACTTGAATTCTTTTTTTGTTTCCACTGAAATAAATTCACCTAAATTTTTATAAATCAAATATTTTATGTCCAGTTTTTTACTATGTGTCTCCTATAGGCAAATAAAATTTTGGTTTACTTTTTTTAAAAATAATGACTTTTTTTCTATTTTGAAGAGCATTTCCTTCATTTATATTTGTAATCTATAATAAAGCCAAAACTTTACAAAAATTGATATCTTTAACTGCCTACTTCAATATTATCCCTTTTGGTTTCCTGTTGCATCTGTTGAAGTTTTGTATAGTCTCATCTGATACAGAGGTGATAGGTTCTGACCAGTTCTAGAGAACCAGTAGTGGAAATTTTGAGTAGTTCAGAGAACTGGCAAATACCACCTCTGACTGGCCCTGCTCCCATCTATTGTCTGCCTCCCAAGTCCCAGCCGATCAGCTGGGTCTTCTTTTGTTGCCCTGCACAGGAGAACGGAGCTGGAAAGCAGGTTAGTGAATGGGGATTTTGCAGTAACCTTCCCTCAGGAGTGGGGAGGGAATGGAGATTTTATAGTATCCTTCCCCTGCCATGCCCACCAAGCCATACCACGCCCGTAGAACTGGTAGTAAAAAAAAATTGAATCCCACCACTTATCTGATACCCTTATTTGAATCTCCTCTAATGTTCTTTAAATTTTTCTAAAAGTTCCTTCACTTTCTGGACAAAACATACAGTAACTGAAATCTTTTCTCCTATCACTCTGCAGATAGTCTAATGATTCTCTCCTTTCCTCCATTTTTGCTGCCCTTCAGGTCATTGTCATTATATTATAACCCAAAAGCAAAAGTGTCTCAAACAAAGGAAAAAAAGGCAAGTTTCTCCATCCCAATTTTTTTATTTTGTTTTCCTGTGCCCTTAACATTTTGATCTCATTGCACTCCATAGTTACAGACAGCATCATAGTCAACATCTCCATAGTTACAGTCAGATTAGAATCTGGTTTATATTATTCATAAATATGTCCATAAAAGTCCAATTTGCTTATTTATTTTAATTCCAATTTATTCAAAAGCACTTTCATAAAAATAATCTTTCAAAATAGCTATTTTTTATCCATTTAAACTTTCCTGGATTGATTCTTTTTTAAGATTTTTGTCAAAAGGTTTTAAAATCTTTGTAATCCAGAAAGAATAATAACTCACCAAGTGGAATTTTAATCCTGTTACTCAGAAAATCTTTAACTGTAAATTAGCTACATCTGACAATGGTTATTGATATGGCCTTATGCCCATATAGGCTGCATTAAAGTTGGGGTCTTGATTGAAATCCCTCCGAGCATCCAACTCACAAGCAGATCACAAAAATTTTGTGCTGAACTTGATGTTCCTGAAGGAGCGGAGACAACATTGTGGTTGAGATTGGTGGCCAGACACAACATTCTGGCCACCAAAGACTCTCGAGAAAAAAAGAAAAAAATCATATAAGATTTCCCATTTGCACGCCAGAAAGCTGTTCTTCATGAGCACACTGCAGGAACGCATGTATTTAATAACTTCTTTATTATCTTAAATATTCTAATTTGGCAACAACTTTTGGAGACGCTGTCAGGTTTGTACCCAAGGTGTTAAAACTCCTTAATTGTGTCCTTGTACAGACTTTCAGAGGAAAGAAATTCTATTTAACTAAGTTATCATATGGATGTTCTACTCTGAGGAACCAATATAGATGTTGAGGAAGCTTGATAATAACCAATAACTGGAATTGTTAAAATGAGGATCTAAATATATGATTTATGACCAAATGAATTATGGTAATGACTGCTAGCACCGCATAACGGAGTGAGCTCCTGTTACTTGTCTCAGCTTCTGCCAACCTAGCAGTTCGAAAGCACGTAAAAATGCAAGTAGAAAAATAGGAACCAGTTTGGTGGGAAGGTAGCAACGTTCCATGCACCTTTGGCATTTCGTCATGCCGCCCACATGACCATGGAGATGTCTTCGGACAGCTCTGGCTCTTTGGCTTTGTAACGGAGATGAGCACTGCCCTCTAGAGCCGGAAATGACTAGCACGTATATGTGAGGGGAACCTTTACCTTTACCTAATGACTTGTATAAATTTGCAGGGTCAATTGCTCTCTTATGGTAACTGAGAACCATTTTGAAAGGCCTACCTGTCCTGAACAGCAACATATTTCTATTAATTTTGCTGGCTTTTTCATCAGTGATCAGCATTCAAATATTAATCTGTGCCTCTCTTCCTTCCTGTCTCTCTTTCACTAGAAAGAGCCCGAGATTATCTACACAAGACAGGAAGATTTATTGTCATTGGTGGAATAGTCTCACCCGTACATGACTCATATGGAAAACAGGTAGGTGTATTTTTTTTTCTTTTCTTCTTTGTTCACAAAGACAATCACAACTGTGGGGAATGGATACTAGGCACCCTAAAATGAACAAGTGGAACATCTGTTGTTTAAACTCTTAATTAAAATGTTTACCTTTTTCAGGTAGGAATGCACTAGTTGGAGAAGGCAACTAGTATAAGCAAATCTGTAGCATGAACATGGCAAGCTTTAATTAATTAAATGAATTTTTCCTTCATTAATTTGTCATTTCTTCTGATTTTTAAATTATCATCTGAAACACAATGCTCTATGTCAATGTCATCATGGGATAGTTCGTTTTCTAAAATTATCTCTTAGTTCCCACAGGATCCCTATCAACCAAGTGTAGTAACCTTTGGGGACAGGAGCAAGAGATCATACTTTACTGTTTTCATTAAACTTGTCCATTGTACGTAATACAACAGAGTGATCCACTTCACAGATAGGAGATTTTTTTTGTTACCATCTCCATTTAAAAATATCTGACGTAGCTGAGCAAAAAAAAAAACCCTCTCACTTCCATTTTTTGTTTTGTAATTCTGTATTGTTGTAAAGAAGAGGCTAGTCAGATGGAAATTTTTTTTGTGGCCTTAAAAAGTTTGCCACCTGAAATTCCCTTCCTACACATTTATTAAAAATGCAAGTGCCCAACTTTTTCTTCTGAACATTTGACCACTTTATAGTTAGTTGATTTTACATTACGTAGTTTATAAGTAACACTAGCAATCTAGAAACAGACAGGAAGGGGAAAAATACGTGTATGTAAGGCTGGAGTGTATCAATCCTGAAGTGAACGTGGCTGAGGCCATCTTAGAGGCTTCATGGTTGCCACACAACAGAGGGAGGGGGAAATAGCTAGATGGGGTTTTGTAGCCAAAACAATAAAGTTTTCCTGTGGGAACCAAGGACGTTCTCACAGGTGGCTGGCCAAAGGAGGAGTGAAGTAACCAAGCAACCGGCCAGCACCTTGATTGAACAGCATGACAAGTGATTTGGGGGAAAGGAGAAACATTTATTTTATAATTAGGTGAAAGTTGCAGGAACTTCAGAGTCAGTTTTCACCAGTTGTGCCAATTTGATGTATTCAATAAATTGTTCTTTGAGGAATTTCCCTGTCTCAGAGTTCTGCTTTCTAAGGGTGCATTACTTGGAATGCTGACATCAAGCCAACTCTCCTTTTCAAGTCTAATCAGAGCTGTTCTCCGGGGTCCTGAGAAATGGGAAACTTTTAAGTATTTAGGGACTGTTTTTCAAAAATTATTTGGAGCACCAAAATCTACAAAGATGATGACATGGAAAGATTGGGACTCTAAGGCATTCATTTGAAGAGTATGACAGTTTTTATGCTGCATTGAACCTGTATTTTTTTTCTAGTTTTTCCTACCAATAATCGGCAAAAATTGTACATCTGTTTTTGGTAGTTTGCTGCTGAAATTTAGCAATGCGGTTTGTGAAAGTTCCAGTCTGTAGTCTATCCAGCAGTGTCTGATGATTGTTTGGCACTGCTCGTCTCTGAATTAGGGAACTGAGGAGCATTAATAATACGATAAATAAATAAAATAAACAAATAAATTAAGCTTACCCAGCAGATATCACAACATACTGTATGAGGCCTAAGGCTAATAAAACAGTTATTCCTTAATATAAGTTTTAAAAAGTCTAATAATCCAGAATTTCCCTTGGTTAATTCTGACATATATTTCTTTACAGGGTTTGGTTTCCAGCCGGCATCGCCTGGCAATGTGTCAGTTGGCTGTTCAGAGTTCTGATTGGATAAGGTATAATAGCACATCTCATCACTTATATTTGCTACAGTGGCTTGAATTCTGCTATTTGTGTGGTGCTCAGGATAAGCTGCTTCATGGCAGGATATCACTAGTGGGTTTTTTTTTAAAGTCCAGATGATTAGCTACAACTGTCTGATCAAACCCCACCCCTCATTTTATAGGTGTTGCTTATATTACAGATATAAAGAGGGGCAACACTTTGATTGTTCGGCTGTCTTGACTTTCTGATCTTCCAGGAGATGTCCTTGACTCAGGGACCATGGTTTTCAGATTCAGAACATAGTTCCCTCTTATGGTGTTATAAGCATTCAAAAATGAAACAACAAACTTTTGATAATCTGAGCCATAGAATGCTTTATTAGGGAAAATACTGCAGTATGGACTCCGTTCAACTCCAGAAAAAAAACATTTTCTAAGAGGAAGGAGACGCCTCCATTTAGTGAATACAGCTTATATAGGTTTATCAAATCACATGGTTACATAATACTTCCTTTTTCCATATATGGACGTTATACAACTTTCCATGGAAAACTTCCAACGTTTTCATATTTCCTGTTTATCAAATTCCAGAAAATTATAAGGAAAGATTAATATTCCTTAGTGTGACATTTATAATTCAGAGTGCCCTGGAACATCTTCGCAATGATTGCCAAGTACAAACTTTCGCAATCTTAACATATTTGCCTCACAAAAAACACATTTCCCAACTGTTCTGGTCTTTTAAAAGTTCAGACTGCAGACACAAAATGGCTACAGTCTGGTTCTTTATATTCTCAAGTATAATAACCAAATTTTACTTATAACATGGAATGCTAATATGCAGCAGGTTTGCAAACTAAAATACCAGATGCAACAAAAAGACAATGTTTTTCAGTCTTTAAAGTCTGATGGAGATGTAGTTGCTTTTCTTTATAATTGTTCTTAAGTGAGTGGATATATACATTTGAAATGAAATGAAATATACCTTCAGCAGCTTGGGCAACTTCCATATGTTTGGTCTTCAACATCATGAACCAATAGTCATGCAAATTCTGCGAAGTATAGTCAACGCACCTGAAGGTTTCCTAAGCTGGCATAATGTTTGCACGAATCACTCTTACAAGAACTTTTTTTTTCAACTGCACATTGATTTCATTGGGAATAGTTCCTCACAGAAGCTTCTCAAAGCAAGAAGTTAGTGATAGGCATATCAGTAACGTGTTGCTTTGGGTCAGATTTGAGACAGTCAAACTAGAATATACGTGAAAGCATTCAATGAGCTCTATAGTAGGATCTGTGGATTGTTAGCCCCAAGTATGATCAGACAGTATGAACTATTTTTTATTAAAAAAAATATTGCTTTTAAAATAACAGGGGGGGAAAGAACACAACAGATGCATACATCATCAAAAATATATAGCAAGTGCTTAAAAAATAAGTTAAAAGATACAATGGAAAATTACTAATATGTTGTAATATCCTTGAATAGCATGCTTTTTTAACTTGCATCTGTGGCATCAATTTTATTACATTTATCAATATGAAGTCTACATCTATAGACAATCCTCTCATAGGAAGTTGATGGAGGTTCTCATTAATCCAGGTCATGGTTGTCCCAAAGGTGTTTTTTCAAGAGGCAACTGGACTTTCTAGTTTATCTTTAAAGAGAAGCGAAATGTCTTCAAAGAAAAACCAGAAAGTCCAGTTGCCTCTTGAAAAAACACGTTTGGGACTCTCATAGTGTTGGAAGAATTATCCTTCTGGGTTCAGTTCTAAGTGTGGGAAAAGACACTGGAAACATGGAGGCTGTTTGGAAAGATGGTTTAATGGTGGAAGGATCAGATGCTCTGGATTAGCGATCACCAACCAGTGGGCCGTGACCCACTCGTGGGCCGTGAGAAAATTTCGGTGGACCTCAGAGAAATCTCACCCCCAGAGCACCCCCCCAAAGCAACTAATCCAGGCTGTGCAGAAACACAAGGTTGCACCACCCACATGGTCCACAGGAACCCTCCCTGCCCACTCGCTCCTTACCCGGCAATCTTGCCTGCTAAATAGCTATTTTTCCAACCATCAGCTGTTCTGCTCTGATGGGAGACTTAGATTAGCTAGGAAGCAGGAAATGGTTGGATTTCTTGCTTTCTAGCTAGTCTTTAGATCTTTGGCTCTGCTTTTAAGCACAGCTGAACCTCCCTTAGGACTGAAGGTTCTATTATTCAGTGCAGACTCACGGCAAGCAAATTTGAGAGACTGAGCTAGCCGATGGCAGATAGATAGATCACTGAATGATTCTGTGAGCAACTCAATCTGCCTGCCTGCTTTGCCTGATTTTGGGTAAAGGTTGTTTTTTTAAAAAATAAAAAATTCAATCTTTACAGATATGGTATGTTGTGAGTTAATTTTGTGAGTTTGCTTGCTAGCAAATTTTATGTGATAGATTGAGCTAGCTGATGGCAGATAGATTTCTGAATGAATCTGTGATTCTGTGAGCAGTTCAATCTGCCTGCCTGCTTTGCCTGATTTTGGGTAAAAATTGCTCTTTTTTATAAAAAAATCAATATTTATATAAATATTTATAATATTTACACACAAGCCATGCCCAGCCAGTCACATGTCCACCAAACCACACACACAAATTAGGCCATGCCCACAGAACTAGTTTGGTCCCTGGGATTTAAAATTATGAGTTTGGTGGTCCCTGAGGACCAAAAGGTTGGCGACCCCTGCTCTGGATGAAGAAAGAAGGAAAAGGAGGGCGGGTCAAGATGCTGAGAGACCCTTATATAATATCTGTTGGGACCCACCTTAGTGTTTCCTGTTCCTGTGCAAGAAATGTATCCCACTGGCTGTCAGACTCCCAGGGGCGGGGGTCTTAACTAACTTTGTAGGCTTTGTCTGGAGCACATGAGACAAAACTCAGTTTTGGTTGATACAATCTTCCCAGGCTGGGTGGTGAGATGGGTGGAGGCCTTTGTTATGTAGAATACTCTGGCCTAGGCCTTAATGGCCTATTAGCAAAGGTGTGGGGGGGGGGCTGAGTTTCTGCCTCTCTGAGGTGAGTTTCTGCTTCCGAGTTTCTACTCTTTTTAGGGGAAATATTCTGCCTTTTTAATATTTCCCGGGATATTTCATTTTTCTAGGAGTGGGGGTGGGTACTAACTTCCTACAATAGGAAGCAAATCTAAAATTTAACCTGCAAATTGTGCTGCCTAAATTTGATCTATTTTTTAAAGATTTGGAAGCTGTGTGAAGTCTGTAGGCCGCAACTTGCCTACCTCTGATTAGATCCATGCTCAAATTTTTGAAAATGTTTTGTGTTGCCAGCAAAACAGTCCTCTTATTTCATGTGCCCCTCGGGGCAACTTGGCCTCTTTCAATAGCAAGATTTGCAAGTATTTCAGGCTTGGTCTAATTGTTTTCTTTTGGAGTCATGAGACTGATGTCTTACTAAGTCATTCAACCTTAGATTAATTTATTAACCCCTCCCCACCATAGTTATCTTGAATAGCCTTTTTTTTTTTTGCATGAATGAGCAGTTAGCAACATTGTTAGCGAATGTGTTTTAATTAGCGACTTCACATCTCTGAGAACCTCAGATGGAGAACATAAGAAAAAAAAATTGGCTGCTAAGGACATATTTGAGAAACAGCTCAATTTAGCAGTTCATCAATTAAGAACTGGTGCTGCTAGCTCAGCCTATCAGATTTTGATGCTTTTTTTTAAAAAAAAGGAGGCTGGTGACGGAGAATCTGGGGATTTGGGCACAATACACTCGCTGACTTTTCCAAATGTGAGAAATTGGCATAAGTGCCATATCCTGCTATACTTCCTGCATAGGATACAACTGGGTGAACAAGGAGGCAGGATTTCAAAAACTGTACAATGTGGAGCTGGATAGAAACCCAACAGATCACCCACCTAATATTCTTGGGAGGGGATTGCGGCCACAGGCCAGTACATACTGTACATAGGCAAATCCATAAAATGTAAAGGGAAAAAATTCTTCATGTTGAGTTTGACTTCATGGACATTTCATATGGTTCTTTTAAGCAACCATATGAACCTGGTTTGTAGGGCCTGTTTCTCGGGATGATTTCCATTAACTTGCTTTAGCCCTGTCAGGGTGATCTCTTCTTACTTAGCTTTTCAATAGTAACCAAAATCATGCAGGAGTGGGATTCAACCGGTGTTACTACCTGTTCGGTGCTGCACAAAGCAGCTGAGGTTGAAAAAACAGGAAATAAAGGACAGATAAGAGCCCAGGCAGGCGGGTGGGCCAAACAGCAGCAAACACAGAGCTGGTTTGGTGTCTGCTGCTCTTCAGAGCTACTGGTTCTGATAGAGCTGGGCAGAACCAGTAGCATCCCACCCCTGAAATTAGGTATATGTAATATACTTATACATGATAAGAGGATGACACATATTACAAATAGATCAGATACATTTGATTGGAGCAGGGAAAAACCTTCCCAAATCAACTGACAGACAGAGAACCTGAACCAGGTGCACTTTTTCCCCTCTCCGATTTCTTTGGGGCAACAGACTGTCTCACATTCAGGGTTGACTTCCTTTCAGATGGAATGGTTTAAATTAAAATTTTGCAATTAAAATGTGTGTTTGTGTGTGTGTGTATAAATTGTAATTGTAATTGTTATTTGTGATTGTCAAATCAGAGTTTTCTAATTTCTTCCTCATCGTAGGGTGGACCCCTGGGAATGCTATCAGGATACTTGGCAAACCACCTGCAGTGTACTGGAACATCACCGGGATCTGATGAAAGTGAGTTAATGGCTGAAGCTGATGGCAGAGATCAAGAATACTAGGCTAGGGGCTGCGGCGGGTTTCACAGTAGTTTACCATTGGTTCAGTGGCCGTGGCTTGGTGGGCCTGCTATCAGGGGTGGCATTCTACCAGTTTGCACCTATTCGTTAGAACCAGTTGTTAACATTCTAAGCAGTTTGGAAAACCGGTTGTTAGAAGAAATTACTGTCCTAATCCTGTAAGGAAGGCAGGAAGGAAACATTCTGGTGTTGCTTACAGAAACTGCCTCTCCATTAACCCTTATTACAGGACTAGTCTTCCTGTCTCAGGAACTTCTCTGGAGTTTTTTTCCTTCCTTTGCTGGTACTTTGCTTGTGTGGAGTGACCATTCAAAGTTACAATGGCACTGAAAAAAGTTACTTATGACCATTTTTCACACTTACAACTGCTGCAGCATCCCCACAGTCACGAGAGGCCAGGCGAGGAGATGCATGCCTCAATGTGAGTGATGTTGAGTTGGCCACATCCAGCCATTAACATGACCACCAAGCCATGCCTACCAACTTAGCCACACCCACAGAACCAGTTGTTAAAAAATTTGAATCCCAACCCTGCCCACTATGTGCATGTGCACACACACTTTGTATGTGCACGTGTGCCAAACACGCACTTTGCGCATGCGCAGAGGCTTTCCTACTCACCTCCTGCAATCCTGCACACTCCCGGTAGCTTCAGCAGCTGATGTGCGGCAATATGCTGTGCCGCGCAAAGCAGCTGCGCTTCAAAAGCAGGGAATAAAGGTCAGTATGGGACCCCGGGCGGGCAGGTGGGCCCAACTGCAGAGCATCGGAAAGAACAGGTTTGGTCTCTGCTGATCTTCGACGCTACCGGTACGCCAGAACCGGGCCGAACCAGTAGAACAGCACCACTGGCTAGGGGGTTAAGTTCATGCTATTTATTGAAAATGTAATGGAAAGTGACTTTGCCTCAAAAATTAGAATTTTTAAGTTACAACCAGAAAAGGGATTAAGAGTAATCACACGTTTTGTATCCTGGCAATAAGACATTTTTTACTTCTTAAATTCAGTTTCCATTCTCGTTGGATGTTCTTTAAGAGGTTAATTTCAATATAAAACAAAACCTGGTGCAAGTATGGCATCAACATCCAACCACACATATTTCCTCCCCCACTCCTAAGTCTTATGTGCCCAAGAGCATCCCAGAATCATATCAAAATACTTTTTGTGAGCTCCAGCTCCAAATTCATTTATGAATGTTACATCAGGGCTGATTGGTGGTGATTTTTCCCATGAATGGTGATGTCTGAATTTCAGCCAGTAACTGTCCTTCCCGCGTCACATAATGAAGCTACATGGAGAGCAGCATAGCGTAGCCCCATTCTGAATGTATATTAAAGGTCACGATGTGTGGACAATATCTATACCACATAACCTGATTTTCTTCTGCCTCTGCAAAGAGGCTGTGCCGATGACCCCAGCAAAAGGCCATTGTACTTGTGATTGGAATCTTAGCACTCTTTTCTTGTACTTTGTTTCCCCTCAATAAAATTGGAGCAAATAAGAACTCTCTTGTGAATGTGATTGGCAAATACTTTAGGTACAGAAATACAATTCATTTAAAAATTGCTATCTATTTCTCTCTAAAGCGGGAATGGTCATTTCCCAACATTCTGCCTCCTTATTGTACCCTGAGCTCTTAATTCAGGATCAATTTTCCACCAGTTATCCCACTAATATAAACTGTTAATGGAGTGTCTCAGCAAACACTTAATCAAAGTTGATTATGGACTTCTGCTAGTTTAGGATGTGAATATGTATAAGGTCTGGACTTGACTTAGTTATTCTTTCCTTTTGGTTTGAAAGTGGATAATTTAACTCTGATTACAACTGTAATTTTAGTCCTGTAAAAAAAAAAAAGGTCATTGGAAGTACTGCTCTGATCTGATTGTAAAGATGTATATATTAACTTATCTTGAGCACACAGGTTTTTTTTAATCAGAACATTGATCCATAAAGCCAAATATTCTTTTCACGAATGGGCAACAAGATATCTGTGGAAACAGTGTCGTTCTTTCTGAGTTCCTCAACAACTGCCACGAATGTTATTTGGCTCTGATTACCAGAGACAAATTTATCCATTTTTACTAGTAACCATGAGTAACTTTACCTTCCATGAATTTGTCTAATAGGGGTTGCTTCCAATCTGGTTCCTACAGTTCAGATTCTTGACCAAATCAGTTTTGAATCATATCTCCGAACTGAAGATTTGCATTGTCTGCTGCACCTTCCTCCTTTAAAATTGTCCAAGTTGATGTCCATCATGATATCCTGTGGGTAGCAAGCTAGTTGGCTAATTCAGCACTGTATGGAAAAAAATATTTCCTAATTCTCACCACACACTATTTCATTCAATAAACTCAAGTTCTAGTCTTAAAAGAACGAGCAAACTGTTTCCCTTTCCATTTTCTACACAGCGTGCATAAATCCATACACATTTTATCTTCCAGCTTCTAAGATACTTCAAATATTGACAATTTTGACATGTACTTTGCTTGCTTCCCATCCTGCCCTGGTTCTCAAAAAACAAAGCATACAAACAATAAAGAATGCCAGGGAGAAAAAAAAGGAGAAACCACATACTGTATTTGACTGTGGGCATTGCTAAAAGTAGACAATGAAACCATTCTGAGTGCCACCACTGGTGGGGTCTGCAGAGGGATAAAAAAAATCAAGGTGTCAGCCAAATCAAAGATGCAGGGTTTTAAAAAACATTTAAAAATTTAAAAATGTGCATAACACATTAAAAAAACCCTAAGGTTTTGATTATGCAATCCCCATTGCCATCTTGTCTTTTTTTTCTTTTTTTTTTTGACCCTCCTTGGAGATTCCCCTGCCAAACACCTTCAAAGCTTTGTCTTTGAGTGTGTGCAAATGTTCAGAAAGAATATGAGATGTTGGGGAGAAAAAAAATGCTTCCCCCTCCCCTAATTTGTAGTAGGCTTGATGAATATTGCTCCTGAAGCTAACTGATGCTAGTGGGGCTTAGTAGCTATCACACAGGAGTGATTTCTAGCAGGGCCAGATTAAAAAAGGAATTAATTCTGTTGGTAATTGTTGAAAGGCAGAGAATAAATCACTCCATTTTTTAAAAAAGAACCTACCTTCCCATGTGCCATGAACTCAGTGAAAGCAGAGCTTCTCACAGTGGCTCTTAACTATTAAAATAAAGCAAAAATTAAAGAGAGATGTGTTTACTGCCACAGCTCATTTTAGCTCTCAGATTCTGCTTAATGAGAAAGAGAACCCTGGGAATTTTGTAGAGAAAGAGAAGCAACGTATTAGAAAGTCATACTAACAGGGGAGGAGAGAAGTGCCTCCCACCTTCCCCCACCCTTTCCTTGATTCAGAAGTTGGTTTTTCAGAGAGCTTAAGGAGGAAGGAAGCCCAAAATATTTACAACATCTAATTGCATATTTCTCAGTATGATTAAAAGGCCCTACACTGTTCCGGTGGCTGCTGTGTTTCCTGTCCAGGAAAATTCCACCAAGCACCTTTGTTCCTTTCATTGTTATGAAAAGCAACAATTGGAAAGCTTGACCAATTCTGACAGGTCAAGGGTCATGGCAACATATTGGAAAGGGCATCAAATGGTTAGCTTTGTTTTAGAAACCCCAGTGTTCTCTCCTTTTATTTGTCAGAAATAATTTTATATAGGGTCATTTTGAGTCCTCTAAAATTCCTGTCTTCTGTTTGACTCATCTGCCCTTTTAAAAAGAGAAGGATTTATCCACAATCTTTGAGGGATATTGATGTTCCCAACAAAATAGCCAGGGGTAAGGAACTTGTTGACCACAAGTCACGGCTCACATTTTTGGACACTAATCTGAACTTAATAAATCATTTAACAAGAATATGTTAATATGTTTAAAACGATACTTGATTTCTTTATGAACATGGCAGCAGTAGCTGATGTATGATAATAGAAAAATTTGAGAGTTATGATGGGCAGTATATTTGGGAAGGCTGTTAGAGGAGTTAGTGAGAACAATCAACCAATGGAACAGCTTGCCTTTGGAAGTTATGGAAGCTTCATCACCTGAGACTTTCAAAAAGAGATTTGTGATGACCTGGGGCGTGACACAAAAATAACAAAGTCACAAAAATAGAATATAAATTCCCTTTAATGCCTCCAACTTGGCCCCAATGTCCAATTATCCTCAGTTGGATGTCAAACTCTTTATTTTTAATATAAGTTTTAGTTGGGTTTTCATGAAAACATACAAATAAGACATCTTTTTTTGAGAATAGCATGATCCTGGGTTATCACTTCTTCATACATACTCAAACTCAATTTCATATTCATCTTTGTGTTCTATTCCATATCTCATTACTATTTTAACATTTTCAACATAATTTTCCCCTTCCCTTAGTTTTCTCAACTTTATTTTTAATTATCTCTTATATAAATTCAATTATATATCTTTTTAAAGTTTCAATATTTTTCTAATCATTATATTTATACTTTTGTCTGTCCTGTTTCAATTTCATATTATCTTTTCTCATTAAACAAATTTTCCCCTGTAGTTACTAATTGGAGTAGGACACCTTTAGATCTTTTAATTTTATCCAATCAACTCTTATTTAAGCTTCAATTTATGGCTTTAGAATTATAATATTCAATATAATACATAATTTCCAATCAAATTCTGTTTGGTACATTCTTAAAATACACACTGTGTTCTTTAGAATATATATGTGTGTATAACAGTAGTAAATATAACACTCATTCCATTCCAATACAATTCTATCATTGATATTAATTACAATCTTAATTTCTTTAACATTTCTTTTCAATTGAATATCATACTTCCTTGGGAACACTTATAAACTTTCCATAATTCTTTTTTTTCATATTTCTCTTCACTTATATTTTAAAATCATTAATAATAATTAACATGTTCCCATCCTTTCCTAATTTCATTCTCTCGTTCTCTTTATTTCATTTATTTATTAATAAACATTCCATTGCATTACAATAAGTGTTTTATCCATCATTTTAATCATACTTTATTTCATATTTTCTAAAATTGTTTCTATTTCTAATATATTAATACTATGTTATTTACCTTTGCAGAAATCCCTTTCTTAATTAAATTTTCATCCATTGTCTCTAAATAGGCTTATACTTTCAATTCTTGTACATTTTCCCTGTTTCTCTATATCCTGTTTCTGTCTTTTATAGCTTCTTTTCCTTTCCTTCTTCCCCCTCTTATTCTCCCTCCCCTTTTTGCCCCCTTGTCTCTCTGCTTCTAATTCTCTCTTCTGTAATCCTCTCTTCTGTTGCTTCCTAGTATTGTAATTATTTTTCAAACTATTCTTTTTTTTGGTTGTCTTTTCAAATCTTAAACTTTCCACTTTCTTTCCCCCCTTTCCTTTTTTTCCCCCAGATAAAATTACTTGATCGTTAAAGATGGCTTCTTCTTTGCCCTGACCTTCTTCTTCTACAAGTGTTTCTTGTTGTTTCTCATAGTTCCAGATCTCCATTTCTAACAATTGAAATACAAAGCCAAAAGAACCTCTTCCTTCTTGTGCTTCTTCTTTGTATTTTTTAAGTTCCATTTTCAGTTTTTCCAAAAGTGATGCCATTTTAAACACTTTTAATCAACCACCCAATTGATTTTAGTCATTTAAATCCAACAGCCAAAAATCCAAAAATCACCAAGAAATCCAAATAAACCAAAGCTATTTCTTCTTGCTTCTTTTCTTTTCACTTTCTCTTGCTGGGGTTCTGTTATTTTTTAGAAAGTTTCAGTTAGAATGTATACACCGTGTTTCTCCAACAATACGGCCTCCACCAATAGGAAGACCCAGCATGTTTTCTAGGCATGAAATGAAATTAAGCCCCTCCCCCCAAATTTAGGCCTAGTTTAAAACATGTTGGGGGGGAGGCCGGGGGTTAAAATATGCTGGGGGGGAGGCCTTTAACAGTGCCCTGCACGGTGCTGCCGCTGTTCTCGTGCCCACAGGAAGCGTAGAAGCGTTTCTGCTGCTTCTCGGGTGGGGGAGCTGTCTCCATAGCTTCCACAGTTCCTGCTGGCACAAGAACAGCAGCAGTGCCGGCGGGAACGTGGAAGCATTTCTGCTGCTGCTCGGGTATGTGCAGAAGAGGAGGGGAGGAAGGTTGGAGGCGAGGCTGCGACGTGCACGAAAGTTGGAAAGTTGAAGGTTGGAGGCGCGCGCGGGTGGTGGGGATGGTGCGGGGGGGGGTATTTACCCTTTTGCTCCTCCCTTGCACACTGCCCCTCCATTCCATCTCCCCCCCTCCTGTCCCACGGCCGGATACTCACGAGCTGGGGGGAGCGCGCAACGCTGTTTGTTGTAACGGACACGGAAAGGAGGGGGCTCCCTCTTCCTCCCGGAAGACTCTTGCCAATCACGATCCAATTGCCCCCTCCCTGCCACCCTTGCCTTCCTGCCACTGCCCCTCCCCCTCCTCCTCCTCCTCCACCACCACCACCTCATCCACCTCTGCCACTGCCACTGCCACCGTCGTTGTCAACGGGAAGGAAGCTCACAACATGGCGAGTGAAAGACAGAAAGAGAGGGACGGACATACGTGGTGGTGGCGGCAGCTGCCCACGAGTGTGCACGCACGCTGCCAACCCATCACTGAACGCCGGCACAAGGGTGGGATGGCTTGACTTGACAGCGCGCGCGTGTGTGGATGCGTGTGTCCCGGTGCATTTCTCCGAAGCATGAGGCGCTCGCTTGGCATCTGCTTTTGCGTGTGCGTACGACAGATGGACAGATGCACGCTGGCGGGGTGGGGTGGGGGTGCAGGGGGGGGATACACCTAAACAAAATCCATACCCGTTCACGCAAAGAGTGTGTTACACAGGAGGCTTCCGCACACACCCGAGCAGCAGCAGAAACGCTTCCATGTTCCCGCCAGCGCTGCTGCTGTTCTCGCGCCAGCGCCGGCAGGAACTATGGAGGTAAGTGAAGGAAAAGCAAGAGCGGCAGAGGAAGCAGCATTGGCAGGCGCCGAAGGTCTTGCAATTTAAAATGCCCTGCCAAAGCCGACATCCACACTGCTGCCACCCACCCACTGATGGGGGGCGGGGGGAGAGAAATTAATTCACCCCTGAAAAGACGGCCTAGCCGTTTTTTCGGGGATCAAAAAAAAAAATAAGGCACTGCCTTATTTTGTGAGAAACACAGTATATATATTTCAAATTCCAGGGTACCTTACATTGTTGCTTTTCAGTTCAACACGATCAACCAAAACTTTGTCTTCTTATCTTCCTCCTGCACATCCTTTTCCGGTTGAATTCTTCTTTGAGGTGGCCATTTCTGACCACCATTACAGTTGCCTTTGGGAAAGGGAATAAAGACCAGCTGGGGAGGAGAGATGCAGCTCTCCTCAACCCTGCTGGCAATTTCCCCCTTCTTCACCACCTCTATGGGGTGGCTTAGCCCCAAAACCAGCCAGCTTGGGGCACTCCAACGGTGAGCACAGGCAGAAACTGTGCACAATTGTGGATCCCTGACTGTTGCCGAAGAAGCTCAAACCGGAACCACAGTTGGATATCAAACTCTTAAAGAAAACAGAAATAACAAAACCCAACACAAACCACACTGAAGTAATTAATACTGCAGGCCAGGATGATAAATTGCAGTCTTCTACCAGATAATGCACCAACCACAGTTGGGAGGAAGCCAAAACCCAGATAAGCTTCGACAAGAATAATACACGCTTTGCTTCCAGCAACTTTGCCATGCGCAGTTTGTCCTTTTAAACAGTCCTCCCAGCTGCAGCCCATGAAGGGGATCAGGGCCCTTTCCTCCCCCGTAGACCACGCCACTTACATTTCTCCCTTATCTGCTCCTCCCTGTGTGCCCTAGGATGAAGAGGGGATGGGCCTGGGTGGGCCTCTGGATGGGCCTCTGGATGCCCATCCAGCCTGTGCTCTTCCCCAGTTTCCTCCACAACCATCGGAGCTACACTCCCACTCCCTGTCAGCTGTTCCACTTCTCCCTCAGAGTCAGACTCCAACAGGGACATGACAAGATTGAACTGCCATTTGTCAGAAGTAGGGTCCCCTTATTGGACAGGGGGTTGGACTAGATGACCTACAAGGTCCCTTCCAACTCTGTTAATTTGTAATCAGGAAGATTTGACAGCTAACTCCCACATTATTATTGCAATGTATTATAGATTTTGACATATGTATATCTATATATTCAAAGAAATACCAAATAATTCTTTTGTAGGTCAAATTTTTCAGCTCCATTGAGGGTGCACATTCAATTTTCAACAATGCTTGATAATGTTCCACCTCTTTATTTCTGCCTTTTGCAAAAGAATACAGCACCCCCTGGTGGCAGACAAAAAGATTGTTCCTGTTATTGCATACTGTAATACATTGCATTTACTATATTATTTTTAAAGAACAAGTTAAATGCAATCTTTGCTTTTTTCATATTTTTTTCATATTGCAATTACTTGGGCATTTGTTCATTTTAAAGGTATCTCTGCCATCTTTTACTCAAAATCATAAGAGGTAGTCATAACATTTTTAAGGTATGTTTAAAAAGTTGTAATTATTACATTATTACAGAATA
The DNA here is from genome assembly GCA_023653725.1 of Bungarus multicinctus. Lineage (NCBI taxonomy): Eukaryota > Metazoa > Chordata > Lepidosauria > Squamata > Elapidae > Bungarus > Bungarus multicinctus. The sequence goes on along the minus strand of CM042842.1, from coordinate 31,752,744 downwards.
CTGTGAAGAAGTATACTGTTAAAGAGAATAAAAATACCTTGTTTTGAGGGAAATCAACCAGACTTTGTTTCAGATACATTTTTTGTAATTGCACAATGAAAGGAATTTGAAAAACTCAGCCTTTGAAAACATCAACGGACATGATGGTTTGTTTAGGCTACCGAGGGTTTAAGACTTTAAACAGAAATACATCTTTGGCTCATCAATCAGTTTTAAATTCACCAAGCAAGATGAGCACCTTAGGCATTTGTGCTATATAAACACGAGGATGTCCTGTTCTCAAAGCCTTAAGAAGCCGGTGAGTCGGACCATCCTACTTCTTCTAACCAGATTGTTACTAGAATATTACATCCAGCATTACGATCGCATAATCTAGAGCTTCTCAAAGAACAAATTAGGCAAATGGAAGGAGTTTTACTTGTTAATGTATCTCAATTCCTATAGCAGAGAGGTATTGAGCAAACTATAAAGCAAAGTATAGGCAAAATGAACAAGGAATAAAAGCAATCAGAAAACAACCTGATTATTTTAAAAAATGGTTATTGTATACCTAAATCCAGACACAATCCCTTTCAAACAACTATGGTAACTCAGCTGTAATTTGGAGGTGGTATTCAACAGGTTCTGACCAGTTCTGGAGAACCGGTAGCAAAAATTTTGAATAATTCGGAGAACTGGCAAATACCACTTCAGACTGACCCCGTCCCCATCTATTCTCTGCCTCCCGAGACCTAGTTGATCGGCTGGGTCTTCTTTTGTTGCCCTGCACAGGAGAACAGAGTAGGAAAGCAGATTAGTAGGGTAGGGAAGGAATGGGGATTTTGCAATAACCTTCCCCCAGAAGTAGGGAGGGAATGGGGATTTTACAGTATCCTTCCCCTACCACGCCCACCAAGCCGCCCCCATAGAACTGGTAGTTAAAAAAAATTGAATACCACCACTGCCTCTAACCTACTTCCTGCCTAGTGTCCTGTGATTCCTTGCAAAAAAAAAAAGCTTAGTTAAGTCAACACTTAACGCTGAAGCCAGGTTCAATGCTTCCTGTCAATATTTAGAGCATGTTGATTTTGCTCTAAATATCTTGATCTTCCTCTGCTTCCCTAGGTTTTGGCTAAACTAAGCATCTTTCTTAGCCTGTACTCATGAACACTGATATCGCTACCACTCTCACAGCTTGGAATGAAAATCTTACACTTTCAATACAGATGCATATAGGTTAAAATAAACACCAGGGGCCTAAAGGTCCTAGGTCTCTCTTAACAGCATCAGGGATACCTTGTCAAACCAGTCTAAAGGACTACTGTTAGGGGGTGCTTTTTTGTTTCCCTTCCCAGGTAGAAGCCTGTGAACTCTAAAACCTTGCCATAAATACCAGACCACTTTCAGCAAAGGCTCGGGACCTGGCTACTTACGGGACCGCCTTCTGCCACAAACAACCTCCCGCCGCCCAGTACGCTCCCACAGGGTCGCCCTGCTTGGGATACCGCCACCTGATCGTTGTCGGCTGGCGACCCCGAGATTACGTGCTTTCTCTGTGGGAGCCCCCTCCCTTTGGAACTATCTCCCCCCGGATATACGAGACACATCGGACATCCTAACCTTCCGGCGTGCAGTCAAGACCTTACTTTTTAAGCAGGCCGGCCTAGCCAATTAAAGGTTTTCTGAGATTTTTAAATTTTAGATTCAAATAAGACTTTTAATTCTATTTGATGGGACTCAATCATTTACTTACTTACTTATTTTACTCATTTATCCTATTTTCATCTATCTATATTCAATTCTGAGTTAATTACTGTTACTGTTGACTGTATCTTTATATGTTTAGACTGTACACCGCCCCGAGTCCCTTTTGGGAGAGGGAGCGGTATAAAAATACGATAAATAAATAAATAAATAAATAAAAAGGGTTTCCCAGCTAGAGATGTTGATAAACCTATTGCCTGGTGATACTTTATAGCCATTGATATGAATATCCAATTTTCACCTTATCTTTCTTGATAATTGAGAGGTGTACATGGAAAACTGCAGTCATGATTAGGACTGTGACAGTGCTTTTCCTCAATAACTTGCTGTGATCTGATCTGAACACAGGAATACTATATTCACACTGTTCTGCTGACAGACAGAGGGTATAGGAACAAAATGGAGAAAGACGTGACCCAGGCTTTTGGGCAGAGTTGCCAATAGGGAGATAAAATTGGGTAAGGGCAGCTTTGTAAAAACAAAACAAAAGCCTATTTTTCCCCCTTTTTCAGTAGATACCTATATGAAAATGCAAACTAACTTTGACTAGCCAGTTATCTGAAATGATATAGGGTCTCCCACTTGAGCCGGGTATTGGATTAAAAGACCTCCAAAGTCCAGTCCAACCCTTGTTATTCTGCTCTGTTATTTCTTCCAGCGAGTTACTGGTTGTATCCTGTCCAATGTGAACACACCTTCTCTGACCCCAGTGATTGGACAGCCCCAGAACGAGACCCCACAACCTATTTACCAGAACAGCAACCTTTCCAACAAGCCAACGGCAGGTAAGAGTGAGCAGAAAGCCCAAAATTTAGAAGCTGTTGAAAATACAACAGTAACCCAGGTGAGAAAAGAGAACTTGTGATGGTTTTCCTGCCTCAGATGCCAAAATAATTGGCCAGATTAGATTTTTGGCACTTTGACATCTGGAGGGGAAAGCCATGTCCTGTTCCACCCAAAATAAGCAAAATGTTTCAGTCAGACTTTCTCATTCACCTTTGTAATCTATACTCGGGATAACTGCCATTCTCTAATTATACACCTTCCACTGAATTGCATGTTGAGACATTTCAGCCGTTCCTCATCCTTTCATCTGCTGCTTTCTCACCTTCTGACTGGCACACCTGGTTTGCTCTTGGCTTCAGCAGGTGGCAGAGGGTGCATAAGAAGGTAGGAGAAAAATTGATTAGAACAGCTGCAATGGTTCACACTTGGAGTGGGTTTAATGGCACAGGGAGTATTTTTTTATCTTGCAAACTACTAATCTGAACTATCCAAAGAGAATTGGATATTAAAATTTTTGGTTTCAAACATAAACAACTGCTGGGGGCAGAGAAAAAAAAGGGGGAAATAGATCCCTTTCACTTTTTGATCATCCAGTAGGTGATATTGTCTTTAAATGTAACACAAGTGCCTTGCTAAATCTGATAGAGAGCCCATTTAGTCTAGCACAGTGATGATAAATCTTTTGGACTCTGTGTGTCAAAACTTTGGAAAATGCCAAACTTGATGTTGTTGGTGCCTGCCCCACGAACAAAAGAGAAACAATTCTTTACATATTCAATTATTTTTTTAAAAAATACAATCCAGTCATGTGGTCCTCAATATTATACAAAGAAACTTCAAACAGCTACAAAAGTAAAATACAGTTAAAACTCATTTTCAGAAAGTCTGGAGATCGTGTGATCTTTTAACATCATTGTGCTGTCCCAGTCAGTCTATGGGAATTGGATAGTTACTTAGGAATTATGAGCTGTCCCCTTAAGAGAATGCATCATGGTAAATGTAGTTAAAGGTATCCTGGGAAATGTAGTTCATGTCACGTGGCTACATCTGTAATCCTGATTGGTCACTAAATTGACCCTCCATGGGTTGGGGGAGTTTCCTTCATTCTTGCCTGGACTCATGAACTCATAGCAGCTTCTTTCTATCGCTGCGAGATGGGTTAGGAGATAACCATCTTTTACCTGCAAAGCTGATATACAAAGGATTGGTCATTAAAGAAGAACTTCATCACAAATGTGAGTTATGAGGATACCTGATGTACCAATAAATAAATAAATAAATGTACTTTGTTATGGATGTTTTGTGGGATTTATCTATCTGCATCTGCACAGCTACAAATCCACCTCTGTGCAGGAGACAGAAAGGTAAAAGATGGTTATCACTTAACCCATCTCGTAGCGATAGAAAGAAGCTGCTATGAGTTACTGAGTCCAGGCAAGAATGAGGGAAACTCCCCCAACCCATGGAGGGTCAATTTAGTGACCAATCAGGATTACAGATGTAGCCATGTGACTTGGGAATGTAGTTACATTTCCCATGATGCATTCTCTTAAGGGGACAGCTCATAATTCCTAAGTAACTATCCAATTCCCATAGACTGGCTGGGACAGCACAGTTATTTTGGGAGACTTTGGAAGCCACATGAAAGCACACATCCCCTCTGCGGCCTCTGAAAATTGTGCAATAACAGGCTTTCTAGGATAGTTGCTGGGTCTTGTTACCCAAAACATTATGGTGTGTCAGCTTTGATACATATCATAGGTTCACCATCTCTGCCTTGACCTCTGCCTTGACCAGCCTCAGGTCTGGCATTCTGAGATACATTACAGTATCTATTTCTACTTCGTAAATATATATTTTTATTTCTGTTTTACTTTATTTTTAATGTGCATGCTCAGAATGATACACTACTATTATTTAAAAATATCCAAATAAATTAAACTCAGTATTTTAATCATAGTTGTAACTGCTCATTAACTAGAAATGGCTGTTGAAAGTCATGGATTTTGACTTATACTTTCTTTACTATATATTATTTTCATTGTTGATTTTAATTATATTTTTCTTTTAAGTATCTCTGTCACTGAGTTTCATTTTAAATGTATGTTTTATTGTATTGTCAAAACAACACTGTAGTTGGTGCTCTAAGTTAAATAAATATTTTAATTTTGGCTGAAGAACTTTTATAATTTTTAAGTCATGGGTCAAATTGGATTCTTGTTATATACTTAAACTGCAGAGGGGGAATTGTATGTTAGTGATTTCCATCTGAATAAGAGGACACATGTTTTTGTCTGCTGTGTAGTTCTCAGAAATAAATTCAGGTTCTGTGCTGTGTTTGTGTTGAGGACAGCAGTAACGTTTTGTCAGAGCAAGGATAAAAAAAAATTATGGTGATCAAATCGCAACCCACGTATGTGATTTTAAATTGTACAGGAAAGCCACTGAATGAAGGGACAATAATGTTTCATTTGTAAACCATAGTAGTTCCACACTGTATTAAATGCTGATTTTCCTGTTTCATCCTCTGCTTTCCTTTTTTCCTCAGCAAAACTTTTGGGAAAGGTGGGAGAAAGCCTTAGCAGGATTTGCTGTGTTCGTCCCCCAATGGAGCGTTTCACCTTTGTGGGTATGTTGTTGAAAAGGGATTGTCTGCAGCCAGCTAAAACTTGTGACCTGTGTCTGAAATTAGATTCTTTTCTAGATGTAGATGACCAAGCTGAGCCTGAGGGAGGGATCAAACACGTCATTAGTCATGAGTCCCTGTGTGCCCACAAGAGATCTAAGTCCGGCCTATCTTGAATGCCTTCTTAATTCCCACTCATTTCTCTTACTGTTAGTAGCTCAGATTTTTGTAGAGAGCTTAAGCTTTCAATTTTCTACTTTCTACTCGTCTGAATTGCTTTCTACTTTCTACTCATCTGAATTGCTTGACTCTCTCGATTTCCCTCGTACTTGACATTAGCTTTTCTTCTGGAGATTGTTACATAATTAAATAGAACAACTGAATGATTTCTACCAACAATAGCTGATGATGGAAGTATGTTGTGCCTCTGGCAATACCAGTCTCCCTCAATTTATCTCTAAATATTTCCAGGATTGTGCTGAACACTATATGTGAATTACTTGGATGTGTTTCAGAAAAGTTGGATCAATCCAAACCAGGACTGAAAATGATTTTTTTAAACTATCCAATATGATACTTGCTTTTCAATTTGTCAGGCATGTTTTAGGCTCAAAAATCTTGTTATGCCGATACTGGATTTGATATATTCTGGAGTTCAGAAGACTCTCTTAGGGATATACTAGATGTGAAGCTTGACTAAGTAATAAAAATAATGCATTCAGCATTTGGGCTTTTGCCAGCCTTTTTCACATTTGATCTCCTGCTTCATTTCAGCCACTGTTATTACCACTACTTAGAACTCTCATTTTTCTGTAATTACTTTTAATTACAGTCTTTATAAAAGGTGCTCTAAGTAGAGTTGTAAAAGAGCACAATAATTGACTGTGTAGTAAGAGTTGCTTAGTAAATATAGTGCTTTTAACTAATAGATTACCTAATTGTAGGTCTTCCTGTGAAATACAATTTCAGCATTTTATTTTCTTGCTTTCTAGATGAAAATGCTAATTTGGGGACTGTGATGAGATATGAGGAGATCGGTAAGTGAGCATCATCCCTAGGCCCTTGTAAAAGTGGGCGTATTTGCCTATAAAAGGGGCAGAAGAGTTGTGGTTACTTTATTGCACAATTGATGTTGATATTAGTTGGAAAAACAATAAATATGTACAATACATACATATGCAGTTGCCCTAATTAAATCATGAGCCTTGAGCCAAGGCTTCAGAAACTTCAAATAATTTATTAGGAGCGAACATGTCGGCATGAAGGGGTTGAATATGAAGCTGATTCTGAGACATGTAATTCACTGTCACCCTTGACCCTGGTTTCCCCCCATCTCTCTGGGTGTATCATAATTCGTATTCTCCGACAAAACATATTCTTAGCCAAGAGTCATCAATCACATTCTCCAATTAGAGATTTGCCTGGCAGAAATTCTGGTAGCTTAGTTATAATCTTTGCAAGATAAGAATGGAATGCACTTAGGGTTCCAAACTGCTGCACTGCTGTTTCAATTTTCTCCTTCCCCCTCTTCTGCTCATGGCAACTCTAAAACAAGCGTAGAAATTTTTTATCAGTTGACAACATATATACAAAGATCAGGGAGTTTATGGGGGCTGTATTGCACGATGGGGAAGACTGGGATGATATCATCTACATCATCTTACTTGGAACTGATTTCAATCAGTGCTTTAGAGCATGAACAGACTATAAATTTAGCAGTTGTTTGCAACTTCTAAACAATGGTTGCAACTCTTCCAACACTGTGAAATTTTAGGAAAAGATTTAGCTGTTTTGAAGAGTTGTAAATGTGTCATTTACAGCATTGATTTGTGTCTCCTTCCAAACCACCTTTTTTGGATTGAATCCAAATGAATTGTCATGATGTATACCATGCAGCTTCCCAGATAATAAAATGCATATGACATCAGAGACCCAACATTGCCTTTCAGACTGACAAGCAGCTAATAATGAGTTGAGGGTGTGAAAAATCATTCCAAATCGCTTTCATGTGCATTGACACTCATTTTCACTTATAATTGTAGTCTGTAAATTAATCTTACAATTAAAAACCCACATTCATTATCACTGTAATCTTCCTTAATAGATGGAAGTATGCATTCCCCTAATGTACCCAAAATAACTACCCCATAGCTTTTCCAATTATGTCACTTTGGAATACATTTTGTGTGTGTGTGCGTGCGCCAGTCCATAGAATGGAGCATGACAAAAGCTAGCAGTCCATAGTACATTCCACATTTTAAGGATTTTATACTCTTGATGTTGACTATAATTTTATGGGAACCTACCTGAAAATTCTACTGAGCCTTGCCATTATGGAATGGAGTGACAGGTAGTGGAATGTGGCATAATGGAAATAATTCATTGAACACTTTCCTGCATTTCATAAACCGAGTCACCATCAGACATAAGACAGAAGGATATTTTCTCCCTAGTCAACTGCATCAAACGTTTTATGAGTATGAAGAACGGTTGCAGGAAGTGTCTAGTTTAATGAAAAGAAGGAGTAGGAGTGACATGATAGCAGTGTATTCCAATATCTCAGGGGCTGCCACAGAGAAGAGCGAGTCAAGCTATTCTCTAAAGCATCTGAGGGCAGGACAAGAAGCAATGGGTGGAAACTAATCAAGGAGAGAAGCAACCTAAAAATAAGAAGAAATTTCCTGACTGACAGTTAAAACAATTGGAGGACTTGCCTCCAAAAGTTGTGAATGCTCCAACATTGGAAGTTTTTAAGAAGAGAGTAGAAATCATTTGTCTGAAATGGTATAGTTTTCCTGCTTGAGCAGAGGGCTGGATTAGTGGACATCCAAGGTCCCTTTCAATTCTGTTATTCTGTTTCTGCTTTTGTGTTTACACAGGCATAGAAAAGTCAATGTTGCACGCATTATATTGATGCACAAAATTGCCAAAAAATGAAGGTAACACTGACATTGCTTAAGGAATATTAGTGGTCAATGAAGTAGATTAAACCGACTGACAGACAGATGGCAACAATTCTAGAGTGTTTTCACAACACAGGAACCACAACTCTGTTTTAAAGCCCTGTCTTTTCTGCTTTCCTTCCTTTTCCAAGCCTTTGCATCAAGGCAAAGAGATTAGTGGGGAGTGGTTAATACAGGGGAATGTCACAGTAGCTGTACCTCTTTTCTTCAGAGCTCCGAATCTTGCTGCTGTGTGGAAGCGATCTGCTGGAGTCCTTCTGTATCCCAGGCCTTTGGAATGAAGCTGATGTGAGTGGGTAACAGAAGACGGTCAAAGCTGTGATCTTCCTTCCTTCCTTCCCTCCCTTCCTCTCCTGTTACATGCAGTGACTACTGATTTAGCAAGATACACTTCCTGGGGAGTTTTGTTTGATGGCATGGGAAATCATAGATTGACAGCCTGCTTCACCTTCTCTGTCCATGACCCCTTCTTTTCCAGTTCTGACAATAGTTAAAGGACAATAGTAAAACTACAATGGTGCAGTTGTAGAGGTATTTTTGTAATGTAAATACATATAATTCCATATTTCAGTAGTAGGAGTTTATTACCATAGTTGATTACTCTTACAACCATATCAAGAAAATAAAATACTTACCTCAGCCCTTGTCAAATTTCTTTTAAAATGATTTACTCACAACCTTGTAATGTATTAAGGATTTGATTAAATGTTCTTAAAGGTAAAGATTCCCCTTGCACATATGTGCTAGTCATTTCCAGCTGTAGGGGGCAGTGCTCATCTCCGTTACAAAGCCGAAGAGCCAGTGCTGTCCGAAGATGTCTCCGTGGTCATGTGGCCAGCATGACTAAACATCAAAGGCGCACAGAACGCTGTTACTTTCCCACCAAAGATGGTCCCTATTTTTCTACTTGCATTTTTATATGTTTTCGAACTGCTAGGTTGGCAGCAGCTAAATGTTCTTAAATGCCTTTAAACTGGGTCTCTCAAGATCTGAGGATTGCAATTCCCAGATTCATCCATACTGTTGAGAATTCCAGGAGCTCTAATCAGGGGTGGGATTCTTCCGGTTCTGTCCAGCTTTGTAGAACCGGTAGCTCTGAAGAGCAGCAGACATAGAACTGATTCTATATCTGCTGCTATTTTGGCCCACCCACCCACCCACCCAGGCTCTTACCTGACCTTTATTTCCTGCTTTTTCAACCTCAGCTGCCGTGCGAGGCACAGCTGCGGTTGAAAAAGCAAGAAAAAAGTGCTTTTTCAAACGCTGCTTCCCTGCACGCAGCGCTGCTCAGCTGTCCAGGCAGCAAGCTGATGAAGATTTACACGCACACACAGCGTGCAGGGAAGCACATCGTAAATCACCAAACCGGTAGTTAACCCTTTCATATCCCACCCCTGGCTGTAATGCATAAGTTGAGAAGCCTCTCAGAGATAATCCCATAGTACAGGTAGTCCTTGATTACAACCATTTATTTAGTGGCTATTTAAAGTTGCAATGGCACTGAAAAAAAGTGACTTATGACCATTTTTCATACTTACGACACGTTCAGCATCCCTGTAGTCATGTGATTAACATTTGGACTTGTGGCATCAGAGCCCTGGGGTTGTGTCCTCTTTGGGGACCTTTCAAGCAAAGTCAGTGAGGAAGCCCGATTTTCTTAACACCCCTGTTATTAACTTAACAACTGCAGTGGTTTACTTAACAACTGTGGCAAGAAAGGTTGTAAAAATGGGGCAAAACTCACTTAGCAACAGAAATGTTGGGCTCAATTGTGATAAGAAATTATGTACATGGAAGTTTAGCTGTGGAATCTTTGGAGACAAATTACAGAATCATTACACTGTATCTCTGACAGTCACATGAATCAAATCTTTCCTTGTCCTCTCCACCCTTCTGGTTCCCAAAGCAGTGGATAGCGGGTAGGAACTGGATTTGGGCTACTACCTCTTATCCTACAGTTTACTTGCATCTATCAATGCTTGTAACTTCACAGAAGCAAATCTCCCACAAACTACTTCTCTTATCAACTATTAGCAAATCATTGTTTCCCACTTATCTTCAACATCAATGCAAATATATTTATACCAACTCAGTCCTAGACTGCTTTAACAGAGGGATAGAATCAGGGAGAGATCTAACCTAGAACTAAGGTGAAATGTCCTGACAGTTAGAACAATTAATCAGTGGAAGGACTTGCCTCCAGAAGTTGTGAATGCTCCAACCCTGTAGATTTTTAAGAGATTGGACAATCACTTGTCTCAAATGGTATAGGATTTCCTGCCTGAACAGGGGGGTTGGACTAGAAGACCTCCAAGATCTCTTTCCAACTCTATTAATATTCTTTTATTGATTTTCCCACAAATATCTACAGTTCACGAGATTCAGCCAAAACTCTGTGCTATGTTTTTGAAAACTCTGTGGAAGCCTTTGAGAGACGGGGCGGGAAACAGATTAGCAAGAAAATGGATCCCAATATAACCAAGTGCATAGAATACGTCTTCCTTGGAAGACAATAACCCCAAAGTTGCTTCAGATTTAGGAGAACATTTCTGTAGATATATATGCTTTCATAAAAGATATTCATTCTAATTTAAACAGATGGAGGTGATAGTGGGGGACTTTGGCATTGTTGTTGTGCCACGAGATGGTGCCGATACCGAGAGAATCATGAACCACTCCTCTATACTTCGCAAGTATAAAGTAAGTTTTGTTGTTTTTGTTGTTCTAAAACTGCAGTAATAAACAGACTTTAGGCTGGCACTTAATCCTCCTTTCCTGAACCTCTCTGGTTGCATATGTGTCAGCTCTCCCAAGCAAACCAGACAGGAAGCATGATTAGATGAGCTAATTCTACTTTATGGTAGAGCTACATTAAGATGATCTTGCAAATCTTAAGGTACAAACTTCCTGCCACCGCTCTTAACTGCCTGAACAATTATGGCAGGTCCTTCCTTCCTAAATTTCTTCCTCTGAGGATTAATCCATTGGGGGTTCCTGTCCAGAGGTGGTATTCAGCAGGTTCTAACCACTGCTGAAGAACCGGTAGCGGAAATTTTAAGTAGTTCAGAGAACCGGCAAATACAACCTCTGACTGGCCCCGCCCCCATCTATTCTCTGCCTCCTGAGTCCCAACTAATCGGCTGGGTCTTCTTTTGTTGCCCTGCATAGGAGAACGGAGCTGGAAAGCAGGTTAGTGGGGTGGGGAAGGAAAGGAGATTTTGCAATATCCTTTCCCTGCCACGCCCACCAAGCCACGCCCACAGAACCGCTAGTAAAAATTTTTAAATCCCACCACTGTATCCTGCCTCTCTCACCTGATTGTTTCCTAGGCCATATCTCTTCTCTTAGTACCCCAGGATCATCCACACATACCATCACAATATAGTTACCCATTCCAGGTTTGTCTACATAGGGGGCAGGAACCCTACAAGAATACTATTTTCTAGGTTTCTTGAGGAAGTTGTAGCCAGAACAGTAGAAGATCTTTGCCTGGAAATAGTGTCAGGTCCAGGGAAAACAGGAGATGCAAGCAATTCAAATGAGTGAAAAGATTTATTGCAAGCTTAAGCTCTCTACAAGAATCTGGCCAACTGACTATTAAGGAAAATGCAGGGAAAATAAGAGAGCTATTCAAAGTGGAGTAGACTTAAATCTCTGGCGGTCATGAAGGGATTTGTGACTTATGACGTGCTTGACTCCTCCCTCGGGCTCAGCCAGGTCATCTCCTACAAAGAGTCAAGAGTAACCTCCTTGTCCAGTAATGGTAAGTTGAAATGATCTTGGGTGACAGAACAGACAGACTGGGCAACCATCATATAAAAGAGATTTCAATCTACAGTAGAAGGAAGATGCATGAGAAACATTTCAGTAGGGACCCTCGCTAATTTTCTGAAGAGTAAAAGGAGAGGCAGGAAGGAAGACTTTCAGTCTTGCAAGATTCCAAAACCTCACAACAAAATTAGCACTCATAATTGTGCTTCTTTTCTGGACTACCTTGCAGGGCTAACATGTCCTAAGCAGGCTCAGGATAAAGTCATTAAGTGTTTTAGTCTCTCTAACTTGGATTTTCATCTACAGCAGTTATTAATCCCTTCTTTAAAATGCAAGGCTTCTGACAAAAATGTGAGCAAGTGACATTATTTTGAGTCTTTGTTTCAGAAAAATTGAAGACTTTGGCTATATCTGAAAGACGACCAAAAGAAGAGTAGGAATAACCTAGAGTCTGACTGAGACTTGGATTCCTCTAACTATTGGTTTGTGTATCCAAATCTCAATCTGAGCTATTTAGAGAGAGAAAAAATGAATACAATTAGTTTTCCTTTGCAATAGCCTTTCCTTTTTCTTTTCTGTTCTGCCAGATAGCTGACTACAACACTTTTAGAGATTTACAATTCATTTATTAAAAAAAAAACTCATTAAAAATGATAAAGTACAATAAATACCAGGGCAGTTTAAAACAATTTACAGTGAAAGATAATCTCTCAGTAAAAACGTTCAATCCTTCCACTCAAAATACTGATTCAATACAACTTCATTTTCCTCTATTTTTTTTTTAAAGGAAGAGTTCAGAAAGAATGGGATGGGAGTGGGTGGGTAGCATTCTAAGGTAAGGATGCCATAACTGAAAAGGCCCTTCTATTGAGTTTACAAATCTTCAATGCCAATATCCTGCTTCAGTAAGCATGTGGAAAGATCCATGTTTACATCCCCTGGCAATGTTTTCTCCGCAGAACAATATCCTGGTTGTGAAGGATGATGTGAATCACCCCATGGCTATTGTCAGTTCCACTAAAAGCAGGTGAGTGAGGGGAAATGGGGAAGTTGACTTTACTGGGGAGAGAACAAAATAGCAGCAAGTTAATTGTTAAGAAACTGGCTTGGTTGGAGGGGAAGCCGTCTCTTCAAGGACAGAGAGTTCTTCGGTAATATAGGTAATTTTTGACTTACAGACATTCGTTTAGTGACAGTAAAAAAAAAAGTCACAACAGCGCTGAAAAAAATGACTTAAAACTAGTCCTCACGCTTAACAACGGTCACTGCATCCCTACTGTTATGTGATCAAAATTTGGACGCTTGGCAAATTGCACTGTCCAGAGGTCATGTGATCACCATTTGCAACCTTCCCAGCTGGCTTCTGACAAGTAGAGTCAGTGGGGCAAGCCAGATTTGCTTAACACCTGCCTGATTCCTTTAATAACTGCAGTGGTTCGCTTATCCACTGTGGCAAAGAACTTCATAAAATCGGGCGCGACTCGCTTAACAACTTCCTTGCTTAGCCATGGAAAGTCTGATCCCAATTGTGGTTGTAAGTTGAGGATTACCTTTATGGTAAAACTCTTTTTATTCCTCTATTACGTCAGATCCTTAAGTGGTCAACTGTATCCTGCGCATACAGAATAAAATACAGGCACATGAACAGACAGAAAGATTTGGGAAGTAACCCATAAATCCTTCCTGTTTATTGGAGCTACAAGGTTGTTTCCCCCTGTCCTTCACCTTTTTTGCCTGTCGTGGAGACCCTAAATGTAGTAGGAAGTTTCTTATATAAAGTAACGCTAGAGTTCTGATGGTTGTTTTAAGGGCATTGCAGAGTTGAAAAAAATAGATAAATTGTGGAACCTGCAGCTGAGTTCATCCAGAATGTTATGACTTTGTCAAATAGACTGGCAAAGGACAGAACTTCCAATGAGTTTTAACTGTCTTATATTTCACTAAGACGTCTGCCCACATTTGTTGCATAAAGAGCAGGCAATTTAAATTCTCCCTGGGGTGTGGGTTGGAGAAAAATTACATGCTGGATTTCATTTGCTACATTAATTGGTCTTTAGTATAGATTATTTCTTAACTATGTTAAGCAAAAAAGACTCTCTACCATATGAGATATGCCACAAGGGTTAGGCAATTCTATTTGGGATATCATCTACTGAGATAAGGTAAAGATAAAAGATTCCCCTTACACATATGTGCTAGTCGTTTCTGGCTCTAGGGGGCAGTGCTCATCTCCGTTACAAAGCCGAAGAGCCAGCGCTATCCAAAAACATCACCATTGTCATGTGGCCAGCATAACTAAACGCCAAAGGCGCATAGAATGCTGTTACCTTCCCACCAAAGTGGTCCCTATTTTTCTACTTGCATTTTTAACTGCTAGGTTGGCAGAAGCTGGGACAAGTAACAGGAGCTCACTCCATTACGCGGTGATAGGATTCGAACCGCTGAACTGACCACCTTTCTGATCGACAAACTCAGTGCCTTAGCCACTGAGCCACCACATCCCTATTTCTGGGATAAGGATGGGTAACTTGTGGCTCTAGACATACATGCAGTCCGATTCCCCTTTTTGGCAGCATCTTCTGACCATAATTACTGGAAGCTGTGACCCGATTTCCATACACTGTGTGGTGGGAAACTGATGAAAACTGTACAGGATCTGAAATAGCTTTGTCACAGATGACAAATCTGTGCCAAATCTGCCCACAGGTGTCATCTCTCCTTTGCAATCCTCAATTCCCTTCTCCCAACAATGTTAAGTGAAGCTCTTTGCCATCAAGAGATTGTTCATTGCTCTAGGACCATTTTTGCCTCTGCTCTCCAATGGGTCTCTTAAAATGTGTCAGCTAGCAAATTATACAGGGTTAGCCTAGGAAGAACCAGAAGATTGTTTATTTATTTATTTATTTATTAAACTTTTATACTGCTCCCTCTCCCAAAAAGGGACTTGGGGCGATGTACAGCCTACTAAAAACACACAATAAATATACAATAAATACAATTAAAAATACATTAAACAATTTGATCCGGCTGTGTCCATCCAAGGGAATCAATTAAAAATTAAAACTAATAAAACCCCAATTAAAATTGAATTAAAACCGAGACACAGTTACTGGGCCAGGCCAGCCTGTTTAAAAAATTGACCTGGACTATATATATACCTGTCTGGCTTTAAAATAATTTGATTCATGCTTTCTCTTCCTTCTTCTTTCTCTCCCTATCTCTCACAGACTGGCCCTTCAGCATGGCGACGGGCATGTGGTGGATTACCTGTGTCAGCCAGTCATTGATTACATCCTTAAGAGCCAGCTGTACCTGAATGCCTCTGGTTAAAGCTCTTGCTGGCATTGTGGCAAAGCTGCCATGTGGCGCCACCTTCCTACGATTGTTCATCGCGGTTCTCTTTCTCACTCTTGTTTCTTTTTTCAATGCCTCTTGTGTGCATCTGCCTATTCCACTCTGATTTTTTTTCCCCCCAGCCCCGGGAATTGCTGCCTACAGCTAATAGCCAAGTACATATGCCATCAAGCAACCCTTCTCCCCTTGCAGTTAGGAGGGAAAAGAGTGAAAAACATATGGCACTATTGCTTAAAGGGAGACGATTTGGATTGCCCTTCCCAGCATGCAACAGAGGAAACAACATTACCTGCCTTCCCAGCATGGTTTGGGAAGCAGGATGATGGCTCTTCTGTTTCCTTTCCTCTCTCCCTCTGTTGGCTAGATAACATCTTGGTGGGGCTATTTTATTTTTACTGTTTCTCATTTGCTTTCTCAACCCCTTCGCCCCCCCAATTGGCTTTTTAAATAATTGCCATCCTTTATCATGACATTGAGATGGCAAGCTTATTAAAAACTTGAATGCCTGCCAGATATTTTAGGTCATTGATAGAAGAATTTTGCAGCGAACACGAACAAAACAAGAGAAAGCAGAAAAATAGAACTGCCTATTTGTAATGCTTTTAGGCAATGGGAACCTTTTTTTGTTTGTTTTTTAAAGGTTATTGGAGAAAAAGTGTAAAAAGCTCAGAAAGCAAGTTTGCTTCATATTTAGCATCTTTCCCTCCCCTCTCTTCTCCCACAACCCCCAATTGTAAATAGATATCTGTTTCTGAAGGAGAGGATGACATGTTTTTATTTTGGTTGCTGTTGTACTCTCACATCTTTTTTAAAAGGAGCATTTCTTAAAAGGTGGGGAAAGAGCCACAGGACACAGATCTCTTGAATGATAGTTAGTGATGTGGCCCACTATTGTTTGTCCCTGGATTTTCGTGGTCTTCAGAAACCCATTTGGAGTTTAACTACTTGTCATGGTGTACCGTGGCTGGTTTTATAATTGTAGGCTCTTTCGGTTCATTATTTTCTTCTGTCAAGGAAGTACATGTATATTTCTTGTAGACAACAATTGTACATGGTCTTACAGTCTGGCAGCTTGTTTTCCATGGGCCTTCTTTCCCTTGGTGGAAGGAAACTGCTGCTCGAGTTTATGCTGTAAAGTAGACACTTTATCCTCCGTACGAAAAGCAAACCCTCTCCGAAACACAACAGCTATTACAAAAAAGCTGTAATAGCTGGAGTAGATTAAATGGTCCACCAATATGGCTGTTTAGTAGCGTCTGCATGTTATGGAAACTGAGAAGGACTAGGATCACTGGAGAGGTGGCAAAAACTTCACAGTTAGGAAAGCAGCTTGAGTTTTCCACACTACTGGCGGTATAGCATATAGAGTAAGGGGGATCCAGTTCAGCTATAGAGAGAAACCTTAGTGATGATCCTTTTTTTATGAAACAAAGAAAAGAAAATAATAACCTGTTTATTTTGTGCTGTGTGCTTATTCATTGAAATGAGTTTGCCTGTTTCAGGCTGCAAAGTTAGAAGTATTTCATTAGGAAGGACAGAACTGGTTAAAAAAAACAATACCAGCCAGAAAGATGGGGATGTTTTTTTTTTTTTTGAAAAAAAAAAAAGGTGAAGTGTTACCGTGTTTTAATACTCTTCTATTTATGTCGTTTCTCTCTTTTTTTTTAAAAAAAATAAACTATAGCCAGGGAAGCACTTTAGTACTAAGATTGATGGGAGGGGGGAAATGGGTTTCTAAATTAACGCCCACTGCAAGAATTAATGTCAGTGCCTGCATCTAAAATCATACCCTTAAAGAAGATGGACTATATATCGCGATCAGCATTTACATCTGTGGCTGTTATGCTACTTCTTTTATTCTCACAAATTGTTGTTTTTTTATAAAGTAAGGCGGCAGAAGGGAGGAGGGGGAAAAAAAAACCCAGATGGCTGGTCACGTCATGTGGATTTCCCTGTGAAATGTGAGCAAACAAGGTATGGCAATGTCCTGCTGAATTCCTTGTGCGCACAATCTCAGGTGTGAACTGTTGCTTAAGAGAATCAGCTGCCATCCGAACAAGCCCTTAGAAACCAGATAGAAGAGCGGAGGACGGAGATGTCTTGATGAGGCTCATCCTCATCATTTACTGTAGCATCCAAAGCACCGAGTCCTCCTGGGTACTCACTGCTAGCGTAGGCAGAGGTACAAGAGACAGTGTCTTTGATAAGAATTTTTCTACTCAGAGAAGGCTTAGATAGCCTACCTTGCTAGATAAATCGCCCTCCCCACTGTCCCATGAGACGTATCGGCTACAACTTCTAAAGCACTTTCTCATTCACTTCCTGCTGCAGTCCACTATTGGTTGTAATGCCAAGCGGTGAGATTCCATGCCCACCAATGACATAAGTCAACTCTGTGCGTGTGGTTCTGTGTGCGTGGTTGTATGTGTGTGCGACTGTAAACCTAACCTTCCCAAAAGGACAATTTTGGCTGGACAAAAAACAAGTAGGACATGAGAAGGAAATAACAGGATGATCTCTCCATTTCTCTGAACAACAACAACAAAAAAAAAACGGATTACTGCGGCCACTTTCCAATTTCATCCAGTTTAGGACAGCATGCCTTAGAAACGTAGCATTGTGATACAGATTATGTATATAAAGTCTTACTACAGTACTCTTTGCCTTCATATTCTCAGTTATGCTTTTGATTGTGGGGGAGAAGGGAGCAGGTGTAGCATCTATTTGGAGCAATGTTTCCCACCTTAGCAACTTTAAAGGTATGGACTTCAACTCCCAGAATTCCTCAGCCAGAAGCCAGGCTTCCAAGAGCTGAAGTCCATACCTCTTAAAGTTGTCAAGGTTGAGAAATTGTGGTTCGCGGACTGATTTACCTTGACACAAAGTATGGATTTTAGCTACACAGGGAAGGAAGAAAATTCTTTGTCGTTATTGAACCTGCCCTTTTAAACTAAACTTTGCTTTGTTTAAAAAAAATGTTAAAAGGAAAAAAAGATTTGAAAATGTCAGTTTTACACTGATGTAATATGCTGGAGTTCGATCATTATTGCTAAAATGGTCATGATCATAAAGACAATGTTGAAATTGGAAAAAATGTTTAAAAGGATATAAGAAATAAAATTATGCTAATTAAATTTGGTTGACTTTTAATGTTGCTTTGATAATAGGAAATTTGGGGGTATATTTTCTGTCTGCAGTGCAACAAATGGTTTCTTCTCTCTTTACAAAAGATTAAAACAAACTAGATATCGTATTCAACTGTGCAAATATCCTAGGCTATCACTACACTATTTTGTGTAGAAGCAGAATCCTGTTAGAAAGTAATACATCATAAATGTATTGTTTTTTTTCCTGAAATCTCTCAAATTAAACCTTTGTATAATGGCATAATTTATATTTTTATTGAACAAATAGATACTCCGCTTTTACTCCAGGAACCATGGCCTTTAAATTTCAATTCTTCCTGTAACAACAGATTTGTTGGGAGTACTGAACCCTTAGATTGAGACACTATGACTGACCTCCCAAAATTAATGGTGGGGGATGGATTTGATTAGTGTAGCCCAGGGGTGTCAAACTGGTGGCCCACGGGCCGGATGCATCATGCACTGGCCACGCCCACCCAGCTTTGCGAATGGGAAAAACATCGCAAAATGTCATGTGACACCAATGTGATGTGGCGAGTTTGACACCCGTGGTGTAGCTGAATAGTAGAGCACATACTTTGCAGTATGGAGCAGTGGTGGGATTCAAAAATTTTTACTGTGGGTTCTGTGGGCGTGGCAGGGGAAGGATACTGTAAAATTTCCAGTCAAAAGTGGTAATTTGCCGGTTCTCTGAACTACTCAAAATTTCCGCTACCGGTTCTCTAGAACTGGTCAAAACCTGATGGTATGGACCACCTCTGGTATGGAGCCAGATACAATTGTTTGCAAAGGACTGTCCAGAGACTGTCCAAAGTAACTGAATGAGGTTACCAGTAAAAAGATTAAAATCTGTAAGGTTTCTTCCTGTTGGGTTTTATTGAATCATGTTGTCAGTTTTGGAATCCTTATTCATCGCTGCCACATAGCTTGAGGAAGTGGGAGGGGGGTGATTTTAATTGAGTAGCTCTTTGTAGACAAAATAGAATTCTTTTGTTAGTTCAAGTTCAAAGAGTGTGGTGCAGGAATAAATGGAACTTACTTTGGAATTGGTTCATGTGATGTGATGATTAGAGAAAAGGGAATGGTTTGTAGGTTGGGACATTGTGGGAAGTCAGGGAAACTTTTAGTTTCGAAATTCCACAGATACGCCTGGTGCCATTCTAATAACAGTACTTTTGAGATTATGCTTGTCTCGGAGTTACTGATCAGAATGGAAGTTCCCTGGAATGCTGACCCATGTGTTCTAACTAAGGTTGCCTGAGAGAGTAGATGGATCACTATAATATTTTTGAAGGAACTTCCTGTTGGAATACATCCTAACTGCTGTTTTAGTGGGAGAGTGGGCTTTATTAATATGAACAAGCCAAAATGTAAGCTAAGTTCGTATTCATCCTAGTTCAGCAAATTATTAATATTTTTCATGGGCCACAATTTCAACCTACCTTTTTTCTTAATTTAACTCAGCAGATCCAACTTTGTATTTCAGGACCTGAAACACCTCAGCAGGAAAGAGTAGAACCATAAGTGCGTAATAAATCTTGGGACAAAGGTTGAATCATCTAAATTGACAAAGGAGGTGACCTGAATGCTACACCCAGCCTGAGGTAATATAGGTACCCCTCCCCCCCCCCCAAAAAAAAAAAAAATCTACCTGTTGGACCACGGCCCTTATTAAATTCTTCCCTTCTTAGTTTGTCATTTAGTAAGTGGAGAGAAAATGAAAGAAAATGAAGAAAGCACATCTATTGAAGACAGGGACTATTTATACAAGCTTATGTAACCTGTGTATAAGGGCCCACATTTCCCTGTTTAGGGACTGTCTTTCCACCAGTTTACTGAACATTCTACTAAAATCTCCTTCCCATCACAGATCAAAAGTTACCAGAATCCCTGGCTTGAGATAATTATTGTAAAACTAGTTTAGGTCTATGGATAGATACATGTTCCATCTCCTATATGATTATCTGAACAGCCACCAGAGATGGTAGGGGAGGGGAAAAGTGCTTTTGGAAAGAAAAGGTATTTCTAGAATGCTTAGTGGAAAAATTAATTATTCATTGCCTAGAATTTTGATAATAGAGCAGAATAAATTTAACCGTGCAGCAACATCTATTTGCTTCTGCTGAATCACAATTGAAGAAAGGAAGACCAAGAGCTAAATAAAGCGGAGAGTCAATGGTAGATGACCGTCTGGGATACCACCTTCAAGTTAAACCAGAAAAATATGTAGGTTTTTATATATTGGAAGCTACATATCTATTTCTCCAGCCTCTTCCACATTGTTCTTTACAGCGGTTGGCTTCTGTGACATATCAACAGATTGTTTTCCCCCTTGTTTTTTCAAGAGGATGGGGGTTTGAATTACATTCCCTTCAAATTGTGCTGCTGCCGAAAGGTAGTGGTTGCCTCAGAAGCAAGAGTAAGGAACTTGCCCTCCCAACTGGATGAACAGACCTTCCAAAGGACCTGTTTGGGTAGAGTCACCAGCAGCCATTCTTGTAAGGCAGGCGTCTCTTCATTTCACCCCAAAATCATTTTTCTAACCCTGATGTTTGTCCATGGCTTGGTAAATGAGGTTGATGGAAATCTGCTGTCCCAGCAAAGTCTTCAAGGTCTCTCAATGGGTTGTACATTAAAACAATTTTGAGGAAGAGTATTCTGGATCACCTCCAAGTTCTTGATATCTGCAAGGATCTCAGCAATGCTACTTTCCAGTGTCTGGACTCGAAGCTTCTGCCGGCTGGCTGTTTCCTCCAGTTGCAGCATCATTTTTTTCAACTGGTTGTTTCTTGTTCTGGCATTGCTGAGTTCATTTTCAAGCTTGTTCACACTTTGATCATCCACATCCTCTAGTTGTCCTAGCAAAAGAGTAACAGAAGAATATATTCTGCTAAACCCATAATTCCAAACTGCTACAGAAGTAGCTGCCTCATAATCCAAGAATCAAAGCTACTGAAGTTGTTAGCCAATGCACACTTTTTTCTCAGATTCCTCTGGGAAATGACAATGTTTATGATGTATTCTTGAGAAAGGGAGTGATCTAGTGATGGCATTCTACCGGTTTGGCCTGGTTCTGGCATACCGGTAGTGCCAAAGATCAGCTGGTTCTCTCTGAGGAGCTGCTGTTAGGCCTGCCCGCCGCCCGGGCTCCCATACTGACCTTTATTCCCTGCTTTTGGAGTGAAGCTGTTTTGAGTGGCACAGCAGATTGCTGTGCGTCAGCTGCTGAAGTGACTGGGAGAGTGTAGGATTGCAGGAGGTGAGTCGGAAAGCCTGTGCGCCTGCGCAAAGTGCGTGTTTGGTGCGCGTGCAAAGTGTGCCCACCAAGCCACTCCCACCGAACCGGTGGTAAACTATTTTGAAACCCACCACTGGAGTGATGTAGCTCAGGGGTCTCCAACCTTGGCAACTTTAAGCCTGATGGACTTCAACTCCCAGAATTCTGTGAGTTGGAAGTCCGCCAAGCTTAAAGATGCTAAGATTGGACACCCCTGATCTAGCTGCTGCTTAAAGAGGGAGTGGTCTACCCTCCCTGCTCAAGAATCTGTTGCTAGATCTGACCCCTTTTGGACAATTTATATTCTCTTTTTAAGGAAGGTAGTTGAGAAGGTGGTCATGTTGGAGCTTCAGAGAGGAAGATGGAGAGGTAGAGGAAACAGATAACCTAGACCCTTTTCAATATGATTTAAGATCTGGTTATGTGACTAAGACAGCATTGGTCATATTTAGGCATGACATATGAACAGGATAGAAGTAATTTACCCATCCTTGTTCTCCTGAACCTCTCAGTAGTTTTTGATACTATTGATTATGGTATTGTTTTGGACCAACACCATATTTAAAAGCTGGGGACATTATCTTGTGGCAGGATCTCATGTGGTTCAGTCACAAGGACCAGAGGTTTAGTCTTCCAAGCTTTTGGACTCAAAATGGAGCTATATCCTCAGGGAACTTTTCCCTACCGGAACATGTGCTTTGGGCTATTCTATGTGTAGTATTTATGTGGGTCTGGTTGGGTATGGCTTTTTTTTTTTAATGGGTTGACTGGAGCATTATTATCTTGTACTGGTTTCACTCCCTTCCTCTGGGATCAATTTGGAGGGTGGAGGTGCTCAGGGCTCAGCATTCACCCCATTCTGGATTAATGTTTATATGAACTCATTGGATGAGGTCATCTGAAGGCACAGGATGAAGTATCATCAGAATGCTAATGATGCTCAACTATATTTCTTCACCCTCATGGAGGTACACTGGCTCCCAGTAGGCTTTTGGGTACAATTCAAACTGCTGGTTGTCATTATAAAGTTTATCTGAGCGATAAATTTGCTAAA
Organism: Bungarus multicinctus; assembly: GCA_023653725.1. Taxonomy (NCBI): domain Eukaryota; kingdom Metazoa; phylum Chordata; class Lepidosauria; order Squamata; family Elapidae; genus Bungarus; species Bungarus multicinctus. The sequence goes on along the minus strand of CM042842.1, from coordinate 31,730,024 downwards.
CTGGCTTTTAAATTTTAAGTGAAGATCAAAAATTTTAAGTGAAGATTTCAACTGCTTTTTATTAAATGCAGGCATAATGTTATCATATACTAGCTCTATACCCATGCTTTGCTATGAAACGATGTGATCGGCCTTAGACTTTGGGGAGGAAAATAAGGGGAAAAATTCTGCCTCTGCTAACCAACATCCATTGGTATTCATCTGGCTAGTGTCCTGTCAGTGTGTGAGAGAGTTGAGGGCTGTTTGGAACTGAAACAGTATTTGCTGTGTGAGCAAGAAGGAGACAGCAAGGAGCCTGGGCGTGGCTTAGCTCAACTGTTCTGTACTAAAGCTGCTTGGTGCTGTGAAACTAAAACTGAAACTTCTCTCCTTTGCTTGTTTTGCATTTGGAAGAGATTTCTTTTCAGGTGGGGAGGGGGAGTAGAACTCCTTAGCATCAGAGCATGTTAATAATAATATAGGAAATACTAATGCTCTGATAGTCATTTTGAAAAATCCTTTCCTAGTGAGCACCTAGAAGCCAAGAAGAACATAAGTGCCAAATTTCAGGTTTGTAGGCTTTACGGTTCTGGAGATTTTGTGATGATGCGTGAGATATATATATATATACACACTTTGTGTTACAACACCCTGTTAAGCCCCAATTAAGGGGGAAAGCATACTGCTTTCTTTTCTGTCTTTCGGCTCATCACCAGAGACCATACTGACGGAAATCTATCCGTTTCGTTGTCTTTTGTTTACATGTGTGTAAGGTTTCGAGCTGATAAATAATTAAATAAGGGAGACTAGGATAGATCTATTTCGAGCTAGTTAGCTCTTTTCAGCTAGCCATGTAAACAAAAGAGAACGAAACAAATAGCTTTCTGTCAGTATGGTCTCTGGTGATGAGCCGAAAGACAGAAAAGAAAGCAGTATGCTTTCTCCCTTAATTGGGGCTTAGCAGGGTGTTGTAACACAAAGTATATACTTATTCGCCTGCCTCAGGATAGAGCCAGTGGTCTAATGGCAATTACAACTGCCTCACATGTAATACTTCCCTGGTTCGAATCCCAGTAAGGGTATGGCTAGCTGAAGAGAGCTAACTAGCTCGAAATAGATCTATCCAAGTCTCCCTTATTTAATTATTTAGCAGCTCGAAACCTTACACACACACATATATATATGTGTGTGTGTGTGTGTGTGTATACACATACATACACACACACACACACACACACACACACACACACACACACATATATATATATGTTTTCGGAGGTTTTCGCGGGTATTTGTATGTGGATCTTTGGTTCTTCAGGTTTTCTCCTGCGTAGAATTGGAAGTATCTAGGCGACGTTTCGATGAAGTCTCATTCATCATCTTCAGGCTTGTGTCTTCGGCCTTGTGCTTCTCAGAGTAATGTTACTCTGAGAAGCACAAGGCCGAAGACACAAGCCTGAAGATGATGAATGAGACTTCATCGAAACGTCGCCTAGATACTTCCAATTCTATGCGGGAGAAAACCCGAAGAACCAAAGATCCATATATATATATATATTCTCTATCATTAATACCACAATAGGGTTACCTTTGTGAAATAGCCCAAATATAGTAAGTGAAAAATACACAATGATAAAAATTATTTGCCCTCCTGTTCAATGATCAATACATGTTTGTCATTGTCTGTTATAATTGATGTAACCTGATTAATTGACTTTTCTTGAATCACCCGCTAATGAAACCAAATTATGCTTTAGCCATAAATGGAAACCACTTTGCTTCTTACCTATCATGCGCGAAACATCTTCTAGGAATCTGAGTATGTCTTGGACAGCATTCGTAGTACTGACAGCATTGTTTTTGGCTCTCCGGGATGCCTCCGTTATCTGGAGAAATATCAGTACTAGATTATCTTAACCTGCTCAATAGGCTTTCTAACAGAAACAGAAGTTTCTTCAAAACACCCATTATAAAAAAGGCAAAGTCGGAAACTTACCCCTTGAGCCATGGAGGTATCCATATCAATTGCCTTTGCCTTTTCTTGCAGTTCTTCCCCGACAAGTTTGACCTCATGCTTCAGAGATATGATCCCACTCTCCAAGACAAGCACCCCATCTGCTGTCTGATTTGCTTCCAAAGCCAGCCTTCCTATCTCCTGAAAATGCAAACACAAGGAGAAGAAAAAGAAGAAGAAGAAGAAGAAGAAGAAGAAGAAGAAGAAGAAGAAGAAGAAGAAGAAGAAGAAGAAGAAGAAGAAGAAGAAGAAGAAGAAGAAGAAGAAGAAGAAGAAGAAGAAGAAGAAGAAGAAGAAGAAGAAGAAGAAGAAGAAGAAGAAGAAGAAGAAGAAGAAGAAGAAGAAGAAGAAGAAGAAGAAAATCAACAGAGGATATTTTGATGGATATTTGAAGAAACAATATGGTGGCTTGAGGAGCAAAAGAAATAAGCAATTGCAACAATTTTCAAACCATCCTGCAAACCTGAGATACTAACTCCAGAAAATCTGAAAACAATGGTTCTATCAGACACCTCTTTTATTTTTCAGATTTACACTCCACATTTATGTAGAAGTTCAAGGCTCCATATATAGTGCTCCTTCCTCATTTTTCCCCACTAAAGCCCTGGGAGATAGATTAGACTGAGAAAAAGTGATGGAGCTAATATCTCCCAATGAATTTTTGTGAATTAGAACAGGAGCCTCTTTACTCTCAGTATTTTTTCTGTCTTACCCCAATGCTGATAATTAACAGTACCCTTAATTATGGATTCAGACCCAAATCAATATTCACCTTTGAGCAATATCAGTTGTACATCATCACACAAAGGACCAGTTGATCACTCCAGTTCCTGACAAAGACTTCTATCCAATCTATAGCTGAGGTGAAAGCTGCTATAGCAATAATGGTAAGCAACTCAAATGTGAGATGAGAAGTCTTTGATGTAAATCTCATTTTGCCAGAATATGTCCAGTGGTCTCAGACAAATTAATATTTCCCAGTTTCAATTGTTGCGGTACCTGAATCAGTGGTGGAATTCAATTTTTTTTTACTACCGGTTCTATGGGTGTGGCTTGGTGGGCACGGCAGGGAAAGGATATTGTAAAATCTCCAGTCAGAAGTGGTGTTTGCAGGTTCTCCGAACTACTCAAAATTTCCACTACTGGTTCTCCAGAACTGGTCAGAACCCGCTGAATACCACCTCTGACCTGAATTCACGGTCTTCCAGTCTCTAGCCTGATGCCTTAGCCTCTAGACCAAATTGGCTGTCAATTATGCTGACCTATCTAATAGGTTTCTTGTAAGAATGAATACATGAAAGTATCAGTGGCAGATTCTGAATAATCTGAAGTTGTATCCAAATCAGTGGTGGGATTCAATTTTTTTAACTACTGGTTCTGTGGGTATGGCTTGGTGGGCATGGCAGGGGAAGGATATTGTAAAATCTCCATTCCCATCCCACTCCTGGGGAAAGGATACTGCAAAATCTTATTCCCACCCCACCCCATTAACCTGTTTTCCAGCTCTGATCTCCTGTGCAGGGCAATAAAAGAAAACCCAGCCGATCAGCTGGGACTCGGGAGGCAGAGAATAGATGGGGGCGGGGCCAGTCAAAGGTGGCATTTGCCGGTTCTCCGAATTACTCAAAATTTCCGCCACTGAACTGGTCAGAACCTGCTGAATACCACCTCTGATCCAAATGCTAAGTAAAGAACAATGTCTTCCTATATTTGCTAAAGCTTTGAAAGACGGCATGTTAATCCATCTAAACCTTCAAGGACATAAATTCAAATGAAAGAAAATCAAATCGTCATCCATCTTCAAGCTCACTAGTAGATAGCTAACCCTAACACTCTTTCCCACTCCTCTGTACCTGATCAATGTTCCCAGCAATCTCCCTTGCTTCGCCAGACATACTCCTGGCTGACTCTGCTTCATTAGCAGCTTTGCCCAGGGTTGCTTCTACACGCCTCAGTTTTTCGCGGGCACTTGCAACTTTATTGATGATGAATGGTAATCTTTGCATAGCATCCAAGGCTTCTTTTTGCTTGTCACCCACTTGAAAATTAAAATCTATAAGCAGAAGTTGGAGAAAATAAAGATATTTTAAAAAAAACCAAATGAAAAGTAAGTTATCTTATTTGTGCCTCAGCTTCGTTGAATTATCACTTTCTAATACTTTGAGACTAAAAGTTTAGGTAGATTAAGGAGGAAAATGGTACAAGATGTAGAATAAGGTGGACTTTGTGCAGAGAACTGGAGCCAGAGATTGTGATGTTGCAATTTTAGAATCTGAATATCGAGCACAGGGCTAAAGTTTCCCACCCTTTAACTCTGGATATTCATTAATTTGATTTGTACCCTGCAGTGAATTCTCAGCACAAGTTGCCAAAGGTGATTTGATTTGGAAACAAACAAAATCTTGCAGGATCTAATCTGGGTCAGTCACCAGAATGAGAGATTTAGTCTTCCGAGCTTTCAGACAAATGGTGGTATTCAAATTTTTTTACTACTGGTTCTGTAGGTGTGGCTTGGTGGATGTGGTGTGGCTTGGTGGGTGTGGTGTGGCTTGGTGGACATGGCTTGGTAGGCATGGCAGGGCAAAGGATATACTACAAAATCTCCATTTCCACCTCACTCCAGAGGAAAGTTAACTGCAAAATCCCCATTCCCTCCTCACCCCATCAACCTGCTTTCCAGCTCCGTTCTCCTGGGCAGGGCAACAAAAGAAGACCCAGCCAATCAGCTGGGACTTGGGAGGCAGAGAATAGATGGGGGTGGGGCCAGTCCGAGGTGGGATTTGCCAGTTCTCTGAACTACTCAAAATTTCCACTACTGGTTCTCCAGGACTGGTCAGAACTGGCCAAATACTATCTCTGTTTCGGGCTCGTGCTGGAGCCCATCCTTCAAGGAAAACATGAGAGACAGAAATTCCCTAAGGATGAGCTCCAGCATAAGTCCAAAGCTCAGAAGACAAAACCTCTGGTCCCGGTGACCGACTCAGATTGGATCCTGCAACATTATCCTAGGACACATATATTGCCTTCATTCATGAGACAAAATCTTCCTTAAATCTGGAATTTTCAACTACAAGCTTTGCTTCAGATGTCTGCTAGGATAAAAAAAGTTTTTACTGGTTACTAAAAGATGAGAACAAAAGTGGAAACATGTTTTCTTGGGGAGAGAATTTCCAATTTAACATCACTGAAAAAAGCCTTGATTTAATCCTCATGAGACTAACCTCCCATTTTCAGCCTCTTTTGAAAGTCTTAATGTATAGGAAGGATATTAATCCTGCTCAACCCTTTGAAAACAAAGCAAAAATGGAGAAAACTGAGGAGATGTTCAGAATTACATTTGTAAGAATAAAGAAATTCAGGAAATCCAGCATAATCATTGATACACAGTACTATAAGAAATGCAAAATAATAATCGTGTATATGGTGTAAAAAAAGTTGAATATACTCAAGCTACATTATCCTAGGAAAGAAATGTAAAACCTTGATTTTGAAAATGTGCCAGCAAACTGTAAAAAACCCAGCTGGAATGCCTTTGCCCTACATGACTCTTGATTTCTTATTACATCTTCATGGTTCAATGTCTATGGATATTTTCAGTCACCCAGGTCATGCTTGTCCAAAAGTCCAGCTTTTTCATAAAGCAGCTGGATTTTCTTTGTAATTCGTTGAAGATGTTTTTCTTCTCATCCAAGAAATTTGCATCTTTGAGACAATCTTCATGGCTCTAACCAAATTTCTCTATCTATACAATTATGTTTTTTTAAAAAAATAATTATATTATCTTTCCCTTCCACAAAGATATACACATCAAACTTTTTAAAAGATTCCAAAAGCTTATTGAAATAAAACATCACATCATCATAGCTGTTCCAAACCTGGAGTCAATTTTACTGTATGTAATAATGGGTGAGAAATTCATTGAAGGACAGGCTAGAAAGAGCTATGATGTTCATGTAAAAACTTAACAAGAAATGGAATCACATCACATGAATAAAAATCAAGAAAAGAGCTGATCAATTTAGAACTTCTTTAATGTGATATTTTGTTTATTTCAATAAGCTCTTGGATTCAATAAGCTCTTGGAAAATAACATAATTTGTTTTAAAAAGCCCATAATTTTATAGATCAAGGGTCTTCAAACTTGGCAAGTTTAAGACTTGTGGACTTCAACTCCCAGAATTCCTGAGCTAACATGACTGAAGGAGGAATTCTGGGAGTTGAAGTCCACAAGTCTTAAACCTGTCAAGTTTGAAGACCCCTGGTAAAGGTAGAGAAATTTGGTTAGAGCCATGAAGATTGTCCCAAAGATGCTTTTTGAAAAGGCAACTGGGCTTTTTTGGTTTTTGCCTGAAGACGTTTCGCTTCTCATCCAAGAAGCTTTTTCACTTCTTCAGTTGAATGAAGAAGTTTTTTGGATAACTTCTGCAGTTTACACCAGCTTTGTCTTCCCACCAGATCATCTAGCACAGGGGTCTTCAAACTTGACAGCTTTAAGACTTGTGGACTTCAACTCCCAGAATTCCTCCTCCAGTCATGTTAGCTCAGGAATTCTGGGAGTTGAAGTCCACAAGCCTTAAAGTTGCCAAGTTTGAAGACCCTTGGCCTAGCAGATGCAGAGATGAAATATCTTTTGGGACTGTACAATCTTGCCCACACTCCCAGGCCTCATCAGAAACTTGCAACTTGTTTAGATACCCCCATGTGCAACTCACCCCTCAGCTTCTTCAAGATATTTTCAACATCATTGAAAGCAGAATCACCAGCACTTACTGCCTGCTGGGCTTTTTGCTTGGCAAGGTTAACACGAGACAACAACTGAACTGATGACTGTAGGCAGAAAGGAAGACAAGAGTGAGACAATGCACAGCATGAAAATTCAGTTCTACATCTGTTCTGTGTTCAGCCTACCAGGGGCCTTTCACCTAAGACTCGGAAGGTCAACAGTTATTTACAGACCAGGTTCAGACTTTTAGTATACTTCAGGGAATGTCTCTGTGCCTTCTAGTGGGGATTCCTTCCTAAGAATGACATATGCCTAGTCAATATTTTTAATGTTCATATAGAAACAAAGAACAAACCATAAACATGCCATAATGTCATAAAAATCCATGATTAAAATTTTGGTTGAAAGTTATCTGCTGAAGAGTAAATACTTTATGGATCCCAACAAGTACTATTTATATTTATGTTGATTACTTACCTGTCTGTCATTTTGGCCTTTTTCCAATAACAGTTTGATCTCTTCCTCCCACTTCCCCGAGTTGCTTTTCAGTTGCTTGTATTCTGCCATGTAGGTCTCTATGAAGCCGGATAAGGAATCCATTTTCTGCTGGAGCTGTTTGGCCTCCTCCTAAAACACCAGAGGAGAAAGTGAGAGAAAGCAGTTAACCTAAAGCGCTGAAATTGATTGGACTTAAACAAAAGAGTAATTACTAGTTTGGCTTTTGTATTTCTAAAACCTGCAAGATTGGTAATTCTCTTCCCAATGTCCACTGCTCTTAGGGAGGTCCTAATTTCCCAGTTCTTCTCACACATCATGTTCTTAGGATACTTCAATGTTCCCACACTGGCCTTGGCAATAAACCCCATTTTAAAACTCCAGTTCTTCAGCAACACTTATCCAATAATTGTATCTCAGTTGCACAAATCTGGTTGACCACTAGCCAAAGGACACAAAAAAATCCCCCTAACTTTTTGCTGCCAGTGAATGGTCAAAAGATCATACAGTCTAAAAGTTCAGTCAGTAGACAGTACAAATGGAAAGAAATAGGGGGAAAAATTAGAGTAACCCAAGTGCTAACTGATAGAATGATGAAAGAATAGTTGACAGTGTTGGGCAGTGTCTACGTGCAAAGTAGACCAAACAGTAATGAATGGCAGATGAACTAATTCTACTGATTGTATGGTTGACAGATTTTTGCAAATGTGAAAATACATTTCTTCCTCGGTCCCCTTTACCCCCCAAGAAACTAGAGAGCATCTCATTTGAGCCATTGGCCCTGTCCACATTCCTACTGAGGGCTAAGTTGCCTTTTATCTGACTATTCCTTTGACTGTATCTCTTTGTCCTGTCTTCCATGATTCTTCCCACATATCATTACAGGATAACAGAATAACAGAGTTGGAAGAGATTTTGGAGAACTGTCTAATCCAACTCCCAGCTCGGGCGAACCTATACCATTTCAGATAAATGGTTCTCCAATCTCTTCTTAAAAACCTCCAGTTTTGGGCACCCACAACTCTGGAAGCAAGTTGTTCCACTGATTACAGGGAGCATAGTTATTATAACCAAGGAGACAACTAATCATGGCCCTTGGATTAAGTTCAGTGGTGGGATTCAAATTTTTTTAGTACCAGTTCTGTGGGCGTGGCCTGGTGGGCGTGACAGGGGAAGGATACTCTCCAGTCAGAGAGAAATCTCCAGTCAGAGGTGAAATTTTCCAATTCTCCAAACTACTCAAAATTTCCACTAGCGGTTCTCCAGAACTGATCAGAACCTGCTGAATATCACCTTTAAGTTGTCTAGAAAGCAGAACCGCATCCATTTCTAGGTGGGCAGTAAAGTCACATTGCGGGCAGCATGGGGTCCTGTCAGAAGAACACAGCAAAGCATCCTTGTGGATATAACTAGAGCTTTTCTCTCTCCCCCCTAACAGAATATCCCTTATTGAAGAAATGAATGTATGAAGTAGAATAAAGACATTTCTGGAAGTCTCTTGGAAGAACTACAATTAGCCACAAACACAAGCCTTACCTGAAAAAACTTTGTGTCAGTCTTTGTGAAACTAGTCAGGGAGCCAAGCTGCTGCTGACTATTCTGATAGACCCTTTCAGCATTAGTGGCAGCTTGGTTGGCATCAGCCTCCAGTTCCTTCGTCAGCAGCTTCAGCTCATCATATCTGCAGATCAGAATAAAACTTTTAAGCCTAAAAAAGGGGAAGACTCTTTTCCCCACCCCCTAATACAGGTCTTTCAAACTCTCGGCCCATGGCCGGATGTGTCATGCATTGGTCACACCCACGTCCGGAGGGGGGGGAATCACAATACATCATGTGACACTGCTGTGACAAGGCGAGTTTGACACCCCTGCCCTAATACGTTATTTTGATTTATCCCATCTTGGGTTAACTCATATATAATTTGGAGAATCAAATTCAGAGCCGAGAAACCTGCTCTACATTTGATTACTACTGATTTTTCTTTGCTAAGAATCCAGGTAAGGAGGTGAATCCCATGATTCTTCTGAAGTTATTTCAGGAGGTGATGTTCCCCACTCCCCAAGAATAGAAGAAGAGATGTGCCAATATCAGAAAGAATATGAGTTATTTTTATTTTGCTGCATCTGATTGATTATGTGCTTTTTCAACTCCTAGGACAACATACATATATCCAAGACGATCTATCTATTTGTGTTAGAGTTGCTCCTCTTTTCCTCTTTTTTTCTCACCTAGCATTAACCTCCAGAAACACGAGGAGGAAGACAGAGGAAAGCCCTTTAGAAAGGTTGGGAAACTAAGAGTAACTAAGTCTCTTTTTCACAACCATTCAGGGGTGGGATTCAATTTTTTTAACAATCGGTTTTGTGGGTGTGGCTTAGTTGGTGGGCATGGCTTGCTGGTTCTGTGACTGGGTGGGCGTGGCCAACTCGACATCACTCATGTCAAGGGGCGCTTCTCCTCACCTGGCCTCTCATGACAGTGGGGATGCTGCAATGGTCGTAAGTGAAAAATGGTCATAAATCACTTTTTTCAGTGCCATTGTAATTTTGAATGGTCACCAGTTTTAGACCAAAACTCAAAAAGGGTATGTAAACACGTTTGAATGTCAATCTTTCTAGCTAGCCAAGAAGCCTTGCTGAATGTCACTCATCTTGGTTCCTTGTCATTAAAAGCTGCTTTCTGGCAGCTCTGTTTCATTATTCAATTACTTATTCAAAGTGATAACTCCAACAGGGGAGTATTTCCTCCCAACAGCAGTGTAAAAAGCTTAGAACAACCCTTCCCCTTTAAGAAAGTACCAGCAAAGAAAAAAAACCTCCTTCGGAGACAGTAAGTCTAGGCATACTGCCAAGAATGTAAGAAGGGTAGAGAAAAACAAAAGGAGATTTCTTCCAACAACCGGTTCTCTGAACTGCTTAGAAAGTTAACAACCGGTTCTAGCGAATAGGTGAGAAACTGTAGAATCCCACTCCTGCAACCATTCACTATATTCAGCCCAACATTTATAAAGAAAGAATAATAAATTCAATATTGGATTTCTGAGCATCGCCTTTTAATAATTCAAAATAACTGGTAAAGAGCCATATGGAGAATTCATATTCATATCATCAACATTTTCAATAAAAGTCAGGTTCCACCATTCTATCATATTCCCTCAGCAATCAAGAAATGGAACCCATACACAGTACTATCTATAAAGGAACAGAAATAGTCTTCAATACTGCATTAACAGTGTCCTGTTAGCCACCACCCCAAAATTAAGTTTACTGCTCTTGAGGTAGTAAAATGTCATCACATTTCAAGAAAGAAAAGTCCAGCTTTAGACAAGGTACACAAAGGAATACCAAAATTACTCTTTTGTGTAAGAGCTAGAGAGCAAAGTCTCTTATTAGAAAATTTACACTTTAGGGATTCTTCAATTTAGCAGAAAGTTATCAAGGATAAATAGAAGGAAATATATGAATAAAAGTAATGATAGGCCTATCTTTAAAAAACTAGAAGCCAGGAATATCTAATGTGTAGGATTTGGAAGAGAGAAGAAAGAAGAAAAAAACTTTTGAGCTTATAGTCTAAAGATAGTTTTATATATATATATATATATATATATATATATATATATATATATATATATATATATATATATATATATATATATATATATATATATATACTTTGTATTACAACACCCTGTTAAGCCCCAATTAAGGGAGAAAGCATACTGCTTTCTTTTCTGTCTTTCGGCTCATCACCAGAGACCATACTGACAGAAAGCTATTTGTTTCGTTGCCTTTTGTTTACATGTGTGTAAGGTTTTTTAAGCTGATAATTTTTAAATAATAAATAAGGGAGACTAGTATAGATCTATTTCGAGCTAGTTAGCTCTCTTCAGCTAGCCATACCCTTACTGGGATTCGAACCAGGGAAGTATTACATGTAAGGCAGTTGTAATTGCCTCTACACCACTGGCTCTCTCCTTATCAGCTCAGGCAGGGGAATAAGTATATACTTTGTATTACAACACCCTGTTAAGCCCCAATTAAGGGAGAAAGCATACTGCTTTCTTTTCTGTCTTTCGGCTCATCACCAGAGACCATACTGACAGAAAGCTATTTGTTTCGTTGCCTTTTGTTTACATGTGTGTAAGGTTTTTTAAGCTGATAATTTTTAAATAATAAATAAGGGAGACTAGTATAGATCTATTTCGAGCTAGTTAGCTCTCTTCAGCTAGCCATACCCTTACTGGGATTCGAACCAGGGAAGTATTACATGTAAGGCAGTTGTAATTGCCTCTACACCACTGGCTCTCTCCTTATCAGCTCAGGCAGGGGAATAAGTATATACTTTGTATTACAACACCCTGTTAAGCCCCAATTAAGGGAGAAAGCATACTGCTTTCTTTTCTGTCTTTCGGCTCATCACCAGAGACCATACTGACAGAAAGCTATTTGTTTCGTTGCCTTTTGTTTACATGTGTGTAAGGTTTTTTAAGCTGATAATTTTTAAATAATAAATAAGGGAGACTAGTATAGATCTATTTCGAGCTAGTTAGCTCTCTTCAGCTAGCCATACCCTTACTGGGATTCGAACCAGGGAAGTATTACATGTAAGGCAGTTGTAATTGCCTCTACACCACTGGCTCTCTCCTTATCAGCTCAGGCAGGGGAATAAGTATATACTTTGTATTACAACACCCTGTTAAGCCCCAATTAAGGGAGAAAGCATACTGCTTTCTTTTCTGTCTTTCGGCTCATCACCAGAGACCATACTGACAGAAAGCTATTTGTTTCGTTGCCTTTTGTTTACATGTGTGTAAGGTTTTTTAAGCTGATAATTTTTAAATAATAAATAAGGGAGACTAGTATAGATCTATTTATTTAACAGGGTGTTGTAATACAAAGTATATACTTATTCCCCTGCCTGAGCTGATAAGGAGAGAGCCAGTGGTGTAGAGGCAATTACAACTGCCTTACATGTAATACTTCCCTGGTTCGAATCCCAGTAAGGGTATGGCTAGCTGAAGAGAGCTAACTAGCTCGAAATAGATCTATACTAGTCTCCCTTATTTATTATTTAAAAATTATCAGCTTAAAAAACCTTACACACATGTAAACAAAAGGCAACGAAACAAATAGCTTTCTGTCAGTATGGTCTCTGGTGATGAGCCGAAAGACAGAAAAGAAAGCAGTATGCTTTCTCCCTTAATTGGGGCTTAACAGGGTGTTGTAATACAAAGTATATACTTATTCCCCTGCCTGAGCTGATAAGGAGAGAGCCAGTGGTGTAGAGGCAATTACAACTGCCTTACATGTAATACTTCCCTGGTTCGAATCCCAGTAAGGGTATGGCTAGCTGAAGAGAGCTAACTAGCTCGAAATAGATCTATACTAGTCTCCCTTATTTATTATTTAAAAATTATCAGCTTAAAAAACCTTACACACATGTAAACAAAAGGCAACGAAACAAATAGCTTTCTGTCAGTATGGTCTCTGGTGATGAGCCGAAAGACAGAAAAGAAAGCAGTATGCTTTCTCCCTTAATTGGGGCTTAACAGGGTGTTGTAATACAAAGTATATACTTATTCCCCTGCCTGAGCTGATAAGGAGAGAGCCAGTGGTGTAGAGGCAATTACAACTGCCTTACATGTAATACTTCCCTGGTTCGAATCCCAGTAAGGGTATGGCTAGCTGAAGAGAGCTAACTAGCTCGAAATAGATCTATACTAGTCTCCCTTATTTATTATTTAAAAATTATCAGCTTAAAAAACCTTACACACATGTAAACAAAAGGCAACGAAACAAATAGCTTTCTGTCAGTATGGTCTCTGGTGATGAGCCGAAAGACAGAAAAGAAAGCAGTATGCTTTCTCCCTTAATTGGGGCTTAACAGGGTGTTGTAATACAAAGTATATACTTATTCCCCTGCCTGAGCTGATAAGGAGAGAGCCAGTGGTGTAGAGGCAATTACAACTGCCTTACATGTAATACTTCCCTGGTTCGAATCCCAGTAAGGGTATGGCTAGCTGAAGAGAGCTAACTAGCTCGAAATAGATCTATACTAGTCTCCCTTATTTATTATTTAAAAATTATCAGCTTAAAAAACCTTACACACATGTAAACAAAAGGCAACGAAACAAATAGCTTTCTGTCAGTATGGTCTCTGGTGATGAGCCGAAAGACAGAAAAGAAAGCAGTATGCTTTCTCCCTTAATTGGGGCTTAACAGGGTGTTGTAATACAAAGTATATACTTATTCCCCTGCCTGAGCTGATAAGGAGAGAGCCAGTGGTGTAGAGGCAATTACAACTGCCTTACATGTAATACTTCCCTGGTTCGAATCCCAGTAAGGGTATGGCTAGCTGAAGAGAGCTAACTAGCTCGAAATAGATCTATACTAGTCTCCCTTATTTATTATTTAAAAATTATCAGCTTAAAAAACCTTACACACATGTAAACAAAAGGCAACGAAACAAATAGCTTTCTGTCAGTATGGTCTCTGGTGATGAGCCGAAAGACAGAAAAGAAAGCAGTATGCTTTCTCCCTTAATTGGGGCTTAACAGGGTGTTGTAATACAAAGTATATACTTATTCCCCTGCCTGAGCTGATAAGGAGAGAGCCAGTGGTGTAGAGGCAATTACAACTGCCTTACATGTAATACTTCCCTGGTTCGAATCCCAGTAAGGGTATGGCTAGCTGAAGAGAGCTAACTAGCTCGAAATAGATCTATACTAGTCTCCCTTATTTATTATTTAAAAATTATCAGCTTAAAAAACCTTACACACATGTAAACAAAAGGCAACGAAACAAATAGCTTTCTGTCAGTATGGTCTCTGGTGATGAGCCGAAAGACAGAAAAGAAAGCAGTATGCTTTCTCCCTTAATTGGGGCTTAACAGGGTGTTGTAATACAAAGTATATACTTATTCCCCTGCCTGAGCTGATAAGGAGAGAGCCAGTGGTGTAGAGGCAATTACAACTGCCTTACATGTAATACTTCCCTGGTTCGAATCCCAGTAAGGGTATGGCTAGCTGAAGAGAGCTAACTAGCTCGAAATAGATCTATACTAGTCTCCCTTATTTATTATTTAAAAATTATCAGCTTAAAAAACCTTACACACATGTAAACAAAAGGCAACGAAACAAATAGCTTTCTGTCAGTATGGTCTCTGGTGATGAGCCGAAAGACAGAAAAGAAAGCAGTATGCTTTCTCCCTTAATTGGGGCTTAACAGGGTGTTGTAATACAAAGTATATACTTATTCCCCTGCCTGAGCTGATAAGGAGAGAGCCAGTGGTGTAGAGGCAATTACAACTGCCTTACATGTAATACTTCCCTGGTTCGAATCCCAGTAAGGGTATGGCTAGCTGAAGAGAGCTAACTAGCTCGAAATAGATCTATACTAGTCTCCCTTATTTATTATTTAAAAATTATCAGCTTAAAAAACCTTACACACATGTAAACAAAAGGCAACGAAACAAATAGCTTTCTGTCAGTATGGTCTCTGGTGATGAGCCGAAAGACAGAAAAGAAAGCAGTATGCTTTCTCCCTTAATTGGGGCTTAACAGGGTGTTGTAATACAAAGTATATACTTATTCCCCTGCCTGAGCTGATAAGGAGAGAGCCAGTGGTGTAGAGGCAATTACAACTGCCTTACATGTAATACTTCCCTGGTTCGAATCCCAGTAAGGGTATGGCTAGCTGAAGAGAGCTAACTAGCTCGAAATAGATCTATACTAGTCTCCCTTATTTATTATTTAAAAATTATCAGCTTAAAAAACCTTACACACATGTAAACAAAAGGCAACGAAACAAATAGCTTTCTGTCAGTATGGTCTCTGGTGATGAGCCGAAAGACAGAAAAGAAAGCAGTATGCTTTCTCCCTTAATTGGGGCTTAACAGGGTGTTGTAATACAAAGTATATACTTATTCCCCTGCCTGAGCTGATAAGGAGAGAGCCAGTGGTGTAGAGGCAATTACAACTGCCTTACATGTAATACTTCCCTGGTTCGAATCCCAGTAAGGGTATGGCTAGCTGAAGAGAGCTAACTAGCTCGAAATAGATCTATACTAGTCTCCCTTATTTATTATTTAAAAATTATCAGCTTAAAAAACCTTACACACATATATATATATATATATATATATATATATATATATATATAGAGAGAGAGAGAGAGAGAGAGAGAGAGAGAGAGAGAGAGAGCGCCATGTTAGAAATGGTTTGCTTTTTGAGCAGCATGAGTGGAAGGATGCCATTCAACACATGTGGTTTTCCATGGCAACTGATCAAGCCATTGTGGAAATGGTTGAGCCAATATGACTCCAAAGAAGCAGGGGTCTTCTGATATTCTGCAGCATAGCATCAGAGACACCAATATGGTTTTATTTGCTTTTAATGGAACATTTAACAAGCCTAGATCATGTTTAAAACCATTCTCAGAAAAACTGTCTTCAATCAGTTTTTTTTCTTTGTTTAGAATGGCATCCTTTAAGATTTAGGTTTTCTAATTCCAAATGGAGAGGCAAACAGAGGTTACTCTTTTTTATTTTCATTCTTGCTACTGTCTTCACACTCAAAATAGGAGGAGGAGAAACTGGGCTCAGAAACTGTAAGGGAGGGCAGGCAGTGCTTCGAAAACACATACCACTTCCTGATATTGGACTAATCTTGGCCTCATGTGGGAGGAATCCCTCAGTGAGGATGTTCCCTGTCTCACTTTGCAATAACAACATTGCCAAGCTATACATAGCCCCCATAAATATGGTTTGCTTTTAACAATCACATTAAGATCTTGACCTAATATGATGAGATCTGGAGAAGAAGTAGATGATGCCTGTTAAGCATGGAAATCAGGAAACCTAGACCATTCAAATGAATATAAGGAATTATTGCAAGCTTAAGCTCTCTTCAGGAGTCTGAACTACTAACAGTCAAAGCAAATTGGTGGTGAATAAGAGTTAATGGGATTCAAGGTGGGATGGAATTAGATCTCTTATGGGCATGAAGGGACTCAAGGCTGATGACACATTTGACTCCTCCCTCAGACTCAGGCTGGTCATCTCCTACAGTAACCCCGTACAAAGCCCATCAACTCACTTATTCTGGAGCCCTTGCACAGATGTCCCAATACTTTCTCCACTTGCAAAGGCCTGCAGTAATGCCAGTGCTTCTTGGGAGGCATCTCCTGCTGCCCTGGCTGCTTCCTCAATGGTATCTGCCAACTGCAAGTGACTGAAAAAGAATAAGAAATAAACAAGGTGGTGAGAGAGTGAAGCTAATCCATGGACATCTACCATCCTTCTCTCTTACCCAACAAATATGGGAGAACCATATTATCAAAAACATGAAGCAGTTCAACATCGTCACTGGATATTTTTAAACCTTCTTTTGATCTAACTTATAGCTTCAACATTTTACAGTGGACAACTTCTTAAAAAGTTGTTTGGTTGACGCTTTTAAAATGAATCCACGTAACAGAAATAATGTTTGTCAGTCTGGGACAGATTCACCTGTTTGCTAACTTCATGGCTTCATTGGCTAGGATTAAGAACCGGTTCGAACCACTTCCAGTGCCATCTGAAGATGGAATAATCTGAGGACGGGAAAAAATAATGTTAAATTGTGATTCCATCATGACCCACATATCTCTTGAACACAAACATGGAACAGAAGACCTATACTTGGCAATATTTTTCCAAGAAAAACAAAAATGGTTTCCTTAGCTGCAGTCCCTGATATCGAGTAGCACAGTCTTCAATGGCATCAATTCCACAAGGATTAAAACTTTCCTCAAAATTGCAGGATCTGTAAAAATCTCTTGCACTTTTCTACAAATATGTCTCTCCACAGTGGTGCCCATGAGCTCCAATGTGCTTGTAGATTTCTGCCTTGATGCTTCCAGTCTCAAAGTCCAAAGCGAAGGAGGTTTTATAATGAGAGTTGGAAGGGGGAAAGTTTTTTGTTTTATTTATTAAATTTATATGCTGTCCATTTCACTATTCATAGAACAGGGGTACCCAACTCCCAGTCTGTGGATTGGTACCGGTCTATGGCATGACAGAAACTGGACCACAAAAACAAGTGAAACCCCATCTGTGAGATGCAGGCAGCATGTTACATCATGCCACTTCCGGTCCAGGGCACTGGTCCCTGGTGCCCAAAAGGTTGGGGGCCACTGTCCTAGAAGCTCCCTGTACTTGTTGCTACCCTAAAATTCTAACAGAAATGCTTACCCTTAAAGTGTGTGGAGGGGAGCTCCATCAAAATAGATTTTGTCACTGGCTTTTAGGCAACACATTCTTCAAGTGCTAGAGACTTCATGAAAACTATTTGTCATAGTTATCCATCCATGATTTACAATATGATCACGCTTTCTAAATATCATATACGCCAACTAGCCAAAAAAAAAAATAGAACAAGGGAAGATACTTGCCACGCTTTCTATCTTTGCTTTATGCTCATCCAAATCCAAGCGGGCTTTCTCAATCAACCTCTTGACTTCTTGTACCTGACTCTGGTACTGACTGCGCAGAGAGTTCACCTCGCTGGCTATTTCATTGATCTCATCCAGATGACTCCGGTAAGTGAACTCTTGTGACTTCATCTTAGAAAATCGGTTTCCCAAAGACCTGCCAGTAGCTAATGTTGTCATAAGAAAAGGACAAGACACAGTTGAGAGCAAGAATCAGTGGTGGGATTCAAATTTTTTTACTACTGGTTCTGTGGGCGTGGCCTGATGGGCATGGCAGGGGAAAGATACTGTAAAATCTCCAGTCGGAGGTGGTATTTGCTGGTCCTCCAAACTACTCAAAATTTCCGCTACCGGAAATTTTCTCCAGAACTGGTCAGAATCTGTTAAATACCACATCTGGCAAGAATCAACATAAATCATATTGATATATAAATGCATATGGCTGTAGCAGGGTCCACTTAGCAAGTAGATAGATTTCATATGATTTCTGGAAAAATCCTACTTAGAAAGACCATTTTTGCCAGACTGTTTCATGGTGACAGGAGAAGAGATAGCTGCCTACTCTTCATCATTATCAGAGATAAAGTAGACTGGCTATTTCAAATGCAATTTAACATATTTTATCCCCTAACTTCACATTATCCTATGTGAAGAGACTGTAGTTCCCATGGTTTTTGTTTAAATTAGCCAGATAAGGATTGTTATTGGGATCACAGCAGATAAGAAGAATGGCATAATGCTTTCCTGTTTATGCATGTTTCAATCAAACATATCTCATCATCTGATACTAAGAAGAATATTTGCATTAAAAAGCAGTTTGTATTAATTCATTTGTATTAAAACAATCGCCATGGCTAAATGTTGCACATTACATACAAGATATGCTTTGGCTTTCATTTAAATAATTCCTTGATGATACATGGTTGGAAACACCCAGACACAGTAATAGTAACACATTTATCGATTTTTGGAATGTTCCTTCTATGTCATCATTGCTTTGAAAATAAACCAGTTTCAGAAAAAGCTGGAAAATTGGGATCCATAAAATGTTTTCCCCCACTCAATAAAGCTGCATGTTCACATTTCATCAGCTTTTAAAATAAACTGTTTTGTTTATTTGTGCCTTACGGTAGCCGTGACTAAGGTAGAATTAAACACTGTTGAAAACTACTGATTCTAATAGAATATGAAGCATCTTTAAAACATTCCTAATTTAAAAAAAAAACCTGGAATGAAATGGGGATTAACTTTAGTTAGAATTGTACTTTCTGCAATGAATTGGAGAACTACTGAGTTTCCTTAGTTTTTTTTAATGGTTCAGTACATATTTAAAGAATTATGAAACTCCATGTTGAGGAATGTAGAAAAGCAGTGGAAAGAGCCATTTCTCAGGGGACTAATAGAGATTCAGTATGGCTGAATATTTTTTTTCTATAAAAAGTCCATGTGGTTCTCTGTTGAAGATGGGCCACATGGAAGCTGAAGAAACCTGTTAGAGAAAGAAAGCAGATCCTTTTCTGGTTGGCAAAGATCATTCATCTGTCTTTGTGTGAATGTTAATTTGATATATTTCAGAAAAAAAATTAAATGCATTGTTGTTATTTCTTTATACAGTATATAATTTGGATGAATCAACTGTGACCTTTTTCTGTAACATCTGTTCTCTCTGCAGACCACAATTTAGGAAGACATGAATTACCTTGTAAAATTTCTGCATTTCTCAAAATCTTCTGGAGCAACTCCTCTGCCTCCCTCATTTTCCTTTCCAGCTCAATGTAATCTGCTGGCTGTCCACTTGTCTGAACTCGAGAAGCAAGTATCTCAAGTCCCTGCAGCTGCTGCAGGTACTGATCTATCTGGAAGCAAATCATACCATCTCTATTAGCAGGCTAAAATGAATTTTAAGACATGATAGAAATTGTCCAGAACAGAGATCTCCAACCTTGGCAGCTTTAAGACTTGTGGACTTCAACTCCCAGAACTTATTTTCCTCATCCAGCTGGGAGTTGAAGTCCACAAGTCTTAAAGTTGCCAAGGTTGGAGACCCCTGCTCCAGAAAATAACATTCAGAACCTGATTAGCGACTCTGAGACTTTTAAGGAAACCACAAAAATGAATGGAATCAAATCTCACATATATGTGTAACTGTTATTTCAGTTACTCATTGTGGTTGCTTACTCATTGCACTGGTATCCAATTCTGAAACATTCAGAACAATTAAAATGCAATTATTGGGATGTCTCTCATCTCATTTCACCTCTGTGGGGCCAAAAGTAGTTATTTCACCTAAAAATAGACTTATTGTGCACCATTCATTTATTACTGATTAATCTGGTTAAAAATCTGGATTGGAAAAGCACTAGATATTTTTAAATATTTTAATTTATAAAAATCTAACAGCAGATGCCTTATTTGTAGAGCATTGTATCGATTATCCTACACAGGGTCAAGTGCCTATTGAACATGGGTGTCTTATTTAAGAAAAAAAGGGGGGGGTCCCCTCTCCTTTTTTGTGTGTAAAAGTTTTTTATTTTTTAAAGACAAACACTAAGAAACACAAACACAAAACATCAATATAAAACCATCTTCCAAAATGCAGCATGTCAGTTGGTACATTTCTTTTGTGCAATATCATAATATCAAGAGTCTTACCCTTCCAAACATATATTCATATTACATAAGTCAACTATACATATTATATTATATTGTATTGTATTATTATTATATCATTATTAGATTCAATTATAAATTCACATAGTTTTTATCAAGCAAATCTAAGTTTTAACAAATCTGAGAACATACAATTAATTTAATTATGTTCAGTTATATAATATCATTACATCATATTATCTTACGTATTATAGTATTCCTTTTCATAATATAATTTACTTATCTATTTTCTTGTCTAACCATTGATAAAATAAATCCCAAATTTTATAATATTCTTTATCTTCTTGCTCTCTAATTGCTAGTGTTAATTTACTCATTTCTGCACATTCCATCATTTTCCCCTTCTGAATGGCATACTGGTTTTGCTCATAATTGCAAAATGGCACCGGTTAACTTTGTTGCAGATTCCAACTAACAGTAGCCACTTCTGGTGTCCTATTGCCAAGAATGAAGGACAATGGAGGGGAAATTTATTTCCACACCATCAACTGATATGAAGATGGTACCAAAGTACCAAGAAGAGATGCCTACCTGGGCCTTCACTTCATGGTAGCAGATTGGACAACGGGTGTGTTCACAGCTAGGCCCTTCAAATCCTGGCTTACAAATGCAGCTGCCATCATTACGACACCGTAGGGGTTCAGAACCTACTGAATTGCAATTACAAGCTACAAAGGGTTGGAAAAAAGCAAAATATTTAGAGATGGTTTGATCAGAACACGTAAACTAGAAAAGCAATTTCTCTTTTCTCTAAGGCAGCTTACTTCAACCTAAACATTTTGTAAATACAACACTCAGATCTTCCGTCCGTCCATCCGTCTGTCCATCCATCTCTGGATGGACTCTTTATCTGGCTCTAGGCAGCTTACAATAAAATAAAGAAAATATGCAATGTAAAAAATAAAAACATAACACATACCAATTAGGCATTACCCAGCCAATCATTCACAAAATCAAGAGATGGACTGTATCCAATGGCCAGGGCCCCAATTTGGGGCCCAAAGCCATGTTTTCAAGGCCTTACAAAAGGTAACAGGATGGCGTCAATCTAATTTCTGAGGATGATATTCTAGTAGGTGGGTGCCATGGGAGAAAAGGTTTTCCTTCTGGGCCCTGCTGGCAGAGAGTTCTCATCTGACAATACCCAAGACAAAATTTTGATCACAATAGAGACAATTGGGGACAATTTGCACCCAGTACAGTCAGCAGCTGGAAATTTTGGTAGCTTCAGACCCAATTCATCTAGAGGACAGTAGTTTATGAAAAGCTGTACTAACACAAGCACATTGTCTTTGATGAATAATATGACAAATATTATTTCAGATTTCTTTTTCTTATATACTGTAAGCATTTCAGTTTTTCCTCTGATATCTTGAAACTAAAAAATGAACAGAAATGTAATGGCTATCCCTACCAGTGGTTTCGTGTCAACCACTTTGATTTACATATCTACTCAGTAATGATAGTATCTGTCTTAGAAGCTAAATGAAAGTTCTGCAGGTGAAACAATTGAAAATCCATTGGACTTCATAATACATAATTTTAAGTGGACTGTGATCTGTGCTGCTCTATTGTAATTACTCTGGTCAGGATTCAGATACATAACTTTTATACTCTATCATGATTTTCCCAACTGGTATGTGATGTTGTAAAATAGATAGAATATCCTCTCTCACCCCAAATCCTTTCCTAATCCATCAGTGAGATTTAAATTTTTAATTAAAAAAAATATCCTCTCCATTTGCTGAGTGCAGATCTTCAGAATTGAAGAAGTTGGTTTGGTCATAGTTATAACATTTTGCTATGGGAAAGATGAATAAATATCAAATTATGAAAGTAAAACAAAAATAAAAACAAGGGTAAATGATAGACGGATAATTCAATTTAGTTTTGGCTTGTCATTTATTCATAACAGATGGCAGCCGTAAGCCTACCTCGACTTATCTCAAAAAAATTAAACAGGAATGAGCTAATTAGATCTTGGATGGAAGCTAACCAAGAAATGCTAGGGAGACCAAAAACATCTCAGAAGATAATGACAAGCATTACGAGCACAAGGAAGAACATTTAAGAAAATGTCACAAACTTCACTCTCCCTATGTGAATTAAAGGCAGGTAGGGGAAAAGTGCGTTCAGATTTGTGGAATCCATCCTGTACAGGTAGAATAATTAGATTTTTCTTAAATTGAGAAACATGGATAAGAGAAGGAGATATCTCTATAATGCATGTTGACATGAACTATATTATTCTAGCTTAATAAACCAATACTGCTGATAAAAATGTCAAGACTAAATGAGAATTATTGTTCTATTATTTATGAATGCTTGGAAGCCAACTGAATAGGGATAAGTCACACATTAGCCAATGCTCTCCAGTTTTTAGATACTATCTCAGGATCGTGTCAAACCAGAGAAATAAAACATGCACAGTATAGAGAGCAACACATAATGATATGTCAGACCAGCAAGCTATGTTAGTGCATATTTACCTCTCTCGTTAATAGTTCCCATGTCCACCTATGCATGGGAATAACTAACTCTAAGAGACAGAACTGCCTTTCCAACTCACGAACTTTGGCCTAAAGGGGCATTAACCTAATTTATAGTTCTCCTGCAAAAGTTAAACAAGTATCCCAAACTGTCAAGCCCGAAATTGACATATGTGTAGCCATTTTAGCTAGGCTTAGTATATATTCTTTCTCTTTACTTTCTCTTTGATGGCTATGGGGGAAGAGTTTCGGGCTTGCCACATTCCTAAGGAGGGAGGAGTTGAGATAGAGTTGTTTAGACTAGGTGATTCTTCTTCCCGTGGGAACATGAGCTGACCATGCTGAGGCCCCTTGAGGTAGAGATTTATGACATCAAGCAATGTTGAATTACTTCTATTGGAGAATGTGACTTTTGGGGGTTTCTTCTAACTTCTAATATTGTGTAATTTTGGGGTAATTTTGGGTTGTGTCCAATCCGGAATTACCACGGACTTTGCCAATTTGATGCTTTCCTAAATAAAAGAAATTGTCTTGGAAGATGGAATTTGCTCTTTTCTTTTAAAATGGATTTTGGCACTTGGAAACCTGACACAACCATGATTGGCTAAAACCAATAATATGTGGCAAGCATCTTGTATTGGAAACAATTTATACTTGGCCTTTTAGTTGTTCCTTGCTTGCCCTTATACTGGTTTACCTTCATAATTCATATAAAGCTCTTTGGTGATATTGACCTTGAAATCAACCTTCAGTTGTGCAAGATAATGGTGTACCTTGGCATTTCTCTGCTGGGTTTGCAGATAAAGGTTGTCCAAAGAATCCATCCTTACACTTGCATTCGCCTGTCAAGCGGTCACAAGTCCCTGAAGCATTTGGGTCAACACTGTTACACCGGCATGGTTGGCAGGGTCGAACTGGTCCATTCTCACCCAAGGGGTCTCCAAAATAACCATTGGTGCAATGCTCACAGCGAGAACCTAGAAAGAAAAGAACAGTGAAAAGCAAGCAGAGGAAGTCCTGGGCCAACCACATAGGAACTCCCCCTAAATTCTACCTAGAAAACAGAGCTAAATAAGCATGCATATTCTCTAATTGGTGGGATACCGTGTGCACCCAAATGACTGACAAACTTGCAATTCAGATTGTACGATATGTTTGAATTATTCCTGAATTCTTTTTTTTAAATATGTGTTATTCAGGGGTATAATCCAGGCATAAAATACCAAAAGGATCTGCAGTTTCCACACTTTGGGCTACAAGAATATGTATATGAATACTTAGAACAAATTACTGGGGTGATGGCAGTGAACAAAGTACATTAAAAAAAAAAAACCCGGAGACTCAAGCTTTTAGAATAATTTCATAAAGAGAAGGTTTCTACTGCCAAAATTAATGGAGAAAGTAATGGTGCTTAGAACATTACTATCTGCTGTTTATCTGCTACACTATCTCCGCTAGTTTTTATGATATGCACTTGTAAGAGCAATTCTTCTTGCCTTCAATACCCCCAAAAGCCAATTAACCTTTTGCCTGTTTCAGTTTAACCTGATTAAACCAAAACAATAGTTACATGAAGAAAGCCTGAAACAATGCATCACAACAATTAAATATCAATACCATAGTGCAGTAAATTATTTAAACACATGCATACACTTTTTCTAAACTCAGGCATCATAGCAAAACCCTCTTATTTTTCTTGATGATTGCTTTAACTTCTTATTTTCAGTGAATTATTTGGTCAACCATAAATTATCTACAATGACTTGTAAAACTTGAATGGGATGTTCAACTACTAGTATGTGAACTACAGATGTAGTATAACATTAGCCTAGTACCTTTCTTTGCTAACTCGTTCTATAATTTGATTTCCTGAGGTAGGAAGAAACCTGCAGGATATTTGTATTCTATCTGACCAGCAACACTTATGTTTCTCTTTGAGTCATACAGTCCCTTCTTTCAAACTTGTCCTATGTTTCTGGTATATCACTCCAGGGTACACGTTGAAATTTATAAGGTGAAATGCTCTCCCATACAAAATAGTTGCTTCCATAGATAAATAAATATCAGGGTAAAAAGCTCTTTCCTAGATTCACTCATCATACTAGTCTGATTGTCCAAGAAATAATTTAAATGGAGGCTGTATTTAATCCTAAATTCTAACTTCTACTCGGAAGTGATTCAGCCCAAGCAGAGACCAACATTTCATTGATTGTAGATGTAGGCATTCAGCAAAAACCAGATTTGGAAACCATGATGATTCCACAGTAACTTATGCATAGAAAAGAAGTGGAGCTTGCCTCATAATGACACAATACTTCAGCACCAATCTGACTCCCCTTAGGTCCCTCCCCTTTACAGATTACTGGCTACTACTGAG
The DNA here is from genome assembly GCA_023653725.1 of Bungarus multicinctus. Taxonomy (NCBI): domain Eukaryota; kingdom Metazoa; phylum Chordata; class Lepidosauria; order Squamata; family Elapidae; genus Bungarus; species Bungarus multicinctus. Next base: position 31,704,807 of record CM042842.1, on the reverse strand, counting down.
TTTCTAAAAAACAGCACAGGAAGAATGCATCTGAAAGGGAGACAGTGGAAGTAGAGGAAGGTTACATCATGGTTGTTGTTTTTTTCACTTTTTCCCAATCCCCCATCCAATGTTTAATTCTCAGTTGCTGCAAGGATTATTTGGGAATCCTAACTATTGAAGAGAATGACTTATTCCTCTCTTTGCTTCTATCACATATTCTCTCTGCAGATGGGCAAGAGAGTGATCCCCAGACATGTCTCTGGATGCTTTGTGGCCTTGCAACATACAATATCACCCTCCCACCCTTTGGCCATTCCCTTGCAGAAAGCAAGCTGGCTTGGGAAAAAAAAAGAGGATTGTCAGACATCAAAATATGAATCCTACCACTGGTTCCTGGAGGACATCTGTTACAAACTATTTCCTGTGTGTCGGGCAGGACTGAGCAACCATAGCCACTTTGGCAGGGGCATGGTTGGCAATTCTTTGGGTCCCAAGGAAGGCTGTAAAACCCATTTGGGCAAGGAGTAATTATATGGTCCAAGGTTTCATCTCCAGCATAACACTCTCCTGAGCAAAGATGGAAAGAGAAAAGATAGAGGGTTTGGTTGAATGGAGCCTTGTATCAGAAGCCATTGGCTTGTTTTCTTTTTCTGGAGAAAAGTTTGCAACAGATGAGACAAAAAGAAAAATAAGGAAGAAATAATTAAATATAGAACAGATCTTGATATATCTAAGCTGGCATATGCAAACAAGGATCAAAGCAGCTTTTTCTGAAGAATAGAAATAGACATTTGAAGCACAACTTTCATGTTGTATAGCTAGAAATATTACCATTAATTTCACAAATGGTAGCCTATTGTAGGTGTCATTGCACACCCACAATAAGTGATATGGAAGATCTATCCATTAATTGAATCACAGCTTTTCAGTCTGGAAAAATGTGGGATCTAAAACTCAGAAATGAGCTTGTTGCCTACTGAAACTCAGCTAGATGATGCCCTTCCTGATCAAGGATTTTATGGAAAATAATTGTTTTTCATCAGTTGATAAAGTATTCTTTGAAAAGAGGGGGGAAAGGAATAACTGTGTCAATCTAAAATAAATATTTTGACTTCCAAGGAATTGCATATCAGGTAGCTTATTTTGTGTAGGAATTGCACTTTTATATAATTTAAAATAATATTATTAGATACAATATAATGGTACAGAACATTACTAAGTAATCCTGTTTTGAATTTGGGGGCAAGAATGACAGTGACAAGTCATGACAATGACAAGAATCTTAGCTGTCAGACCTGCTCATATGACAACAGGATTAAAACCTTTATAGCAGCTTTTTTATTATTATTGCTGCAGTATTTCTGATTTTTGGCAAGCCAAGTGGGCAAAAAACAAGTGGGAAAAAACAAGCAAAAACCATGTACATTCCAAAAGATCTTCCTTCAGGTCTTTTTGAGCATCCATTTACTGAACATTTGTAGCAGAAACTTTCAAAGTTTTTGCAGAATTTCTTCACAGGGAGGCTGATCACATTAATGAGTGTCACTCTATCTCTATTTTATCTAAAATAGTGGATATATAATATGGAATATATGCCTTCATGCCTGGTCCTCCTTCACAAAGAAAGGATTTCTTGGGCATTATATAGACTGACCCCAGTGATTTTGATATTCTTGCCCTTTCAAATAAAAACCAATGGACAAAAATAATAATAATTCACCATGACAGAACCTTAGACTATGGATTGGCTTACCTGTTTCTGTATCACAAGTTCCTCCTCCCTTGCATTGACATAGAATGCATTGCCTGAAGGCCCCAAAGTTACGGGAATTATCTCTTTTGTACCCTGAAGCACACTTCTCACAGAATTGTCCCTGGTATCCAGTTGGACATACGCATTGCTCCACCCAGGGGGCTGGAGAGCCGGTGCTTGGCCGTGCCGAAACCAAAATGACATTACTGAGGTACCCTGGGACTAAAGGAACAGAAAGTGATTCTAGGAAATATTCCAGAGAAGAAATCGTGACAAAATTAGGCAATGGTGTCTGGATCAGAAAATAGAATATGTCTAAGGATGTCAGAGATCTATTTCCAGATGTCTTCTACATATCTTCTTTCAACATTTATTCTCTCATATTTCTGCATTAATCTTTACTAACAAAAATTTAAAATGTGAGAGAAAACTAGATACATATGAATGATTAACCTAAGTATCCTTTGACAGTTCTTGTCCAAATTGATGTTTCCAGATGTGCTGGACTTCACTTCTCATAACTTCTTGGCAGCATGGTCTTTGGCTCTTCAACTAAATATGAAAAGCCTATCCTATTCCCAAGGAAAGTTCTTTGCAACCTTCTGTGTGATGCAGAAGTTCTGCGCTAAAAACACAAAGCAGCTCTGGGAAATTTTCTGTGAGTATAAAAAAGACTAAAATCATAGCTTTACTTGGCTGACATTAATCCACTTTTTAAATAGTTTATTGCTTTGTGTTTTTTAAAAAGTTTTTTTATTGCTTTGTGTTCTATCTGATAATAAAATAGGACGGAAATGTTCAAATAAGCAATCGAATGATATATGAATGCCCCTTTTTTATGCCCAGTTGCTAATCCCAGCTCACCAGCTCCATGAGTAGCTCTGATCCGAATTGATGACAAATTCCCAATTAACTGATGATACTCAATGTTACTAAGCCTAGGGCTCCAGTTTCTACTTGGATGTTCATTTAACCTGCGGACCAGAGATAAAGAAAGAAAATTATATATTCAAAAATCATGCCTAGCCATCATTGCTTATAAAATATATTTCTATAAGCACAGTTAAAAATGAAAGAAACAGAACACTGTTGTATCCCCTCCCAAAAAATGACCATAAAGAATGAGAAAACAGCATTCTGAGGTCACGGAGGAACCATAAATAAGGCATAAATATACTATATTTCTGTGAATTTCAGAGAGTCATATATGGTACAAAAGTCAACTATCTAGTAAATTAATATTTTTTTCAATAGATTAAGAAAGCTAAGTATCCTTCCTTAATATCAAGGAATCAAAGCTGAAACCAAAACAAAAATAAAAGTGATCTCCCTACACATAAAAATGTATACAAGGCTGGAGTAAGCTTCCTTCAAATCCATTATTTCCAGCTGGTATGTATGTAAAGATCACAGACACAACTATAAGGGTTCTACTCCAAGACCCGAATATGAAGATGCCGGGGTGGGAAAAATTGAAGTACCATAATAGGCAGGGGTGGGCTGCTGGGGGTTTGCAGAGGTTCGGGAGAGCCCCTAGCTAAGATTCTGTGCAGTTCAGAGAACCCCCAAATCCCACTCCTGGCTGGCCCCGCCCACCCCACCTCTCCCCTCCCAGGAGTCCCCACATGGCCTGTTTTGGATGCAGGTAAGTGCAGAATGTGGGTGGAAGTTAGGGAGGTGAAAAATGGGCCTCCTGAAAGTTCAGGAAGGCCAGAAATGGGCCTGTTTCCAGCTTCCAGAGAACCTCCGGAGCCCAGGGAGGTCATTTTCACCTTCCCGGAAGCTCCAGGGAGGGAAAAAACACAACCTCTCCCCCACCGTGTTGTAGGAGACCAACTAGGCCACAGGCACCATAGGCACACCCACCCAGCAACCGGGCAGAGAGCTCTTTGCTAAAATTTTTGAAGCCCACCCCTGATAATAGGTACCAGCCAGCTGTATTGTGCTATGGTTTTGTGTCACTTTGGGGGAGTCAGTGCATAGACTACATTAGCACAGGTCCTTCTATGCTACAAGGGAGGATCCGGTTTCCCTCCCCCACAATTCCTAATACCATAAAGTTGGGAGGTTCACGTGATGTAGTTACAAAACTACATATCCAAACAATCAATTTGTTGTAAAATAAAACCTTATAGAGCTTGTTCACATAGCAACATATACTACCCGATTTCTTCAAAACAGCTTTTGATTAGTTGACATTTCCTTACTGATAGGTAGACTGCCTATATTGAAAAGCATTAAGGTGATACTGCATGATATGGAAGTACTGTTTGAGATAATAAATCTGTGATAGTTCACACAAATTTACGCCATTTTGTGTTAACGTCATCAAGGGCTGACTCAGAATCAGTGAACCGTGTGATCCCAGAATTAGTAATGGGGTGTCATTGAGGGAGCTGTACTGTTATCTTTAATATTTGAGAGATCCCCAGGCAATTTACGTGAATGTGTATGTCTTCCTGATTCCACAAGGCAGCATCCTGCCGTTAGATGGAAACTGGGTCATGACTCTTAAACCAGCTCCTTCCAGGATGATGTCATGCTGTGAAGGGCGAAATCCAGGTCGGTTCACTCGATAATCAAAAGACAGCGTCTGTCCGTAACTCAGCTGCTGGTTCCCGAGGAACCTGGCTACAAAAAAAATGCACAGCAAAACAAGCAATACAAAATAAGAATTTAAAGTCTCCACAGATGACATTTTCAAAGAAAATAGCATGGAAAATTTTGTCTAACAGTATCAGCTTAACTCTAGAGCAATAGAGAGGGCTTCAAAGGAATCAATGAATATTAAAGGGCAACATCTCATAGCCTCTAATTGCATGGCTATGGCATAGTTAAGAATCTGTGCGCCTATGGAGATTCTCAATCATCCAATCAATCATTTCCCCACCATTCAGCCAGAACTGAAGAAACTTTCTTGGATGAGAAGAGAAACGTTTTCAATTAAAAACACAAAAAAGTCCAGTTGCCTTTTGAAAAGCACCTTTGGGACAATCTATCTCTGTGTTGCCTTGCTTTTATACTTAGTTGTATATTTTAAAGCTGTTTCAGACAAAAACTTGTTAAGCTTACCAAAAAAGATCTTTGGGTACATCCAAATTGATTTTCTAAACTGACTAGACGTGTGTTCCTTTGGATGTCAGCGGTATTGTGGAAGTCTACCCAATTTACTTCCATTTCAACTGTGGAAGTCTACCCAATTTATTTCCATTTCAACTGTGGAAGTCTACCCAATTTACTTCCATTTCAACTGATATATAGTTGAATCTGCTTCAAAACTATACTTTTCATTTTTTTCCAGTCTAACAATACATTGGAAAGATATTATGTAGAAGGACTGCAGTACTCAGGATTGCATCTGTCTGTCCTATCTATCATCTTTGTAAAAACAGAACAGAATGGGATCAAATTTGTAACCTACAAGAGATTGAGGTTTGACAATGGGCTAGCTGGATCCAGCCAGGCTTACAGGAAAAGGCATCCTTATGGGAAAGGCATTTGCAGCTTCTCTTGTGTTTTCTAGACCAAAGTAACACAAACACAGAGATGCAACACAAGGGGAGGATAGAAACAGATATGCTCCCCTGAAGAAACTGCCGATATCTCCATGGCCACTGCCTTGCAAAGGTGTTTAGAAAATCTCAAAAACTAGAATGGAAGAAGGAGGGGGGATTTAGAATGAAAGAGGCAGAGACATTCCTAAATATGTCTGACTGCCTTTCCTGTAGGGATGCTTTGGGGACTCTTTTTTTCTGGAATTTTCCAGCTGAATCCAGTTAATTTTCAAACTTGACTTTTGTCTTGTCAGATTTCCTACTCAATCAAATTTTGCCCTCTTCTAGTCAGTTTTCAAAGAGTCATTTTGCTGATAGCCTGACAAGTCTGTTTCCAATTTCTTTCCAACATTTGGCTGGGTTGGAAAGAATAAGAAGCAAGATGAAATTGAGCAGATATGTGTCATGTTTTTCTTTCTGTTCCAAATATTAAGCTACTGAACTTCATTCCTTCCTCTGTGAGAAGATTATTGAGGCATGGCGGGATTCTATGTTTTTGTTAGCTTTTCTAGTAGGCAGAAGTTTAAAAAAGAATTATTATCATCAACTCTTTCTGGGCATTTGAGGAATGACATTTGTTCTTAAACAATTAATTAGATTTGTTTAGAGTTAGACACTTTAAATTTGACTAGAAGTGATTAAATTATTCCGATTTGCTTAGGTTTTTATTATTTCAGATCTGGTCTTCCTCAAGATGTTTGCTGGGAAAATGCCACAGTAGCGGCTGAAAACACATTTACATACAAAATCTATTCCAGCATCTCTAGGTAACATCGGGAAAGGTTCCAATCTCAAATCTTTGATAATCTGCCATTGATCATTGTCAGCAATAACTGGACTAGATGGATGAATGATCTAACTTAGTATTAGGCATCCAGGGGTGGGATTCTACCAGTTCAGACCGGTTCTGTAGAAGTGGTTGTTATGATTCTGTGCAGTTCAGAGAACTGGGAAATCGTGTCCCTGGGCGGTTCTGCTCCTCTCTGCCTACCCCTCCCCTCTCTGCCCAGTCAGTCCTCATCACGCATACGTGACATCACATGCATGCCCAACATCGTTGACTGCATTTTTCCCCACCCAGTAATACCTTAAGGTATTTCTTTTTTTCCCTCCCAACGATCAGCTGTTCCTATGATCAGCTGTGCCGGGATTCCCCTTGTTGTCTCACGACTTCACCCAGGAAGCTTCCCTGAGGCCCAGGAAAGCATAAAATGGAGGGGGTTGCAGTACCTCCACGCTCCATTTTTTGCCTTCCTGGGACCCAAGGAAGTTTCTTGGGAGCAACCCCCTCATGAGGCTTTCCTGAGGCCCAGAAGGCCCAAAAAACAGGGAGGGAGGTGCTGCAAAAAAAGAGAAGAGGCCACACCCACCCAGTCACATGGTCATGCCCACCTAGCCACGCCCACAGAACCGGTTGTTATAAACTTTGAATCCCACCCCTGTAAGCATCCCCTTGTTCTCTAAAAAGCTAACTAACCAAGAAAAGTGAATGTACGTCCACACCAACAAGTTTAATACAATTTCTTTGTTCAGCAGAATAATCATTCATTGCATGTTTGCTGTATATTTAGGATCCATAACTATCAGTATTCAAGTCTTTGGGTAAGTTATATATTGATATACAAGCTAGATCGTTTTACATCCACTATAACTCCTTGCTGAAAAAGCAGACTTTTTAAAAAAATTGAAGTGCCTAACTGGTCAAATTGAATTAAAATTAAATAATTTTCCTAAGTTTGAAATATTTGGAGATTGTTTAAATTTTTCATTTTTTTCATGTAGCTACACTAACTATGAGGAATGTTGGCTAAAGGATGGCAGAAAACCATGTTGTCATATGCTCTATGTTACTCACACACTACACTAAAATAATACATCTCAATAAAACCTCAAAACCAAAAAAACATATGTGACTATAAATGGTGCCTAAGCTGGAATATATGATTATATAGGAACAATTAAAATGTATATTTTGCTGAAATGTCCCTTAGAGGTATTCCTCTCTATAATAAGATATGGAAATATGTACCTGGAGCTACAAAATAGCTAGAACCCAGCCTTCTAGAGGCCACAGAAATTTCCTTGTGCTGTGAAGACCATTGGAGCTGTAATGGGGATCCATTTTCTTGAGCTTGCCAACCTTCCCCACCTGGAATACAGGAAAACCACAGTTTACTGAACTGAGTTGGAAATCCAGTCCACAGACACTGATTCAGGGAATGTGACAGGAGAGAAACAACTTTAACCATAGTGTGTGATTGAAACTGAGGTCAATGCATTCCTACTATACATAATATAATATGATAACATATTATAATAATAGGATAACATGGTTGTTAACCATGAATCTGGTTTCCCTGTTGATTTTGCTTGTCAGAAAGTTGCAAAATATGATCCCATACTTGAGCATCGAGATAGCGCAACAGTCGTGTGAAAAATGGTTATAAGTCACTTTTTTTTCCAGTAACTTCAAACAGTCACTAAATGAATTGTTGTAAGCCAAGGACTAGCTGTAGTGATTTTCTGAGTACAAGAAGGCAAAGAAGGAGTACTTCTAGCCAGTACTGTCTGGTTCTAAGCTAAGAAGATGTTTTTGCCTAGAATGGTTTCTTGCTGAAAAAAATTACTTTCTATAATAAGAATGTTCCAGCACATCTCTTGCTTGTAAACATGTTACTTGAGAGCCCTGGAACATTTTAGAGATATGAAGCTAGTATGCCCGAAGCAGGCTATCACTTTCTGCCTTGCTCCTTGAGGACAGTTTGATAAAGAAGGACCGGATGACCAGAGCATTTCCAGTTATTGATGTTGGGCTCATTTACTCTTGTTCTCAACATCTACTGGTCATTTGGGAACCCAAGGTTGCAGCTCCCTGGATTTTTGTCCAAAGTCCAACCATAGCTCCTTCACTGATATCTGTAAGAAGTCCTTATAGCAATAGCACTTAGACTTATATACTGCTTTATAGTGCTTTCCAGTCCTCTCAAAGCGGTTTACAGAATATTGCCCCCAACAATCTGGGTCCTCATTTTACCCACCCTGGAAGGATGGAAGGTTGAGTCAACCTTGAGCCTGGTGGGATTCGATCTGCCAAATTGCAGTAGGAGTAGCTTGCAGTACTGCACTCTAACCACTGCGCCACTGAAGCTCTTATACTGTTTTACTCTTGTTTTAAAGAAATCCGAATCACACTCTGTTTAACCTCCTGGATTGGCATGTCTGAAAAAAGCATGGAGATTCTTGGAAGTTCACTTAAAACTCAAAGAGCTCTTCAGTAAAATGCAAATAAGTAACAGAAGGGAATGATATGCTAAATATGCTGAGGGGGAATGAAAATACCGAAAAATAATTTCATGACTAGCAGGGGTGGGGATTGGAGCCAGTATGTCTCAGCAAGGACTCAGATCTCTGTGTGAAATTCACCCAAGGTCACTGTTGCCAGCCAGTCTCTATGCTGGTAATATCTGATGTAGTCATATACTGAATTGTGGTCTGTATTCAACATCGCTGTGATATCTTGTTTTACATCCAGATTGAAAGAGAAGAATGAATCACAGATGAGAGAGAGGTGTGGGAGGGAGGGAGGGAGGGAGACAGAGAGTGCACTCAGATGCTGGCTGTCCCTAAGTATGGATCAATGTAAACTCTTGTCAGAAGAACAAAGCAAATATGGGGAACTAAAGCAGTTGTATAATCAGGAAAAGAATGCAGATCGTGCAAATAAGAAAAAGTGTTTTACCTTCTTGAAATGTAGATGTAATTTTATAGACACTATAATTTTCCCCACTGGAGCATGTAGTTGAATGTCCATAACAAAAGCATGGAGAACAGCCCTCTGGATTCCTTGCATTTAAGTTATAATAGCCCTGCTTGCATCTGTGTGAGAAGAAAAATCAAGACACTAAATTGCAGGATCTCTTAAACATTTTTGACACATTTCTGTTTTGGATTTCTCTGCTTAACTGTTGTGATATGAACATATTTCAGTATCTAGCCTGAAGAAACCTCTAACTAGCAGGGAAAAAAAACATCTATCTGGACTTTGAGATTAGCTATCATTATCTAGACTATCACTGGGAAGAGGCAGTGTGTTTCTAGTCAAATGATCCTTTTATGGTAGAATGGCTATCATTAAGTTCAAGTAGGGCATATGAAAGCCACTGCCTATATTGTTTGCAGTAAAATTCGGGTATAGAGCCATCTGGATTAGCAAGCAAATTATAGTCCATACTTAATTTGTATATTAATAACATAATATTTGATATTGGATCAAGATCAAGTACATGAGTGCTGGATTATACATCCAGATAGCAAAGCCCCACATTGCAGATATCAACCCTTTTTCATACTCCATCAGAAATTGAAATAGCCAAATAAATTACTTTGCCCCCTGTTCCAAATGGGTGGAAACTAATCAAGGAGAGAATCAACCTAGAAGAAGGTTGAGAAGGAGAAATTTCCTGACAGTTAGAACAATTAATCAGTGGAACAACTTGCCTCTAGAAGTTGTAAATTCTCCAACACTGGGAGTTTTTAAGAAGAGATTGGATAACCATTTGTCTGAAATGGTATAGGGCAGGAGCGTCAAACTCAAGCCCAGGGCCAGATCCAGCGCACAGAGTACTTAGATATGGCCCATGTGGGAGCCCTGGAAATAGTGAAGGATCAGCCTGCGGTGCCTCCCAAGTTCCTTTTTTGCTGGCAGAGGGTTGCAGGAGGCTGTCCCAGCCAAAAACAGAGCTTGGGAGCCCATTTTCTCTGGCAGAGTGTCTGGGCCATAGGAGCCCCTGACACACGTGATGTCAAGTTGGCCATGCCCACCCTGGCGATGGCCACTCTGGTCATTGAGGTCAAACACAACCCTGATGTGGCCCTCCTGGTGACACTCCTGGTGTAGGGTTTCCTGCCTAAGCAGGGGGTTGGATTAGAAGACCTCCAAAGTCCCTTCCAACTCTATTATTCTATTCTATTCTACTCAAAATCTATGTCTAGATTTTGTATATTTGCAGACCATAATATAAGCAGGGGTGTGCTGCTATTGGTTCACACCGGTTCAGGTGAACTGGTTGTTAATTTTATGGTCAGTTCAGCAAACCAGCAAATCCCACCCTTGGCTGGCCCCACCCATCCCACCCCTCCCCTCCCAGGAATCCCCACATGGCCTGTTTTGGATTGCAGGTAAGTGCAGGGTCAATGCAGAGGCTCAAGGACAGCGAAAAATGGGTCTCCTGGAAGTTCTGGAAGGCTGGAAATGGGCATGTTTCCAGCCTCCGGAGAGCCTCCGGAGAGCCTCCGGAGAGCCTCTGGAGCCCGGGGAGGGCAAAAATGCCCCCCCCCCCCGCAGCCTGTTTTTACTCCCAGGGTGATACAGGAGGCCGACTAGACCATGCCTACCATGGCCATGCCCATCCAGCAATCAGGCAGAGAATCGATTGTTAAATTATTTGAAGCCCACCCCTGAATATAAGTATACATTAGGCTGTAAACATGATAAATGTATTTTACGTTCATGTCAACAAATAGAAAAGCACAACATATAGAGAAGTTATTAGTAATCAAAAGTTATTAGACTTAAAAGCAAAGTGGAATATCACATTTAGCTTGTTGCTGCTAGAAAACAAACAAAACATCACAGCCTTTGGTTGCTTGCATACTTCATTCGTTGCAAAACATTCACAGGCATGTAGATTCAAAGGCTCATGATCTTAGATAACACAAAACGAATATGTGTTGTTCTGTTTTAAGATCTTTGTGATGTGTGAATCTTTGCAACAGGAAGAAATTCCTTCACTTGTGTGTGCTTTGGAGAAAGTTGTAATAACTGGCTAAAAAAGGACAGAATGTGCTTGAGAACTACCATAGGTTTGGCCTGGAAGTTTCTGAGGAAGAAATCAGGTTGCTTCTGACAAGCAATTTGACTAAAAGCACACCTTATTACAGACACACATATATAATTGACAAATACATTTGATTTCTTCTCTTAAAAATATTCAGTTATACACACTGTATAACAGCTGAAAAGATGTCAAAATAATACAGACTTTTGAAGAAAAAAATGGGCAGAATTCTTTGAAGCTGGATGGAGGAGGAGATGTCCTAGGATTTTTTATTTTTTTTTGCAAAAAGTTAGACTTGATTATGTCACCATGTGAATTCTAAAATAGGACTGCCATCAATTCTAGCTCTCTAAGGCCTAAACATGACACCTTATATAGAGACCACTTCTTCTGTTTTATAATACATAGTTCCAACTACCTTCTATACTGAACTCAGCTTTCCTTTACTCCTCTTAGCCATAACGATACCATCTATTTTAGTAGCAGCTTTGTATTTCTATGAGCATGTAGTTATCTTGCTGTACAGACTTGATGGTGGAACTTCTTCTGAGAAAGCTGCCCTGTAAAGCTTCCTCCCCTGCTTCTAATTCCCAGTTTCTTCTTCCATTCCACCATTTCCCAGTACTTCTAGTCCCTCAAAGACATAACATTATCCTCTTTTGCTTAAAGAAAAGGAAACTCAGAGACTAAGCATGCTGAAGTGTGAACCTATATAGTTATGCTGCACCTTGACTTCTGAATACCTCTGGGCTTATCACAAAGGATCTATGGATATTGGAGAAATCAAAGCACCAGCAGTGAAATACCTATGGAAGCATTTAAAGCTGCAGGAGAGGAAGTAAGTGTTAAACACTCCTTGTCAGCAAATAAGAAACAATATTTTTTGTGGCTGAGAAATGTGAAAACATTGGTATAATTATGCTAAGAAAGTTGATGCAAGAGAATATGCAGATTACCAGTTCCACATGGTATGAGCAAACTTTTGCTTACAATCGTACAAAGAACAGTTGAGCTACACATGGAAAGATAAGTGCAAAATGTCCAAGTATTTTTTTAAAAAGGCAGAAGGGCAAGAGATCAAATAGTTGAAGCCTAAAACAGCAAGAAAATTTAAGGACTTTTTAAACTTTTGCTTTATTTACTACAGAAAAGCCTTTGATTGAATACTTAGTGCTAAAATATGGAATATGTTAAGGCTAGAGAGTTTGCCAGAGTACTTGACAAATCTGAAACCTCTGCAATGAACAAAAACCTATTGTAAGAAATTATTTTGTAGTGAGATAAACACATATCTGTTATCTATTTAACTTACACAGTGAATCCATTATAAGACTAACAGGAATGGAGGAACTGACGGCTAGAATTCAAAATTGGTGATTGACTCACTAACAATTTGAGAAAGAGGACAACATTTTCTTATGGTGTCAAAGTACACAGGTCTTAGAAGGCTTGTTAGAAAAATAAAAATGTGAAAAGAAAAAAAATCAGAATTTACATTTAATAGTAAAAAGACAAAAATGAGACCAAGCAGTCTTCTTGGTAAATTCAGATTTGATGTAGAAATGAAGGAAGTAGACAGTTCTGTTTCCATGGGCTCAATAATAGGAAGACAATGGGGTGGAGAAGTCAAGAGGAGATTAATCCTAGAGGGGACAGCAGTGACAAACCTAGACAAGACAATGAAGAATAATGATATTTCTATGTGAGGCTGTGAAAGGTGAACACTGAAAAGGGGTGAGAGAGAGTTCTGAATCATGATTTGGAAAAGAGCAAACAATCAGTTGGTTCTGAATGAAATCAAGACTGACAATTCCCTAGAGACAATTATTTTACATATGAAATGAAGGCAGATGAACAACGATGCTAGCAAAGTTGAATAAAGTAAAAGGGGGAAATAATGGACAAGGTGGATGGATTGCATGAGAGTTATCAAAGCAATGTCTTTCAAAACGTTGTGGTCATCAAGGACAGATCAAAGTGGAAAGCATTTATTCGTTTAATCATCTGAAGTCTGGGACAAGTAGATGATGCCTAATTACCTGGGAAAAGAAATAATTTTTCGACAATTCTTTTGTCTGCATTGTTGTTTGATGCAAGTTCCTGCTCACTCCAGTCTCCACCACCCCCACCCCCCAAAAAAAATAATGTCAAGGTTTTGCTTTTCATTTATTTTCTGGTTATTTGACACAGTTGTTTTATAGTATGTTTTGCAGTGAAGAAAAATATATCTTGGCTTCCCAAAGTTCTGTTCTATCAAATTGGACATTATAGAGAAGCATATTTTCAAAAACCCTGAAACCCACAAATCTTTCCTCAAGGAAACGGAGATGGTCAGAATTTAATATTGTAATTTGACACACTAGCTTTCTTACTTTATGTACTGACTTTGGCTATTTCTATGCTAGTGATTAGAGCAGTGTTTCTCAACCTTAGCAACTTTAAGAGGTATGCACTTCAACTCCCAGAATTGCCCAGCCAGCATGCTGAGAGTTGAAGTGCATATATAGTTATTAAAAGTACTAAGCTAGAGAAACCCTAAATTAAAATGTCATCCTAGCATCAAGCAGCAATCACTGAAGTAATATAGAGCGCCTCATTACTGTTCATTTGGTACAGTGATGGTTGGATGACTCCAGGTGTTATGAATTGTTGTTCAGGAAATGAACCTTGATTCACTCTATTCAATAATCTTGATTAGTAATGCATCAGATACAGGATAATTTATGTGGGCTCATTCACTAAAATCTGATTTTTTAGGATTTGGAACCACTAAGCGTAGATTCTCTGATGCCTCCTCCTATAAAAACAAAGCAAAACCTTTTAGCCATAGAAACTACATGCCCACACCTGTCACATCGCTCTCCTGCAACTTCAGCTTTGCAGACACAACGTCCAGATATGCACTGCCCCGTGCTTCCAGATGGATCACAATTACACTGAATGTTCCTGGGAATATAAAACACACTGTTATATCTAACTTCGGTTTTGGGGAATTTGCAAGCATTTCTATAAACAACGAACAGAATAAAACAAGGCTGAACCCAATTAATCAGCTCAAACTATTGAACATGTTGTAGATGGAAATACTGTACTGTAATTCAGGACTGTACAATTGTTTATCCATTAGACAGTGTGAATAATATTTACATTAGATAAGTATATATAGAATTGTAATTGTTAACTGTTATAGTGATATATTATACTTTTTTCACTGTTTTAAAACACTTTTTATGATTTTTTTTCTCACAAATGTATGTATTTGAATCATAATTGTGTTTTATTCTGCTATTTAGTTTAAAATAAAATAATAATAATAACAAAGACTGAAAAATTGAATCATGCAATTGGACTTATTTTCTTCTGTTGACTGTCCTTTATATGTTACACTTTACAGGTATATTGTGTGCCACATGCTACTGATCACTTTCTTTCATCCCTAACATCCTTTATTTTTTCCTAGAGAAAAACCAGAAAATTCACATGATCAACTGATGAGAGAGAATAGTGGAATTATCCAAAAAATGAACAGAACAGTTAAAGAACACAGTCTATACTGAAAATCCTTTTGTATTGATGATGGTATTTTTCTGAAACATAATTGCTGCTCAGTTTATATGATCAGAATAAAAGTGCACCATGTTTTTCAAGATACGAAGTGCTGCAGTTATGGATTCTGGTATCATCATATGTACGTGTTTTTTTTTTTTAAATCCAAAGCCTACTTACAATCATGGACAATAACAAAGTTGAAAAAGTGAGCAATGTGTTATTGTTGCTTGTTTGAGCCTCCATTAAAAACATGAGTTTTAAAATCATGACTCTTGTTGTTCCTGAACAGTTAATTCCAGATTAGGCCTTGGTTGCCCTGGGCTCCTTGACTTTTTTTTAAAAAAAATGCCCATTTCCCTCACTATTCAAAGCAGATGATACTTCCCACCCACTGTCCACATATTTATTTGACAGAATCTACCCCTACCAAGATGTTAAATGCAACAAATGTAAAGCCATTTTACTTGGCAGTAGATAGAAGCTTTGATCTTCTCAGTGAACTATAAGCAGACAGAGAAAAGAAACATAGTGTGTATTGAGTGAAAATCATACTAGAGTGATAGATTGGAGCAGTTTTTCTCAATCTTAGCAATTTTTAGATATCTGGGCTTCAATTCCCAGAATTCCCCAGCTAGGCTCCAATTCTGGGAGTTGAAGTCCACACATCTTAAAGTTGCCAGGATTGAGAAAGCCTGGGATAGAGACTGTATCATTCAATGTGAAAGTGAGAGTGACATATGTCACTGGGCTGGATACAAATGTTTGTACCAAACTGCTCTTGACATGAATGGAAAGTTTAGAATATATCACTTTCTAAATAGTATATTCATAGTCTTCAGGCCAGATCTAGGAGCAAAAGGAATTATTTTTGTTTTGCATTACTTTTTCAACTGTTCTTTCTTTGTTGAGTTCATTCTATACATAGAATATATAGAATTTAAATACTTGCTTTTAAATGCAGGTTCCCTCAAAATATGCATATTTAATGCATTATGGTCGTTGAGCTAAACATTCCACTGCAACATTCATACTGAAAAATTGTATGGATTAGATGTTCTGATCCTCCCATCAGCAACGGAGGTCAGTTCAGTTCACCATTGAGTACAGAGAGATCAAATTCTTTCAGCATTCCTAATAACATCACTCCATCCATAAAATACAGACTGTCAAATTGTTTCTCAACTGCAGAGTCCCTGCTGAGAAAAATGTATCTGCACAAAGAAGGCAGTGTCCTCTGATTCTCACAAATCTTCCAATTCATAACTACTAGATGTGGGCTGCAAAATCTGAGTGACCACAAGAGGGTAGTAAATAAATAGGGAAAACTCCATTCCTTCCCTGCCATCTAGTGTTTTTTTTGGACTTTTGCAATATATATGCCATAGGCCTAAAGAGATGTTTAAAAATGGAGAAATTCAACCATGTATTCTCACTAGGATCAGCAAAATTGAAAAAGGCAGTTTCTGCTATACAGTCTATGTAGCATTTTTAGCAAATGGAAAGGGAAATCTATGCTTCAGAGCTTCTTTATGTAAAAGCATAGAAAATCAACTAAATTTGTTTTTGTTGCCTTATTGAAGCAAATCTGAATTTCCACAAAGACACAATTATCCGTGATTGACAGTTCCATACACCTGAAGGTACTTACTGTATTTGCCCAACAGCTATGCATCCAGCCTCAGAGAAAGAATGGAAATTATGCTGGCATTGGTCACATTTATCACCTGTCACACCAGGTTTGCAGCGACACCGGCCATAGTTATCACACTGTGCACTGACAGAGCCTATGAGGCAGAAATGTGAAAATATAATAGAGACTAATTTCTGACAGTATGATTTATTCTCAACTTGTCTATGAGACCTCAAACGTTTCAGAAGAATTTGTGCTGATGTGGGGAGCACGCCTGGGAAAGCAATAAGGCAATGGAGGAGAACAAAAACTCTGAAGCTAAATCCTATAAGGTAAGTATCACAATTATGTGCTTCTCTTGGAATTAGAAAGGTAGCCGGCTCTGGATGATGCAACATTCATTCCAAGCAACCAAGTTCAAGCTTAGAGACTCTCCTTGATTCTAGTCCAGTGGTCGCTAACCAGTGGTCCTCAGTCAAATTTTGGTAGTCCACAGAGAAATGTCACCCTCCAAAGCAATTAATCCAGGATGCACAGGAACACAAGGCTGCGTCGGCCACGTGGCTCATGGGAACACAAGGCTTGCATCACTTGCATTGCAAACAACATGAGGTAGTGAGGGGAAGGGGGGAAAGGGTGGAGGGGGGTAACTTGCCTCACTCGCCCCATGTGCCTCTCCTGGCCACCAGGCTGCTTCTTTCAGCTTCTTTCTTCTACTACTTTTGGCTACATGCAAGGAAAACAGCAAAAGTCTTCCTTTCTCTCCCCCAAACTCTGCCAGAAATGAGTCTTTGGGATTCTGCAAGGCACCTTACTCCAAGAGGCTGCGCTGGCATGACAAGTCTCACAAAGACTCATTTCTGGCGGAGTTTGAGGCAGAGAAAGAAAGACTTCTGCTGCTTCTGCTGCTTTCCTTGCATGAAGCCAAAAGTCTCTCTCACTCTCTCTCTTTCTTTCCCTGAGAACAGAGCTGGAGATGGTATCCTGCAATCCCAAATAAAGAATGATCGATCAGTAGGAAAATGGGGAGGGGAATTTTCCTACAGACTTTTTTGGGGATTTTCCCAGGGTCTCTAGTCCACAGGATTTAAAATGATGAATTTGGTGGTCTCTGAGATCCAAAAGGTTGGCAACCCCTGTTCTAGTCTATACAAGAAGTCCTCGAGTGACAACAGTTCCTTTGGTGAGCACTCAAAGTTACAAAAGCACTCAAAAAAGTAACTTTTGATGGTTTTCACACTTTTGATCATTGCAGCATTCCCATAGTTATGTGATCAACATTTGGCCAATTGGCAACTGATTCATCTTTGTGACAGTTGCAGTGTCCCAGGATCATGTGAACAGCTTTTGTGATCTTCTGACAAGCAAAGTCAGTGGGGAAGGCAGATTCACTTAACAATCATGTTACTAACTTAACAACTGCAATGATTCACTTAACAACTGTGGCAAAGAAGGTTGTAAAATGGGACAAAACTCATTTAACGAATCTCTCATTTAGCAACATAAATTTTGGGCTCAATTGTGGTTGTAAGTTGAATTCTACTTGTAGTTATTCTTGGCTTCAGCTAGCACACCAGCTCTATGTATCCCACATTCAGCCTAGGCTCACTTATAGTTTTCTGTCTTAATACCCACACATTTGGATTATTGCAATATAATATTTATTGTTATCCTTGCTGTTATTTTAGTTCTATATCACTCCTCCTTCTAGGGTGCAAACCCAGAGTAGTACATAAAAAAAGGCATCAAATGTTAAATAAAGCAGTCAGCAGTAAAGCAATAAACACAAACACAAGTAGATTCATTTTAAAATGAAAACAAAATAAAATAAATAAAATAGAATAGAATAGAATAAAGATGAAGCTATTCTTGAAATGTCAGTGTTACAAGTATACTGTGGTTTCCACTCTAGGAGGAAGAGTGATACAGAACTAAATAACAATAAATATTCAGAAAGAACTGTTGGTAATATTGTTGGAGAAGGATGGATGCTGGGCTCTTTACATTAGATCAGCTAGTTGATTATCATGATGAGTGTTTATAATCTGTTATAAAATAAATACCATTTGTCAGTTACCAGCCCCTGGCAATATTTATATTATGTTTAACTGACATCTCAATTAGGATCGACAGCAGTTTCTATTTCAAAGATGCCTGAGTCATTAGAGAGCATCATTAAATCCTATGAGACCTTTTATAAATATTTGTTATCAATCAATCCATAATGAAAATTTTAAAGATTGAATGGAATGAGAAACTAAATACTACACAATGTGAAAATGCTTTAATTTCAATACCAAAAACCTCATTTAATCTTTGATTATGGCTTGCACAACAAAATACGCCTTAGACTTAGTGGACCATATTGTGTTTATACAGAAAAGAATTTAGTAAATTGCAATCAAACATATATATATATTCTGGGCTTGAATATGAGATAACAGCATAAAACAAAATGTTTATTTTTGTGTTGTTATACTTATTGTTGCAAGTAATGATTTCCATTAAATCTGTATTTCTCACTATAAACCAGTGGTTCCATCTAACATACATATGCTGAGGAGAAAGACTTAAAGTATCCATATTTATCAAGGCAACAATCATCTCTCATGTGATTGAGTGAATCAAATGTATGTTTGTTTGTTTAGCAAAATTACATAGCTGCCCATCTCACTGGATATACTCTGGACACCACAAAACCAGCAACAATTAAAACAATATCATCATTAAAACCCTTCAAACAATAAACATAATAAAAATAAACAAGAAGGTAAAATTGCAGGAGAATATGAACCATCAGGTCTATCAGAAGAAACATGCTATGGGTCTTATTACCTGCCAAACCTGATGGGACCTAGGAGGCAGAGGTGGTATTCAGCAGGTTCTGACCAGTTCTGGAGAACCAGTAGCAGAAATTTTGAGTAGTTCAGAGAACCAGCAAATACCACCTCTGATTGGAGATCTTACAGTATCCCTCCCCTGCCATGCCCACCGCCACGCCCATAGAACCGGTAGTAAAAAAAAATTGAATCCCACCACTGCTAGGAGGTGACTCTTTTCTGCTATGACCCTCCCTCTCCAGAATGTCATCTTTTCAAGGTAAGGTTAGCCTTCCAGAAAGCCTTTAATTTTTTTTTTTTTGCAGCAAGTCTGGAGACCCCTTAGTAATAGGGAGCCTGTGCTTTGACTGCATTATGTGTAATATTCTCAACCTTGTGATCTTGCTTTATTTGTTTATCGTTTCTAATTGGTTTTGTAGTAGGTTTGATGAATAGATTTAATTGTGTATCATCCATTGTTACATCATGTGAAATGTGCGGCCATATACATTTGACAAATACATAAATAAATAAAAATAACCCAGCCCTCTAACAGTATCTGGCCTCTCCCCCACCTTAACCTTAGGCCTGTTTCTCTGAAGCGCTGGGGACAAGATGAAGGCAGTGTCATGAAAACATAACACAAAAAAGATACAGCCTGGAGCTACTTGCATATTTGTGTGCAAATGGGGAGATGGCCTATGCGTCAGAGTTTTTTTTCCTTTCTCATTTCCTAAATCTGTGTCAGCCTACCTCTGAGGTTGCAGTTGCAGGGCATACAACGATCTTGTTGTGACCGGCGATAGAAACCCTCTTTGCATCGCTCACAATTTATTCCATCCGTGTTGTCAATACAGTTGAGGCAACGATACCCATTTCCCTGTCGTCTGAGCAACTCAAGGTCGAAGACGCACTGTCTGGACTTCCCATTGCAGTTGCAGGCTGAAAGACAAAACAACATGATTAGAATTAGAATTAGAATTCTTTTTATCAGCCAAGTGTGATTGGACACACAAGAAATTTGACTTGGGGCAAATGCTGTCAGTGTACATAAAAGAGTCAAGAGTCAAGAATCATCAGGAACAACATTTAATAATAGTCATAGGTTACAGTAAACAATCAAATCATACTAGGAAACAGTCAATATAAATCGTAAGGATACAAGTTTCAAAGTTACAGTCATGCAGTCACAAGTGGGAGGGGATGGGTGATAAGGAGTGATGAGAAGATTAATAGTAATAGTAGTGCAAACTTTGTGAATAGTTGGACAGTGTTGAGGGAATTATTTCTTTAGCAGAATGATGGTGTTTGGGAAAACACTACACTTGTGTCTAGTTGTTCTGGTGTGCAGTGCTCTATAGTGTCATTTAGAGGGAAGGAGTTGAAACAGTTTATGTCTGGGGTGTGAGGGGTCTCTAAATATTTTCACAGCCCTCTTTTTGACTCGTGCAGTATACAGGTCCTCGATTGAAGGCAGGTTGGTAGTAATTGTTTTTTCTGCCGTTACCGTTAGACAAAAGAGGCAGGGGTGATTAGATTTATTGTGCAGTTTATATTTATTGTAGTATTAGAATCTCCTTATTTACAACACTATTAATGATAATGTGATTTTTCTTTCCTTGAAACAATGCAATTTAGAACAGTAGAGATAAATTACACTTCTCATTCTTTTTGGTTTTTCAAGTTTCAAACCCTTTTCTTTTTCCCCACACAGCTAAACAGAATATCCTAATTTAGTATGTAGAAGTTCCTGAGGGAAGCAAAACTTCCCATGTTGAAACACAGAAGTAATTTACAACTGGGACAGTAAGGAAATGATTTAGTTTTGATCCCTAACCTTCTTGCTCATTTAAATTTCCTGCTCCGGCAGATACAGCAGCCCTGAACAACAAAATCAGAGAAATTTCACATTTGCACTGCTGCATAATATTAGTCAATGTATTAATTATCTTTAGGTTGTATTATTGTATGTGTTATGTCATTTTCCTGCCTCAGGAAATCTTATAATCTAAAGTTTAATAGTAGCAGAGTAAGAGGTAAATGATAAGAAAGGAAAAGTAAGACTAAGGAACAGCAAGGGACAGGAAAGCAATTATTCAGAATTGTGAACAAATGTGTTATGATGGCCTTAGCCTTCAAATTTTTTTACTACCGGTTCTGTGGGCATGGCTTGGTGGGCATGGAAGGGGAAGGATACTGCAAAATCTCCATTCCCATCCCACTCCAGGGGAAGGATACTGTAAAATCCCCATTCTCTCCCCACACCAGTAACCTGCTTTCCAGCTCCATTTTCCTCTGCAGGGCAACAAAAGAAGACCCAGTCAATCAACTGGGACTCGGGAGGCAGAGAATAGATGGGGGCGGGGCCAGTCAGAGGTGGTATTCTGAACCACTCAAAATTTCTGCTACCGATTCTCCAGAACTGGTCAGAACTTGCTGAATACCACCTCTGACTTTCAGCAGGATTAAAGGAAACATCACAGTCATAAGTAAAATGGTTTAATGTTAGTCAGCCATTTACAATATTTGGGAATCCCAGGATTGTTCATAGAATGTGGAGACCACAGGAATCTCTACTAGATTTCTCAGTGTCTACATTTCAGTATCTAGAGATTTTACAGAGCAAAGGTTGTGACTGTTAAAGACATAAATCATATATACTTAGAGATAAGCCAAGAATGATAGGTGCCAAAATACACACAAAAACTGGGTGTGGCTTAACCAAGAATGGGCTTATCCCATTCTTGGGATATGTAGTAGATTTTCCCCTCAGCTTTTAAAAAATATCCATATATCCTATTTAAAGTTGTGCATAAACCCATCTGCAGATCACTTTTTAACCAAAATATTATGAAAAATGCACCAACTTCAAATAAGCCAATTGTGAAAATTAAAACATATTAAGATTTGGGAGCTCACCTTATTTACAGATAGCATATTTTTTCATGATATGGCTAAAAATGTGAGGATGAACTAATCTGTTGAAGTATATACGATAAACCAATATAAAATGTAGTATAATTCAGAACTGGATTCAAATTATTTAAGCTGTGGGTACAATAATAACTTATTATTAGTGTAGTTCTAGTTATTAGTGTAGTTCTGTTCTGAAATATTGAGATGGATTGAGAAAGATTTGCAAAAAAAGCAAGTTTCTTAGCAATGTAAATTCGTTTTAGGATATATATTTTTTCAGCAATAGAATTTAAACTGAGCATCTGCATGTACTGTATATGGGCATGTGGTGGCTCAGTGGTTAAAATGATGGCTTGTCGGCTGGAAAGCCAGCAGCCCTGGTTTGAGACCCAAGTGCCATGCAATGAGGTGAACTCCCATCCACACCCCAGCTCCTGCCAACCTAGCAGTTCGGAAGCATGCAAATGTGAGTAGATAAACAGGTACCACTTCGGTGGGAAGGTAACAGCACTCTGTTATGTCATGCTGGCCACATGACTGTGGAAATTTCTTCAGACAGCATTGGTTCAATGGTCTTGAAACTGAGATGAGTTTCACCTCCTAAAGTCGGTTACGACTAATGAAGTAAAATCTGCAGGGAATCCTTTTAGCTTTACTGCATATATATAAACATGTAGCCCTATGCAAAATAAGAACAAGTCCTAATGAAAAGGGAGAAAATTCTGATACTAGTACCGAGCACAAACAACCTAAGAGATCTGTAGGGGGCGTGCATAAGCGCACCAACGTGCCTACCATCCCTGTCCTATTGTTTCTTTTATTTTTCTTATATGTATCCATGTATTCATAACTATGTTTTTACTTATACCTATTATCTTGTAAGCAATTGACAAATAAAAATAAAGAAAGAGAATAAATTAATAAATAAACCCCCTGAACAGCATACATGCCTCCATCTCTGTCCTCTACCCCATCAACCTGTTATTCATCTCACTGAGAATAATCACATATTTGTCAGAAACTCAGAGAGTTGTCAACAGCTGCTCTAGCTAATCCTCACTTTGGCTGCCAACGCATACAATCAAGTTCAGGCATGACTCTTACATTCCAGGTACCTGAGAGGATCCTACAATTCAGACCTGCCCAGGCTCTCTGCCATGGCTGCCAAACTGATCTCATTCCCTTCAGCACTCACTCTGTACCACCTGGAATTCACCTAGGTTGCCAGAGGCATGGCTGCAGCTCACATGCCTGGCAGCAGCACCGAAAACTTTCTTCAATGCCGCTGAATTTAGTAAGTCTTGCTAGAACTTGACTTTTTCCAAAGAAATTGGACTTTCCAGAAATTCAGAATGAAATCGTTTCAGTCACTATCTATTGCTTTATCTGCAATGATAATATATATTCCAATTGACCTGATATAACAATTGTATACAACTGGACTGAAGGCCACTACACATTACATGGAGAAATTAGCCTCTTAAGAGCTTTTTCTGATACTGTAAAGAATCCAATCACACTTGGCCAATAAAGAATTCTATTCTATTTTATATACACTCTACCCATTCTTGCATTGGCAGAAAACCATCTGCCAACATGAATTTTGCACTCTCTGCAAGCAATCCCTATCCTATCTGCCAAATACCAAGATCTGATTATGCATCTGTAAGGCTTAATAAGCAAAGTCATTGGTTGATTTTTCCAGCTTTGGTTCCTCTTTGTCAGCATCCACAAATGGTGGAAAAACATCTATCAAATATGATAGCGATACAGAAAAGTGGAGAAGCGACGAATTTCTACTGTCTTTTCCTTGAAAGATTAAAAACTAAAGTGAATGGTATCATGGAGCGAGATAAGCTGCACACACACACACACACACATGCACACAAATGCTAATTTATTTTGCATGATAAATAGAGGATGGTCGGTACTACATAGTCTTCAGCAGGAAAGAGTGGAGTGGCAGAGGCAGCCTGGCCAAGGCAGCTGAGAGAAAGAATGTATGCCTGCAACAGCCTGAAAAGGCTAATAAGGACAGGTAATAAGGCTGTCACAGGAAAGAGGAGAAGGATTTGTTCCTTCAAGAAACAACATGAGGAAGCTTTGCAGAGGGAAATCCAAACTTGAAATGGGGAATTTCCTGATCATGATTGCCGTTAAGCAGTGAAACAACCTGCCTCCCTGAGTCATGGGCCCTCGATTGCTAGAGGCTTTCAAAGTCTGGACAAACTTTTGCTTCTGAAAGTCTGAAAATTCCTGCCCTTGAGCCCTAAAGTCCTTTCCTACCCTCTAATTCCATAATCTGACCTCACCTATTGATGGAACAGTAGCAAAGAGCATCCAATTTGATATAATTTGCAACTGCTGCTGAACTGCATGGGTCCAAGGAGAAAACATTCCATAACTTAAAAGCTGCCTCTTCCAATGGCTGATTACAGACCATGATTAATATGACTAAGGGGGAAAGAAGAAGAAAGGTCTTATTTGTACTTATTTGCATAAAAAGGCTTTAAATCCCAGTATTTTTTATTACAGAAAAGCAATTTTGTGAAGGAATGAAATTGATGCTGAAAGAGTAGCAAACAAGGGGTATGAGATCTTTTTTCCCACTGTCCAATTTCTGCTACAGTTTCTATTTCTCTGCACTAGCTGGTCCCCAGTCCCCCATTTTGACTTCCCAGCAACCTTTCTACTACACTCCTTGGCATACCTCCTCAATGATCTCAGGGACTGACCAAGTCTATCTAATAACCACCTTGGACCCATGTTTTTAGAGTAATGTATATCATAACTAAAACCTTGACCAAGTCTTGGTAGCTAATTGGCAGCTTCAGTTAAAGTCTGGCATATGCATGGCCAGGTAGCTCACTGGGTTTTTTTTGCAGAGTTTGTTGTGGCTTCTAGACCGAGTACAAGGATAGACTACACTCAGCACAGTAATATAAACATGAAGTGAAGTTAGCCCTGCTAGATGAACCAGAAAAAACATCAACCTCACTTGAAGGCTAAAATTACTTTTATTAAGATCGGCTATTATAACAGAACTATGCAAGTCTGATTGTATTTACTTTCTCCTCTTTTGTTCAGTGAATTAAGAGGGAGGGCTTCTGTTGGAATCATTTCTGAATGTCATCTGGTTATTCTGGACTTTAAAATATGCTTCATCTCCTTTTCTTAGGCAGTATCTTTGTGCAGGTCATTTTCTTTAGTCTCTGCCGATTACCAAATGGTGCAGGGGTCTTCAAACTTGACAGCTTCAAGACTTGTGGACTTCAACTCCCAGAATACCTCTTCCAGTCATGTTAGCTCAGGAATTCTGGGAGTTGAAGTCCACAAGTCTTAAGCTTGCCAAGGTTGAAGACTCTTGAAATGGTGAAACTGTTGTAAGTAGTTTATCCCTGACTGTTAAGTCTATATCTGGCATATAGACTGAGGCTAGTCATAAGCAAAGATCTCACAGAAGTGTCTTGATCACTAATTGAAGGTTCTAAAAGCATCTCCAAACTCTGGATATTTCATTCTGAGAAAGTACAACTCCATTTAGAATAGGTAGTGAAGTCCAAAATTCCCTTCCCTGGAAATTCCACTGCATTGAGATTTTACCTTGATTTATTAAATTTCATTCGCCCTTCTAGGATCTCCAAACACGGATTCAGAACACACAAAACCTCTTCTGATTCAGATGCTATGGGAAAAGACTGTCATCTTCAGACTGATGATACACAGCACCAGAGGTCTGATACCTGCTTCCACCAATTTCATAAAGATATTAAACAGCACCATGGACAAGAGAGGTATAGTGTCACCTAAAATTTCTCCCCGAAACTGTTCCTGCAAGGAACATACTGCTCAGTCTCCAACTCATGACACTAACATGATCCAGAGCAGAGGTCTCCAAACTTGGCAACTTTAAGACTTGTGGACTTCAACTCCCAGAATTCAGAAATTGCCAACTTTGGAGATCCTTGGTCCAGAGGGATAACACAGCCAGTAGAGTCAGAAGCCACTGTAGGCTTCTGTAAGACTAAAAGAGCCTCACTTTGTGCTTCTTTTGCAAGAACTCGTCTCTCAAACAGACTATGGTTTTTATCTCATTTACTCTCATGATTCAGGCCTCAATTAAGATTAAAAAAGGGTTGAGATAATGTCTTCAAGACATCTGCAAGTACAAAGCACATATTCTTTCAGACTTTCCCCAAAGAAGAATTTTTGACGAAGAATTAGTTGGCAAAATATTTTGAATTAAAGAGAGGTGTATTTTCAAAGACTTATGTTGTATCTGGAAGTGCCTAAATTCCAAAAACCTAGCCAAATGGGGTTGGAATTGTGAGAGCTGTAATGCTGACACTTAGGGGGAAAGTTAGATGAATTGAGAGTGAAAACCAAACACATTCATATATATTGAACTTTATTGGGCATCTGTGTTTGTTTAGTGATCCACAACTGATATAGGAGATTTAATTAATTGTGGCTGCAACGTTAAGCATAAGCCAGCTTTGCAATTTCTAACATAAACTAGGAAAGAATAAAAGGATCTTTGCCTTTTATTCTTTAACTTCTGTTTCTTTAAATGAATGGTGATTTAGGGTAAATGTTAGCTCTAAAACCTGGGAATATCTCCTCCATACAGACATCGTTTCTAACTGGTCTAAAGTTCCAAATATATAAGAGGCGTATTTTGATTGAGAAGACTTTCTCTGTTCTTTTCTATCCCACATTATGAAGTTTAATGTTTTAATTATTTCCCCTGTGGTGCAATAGTAGAAAGGTGCATCTATTTAGCTATCACACCAAATCATAATTGGAATTAATTTGTCAAATCAGTTAACCAATCAGTCAACTACAGTATAATAAAGTATTAGATCAGAGTTGCAAAATTCAAATCAACAACTATATGACCACAAAGAGATATAGAAAATACTTTTCCTAGAAAAAGGTTTCCACGAAAACCTAAAACATCAAGAACAATTTGGTGTGCTATCATTTAAATTTTTAAAAAAGTCTTAACACAAGGAGAAAATGATTCCTCAAAGATTACACTATTTTTTCATTTTGGTACAAGTGGAAAAAAAGAATCTGAGCATGCAGGTTGGAGGGCAGAGCCTAAGAATGGAAATGCATACTGGATTGACTACATCTAAAAGTCTTCCCATTTCTTGCCATAAAATTCTGGCAAGATTTTGCACTCCGGGATAAAATTTTACTTCCTGGAATATAAGAACCTCTCTATTACTTTGGTTCTATGCTTACTTTGCTCAATGAGAGATGCTAACTGACACAAAGCAACATTCCCTGATGCTTGTCAGGTGCAAAGAATCAGCATCATTCGTAAAGTTGCAGCATGCAAGATTTATTTAAACCTGAATACAAGAATCTAGTCAATTCATGATCAGCACTAAATTGGCTCTAAATAAGGGTCAATAGAATTCAAGGGAGGCTGGACTTGGATCTCTTGTGGCAACACAAGGTCTCTAAACTTATGATGTGTTTAACTCCACCCGCTCCCAGCTCTTTCTGCTCTTCTCCTCCAGTGCCCTGTTCATTGTTCTTCTGAATAGGTATTACTCAGATCCAGGTTTATTACAAGATGTGATACCTCTTGCTTATTTGTTTAAAAAAAAACTACAAACTTCAAATATGGGAGTTAACTGTCCACATATAATTATAGCAAAACAATTTTCCTACCCAACAGATTAATTCACTTATAGAAGACATCAATATCATGTCTGGGTTTTGCTGCACCTGTAAATATATATTTTAAAAACAACAGCAACAACTTTGAAGACAATGACATCATGATAAGGCTGTCTGTTATTTTTGCAAAGTTAAACCACATCTCTTGCCAGGGCTGTTGTACCAATCAAGTTTGATGATTTTTGTTTATTTATTTAGTTTGAATAAGACTCTCAGTTCTGAAATGGGTTCTCCTCCTAAAACTATATTCCCATCTTCATTATGATCCTAGACTCTTTTTTGCCATTGGAAAGCCCTTTGGTTGAGATAAGCAGAAAAATATCTCAGTAAATGAGCAGAAAATTATCTTTAAAAAATAATATCATCTGCTGATGGAAAAAGTCACCATGTGAAAAAGACGATGAGCAAAGCAACCCTAAAATGTATTTCATGAAACATATTTGATTTGTAATATCTGTTATTCATTATTTGAAGAAGACGGTATCTAAAAATCTTTAATATGGTTTATCATGGAACCAAAATAGTTTTCTACTGCTGTTCCAAGCTATATTATAATTTTACCAAAGTAGAATCCATGTTCTCAGCTAAGAAGACATGGAACAAATGAAGAAAGGTAATAATTTATAACACTATAAACACTCACAAAAATTCCAGAGAGGGCTTCCAGAATTAAAGGCAGTAACTTAGTATTAACTAATGTTTGGTGAAAAAATAACATAAATCAGCAAGGGCACAGTTAATGCTGCTGTCGGTTATCCTGAGACACAAATCTTATCAGGAACAAATGCTTTGTTTAATTCAATGAGTTTTACTTCTAAGTTGACATGTATAAGGATTGTGCTGTGGCTCATTTCCCTCAACCCCATGAAGGTATGGGCTGTTTTTCTGAATAGAGCTTGGGCATGGTGTTCATTCTCTAACAATGTTGCATTCTTTTTTTTTTTACTATTAAGGGACAGTTTAGTACAGGGGTGTCAAACAGTGTCATAGCAGTATCTCGTAATGTATCAGGAACTTTTTCCCCACTACTAAACCAGGTCTGGGCCTGGTCAGCGCATGACGCATCCAGCCTGCAAGCCATGAGTTTGACAGACCTGGTTTAGGATGTTTTGGTCATTGCATTGTGATTTGTTCACTTTATAAAAGTCAGAAAACATCCATATATTTGATCTTTATCCCTCAAAAACAGATTCTTAACACCTGCCATTTCCCTCTGCATTTTTTCCATCAATATAAAAGTTGGATGGAACACAGAACTGACACACATTGTAAAGGAATAATTTAAGGATGAGGAAGAAATGCCGCAATCAAGGCAAAGTCAGATGAATAAAATTTGAGTTTGGGACAGAAATGTGGTTTGAGTAAGCATCTCAGAAATGAACCTCCCTGGTTTTCATGAAATTAGGGGGGGTGGGGAAGTACTGCATAATAAAAGTAGTATTTACACTCATAACTGGCATCCTCGTTTACCTTGAAGACACAAATACACACACAAAAGAAAAGAAAATGAAATCAAATAAAATCTGGAAGAAAATGAAATCAAATAGCCTGTTCTACTGATGGTGAAGCATATGTAAAAAAATAAATCTCTATTTCTTTTCTTTCTTTTTAATGCAAGTCCGTTTTGAAGACTTCACACTGGCTGGCAGTCTCAGTTGATTTTGGGTGTTCCAGAAATCAGGGTTATTGCATTTTCAATCCTTCACTATAGGATGACAAGGCTTCCCTGCTTCTAGGAAAGTAGGATTTGGCTGTAATTCAAGTTGCTACTTATGGCTCTGAGGATCTTGGCAGGCAAAAAAGAATGTCTTTACAAAGGGAGTATTTTGGGGTCAGTACTTTTCATTTTGTTCATTCAGGCAGAAGGATTAAGATATTTGCTCAGTAACTAGAAGCACTCAACACTATTAGACACAATTGGGCTGTTAATTGTAATAGTACACTTCAATGTGTACTTCAATGTGTTTTACTTCAATGTGTTTCTAACATTCCAAGTTAAGCATTCTGCATTTTCATGTCTCTTTTTATTTATGATGAGTAACAAAAAAGAAGAGAGAACAGGTGTTGTTTTGAGAGTCTGTTTGCATGGTAGTGAAGCCTGCTTACCCTAAGTACAGTCATTTTGTAACTGAAGCTGATCAGCTGGAATTTGATATATACAGGTAGTCTTCCACTTACAACCATTCATTAATGATGTTGGAAGTTACAATAACACTAAAAAAAAGTGACATGATCATTTTTCGCATCTGCAACCTTTGTTTGGCATCTGCATGTTATGCGATCAAAATTTGGATGCTTGGCAACGGGCTCATATTTATGATGGTTGCAATGTCCCAAGGTCAAGCAATCGCCTCTTGCAACCCTCTGACAAGCAAGGTCAATAGGGAAGCAAGATTCACTTAAAAACCGTGTTATAACTTAACAACTGCAGTGATCCATTTAACAACAATGGTAAGAAAGGTTGTAAAATGGGGCAAAATCTCACTTGACAACTATCTCACTTAGCAACAGAAATTTTGGGCTCAATTGTGGTCGTAAGTCGAGAACTATCTGCATAGTAGGTAGCAGCCCATCTCAGCTGGTCTCAAAATGCTAAGCAGGGTCACTCATGATTGGTATCTGGATGGGACTCTACTAGGAGACTCCAGAGCTATAGTCTAAACTGGTACTTTAAAACATCTGGAAGAAGACTATTGATTATTCCACTATTTAGGACATAGAGTAACAGAACTGAAAGGAACATTGGAGGTCATCTAATCCAATTCCCTGCACAAGCAAGAGAATCTATACCATTTCAGACAGGTAACTTCTTGAAAGTTTCCAGTGATGGAGCACCCACAACTTCTGAAGGCACCCACAACTTCTGAAGGAACTGGTTGATTGCTCTCACTGTTAGGAAATTTCTCCTTAGTTCTAGGTTGCTTCTCTCCTTGATTATTTTCCATCCATTGGTTCTTGTCTTGCCTTCCGGTGCTTGGGAAATAGGTTGATCCTCTCTTCTTTGTAGCAGCCCCTCAAATTTTGAGGGCATTATTGAGCACAGAATCAAAGTAATAGGGAAGCTCTTCCTCTTACATTCCAGAAAGAAAATTATGACAAGAAGTCACTAAATACAGGTCAGAGACAATGGGAATCAAAATGTTTACTGTTAACTAGAAAAGTAAAAGTGATTAATTTTAGTTTTCTTGGGCTGAAAACTAGATGAGGTGAGCAATATGCTGGAAAAGTGAAGAGGACTTTAATTCTAGAAAGGAAGATAAGGATAGACAAGATCTTGTTGAAGAATATCAATATTTTCATGATAACAAAAATCAAATAGTTTGCATCTTCAGATTAGAGATGTGGACATTCTAATAATACCCGTGACCTTCAAGAAGAATGAATCAGTCCTTGACTAAGTAAAAAATATGGGATTGCTTGTGGTGATGATCAGCAAGTAGAAATTACATAATATGAGCATATGACATAAGCAGATGATGGACTAGGAACAAATGTTTATGCTTGACGAAGTTGAGGGATGTAAAAAAAACCAAGAAGATGATAGATACAACCAAAGAAATTACCAAAATATTTTTGGAAGAACTACAAATCATTACTAGAGGTAAGATGGTGAGCAATTTGTTCATAAAGTCACCAGGAATCAAACTTGATTTCATGGCCCCTAACTAACTCTGATTTATAAAATAAGCTCACAAATAAAACCCTTCTCTCCATGTTAGCTCTCATGCCTTACTTTTCTCTTATTTAGGGCTATGCCCTAGTAAACTAATAGATAGTGACTTCTAGTAATCTGGGGATCACTATCCATTAGATTTCCTAATTTCTGGTTAACATTCTGAATCTGTGAAGCCATTATATACATTCAGTGCCATATTATAAATTGTAAATGAACAAATCTCAGGATGTAGTGAAACTTTTACAAATATGTCATTAGAATAAAGCCCAACCCGGGATTAAAAGTACAGAGTTACTTTGTGCTAAATCACATTCTGAGGTTATAGATCACTGAACTATAGTTTTCATTTGCACAATGCAATGAGTAACATTCAGCAGTGGGACCCTATCTGTTTCACTACCAGTTCGATGATTGTGTGTGCACCTAACATGTATGCACCTAATGCACGCACGCAGCTTTCCATACACCAGCTGAGGCCTGCAGCACCAATCAGCTGAGAAGATAAAGAAGAGAAAAGCATAGGGGTGGGTGGGAGGGCTATCCTGTGCTTTTCTCTTCTTTCTCCTCTCAGGTGATCGTTGGAGAGGCTTTTTTTTATTACCAGCTCAGTCGAACCATGCCGAACCGATAGCATACCACCACTGGTAACATTCCATCAAAGACCAAGACAATTGGTTTGACAGGAAAAAAAAGAAGGACTAAAAGTTAGCAAGTTACACATAAATGAAAAAAAAATGGATCAAATAAGATTATGGGTAATCCTCAGCTTGCAACTATTCATTTAGTGACCATTCAAAGTTACAACAACACTGACTCACACTTACAACCTCATGCAGCATCCCCATGGTCATGTGATCAAAATTTAGGCACTTGGCAACCAGCATGTATGTATCAGGGTCATGTGATCGACATTCCAGGCCATCCCAGCCAGCCTCTGACAAGCAAAGTCAATGGGGAAATCCGGATTCCCTTAACGACTGTGTGGCTCACGTATCAACTTGAAATTATTCACCTAACATCCATGGCAAAAAAAGGTTGTAAAATTTGGGCGCAATTCACTTAACCACCTTACTAAGCAATGGAAATTCTGGTTCCAGTTCTGGTTGTAAATAGAGGACTACCTGAATTTTATTAACAATGGGAAAATGCATTCAGAAATCTAAAGATGTGTAAATGCTGGTAGAAAGCAAATGGGAATGACTAGTAGTATCTTCCACATGCTGAAGAAATGTGGAAGGGAGAAAATTCCATTGGTAAAGCAGGAGAAGATTAAGTTTTGCTCAATTTCACAGATTCATTCAATGATAAAAAAAAAAAAATTCTTAAGAAATATGTGCATGCTTGGTTTGTTTTTAAGCTGTCTTTAAAAGTCTACTCTTCTATTTCCTTGGATTCATGGAGGAATTTTCCAACCCTAAGGTTGGGCACTCTAAGGAAAATTCAGTTGCCTTTACATGGAGCAGCTTACTCCTAGTTTACTAATTGCCTTTAGTGAGCATATAATGCATTTCTAACCACCACAGACACATTGTTCAAAATGTAATCAGATTGATATCCATGAAGAGATAATAGAGAAATCAGAGTCAGATTTTATTTCTCTTAAAGGTTTTTAAAGCTTTAATAATTAGAAATAGGTCCAGAAAATAGTTATGCTAAATTGCTCCTTCTTTTTGGATATTCCACACAGTCTTTTAATTCCTGCCATATCTCTAGTTTTGCTTGGTACTGATTTATTTGTTTGTTTGTTTATTTTTTATTTATTTTCACACTTCTTAATAATAATAACAACTCATACTTGGTGACTTGAGCTTCTATATATAGAGAAGATACTCTCTTTCCCAAATTCTGTTTTTGGAGAGATAAGAAAAAGTTTGGGAATTAGGGACAATGTAAAGAGGGACTGATGTCCCCACATGATATATAGAATAGGGCTTTATATTAAAATCCTCAGCATCCCTGTGAAATGATATTTCCCACAAGGCTTAAACGGAAAAATATTTACAATGGTATAAAATACACATCAGTTTGTAATATTGATAGCTAGAGTTATATATTATCAATTACAAGATGATAAGTGTGCCAACTCCACACATTATCCAAAGGCATACTGATAGAAACACCTTCTTAATCTTAGTAAAATTATGTCATCAAATTAATTTTATGAACATATGTTATAAATGCTTCACCGCTTGTACATTCAGCTCGGCGTCAAACTTGAAAACCAGAATAAATAATTGCAGCATTCCCTTCAGAGGTAATTACATTGCTTGCAAAATTGTGTACAAAATATAGAAAGGGCTTTAAACTGTCTGTTTTGGACTTATCGGCCATTTGAAAAAATAGAGGAAATAGAATGCAAAAAAGAAAAAAAAAACCCACATAATTTACATGGAATTTAGAATGAACAATTTACTTTATGAATGAAACACTATTATCCAGTTATTTTCATTTACAATGAAAAGACCTGTTAAAATGGTAGGATATATGTCCCAGGCTTCGGCCTAGTAATGGTGATTACAACAGCCTTGCAGTGGTTTTATCCTGCACCCAAACAAAACATCTGAACATGAGCTAGCTTCTTTTAGTTGCTAGGTGACCACCCCATAAGCTTCAAAGAGGGATGATATAAACTGGTTTAAGGAACAGAAAGGGATCAAGACCTGGGGAAGAAAAGGTAGGTGAACAACTAATCTTCTCTTCTTATCATCCCCTTGTTGAGAGCTGGCCATCAAAAAACACTGCTATTAGTTCCTGAGAAATCCCATCTGCTCACTATGCACCCTCTTTTGCACCTCCAGATGTGCTGCACCTTGGAGAATTGCCTAAGGGGAAACCTTCATATGGAAAACGGGAAAAAGAGAAATGGAAGTAAATGGAGCCCCTTTTCCAAAACTAGAGCAGGATGCTTTTAATTTAAGTTTTTTGAGTCTCACCTTCTCTTCTTTGGGTGCCAAGAGTTGCAGGGAAGAATGACGCTGAAAGGCAACTCAGAGTTATTAGCCAAGGTAGAGACATTTCGGGCAACCCAGGACTAGCTTTGTCTCCAGAGGTGATTCAAATCCAACGTTCTTCCCAGCGATGATCTTGACTGGAAAGGTAGCCCTCTGTCTGGTGGCTTTTCAGCTGCAGCCTATTCCACTGTGCCTCCTTGTCTTCTTTCAGGGATTTTTTATTGCCTCTCCTGTCTGAATCATTCTTAACAGGAAGAAAGGAACTTGCCTCCACTCTGACTCACCTTGTGAATTAAAAAGAAGTGGGGGGGAGGAGGGAGCAGCCCATGTACAGTGCAAGGAGGTATAATACTTAACTATTTCTCCTTAGTTGTTCACAGGGGCGGTTCTCTACAGAGTACAGCAGCAACCGCCCCTGGCCACAAGCCAGGAGGGAGTGGGATGGCAGCAGAAGGACGGGAGGTAAAATTCAAGCCTGTATCTTTCCCACTTCTGGCACTGACTTAAAGCAGAGGAGCTGCTTAGAATAGCTATACGAAGGTCAACTTCACTTCCAAAGAAGAGGG
The DNA here is from genome assembly GCA_023653725.1 of Bungarus multicinctus. Taxonomy (NCBI): domain Eukaryota; kingdom Metazoa; phylum Chordata; class Lepidosauria; order Squamata; family Elapidae; genus Bungarus; species Bungarus multicinctus. The sequence continues at coordinate 31,669,880 of CM042842.1, read as the reverse complement.
ACGCTCCATATATTTTGTTTTCCCGATGTTAGAATGAACTGGGCATGTTCTCACTCACCTCCAGTCAATTAGAGTAATTTTGAAGAATCTCAGCCTGATGATTATAGGGAACACTGCAGCAATCTTCAGGTTTGCCAGCTTTTGGATTTACAATGCAAAGGAAGATTAGATAGCCTGATTCCATCCAGATTAAAGTACTTGGACATATTTGGAAGCATAATTGGTACTGTATATACATTTAGGGAAATAAGCAACATGACTGAATTGAGCTACACTCTTGATGACTTAATCGACATGGGTCTCTTGGCAAGCATTTGGTTTGCCATAACCTCCTTCAGGCATTATTTTTCAACTTTCCAGCCTCATCTGTAGGCTCAAGATTTCCAGATGGCTTCCAATCCAAGTGCTAATCAGGTCTAATCATGCTTAGCTTTTCAAGATCAGCTAAGGAAGTGTTTCTTAAACTTGAAAGCTTAAAGATGTTGGGACTGCAACTCCCAGAATCTCCCAGCCAGCCCATTTTCCACACTATAATCTATGAAATTTAAGAATAATCCAGTAGCTTCATCCTCTTTTATTTCAGCTTTCAGAGTTCCACTGATTCTCAAGAGTGATTATTTGGATTTACATAGTTACCAGCAATGCAAAGAGTCAAGAAGAAAGCACGTAATTCATTTAGTCCAGAATTATACAATTTAGGGTTTAAGAGCTTTGGGTGACTCATCACTACCTGCACCATCATTACGCAAATTTCTCCAAAGCCCCTTTACTATCCTATTTAGTAAAGGAACAAATAGTAGATAAGCTACTTTTAATTTAAAAAAAGATGTCTTATCCTTTTAATAATTTATAATATAATTTGAATGAAATTTTGATTTAATATTTGTCTTTTTTTAGTTCTTGTCTTGCTTTGGTTTTATCCATCTGTTGAAGCACCACAGATGGAAAGGCTTAGTGTTGTAGACTACCACTTTATCTGAAAAAAGTTATGTACTCTGTTTTAGCCTTACTTTTTCCACAAGTAATACTTTCTTAAAACATATGGTATCTAAGTCTCAGCTCTTTCTGTACCAGTAATAATAAATGTGTTCCTCCCCACATTTCTGCTTTGATGAAAAGCAGAAATACTTGAGGAAATCCTATATCTACCCCTACAGAAAGCTATATCTACCCCTATATCTACCTTTCAAAGAAAGCCAACTTGATCGTGATGTCATGCAAGACTTTCCACAGCTCCTAGATCAGTGCTGTAGATTCCTAACTCTAATTTTATGTAATGAATGCTTAGATGTTTTCTTTAATCTTTTGAGTTGTCTGATAGCTTCCTCAGCCTTAAGGTTCTGATGGTGGTTCAGACAGGATGATGTTTTGTGGTTGCTCATGGCTCGGAGGATCAGGAAAGGCACTGCTATAGGACTGTGCATAAGATCATCCCCTTTTGATTTGGACTGTCAGATTGGCAAACGAGACCTGGCAGAAAAGCTAAGAAAGCTAAGGCAGCAGAGATGGAGGGGTGGATAAAAGAGCTTCAAAAGTATCTCCACAGCAACTGAAAAATGAAAATATTATTAACAATTCCAGGGACAAAGAAAGGAGTTGGGAGATGACAATGATTTTGAATCCAATGAAAAAGTCTGAACAAGAAAGCAAGGAAGCAAGACCTGTAGATTTCAGAATTAGAAATCAGAAACTAATTCCAATTTGGATGACATGATGATACATCTATGAAATCATTTCATAAATGAAATGTAAATAAAAGTTCATGCCTTCAATGGAAGCATGATTTAAGCTACTATACCTTATCTCTTCCTGATGTGAATGCAGGTCAGCTTCTTAAAATAAGAATTAGAGCTCAGTTTATAATGTGTATATCAACATTGTTACTACACGTTGCTTTCCCATCATGAAGGATAGCCATCCCTCTTGCTTCCTTATTAGTTGTAGAGCAATTCATTCAGCAATTCATTCTTCATTTGGGATGTTCTACCACTGTGTGCACCTACTCAGTCTTTGATCAATTTATCATACTACATAAGTAGGTCTTATACTGTGGCTCTTGCTTTTGGCTTTTTTGGCTGTAAGAGACCAATGGCTCAAGACTAACTGTAACCTGCTAATTTTGGACTTGTAAAACATGTAGACTTTCTACAAGTTGTTGGCTTTCTTGGTAGGTACACTGAGTACCAGAAACAAATTCCTTGTGTGTCTAACCACACTTGGCCAAATAAAACATTCCATTCTATTCTAGGTGATTCATAACTATATTAGCATCCAAAGCCAAACTAGCCATGGAGGCATTGTGCCCGGTGCCTTGTTGAGGAAGGAGCTTTTCCACAATAGGCTGGCAAAGTCAACTGGAGCTGAACAGATCACTCTTTGATAATGTCTTCTTGAGAGTTGTCCCTGAGGAACCCTAAAGAGCCTTCACAGGAAGTTTTCTATTGGGAGAAAAAAGAAAATGTTCCTTTCAATTTGGACCACAGAAAAATCTGACCACCTGCTTAAAAATTGCTAATACCATAAAATTAACCTGAACTTCTAAAGAAGATTATTTTTAAGAGAGTGAAAGGGAGGGGTTTTCCAGTAATTAATTAATATTTACTGCAAATTAATTAATTACTGCAATAATTAATTATTACTGCAAATTTGGAATTAAGCGATAAGAGTTATTCTGAAGAAAAGCCACATATGGAAGTGTGGTTCTTGTATATATGATAATAAATGTGAATAACTATCTGCTTATTTAGATACAACCTAAATGCCACTTAAATCATAGTAAGTTCTTCCTCCCTTTTCTCAACAGGTTCTTGGGCTCAGTTGTGGTCATAAGTTGAGAACTATCTGTACTTCTTTGATTTATCCTGGCTGGCCTTTCTCCTCAAGAGACAGCTAAGGCAGATTAAAATTTCACCTTAGTGTTGGGCAAGAACTTCAGATGTATCTTGAGGAATGTTTAGATCACCAAATACCCTCAAAACTATTGGCAAGAGAAATTCCAGCAACAGTTGGTCAATCAGGTAGAACTTGTAGTACTTCCTATTAATTTGCTTTGTGGACAAAAGATTTGGCTTGAGCATTCAGAATTTATCTAGATATTTACTACACATTCATAAATTTTTCAGTTTAATTTAGTTTACAGCTTATTACTTGGCCATCTCTTAGTTAGGAGTATCCATTTCCTAAAGGAGTGATAACAGACCAAAAAAATTACTGTGGTTAGCAAGAGTTTGTTTTTCAAAGTCTGCAGGCTTAAAGTCTGCTGCCTTTAAGTGCAGAGAAAACATTCTGAAATCCTTCTCTGTGTTTTCTTATTTGATCTATAGCTCTTTCATTTTATAGGACGCCCAGACTGCCCACATGAAGTTCAATTCCCACCAGGTAAAGATTTTCTAAGATTGGTTGCTTATCCAAGTGGTAGTCTGGGTATTATATGCGTTGCATCTCAGTGATTTGGCTAGATGAAACTTTCAAACAATCATCCATATAGCCCACTACTGTTATTAGTAGTGAGATTAATTCAGATACTGTGATTTTCACAGCCAATTCTGGCTGACAAGTGGTTATAAACAGCAGGTTGGACAAAGATGTGAACCCAATAGAAAAGAACATTTGTAGTTCAGAATTGAAATGTGGAGTCCTTGGTGCTCTCTGAGCTCCATATCTGAGCTTGCAGATATTTTATTAGTCAACTAGATAACATCATCAGGGCTAGTGAGTATTGGGTTTGCTTCCTGTTTATATATAGTACACTAACTTGCCTTGCTAATGTGGGTGAAGGTGTGGTTTTCTTGGTAGTACTTTGATTAGGGTATTGTTTCCTGCTTATTCGTCTGGTGTTAATTTCTGCTTATCTGGATGTTGCCTACTGGGATGCTTCTGGGTCTTTTAGTTTTCTTCTTAGCTTTTTAATTATCTCCTTTGAATGGTGCGTAAATGTGATTTATATCTCTGTGTTTCTTTGGCTCTAGGTGATAAAAGATGTGAATCCCTGGCTCTGTCTCAAAATTCAATATTCTAATGGCAGCTAAGACCTCCCTTAGTCAGGCCATACTTGAACTGAGGTAGGCTGCACATACTCCCTCCCTCCATCAAAAAAATCTCCTCCAAACATTTAACCAGATGAAAATATTGCTGCTTATGCTTAAAATGATTAACATAGGTGGATATCCCCAACAATATTAAACACTGAATTATTCTCACTATGGCAAACTGGAACTATTTGCAAACATTGCTAAAATACACTTCACGGTGACATTATCTAGGCATCAATGACTACCTCTCCACTCATATAAATTAGCCTCAGGGACTCCCTTCTTAAGCTTAGGTTGAAGTCAAATTCCATTGCTGAAGGGCTGTGGCAGATAAAAGGGAAGACACGCCCTGCTGCTCAATTCCAGTGATCAAACAATATGAAACATCCTTGGCGAGACTGAGGCTGAGTTGTCAAACAAGGCAGGAAAGTAGAGTCTCATTTGGCCTTGCCCTGTCTACATCCTCACTCTCCCCAGTGAGGGTCAAAAGTCCTTGTGTTAACTGTCTGTATAATTTTTTTTCTTTCTAATGTTTTTCCTGCAAATGCAGGGTCCACTTTTTTCAGATCAACTGAGTATTGATCCATTGGTTGTGATGGAAATTGATTGACTGGCTTGTCACTTGAGCCTAATATTATGGGCTGAGAGAATGACTGGCCCAAAGTCACTCCACCGTTTTTCATGTCTAAGGCAGAATTAGAATTCACAGTCCTGTCTTCTAGCCCAGTGTCAAACTCAAATTTCATTGAGGGCCGCATCAGGGTTTGTTTGACCTCCGGGGGCCGGGGTGGGTGTGGCCGAAGTGGGTGTGGCCATGGTGAGCATGGCCATGTCGACGTCACTTATATCAGGGGCACCTGTGGTGGCCAAGTACTAAGGCAGGACTTCCCTCAGACCCTGCCTCACTCTCATTATAATCTTCCTTCCTTCCTTTTCTTCTTTTTCCTTCCCTCATTCTTTCTTCTTCTTCCCCTCTTTCCTTCTTTTTCCTTCCTTGCTCTCTTCCCATCTTTTTCTTTGTCTTTACTCTTTCCCTTTCTCCTTTCCTGTCCCTTCTTGCATGCTTAAATGCAAAAGGGGAAACATTTCTCCTTTTGGCTTTTTTTAGTTTTTGAGCACGCCCCTTCCCAAGCTCTGTTTTCACTGGCAGAGGGCTGCAGAACAAGGTAGTCCTTTCCTATTTCTAGAGTGGCTCTGTGGGCCAGAACCTTTTTTTCCAAAAGTTTTTTTTATTTTATATTTACAGTAAATCCGTCTTTCATTTAAACAGTGTGTCGACTGGGTACATCTATCTAGTACTAACAATTATAGTTAATACTTTTCTTACCAATATAACAATAATCACATTTCCTTTAAGAGCCATTGTCTCTTATATCTATTATCTCTGTAACAACCTTCACTTATTTCTCTATGTATTCATCTACTCAGTTTTAGCTTGTTTTAATTTCTAACAATTGATAAAATATATCCCATACCATATAATATTCGGTTTCTTCTTTTTCTTTAATTGCCAGAGTTAATCTATTCATCTCTGCACATTCAAATGTTTTCTCACTTTTCATTTTTCCCTCTGCCAGAATTTTATCGTTTTTCCAATTCTGAGCAAGTACAATCCTAGCTGCAGTTAATACATGAATAATTAAGTATATTTTTTCTTTGCTGTAGCATTCAGGTACCATCCCTAATAAAAATATTTCAGGTTTCAAATCTATATGTTGCTTTATCGTTTTTTCCAACCATATGTGTACTTTTATCCTATATTTTTTAGCTTCTATGCATGTCCACCACATATGATAATATGATCCGGGTGTCTGATGGCACTTCCAGCATTTAGCTGATGTATCTTTAAACATCTTTGCCAACTTTGCTAGTCTATAAAACATCTTATATAAGTTTTTTTGTATGCTGTTGATATTGTTAATTTATAATTTCTTTCCCATAGCATCTGCCATTTATCTAATTCTATAGTATTCCCAAAATTCTTTGCCCATGCTATCATCTCCTTTTCTTGCTCTTCTTCTAATTTGACACCTAGTAGATAACAATACAATGTTTTAATCAGCTTGTCATTCTTGTTAAAATTTTATCCAATTCTGTCAACTGCTTATGAATACCTTCAGCTTTAACATCTTTTTCATATCTTGATTGTATTTGCATATATGAATACCAATGCATATCAACCCTTTGTTCATTCAGTTTTTGTTTGGCTTTGAGCTCACCCTTTTCATTCAATATATCCTTATAATCTAACAATAGTTCCCATTTTACAAACATTTGGGTGTGTAAGTGCTTCCATTGTTGATAACCAGACTGGGTGGGCCAGATCTAAGCACCCCGTGGGCCAGATCCGGCCCCCAGAAGTTGAGTTTGACACCCCTGCTCTAGACCAATCTGGCTCTCATGTCTGTATGATCTATATACACCTAAAATTCTGATTTGTAATCTTCAATTGGGTGAAATTGGAAGAGATAGGACAACAACTGGAATGAATGAAAGAGGGTGGGAAGGGAGGAAGGAAGAGGGAAGGAAGGCAGAGTGGAAGGAAAGAAAGAAGAGGGAGGGGGGGGGGAGAGAGAGAAAGGATAATTTGTTATGCTCCCTGCCATCTTCCCACATGCAACATCAATGGGGAAACCAGCAGAAAGTTGAATGTCACTTCCACCATTTTTTTTGGTCATTCTGTTTCTGTTTTGGTATATATCTCTGAAATGATGACCCAGTGGGTTGTGGGTTGTCTGGTACATGCAAAATAAGGACCTAGATTGTTGGGTGCAATATGCTGACTGAAGTGGTATGTATGTAAGTGCTATTGTTCTTAAAGATCCAAGTCAAAATGCCTTATTTTGGTCATTGACCAATCAAGACTACTATAAAACATAGGAATAAAAGAACATAAACTATCTAACAAGATCAATAAAAGAAAATGGGGTAAAGGATATATTGAATACAGCCAGAAAGATGAAACTTTCTTAGTTCCAAAAAGCCACTTTGAATACTGAGATCAAGAATACTAAAACTTCATTAAAGTATCATTGTAAATAAAGCTTTTAAGCTGGAAACAAATAAACAGAAGAGGCAACAATTATAGTACTGCTATTACTAAATTTGGAGGAAGTTTAGTAAAATTGTTCCTAATGAGTACCTGTCAAATCTCACTTTTAATCAAAGCCTATAACATTGCTCTAGTCAGTTAAAAAAACAATTGTGATAAAAGATAAAAAAAATATACAGCCTGGATATTGAACTAATGAAAGTCACAGATCTTTTGTCACAGATCTTAATAAGATTGACAGTAAAGAAGCACATCAGGTGTTCTTTCAATGGCTCCCGAATTAGGCATGAATTACATGGGATTTTATGCAATCTGCCTAGAACTTTAATTTGGAGAGTGTTGCAGTGTATGAATGTCAGAATCTTTCATAGTGTTAGTATGATGATCAGATTAAGATGTCTAAGACTTATGATAATAACTTGGTTCCCTAATTGGTCTTCACCAGGACTCTGATTACCAAGAACAGAGACAATCAGGGACTTAAGAAGAAACAGCTAGGAGAACCTTATTCACCTCCTATACAGAATCTGCTGCCAACAGTCATAGCTTTATTTGCAGTGGTAAAATGGGTGCTTACTCCATTCCAGAAGCCTGATACAGACCACAAATACATTTAGATGTGTTAACATTGACTTTCCAAATGAACACTCAAGAATCCAGAATATGAGGGGTTACAAATATTCAGATTTTATTATAAATAAGAAATACTGTTTTATACAAAAACTGCCAAGTGTTGCATTTTTGTTGTTTTTGTTCACTGCTCCTAAGCAGCAAGACCAGAGATTGAAAGCAAAAAAAAAAAAAAAGGAGTGAAGACACATACAAGAGGTGCTCACAGATGTGTGTGTGTGTTTTCTTGTTTTTTGTTTAAATGAGGGGAATTCTTCAGGAGGTGTTTCCTGTGGCACCTATTTGTCTGTTTCTGTGAGCAGCTGTTGCATTATTTTGTTATGCAAAGTAATAACTTGGACCTATACAAATGTGATAATGGCTATTATTAACACAGTATTTAAGAGATTCCATATAAATTCTCATTTATTTAAAAAATAAAACAAAATCTGTTACTTAAACCCAGTTTGTTTGTTTTTTTAAGGGGAAAAAAGGGAAAAATGCTAAAAGGGCAATGAAAAGGCCAGAAGCACACAATTTGGATTCAATTTTCTTACTTTCTTTAAAATATATATATATATATATATATTCTTATCTTTTTGGCAGGTGATACTGTTAGAAGGCAGCCATATGACTGGCTTGGTCAAATGGAAAATACTGGTGTCATTTTTTGATTAACTGCTTCATGTATGAATACAAGGAGGATACAAATACAGCTGTTAGAATTGAAGGCACTAGGAAAATATAAACCAAAGTCGAAGCTCAACTTTGATTTTTCTACACAAAGGTACGTGTTGAAAACTGAGCTCAAGATCTGCTAGTGGGCCTACAGCAACAATCCCATCCTCAGTATAGTAGTGTGACTGTGTATGCCTGATACCTGTTCAAGAAATACACAAAGAGCTCATGTGCTTATAACCGTTCTTGATTTCCTTCTGTATAGAAATATGGTGTGCCTAGGAGGAAGGGATCTAGAGTTCAACCTGTTCCCTGACATGATTGTCTTCATTGGGGGAGATTTATCTGTGAAAAGAAGAGCAATATTATATTTTCGATAGAAGCCTAGCAAGAAGCTCATAGCCATAACATCAGAATCAATTCAAATTGTTAATGGAAACCAACAAGACAATCCAGAGAAGTTTTGGGATTCAAGTGATATTTTTCTCCCACTATAAAAAGGGGAGACAAATCCAGATCTGCTTCCTATTTTGCACCATGCAGAATCTCAGCTGACAAAGTATCACTAAAAGGGCCCAAAAATATATTACCACTTCGTGAATGATAGGGCCCCAAATCCTTTGGGCATCAGTGCTGGTTTTAAGAAGAGATGGGCAAGTAGTTGGCCCTCCAGGGAATATACAGGGGGCAGGGGGAAATGAAGTTAGTATCACAGAACACATTAAAGACCAATATGGGAATGCAATGGGGCAGATCTGGTCAGAGGAAATGCTTGATCACTGCCATCACCCCTGCAAGGCACATCAAGAGGAAAGGGTGAAAGTAGGGTGTTAATTATGAAGAAGTGCAGGGGAACTGTTCCTCTCTAGAAACAAGACCAATTATATTTACACAGGGAAAGAGGAGAGAGAAACAGATGTCCTCACACAAATAGCCATGATTTGAAACAAAGACACGAAACCCCTACATTCACACAAAAATATAACTTTGAAATAATTAATAGCACCAGTGTGTGTCAGATAATAAAATTTCTTCCCCTCTACGCAAACGTACGAAGTTGCATAGTGTTGAAGGCTTGGTACACACAGTTCTCAAAAGGCAGGGTTAGGGTGGGCGGGGCTGGAAGCATCAGACCACACTAATGAGGAAACAACGGAGGATGGCACGATTTCCTCTAGTTCAAGATGATGTATGAGATTATGAAAAAAACCACCTTCCACTTATAAAGCTTTCCCAAATAGAAAAGAGACAAAACTTCTAAACAGGACAGACATTCATACTGAGTTGCAAAGCAACTCAGCTGGTCAATACTGCAACTTCTAAATATTTGCCTCTAGAATTAGGCCTGACCATTTTTCTTGTTTTGCCAGGGGAAAAAAAGAGAGCCTAAACTTTATTGGGATTCAGTACTTTCAGGCAAAAGACATACTCTTCATGGCAAAATCACCTCTGACTTGATATAAAGAGAGCTGCAAAATCCTTTGGGCTTGTTTTGACCAGATAAAGTTACAACAGCTTCATATTTCGGAGGGAAACATAGCAAGTAAAGTTCTTTCTGAATGAATTGCCCCCCCCCCCTCCCCAGCCAAACATAAAGAGAAATGTTAAAATCTCTTTTTCATTTTTAAGAGAGGGAAAAAAAAAATCTGTCCAGTGACAGGAACAATTCTGGCCAGAAGCAGGTTTTTCCAATTAAAACTGAAGCACCTGACTTTATCCTTACAGGCCCAAATGCATGCCTGCTTTACAGGCCAAGCTTTAGCACCATGTAAAACTAATATACCACTCATGACTCCTTAAAAGCATTTCTGAGAACTGTCTCAGAAACAAGATACACATATACATATTGCACACTAAGAAAGGTTCTTAAAAGCTGGCAGCTGGCTACCAAAGCGTCGAGTGGCTACTAGTTTAAGAATAAGCCTTTTCTCCTTTTTGGGGGGAGAATGCCGATTCTGAAACCCACCTGCATTTCTCGGAATGGGTGGTCATCCTGGCCATTGCTATTTAATACTTTGGTAGCCAAACCGTTTCCTTCATAGATCAACGACAATTTGCAGGAGGGCAGGAGATACAGGAATGGAAAAGGGAATTAAAAAAGAGCCTGTGTTTGTGCCCTCCCTTACTTCAGTTCTCGGTACAAAGTCCATCGTACTGTAAATTAAAATTTCTGAGAAAAAAGAATGTAGAGTGTTTGAGCAAAGAAGCATATAGAGTGTATGTCTTGATATCTTTCTGATGCCCCAAGGCAGGTAATTAAATTGCTTTTAGTTCATATAAACTTGCATTCCCCCTCCCAACCCCGAACTGGGAAAGAATGAACGACTGAACTGTGTGGGAGATGAGGTCAAGGTCCTGAAGAACATCATCTAGGAATTAAGGCACTCCACAGCCAAAACTGTTTCACCAGTCACTGAGGGAATGCCCACACCCTGCCCTTGGCACACCCTTAGGGTTTTTCAATGTGTGGGGTATTGAAACAGCCACTTGGCAAGGTCTTCTTGATGTCCTCTAGATTGTTAATGTCTTTCAAAATGGTGCTGATGTCCCTGTTGTATTCATTGATGGCACTAGCTTGCTTTTCAGCTGCTTTCTCTAGTTCAGACACTTTTCGGTCTAGATCACTATCCTTCATCTGATTTTTTGCAGCATTTAAAGTATCTTCAATAGCGCTCAGCTGACTCTGGTCCACAGGTTCCACCCGTGCTACAAAGATGGAAAAGTACAAAGTTAGGAAGCCCCCTTAAATCTATTACAAAAAGCTATTTCCAATTACCAGATTGGAGAGAAAGACTGAATCTCTAACAATGGGTATAACATTGAATGGCCTTTTGCTAAGTTTATTGTTGTTGTGGTTTTTTTTAAAGAAACGATAAGATCACCCAGGCTTGCTAAACTACACTAGAAGGGAACAGTTTCTTTAATTTTGCATTCCAATGGTGAAATCCCCAGCTTGTGTGTATGGGGGGATTTATGAATCAAAATATAGTGATATTTGTACTGGGCCACAAACTCACTCAATTCAAGTTTCTTTTAAATGCCTCCTTAGAAACTCAAATTTTGTAGAATTTGTAAACTTTAATACTGTGAATATTTATATTACCAACTGATGTGTATTTAATTTAATATCCTCCAAATGTTTAGACTATAATTTCAAATACCGCTTCCCAAATAGCTTTGCTAGCTAAGATTCATTAGATTGAGGATCAAAACGCCTTGAAGAATAGCCAAAGGCAATAACCTGACTCATTTAGGGCAGAATTTTCTAGTAAATCATCAGCTAAAAGGAAATATATATATAGAGAGAGAAATATACCTAATTTTTCAAGAAGGTCATTAATCATGTTCAGCAAACTGTTCACAGAGCTCTTTGCCTTCTTTGCATTATCTTCTGCTTCCTGAGCTGCTTGTGTAGCCTGTAACATTAAATGTAAAGTATGCATCTTATCCAATGACTCACTGGGTGAACACATAGCTATGTGGAACGATGCCATGTCCTAATACCAAACTTAGAACTTCCACTTCTACAAACGCCATGTTAAAATCACTGAATAATGATCACACTAATATCAATTTACTATCATTGATGCTTGATCTCATGTCATTTCCATAGTATGGCAAATGCCATCAGGAACAAGGTAGCCAAAGGAGGAATATTATGTGATTTCAGTGGTAAGAAGAGTTTTGCAATCTTATGACAAGAAACATATGTACTTTTATCCTAGTTAAAAAAGATTAAGAATAGCACATTGCGATCTCTATATGGATGAGAATCTTAAACAACCAAATGGTTTTTTTTTTTTTTAAGCAATCATAGTTACTTACCATTCCTGCCATCATCATATCTTGTTCAGCAGTTTGTTGCTTCTTTTTTAACTCTTTCTCTGCTTCTGTCAATTGCTTTAACATGTCATCAACTTCTTTGTCCAACTCGGTAACAGTCTTAAAGGTGTTGTCTGCAATCTCCTTTGTGGCACTAGCATTCTAGGATTGGCAGAAATCAAATTCTTAAAGATACTGAACATATTCCAAGATTAGAAAATTAGATAGCAAAAGCCAAGCAACAGAGAGGACTGTTTACTTATTTCAACAAGGATCTATGTGTATTTGCACTTAACGGGTTCCTTAATTTAATAGTCTTATTAATGCCATAAGAACATTTATGAAAGACCTCTTTAGTCCAGGCATTCCAAAATAGTCAATGACTATTTGTGAATCTTGGTAGTCCTTGTCATAATTTTCTCTAATCAAAGGGGAAAGCATTGGGTCAGAGCATCTTGCAATAATCTTTGCCTTACACATGGTGTCTTGACCTATGGGTTACTGAAATTCTGAACGGATATATATATATATATTTTCCCATGACTTACATTATTTACAGACGTAGCAATTCTCTCAGCATCATCAGCTTTGTTTTTCGCTTCTCTGGCATCAGCAGCCGCATTGCCTAATGTCAGTTCTGCTTGCCGGGTCTTACTGTTTGCGTCCATAATGGTCTGGGTAATGGCAGGAATTTTTCTAAGAGCTTCCTCAGCAGCGGTCTTGTTATCATTCACACGTTTATCAAAATCTGAAACCAAGAGAAAAGCAAAGTGCAGCTACAGCAGATCATACAAAAATCTATTCAGTCCAACTTTTCAGTCCAATGGCAGTCAAATTAACCCCATTGGCAGTTTGCAAAAGCAAAGATGAAAATCGTAATATTCTTTATCATTTGTCCCAGGATGCCATCATCATCCCTATTTGTTACTATTCAACACTTTATTTCAATACCGAAATAAAGGTAAAAGTTTCCCCTTTCTAGTTGTTTCCAACTCTAGGGGGTAGTACTTATCTGTTTCTTAGCCAAGGGAGCTAATTTCCATGGTTGTGTGGCCAACTAAGTGGGCAGGAGCTGGGGCAAATAAGGGGAGCCCATCCCATCATGAGGTGCTTGGGTTTCAAATGAGGACCATCAGCTTTCCAGCTGTCAAGCTCAGTATCTTGAAATATTATTTAGCTATCATTGGCTGACATATTCTCCCTACAGTATATTCTATAGGACAACTCCCAGCCTTTCAATGTGAAGTGAACATAATACTTAAGTTTTACCAACTCCTTTGTTTTATACTTGTTTCTAAAATCTTAATTTATATATAGCTTTAATTTTAAAGGAATTAGTTGGCTTGTGTCTGAAATACATGATGGAAACTTGTATCGGGTGACTGTCACATCCAACTTCATATTGTCTGTACTTGGCTTGCACATATGTATGCCCTACAGATGCTTTAGAACAGAGGTCTCCAACCTTGGCAACTTTAAGACTTGTGGACTTCAATTCCAGAATTCCTCAGCCAGCTTTGCTCTATCTCCACCAGCTTTGCTGGCTGAGGAACTCTGGGAGTTGAAGTCCACAAGTCTTAAAGTGGCCAAGGTTGGAGACCCCTGTTTTAGAACACAATTTCCATCAGCCCAACCAATGATTCAAGATTATGAGAACTGTGATCCCAAATTTTTGAAAGAACGAAGACATGGAAGGCTGCCTTAATCTTACTGACAGTGACTATTCAGTTTCAAATAGAAGATGTCTTTCTTATTACTATTTGGAGATGCTAGGAGTTGAATCTGGGAACATCTCCGTGCAATGTTCTCCACCACTGAGCTGCCATTCCTGGGAAACAACAAGGGTCCACCTGATTGCTTTTTCTTCCTTCAAAAAAAGAAATCTGGGAACACAGCGTGAAGCAAGGAAATGAATTTTTTAGTGTTTCAGGCATTGCCCATATTTCCAAGAACAAGTATGGGCTGTATGTGAGTTGCCCAGGCATTTTTAGAAAAAAAAATAGTGGTTACTTTGAAACATTCTAAGGTACTTGTGTGTCTTGCCCAGTTTTTTCTTGCCTGTTATTGTGCATTTTGCTATGCACAGAGGAATTTTATCTATTGTAGATTTTTGTGTCTGGTATGTACATCTTTAAGAATTATCAATTGTTTTTTTTTTTTTTTGTGGAGGTAAAGTATGGTTGGGCATTAGGACTCAGATCCCACTTCTGCCTTGTGTTCAAGTCCTTGGTCAAGAATTTTTTTCTGAGTCTCATTGTTCCCTTTTATAAAATAATAATATTATTGAAATAATATTATTTAAATAATATTATTTAAAAATAATAGCCAGAAAATAATAATTGTTTTAAAAATTAAAAAGGCAACTTTAGGATCTGGAGATTAGATCCTACATCTTCCTGACATTTGGCTTGAAGAGAAATTATTTTCCTTTTAGCTTATTGGTTTGTTTTTCTGGAAAGTCCATGTTTTATCATTGACTGCACTCCCTATGGCATGTGTTTTGCAAGAGTATCACAAAGCTTGCAATATCCTCCAAGTAAAAAGTCTTAAAAGATTTAGGAACCTCTGCCCTTTTCTGCTTGCTGATTTCAATTACTAGTTCCTAGTCTTAATTCCCAAGATTCCTGTCCATTCCCAGGAAATTGAATTCTGCCTTTCCCACAAAGTGAAACACAACTGTCCTTTAAACAGAACACATTCAACCATAAGTAGTAGAGAAAGATACGGTAAGAATCAGAATAACAGACTTAGCGAGACAACACCTTGATGCCTGCTCAAAGAGAAGTCTATTCTGGCAGGACATCCTGCCATTCTGTCACATGGCTCCTCAGGAAGTTAGGTTGCCTACCTTTCAAATTGTTGAGGATCTCATTGGCCTCCCGGAGTGTGTTGCTTCCCTTCTTGGCAGCTTCTTCAGCCAAAGCTTTGGCAGCATCTGCTCGAGCCAAAAGCTGATCAGCAGTCTAAGCAAATACACAGCAAGTTATCATATGCTCCTTTCTGACATAATCTGGTCAAATTCAAATGGCGCAAGCACGAGAAAAGCAATCAGTTGAAAAATGCAAGACCATTTTCTGGATTTATTTCTATTCTATATGCATCCCATACTATCAAACTAAATACAAGAAAGGATAAGTTCTCTAAACCAGGGATCACCAATCTTTTGGACCTCAGGGACCACCAAACGCATAATTTTAAATCCCACGGACCACTAATATGAATTTTGACTGACGATAGCTTGCTGACGTTGGTGAGAAAGTCAATCCCATATTCCACAGCTGCAGTAGTCACAGGACTGGCCCTTTGGTCATCCCGGAGCAGCCACTCCTCCATCTGGGTCCACCGGCCTGCCATGGACTGGAGGAGCTGCTCCGGGATGACCAAAGGGCCAGTCCTGTGACTACTGCAGCTGTGGAATATGACTTTCCCACCAACGTCAGCAAGCCATCCTGGGGCGGATTTCTCTCCCCCCGCCATTGGTCATACCTTCCAGTTCCAGCTCGCATGGCTCTATTCAAGGTAAGATTTGTGCTCAGCTGAAGGGTGGGGGCCAGCAGGTGGGCAGGCCATGTGGGTGGTGCAGCCTTGTGTTCCCATGCAGCCTGGATTAATTGCTTTGTGGGGGGACATTTCTCTGCAGGCCCACCAAAATTTTCTCGCGGAACACCAGTGGTCCACAGCCCACCAGTTGGCGACCACTGCTCTAAATTACCCAGAGTTCTAGCCAATCATTATCATATGAAAAAATATGATAATCACGTGGTATCATTCCAGTAGTTATAAAATGAAAATCAAACTGTATTTAAAAACAAGTGATATGTAGCGCAATCTTTATGTTGACAGACTCTATATCTCAAAAAACCGATCAAAGAGTAGTTCTGCAATATGTGGTAATTATGAGAGTGAATACATAGACAATACAGCATCCATTCTTGACATATCAGGGACAAGAATTTATGCTAGTTATAACTGACCTGCTGCTCTGTCTTGCCTTTCTCCAAAAGATTTTGAACTTCCAATTCTTTCTCTCTCATATCTTCTCTTAGATCTTCATAATTTCTTAGTTTGTCTTTAATGAGCAGTTCTAACTCCTGGGCTTCCTCCTTGATATTCTTTGCCTCATTCTGCAAATGGAAAAAAGGCAGGAAGAAAAACAGCTGCAGTGAATTTAAGAAACCTAGACTGATATATCATCCTACACATTCAAGAGACTGTTCTTATAAAACTATCAGCTGATGAACTGGTTCAAACACACTCCTTAAAGAGATTCCAGACCTGATGTAGATCTCATTGTGCTCTCTGTAGCAACATCTTTGATTAGTGGAACGCTGAAGATATTGTCTTCAGGAACACTCAAGAATCATAATCTTTTTCCACAACTTTTTTTGAAAAGTTGCACAAAACAAACGGACTGGGCACTTGCCACTATGCCCAGTGCAGGCTTTCTTCTTCAAATCCTTTTCTCTCTCTCTAATGTATTAAGACGAAAGAGAGGGTTATGCAATGTTTTAATAAGGACTCAAGATATGCCTTGGGTGCTGGTGTAAGCATAAGTAATGAAAATATACAAAATATACATGTAGCAAATTTGACTTCCTATGGTTTCCACTATTTCTGTACAACCGAAAAAACAGAAAACTGAAATAAGGAGGCTACTATCTCTGCAAGGAAAAATCACGGGTTTGCCAAGATATTTCTTAACTGTCTTTCCAATTTATGTATTTGTTTGTGGTCATAGGAGGTTTTAGGAGTAGAGACCTCAAAAAAAGCTAAATCGTGGTTGAACCTGATTAGTAATTGGAAAGAAGATCTTTTGGAAATCCTGGATGGTAAACTAGACTGGGAAGTGAAAAAAATATTCTAGTATCAAGTCCTTAGCACATGACCATAGAAGCTAGATTCACACTGATTCAGCGAATTTTGAATCAGATTTAATGCCAAAAAAAAGAGGATTGGCTTATAGTGTTTTGGAAATTAGGTATGTATACTACAGCCCTCTTTTACTGGTTAGTATATTAAGACAGAATAACTCTGAGCCATCTAATCCTTTTCACAGACTTCCTAATCGATACATACCTTGTTTAAGAGTTAAATCTGAAAAAAAAAATTCTTCTAGTCCTCATCTATCCTGTTTTGAAAATGTTTCCTTTTCCCAGATCCATGAATGCTGATACACTCAGAAGAAAATGAAAAGTGACATCTGCATTTTCAAGAAAAGGATATGGATGTGTCTGCATAAATCAATACGAGGCTGGATGCATTTGAGAACAATTTTACCTCCTTGCCAAATTGTATCCATATTAGACAGCTTTAAAATATTCCACAAACTTTGATCTAAACTTGGGGCTATTCTGTCTTTCACATGATTTGTTTTAAAAAACATTTCATAAATAATTCCTCAGCTGAAGTTAAGCTTCAAGTATTGTCATCTAAGATTATGCCAGTACAGTTTGCAAGATTTGCTAACCATAATATCTAAGTTCCTTCAGCAAGGAGCCCATCTCAAAATACCTCTAGCCCTGCAGTGTCTATGGATGGCAGAGTGGTAAGATTTGCGTAGATCTGTAAAGCCTTTTCCCCGGCTTCTTTTGCTTCTGCAGAAACCTTATTTGCCTGCTTTTCTAGGTCTCGGGCAATATTCTTTGCTTGGTTATACCTAAGGAACAAAAACATTCCATTAATGCTCTGTGTGGTTTATTGGCCTTAGGTTGGCCTGAGAAACATCTTTGTAGCCAATGATCATTCTTGGCTATTTGGGGGGATGTTGAGATCTACAACATGAGTAGGACCATGTGTCACACAAAAACATGAAGACTCCTCAGCTTTAAGAATATTGTTTTTTTTCCCCCTTTGATCTTGATATTCAACTTTTGCCAAGAGAAACTGTAACTCAAATGGAAAGAGGAACTCAATGGTAGGGCACAAATGTTTTGCCACAAGAAAGTCTTCGTTCAAGCCATTATATCATCTCTTAGAAGAGAGAAAGAAAGACTTTCCTTCATTCCAGATTGACCTCTGGAGCAATGGTGAGATTCAAAATTTTTTACTACCGGTTCTGTGGGCGTGGCTTGGTGGGCATGGCAGGGGAAGGATACTGCAAAATCTCCATTCTCTCCCCATCCCACTAACCTGCTTTCCAGCTCCATTCTCCTGTGCAAGGCAACAAAAGAAGACCCAGCCGATCAGCTGGGAGTTGGGAAGCAGAGAAGAGATGGGGACAGGGCCAGTCAGAGGTAGTATTCTGAACTACTCAAAATTTCCGCTACCGGTTCTCTGAACTACTCAAAATTTCTGCTACTGGTTCTCCAGAACTGGTCAGAACCTGCTGAATATCACCTCTGGTCTGGAGGCGATATGAGACTATGAGAGCAACAAACCGTGAGAGCACAAATGTGGCATATTCTGTGATATCTTTACAGGCAGTTCTCGACTTACAACCGTTAGTTTAGTGACTGTTATAACAGCACTAAAAAAAGTGACTAAGGATCATTTCTTTACACTTACAACCATTACAGCATCCCCATGGTCACGTGATCAAAATTCGGGAGCATGGCAATAGCCGTGTATTTATGATAGTTGGGCTGCTCCAGGATCATCTAATCACCATTTAAGAACTTCGCAGCCAGCTTCTGACAAGCCAAGTCAATGAGGGAAGCTGAACTCGCTTAACATCTGCACTGATTCACTTAACAATTGTGGCAAAAAAAAAAAAAAGATTGTAAAATGGAGCAAAAATCACTTAACAACTGCCTTGCTTACCAATGGGAATTCTGGGCTCAACTGTAGTCGTAAGGTGAGGACCAGCTGTACTGTTAAAAAACCGAGGCAATACCACTGTTAATGTGCTGGGTTTAAATGAAGAAAGAACAGACTCAAATCTGTCTGCTGCTTTGGAAGTTTATTGGTTGACATCAAGCCAATCCTTCTTAGCCTAATCTACCTCAGAGAGCTCTGAATGAAATAGGAGGAATGAGTATTATGTAAGTTGGTTTGAGTTCTGAGAAGAAAGGTGGGGCTCAAACATAATAAATAATTAACTACCTGTAGTTCCCAACGATCAAGCCAAATTTCACTTTGTTGCTTTCTATATTGTTAAAACTGGAAGTTAGTATTAATTTGCTTGAATCATCTAGTCCAGGGGTGTTAAACGCACGGCCCGCGGGCTGGATGTGTCACACACCGGCTACGCCCACCCCGGTTTAGTGAAGGGGAAAAAAGTAGTGTTACATCACGTTGTGACGATGTGAGTTTGACACCCTGATCTAGTCCTTAATCTTCCAGTTTCCAAAATCACCAGTCCTGAATTTATTGAAGCTGACACAGAGGTGGTATTCAGCAGGTTCTGACAAGTTCTGGAGAACCGGTAGCGGAAATTTTGAGTAGTTTGGAGAACCGGCAAATACCACCTCTAACTGGCCCTGCCCCCATCTATTCATTGCCTCCCAAGTCCCAGCTGATTGGCTGGGTCTTCTTTTGTTGCTCTGCACAGTAGCATGGAGCTGGAAAGCAGGTTAGTGGGCTGGGGAGGGAATGGGGATTTTGCAGTATCCTTCCTCTGCCATGGCCACCAAGCCATGCCATGCCCATAGAACCGGTAGTAAAATTTTTTGAATCCCACCGCTGAACTGACAGCTACCAGCTTTTCTACAAAAGCTATGACAAACCATTTGCCTTCAAGTTTATGCTTCACAGAACTACATCTCTTGGAAATACATCTAAACTAGTATTTCTCAACCTTAGCAGTTTTCAGGTGTATGGACTTCAATTCCACATTTTCTAGATTAGTATGAGAGCAATGTATTTCCTAGGAACCTATATTTGAGCAACGTATTTCCTAGAAACATATAAGAGCAATGCATTTCCTAGAAAGATATTCATATTCTTACCCTTAAGACTTCCAAAGCAAACCAAAGCAAGCCCCCCAAAAGGGGGGAAGACAATTTGGAGATATTAAAATGTGGCCATTTTAATTTCGCAATTTAGTTTCAGCAGCCTGATCTCATGATACTGAGAGCTACATGCAGCCTTTAACTAGTCAACACCCATGAGAAATACCTTGCATCCATTCTGGATCTTGTCTACTCGGTTCCAAAAATCTTTATTTATTTTTTTAAAAAATAGCTCATTTTCTGCATACAGCTTGCAAGGAGATCTTGTGCTGTCTTGGGATAAGTTTCATAAGCAGCGTGTAGCGCTGCTATTACAAGGTGTTTACCAAGAGGTTGCTTAGGGCTGGGCAAAACATCTTTTGATGATGTCATTAGTAGGGTTCTAAAGTCCAAAGCTAAACCGTTGTATTCCAAGTCTTAGCTTTAATCTCAGGTACACAATGGTTTGAGAAGCATCGTTTCAAGTGGGTTGATTGTTCTGAGGTGATTCTTCTCCTCATTCCATTCTCCCCCACCCCGATCTAGTCAGTAGAGCAGCAGGATCAGTAATGCCCCTGCTGTTATTTGTTTACACTGAATTGAATATTAAGCTGAGAGAAAAACAGCAGGTAAGGTCGGACAGAAGAAAAGTACTTATAGCCATAGATTTGTCAGCTTGCCTAGTAAATTACTGCTGTTTTTTAAAATGTATGTCCTATGGGGAAGGTAGAATTCGTGTGTATTCCTTGCACGGGGGAAGGGTATTGTATAGTTTTTATTTATTTATTTGTAGGCAGGCAGGCAGACTTGCCTGGAAAAAAAGCAGATAAAAGAAGATGGGGTTCAGTGTATTATTCAAAATAGAGAAGGTTTGGGTTGGTTTGTTGAGTTTTGGAGAAGATTTGCTATGTATATGCTCTTAAACCTGCTAATATTAAGCTTTCAGGGAATGGATAGTTTCAAATATGGATTTCTACATATATTGGTTTCAGAGCAAAGAGTCTCATTGTTTCCCATGACTGAAATCCTGGAAATACTTCAAAGTTTTGTCTCTGTCAGAAGACAGCCAACTCTGAACAATCGAATGGAATGTATCCAGTGCAGCTGTTTTATAGCAAGCTTGAACATATTTCTTGCTTGATATGCATTGCTAGTGGTCATCTTTCTGCAGGTAGAAAGCCGCCTAAGAAGGAAATCATGAGTTGTGAGTAATGCTGATTGTTCACAATTTGTGGGGAGTCTGAGCAATTATTTATTTCACAAAAAATCACCTGCTTATCACTTATCCTGACCACTCTTGACTGCAACATAGTACTCATAGACAGGGGAAACCATGTTAAGAGTCACAATACTGCTATCATATATAGAGCAATGCCATATATAGCAATGTCATATATAGATCAGGTGGTCCCCCTGGGGATTGCTATTGTTATTGTAGTTGTTATCTTCCATCTTGTTACTAATATAAGCAGGAAGTAGTCAGTATATGGATTTGTGTTTGCATGGAGCAGCTGACAAAGGATCTCAGAAACTTTTTCTCCAATCAAATCCTCCCCATTGTGATCTATTCTTTTTCTTCTTGCTTTTCCTGTCCATAAATGATCTACTTTTTTCTTCTATTCTTTATTGTTGCTTGCCACTTTATGTTTATTTGATAATTTTATTAATTGGTTGGTCATCATTGAAGTGGGACACTGAAAGATATATTTAAAGTCTATTGTACAAATGCTTTTCTGTATAGTTACAATTTAAAATTGAATGATGAATAAAAAGGGTGTGCCTGTTTCTATTTAGTATATTTGGTCAATAAATAATGTTGCTATAATGTTTCATTTCAATAAGAGAACCTTAGCAGCAAATATATAATAAAGAGTAAAAATAAAGTTCTTGTCCTGTAAAATACAATTAAAGTGCATTTCAATACTCCTGTAGTTCATAGATATCCCTCTTTGAATTCTTCAGACTGAGGCAGGGATTAAGAAATAAAAAGAGAAACAACTCTTCTTCACAATTCTTTAAACCACCAGGAGCACTCTAACTCTGAAAAGCAATCCAGATATTTAAAACAAAACAAACATAAGCATTAGATGTTTCCATGTTAGACTTACTTTCTATTTAGATCATCGATATCATTAGTTGTTTCATTCTCTCCTGCTAGTGTGTCCAAGAGTAGTTTATATGCTTGTGATGATGTATCATTTGCTTCCTTAGCTATTTTCTCAATATTATCGGCTTCTGCTTTATGCCTGGGACAAAAAAATGGAAAACATGATTTGAAATGTGCTACTATTTGTATTTTCCTCTCCAAGCATCATCATCATCATGCATGGTTTCTAATTCACCATTCTTCAACTGCATGGCTTGAATTGTTGATTCTGTTGATAACTAACCCAATCCAAGTTGAACAAGAACCTGTTTGTGTCGCAAATATACCATCACGGAAATTTTGAGAGTGGACTGATTTCTGGCCTAGCATCGTGTCCTGGAGAGGGCGCAGCGGTGCAGTTTTTATTCCATGCTATCCCAGGTCCATGCTTCCATTGCCTCTGGTTTCTACCTTTGACCTAACTCTGCAGAGGGCCTGCCTTCCCATCTGTTGGAAAGGATTACCACAAGGATTCTGCTCTAAATCTTGTGGAAGATTACTTCATCCCCATTGTTCAACAGTATTGCTCAAACAGGAAATGAGTGACGCATAGTGGTGAAGGGGGGGAGAAGGAGGGGCACGCTATGGCAATAGATTGAAAGTCAGTTCGCTAGAACATGTCCATGTCCTCAAACCAGAAGATGGAGAAAAAGGCCTGGCAAATGCGGTAGTCAGTTTGAGCAACTGAGTCGCAGAATGCCATAATCATACTAGAGACATATTGTAGACTAGAAGCAGGATTTTTCACTCTCTCAGACTCCCTTCTTCTAAAATGTCTTCTATTTAAAATCAAAATGAATCTATTAAGAATTAGAGTTATGTTAAAATATAAAATACAAGTGCGGCCCACATTTTCCATGAATGGGAAAATCATGGGATTCCTTCATTTTAAATTAAAAACAAAAGGACAGTTCATTCTTTCCAAGCTAATGCTTATCACATATAAACTTTAAAGAGAAAAGCTGCGTACAATATATGCCTTTTTACAAGTAATGCAATATATATGTATGTATGCATGTATGTGTGTACTTATACAACAGATAAGATGTAACCTTTAGAATATAGAATAACAGACTTGGAAGGGATCTTGGAGGTCTTCTAGTTCAATCCCCTGCCTAGGCAGGAAACCCTACACCACTTCAGACAAATGGTTATCCAATCTCTTCTTAAAAACTTCCAGTGTTGGAGCATTTACAACTTCTGGAGGCAAATTGTTCCACTGATTAATTGTTCTAATTGTCAGGAAATTTCTCCTTAGTTCTAAGTTGCTTCTCTCTTTGATTAGTTTCCATCCATTGCTTCTTGTTCTGTCTTCAGGTGCCTTGGAGAATAGCTTGACTCCCTCTTGTTTAGTTTGAGTATACTTAAATAAGCAACACAATTCAAAAAAAAGAGTAATAGTGTATAACTGCCCCATTATGGGTTTCTTACAATCAGTTCTTTTCAGAGCAGAAAAAAGAAGGGAATGTTTTTTTTTTTTTAAAGGAATGAGATTTGGGGATAGAAAGAATACGGAAATAGACAACACTTCCTTCACAGGATTGAGGAGGACATCTTAATAATAATAATAATAAATATTTATGTATATACCACTCCTCTCCCGAAGGACTCAGAGCGGTGCACAGCCATACAATTAAAACAATAAATATGTGAAAAGTTAAAACTAAATTAAACTAAGGCCCTGGCTGTAATCAATTAAAACTCCTCCCTAAAACCCTAAAATAAATATAAAAAGTAAATATAAAAATATTTACTTTAATATAAAAAGTAAAACACCCAAATCTAAAATCAGCCCAAGCCGGCCTGGTCAAAGAGCCAGGTTTTCAAGGCACGCCTGAAGGTCCCCAGGTCCGTGGCTATACGTAACTCCGGAGGCAACCCATTCTAGAGGGCAGACGCCCCCACAGAGAAGGCCCTATTCCTTGGGGTCACTAGCCGGCACATAGATGCCGACGGGACTCGTAAGAGACCCTCCCTGTGGGAGCGCACCGGACAGTGAGAGGAAAATGGCAGAATGCGGTCTTGTAAATATCCTGGTCCGATGCCATGGAGCGCTTTGAAAGTTAACACTAAAATCTTAAAGTGCACCCGAGAGGCCACTGGCAACCAATGCAGCTCGCGCAGGAGGGGCGTCACATGAGAGAACCTTGACGCCCCCATAACCACCCGTGCGGCCACATTCTGTACCAGTTGAAGCCTCCGGATGCTCCCATTCGGGAGCCCCATGTAGGGGGTGTTACAGTAGTCCAGTCGGGAGGTGACCAGGGCATGAGTGACCGTGCGTAAGGCATCCCGATCCAGAAAGGGCCGCATCTGGCGGATCAGGCGAACCTGATAAAACGCCCCCCTGGAGACGGCCATAATGTGATCTTCCAAAGACAGCCATACATCCAGGAGGACACCCAGATTGCGAGCCCTCTCTGAAGGGGGCAAAATCTCACCAATAGCCAGCGATCTTAAGCTGAAGGTGGTGTAGAGAAGTTACCATTTAATGCATGATGGACTTGGAGAAAGGTTAAACAAAGATGGTAACCTTGGGTACCTCAACAATCTGCCAAATAGAGGCAGGGTTATGATTAGCCAGGGGAATAAAGATAAAAGGGGCATCTCTCACCTTGCAGCCAATTGGCGAGCTTCTTCGGCCAGGATAGTCATGTTATTTGGGTCACTGGTTGATTCTGGTGGAGTGATAGACTGAAAGAGGAATCATAATATTTTCAAAAAACATCTCTTGCATTTTACAATAACATAAGCAGATAATAGTTGCCTGTATCAGAGATAAGAATCAGAGAGGTGTGCTAAATCTTGTGTTGTTCCTTTATTTTCTCTGAACCTTGAAGTGCACTGCCCTCATTTCCTGCATCCTTCCACCACATGCAGGACACTAATTCTGGATTAATGACCGCAAGTTTAAAATGGAAAAATTAGAAAATCAGCAAAGCAATCAATAACTGTCAAATTAATCAGACTGATAAAAATCAAGTTATACTTTTTCTGTGTCCTTCCCTTCTAGATACCAGTTGGTAAATCAATGATGAAATATGGGATTGCATATTGTTTTTCTACACAATCCCATTCAACAAAGCAACTGTAAAAGAAATTCAATCGGTCACTGGAAATTCATGAAGCTGTTTCAAAAACGCAAAAATTCAGAAAGGCAAGGAGTAGGCAGTGTTTCTCTGGCTGTCCAATGTATTTGTTAAAAATAAAGAAAAACATGATTGTTCTTAAAACAGTTTCACATGATGTAACTGATGGAAAAAAATATGCAGGGGAAGAAAAGCACATCTTCATGAAGTACAGAGCCATGCTTATTTGTATGTGGGTGCAAACGATTTCATGAAGGTTTCCTTATGAATACCAATCTTGGTATCTGATTGCAGAGAGAACGTTTTATATTCAGCCAAAGGGCAATGCAAGCAAGGCCCCATTGCTTGATGGAGATGATTCAATCCCAATCTCTGAGGTGGGGATACAGAAAGGAGAAATTAAGGTTTTCCTCTCAGGGCTTCTACATGAAGTACTGAGATGGTCTTCTTGCATTATTCAACCAAAGCATCTTCCACAGAAGACTAGTAAAGTCGAACAGGTGCTTCCAAATGTGGTAGTATCACTCTGGTACTAAATGAGAGGAGCGATGTTTTGTCAAGCCACCCTGAAGGAGTGTTTGGTCAAAGGGTCTTGATCAAGGCCAAGAGAACATTCAAGATTTTGCACATACCCACCTCAGCAGTCCCTGAAAACGTTCTGCAGTAGGGCCATCTTTTGATCTGCACTGGGACCCATCAAATTCTGTACATTGGACAATCTTGTGTAACATAGCAAAAATATACTGCATCTTTATTTTGCATCTTTAGTTCATTTGAGAATCTCCGTCTCCATTATAAGTCCATCTTACAATTTTACTAGGTATTGCTCAGCTTTCATCATTTCCCAGCATGACTTCACAATCTCCCCCCCCCCCCTCAAAAAAAAAGGGCTAGACATTTTTTGGGGGAGGGGGAGAATAAGCCACGTTCATTATGCAGGTCAATGCTGTAATAAAGATTTGATTGAGCAGTATTCATTTTTCAAAAGTATCATTCTAGCACTCGTAAAACCCCGATTAATTTCCTCATGAGGTGTGAAATCTAAAGATAGAATGCAAATGTCGCTCACCACATTGGCAATAGCCATCCTTGCCCTGTGGAGCATATTTGAAGCACTGTCAATCAGCCCCTCAGTGTTTTCCACCTGGGTTTGGGCTTTCTCAGCCAGGTTTTCTGTCTGTCTAACTGTATTCTGGATGTTCCTCAACCGACCAAGTTGACTTGAAAGGGTTCTGTTAATTTCCTGCAGACGATCCATCAGCCCCTGGTCGACATCTGGAATGAGCAAAGTAACAATGAATCACACAAAGAAACTAACAAACAGAAGTTTATTATCGCATGTTTTTACCACTAATGGATTTTATGAAATGAGAGAATGGGTACTTCTTGCCTCAAACAGAAAAGTGGTTTTCTAAATCCAATGAGGATGGATTAAGGTTTTGTTGGGATTTGCAAAAATCATGACCATAGAAAATATGAAATACTGAGCATAGATTTTTACATAGGAGCTTCACAAAGTGATCTTTCTCCCTGGAACAGTGTGGATTTTGTACGTCTTTAGAGGAAAGAATTCTCCACTAGGACCAAACGCAGCACATCAGATAATTCAGTAAGAAATATTCTACAGGGTTTTTTCTTCCCAAATTATCTCTTCTGTAAAGTTTTTCACTTATCTCTAACACAAATCAAGTTGAATATATCTGCTAACATACATGACCTTTGCTATCTTTTTTTTTTCTTCCGAATGACACAGTATAGTTTTAAAATAACAGGAAGCAGAAATTTTAGGTTTTGTGGGCTTAATAAGATTCCAAGAAGCACCCCTGATGTACATAAACAAAAAACTGTAAAGAGAACCCACTCAAGTTTGTTCCTATTGCTCACAGAGTTTAGGACTGAAGTACACATCTAATCTTTTATATCAGTACAGTAGGTATTAGTATATATGTCACTTTCTATGTGACTTTTGAAAAGCTCAAGATAAATATTCTTTTACATAATCTATAATAGTTTAATTTAAATTTAATCTAATACAGTACTTTACAATATAATCATTAAAATGTAAAATACAGTTGCAACTATTAGTGCTCTCTAACATGGACAGTTTCTTCAGTGCTACTATGAAAACTATCTCTCTTCTACAATGGAAGAATGTCTCAATGGGATGGCTAAAATCTTCATTAGAGTAAAAAAACAGTATCTATATTTATGGCTGATAGGAAACCCCTTATATTTTGTGTGAAACAGAAAAAAAATGAAAGCAACCATGATTTGTGGTTTTAATGCTCCGAAAAAATTGGGTAACAGAAAAAACTGCACAAATAAATTGGAAAAGTCTTTCTAATCCTTTTGTGGTCTCTCTTTCTGCACTTTTCCTTTTCTTCTATCTTCCTTTTTTTGTTGTAAACTTTATTAGTTCATGTTAGTGTTGATGTTTTTTGAAAAACTTATTTATAAACACCTATACATATTCATATATGAACGGATTGCTTCTGAAATAAATTATAGGCTGCCAAATTGTATAACTCAATTAACTGATGACAGCCAGCTACCTTTGATACTTTGGGCATCTCGAAGTAAGTCCATGACTTCTCTTTCAGCTTCTTTCAGTCTGTCTTCAAAAGCCTGGTCAGTTATGATGTCATCACCTGTTCCTATGTTAGCTATAAGATTTTCCAGATCGCGCAGCCTTCCCCGTTGCTCCTCAACCTGAACAAATGAGACACCCAAAGAACAACAAATCAGTAACACAGGTTTTGAAGGCGCCAGATAAAAAGAAGAATGAACAAAAAGATGTTGAAAATATGCAAAGTGGCTCAGGGATGAATATGCAGATTCCTGGAACTGTTAGAATTAAGACAGATGTAGGTTTTGTATTATTCCTGTTGCTGCTGTTGCTTTTAAGTATGTAACATATTTTTTGCTAGTACAGTGGAAGGTTGCGACCAAATTGGGTGACAACCAGAATTTTTGTTTCTGGTCACGAACAGATCTTCAGGTGGTGACCAAGTAAACCCAAAAATCACTGTGGCGATTTTCCGTGCCGCGGCAATTTCCCCTTCGGCGCCATTTTTTTTTTTGGAGGGGGGCGATGTTTGGTCCGCGCATGCGCAGACAGTCATGCTACCAGTCACAACCAAATCGGGTTGCAACCGTTGTACTGGATTACGGTCATGACCCAAGGTTCCACTGTATAACATTTTTGGGACAACCACATATGCATATCATATTAATTTTCTTCGTTATAAAAATATGTAGGCTCTAAATTGGCAAAATTAGCTATAAACTAGCAAATTTTGTAATCGGTATGACCTTATCTTTCACCAATCTGTAACATGCAGGACATTCTTGACAACCAGGCCAGGATCGATTATAGAAGTAGTTTTCTTCACACTGGTCACAACGGATTCCCACAAAACCTTCTTTGCACTCACAACGGCTGTCTTCCTTGCACTGAAGGGAGCGGGAACCTTCAGGGTTACAGTCACAAGCTGAGGAAACACAAGGCATTTAAATATTGAACAGGGAAGAGGCCAATGAGACAAGAACAATCTGAAAAATCTTTAATCTTGGGATATCTATTAAACCTCTTTCAAATGTCAATGGATTGGTGCTTACTATACAATGGGCCTTTAGCTACCAGGAAAATCAGGCATTGCTGACTTTTACCTGTTAAATGAAGCCAGAAATTGTACATACAGTACAGGTAGTCCTCAATTTACAACAGTTCATTTAGTGACTGTTCCAACGGCACTGAAAAAGTGACTTATGGGCATTTTTCACACTTAAACCATTACAGCATCTCCATGATCACATGATCAAAATTCAGATGTCTGGCAATTAATTCATATTTATGACGATTGCAGTGTCCTGGGGTCACGTGATTAACTTTTGTGACCTTCTGACAAGCAAAGTCAAAGCCAGAGTCACTTAACAAACTAACTTAAGAACAAAGAAACTAATGTAGGAATTGCAGTGATTCACTTAACAACTGTGGCCCTGAAAAGTCGTAAAACGGAGCAAAATTCACCGAACAAAGGTCTCGCTCAGCAACAGAAATGTGGGGCTCAATTGCAGCCCTAAGTCGAGGAAAACCTGTACATGGAAAAGTTCTAGCACTTCTGAAAGACAAAGCGGAGCAAGAAAAGATTCTCTGATGCTGCTGTTATGAACACACTACCGCTTTGTGAAGCAACAATGATAGAAAGGAGTCTTTACTAATGACACTTTGACATGTGTTTTGACACTGATGGCCACCTGCTGCACAGGGACAAACCTTGTCCTGAAGAAACCAAGAAATGATGCCTAGAGATTGATCCTGCTTGGTGTGGAAATCCATCTCTGTGAAGAGACTAGTAAAAAAAAAAAGCTGGTGTGCAAATCAATACTTTATATTGATCCAGACACCTACCATCATCCTAGATCCGTGATGGCGAATCTATGGCAAGTGTGCCGGAAATGGCACGCAGAGCCATCTCTGCCGGCACACGAGCCGTCGCCCCAGAGCAGGTCCACTGCGCAGGCGTGTGCACCGCCTGCCTGCCAGCTGATCGTTGGATAGCTGCCGCACATGTGCAGGGAGTGGGAAGCGCACAGGAGATGCGTGCACATGTAGAAATGTGTGACGTGCACATGGGAGGATTGCACACACATGCGCAGAAACATGCAGCTCATGTGGGGGCGCACGCACATGTGGCATGCACATGGGGGGTCGTGCATGCATGTGCGTACCACACGTGCATTGCCTTATGGGCCTTGGTACACACGCGCATGTGTGTGCACGCCCTTTTGGTACGCGAGGTTAGCCATTACTGTCCTAGATCTTCATGGAGGCAAATGCTGGAGAATAGATTATACGGGAGTCCTCGACTCACAACCACAACTGAGCCCCACTTTTCTGTTGTTTAAGTGGGACATCGGTTAAGTGAGTTTCGCCCCATGTTTCCACCTTTCTTGCCACAGCTGTTCAGCAAATCACTGCAGTTGTTAAATGAAATCGTGCCGTTGGCTTTGCTTGTCAGAATCCGTCTGGGAAGGTTACAAATGGGGGTCACATGACCCCTTGACAGTGCAACTGTCATAAACACATGCCACAGTTGTCAAGTGAATCACCGCAGTTGACAAATTAGTAACACGGTGGTTAAGTGAATCCGGCTTCCCTGTTGATTTTGCTTGCCAAAAGGTTGCAAAAGGTTATCGCGTGACCTTGGGACGTATGAGTCAGTTGCCAAAGCACCTGAATTTTGATCACATGATCATGGGGAATGCTACAAAAATCGTAAGTGTGAAAAACGGGTCATGAGTCGCTTTGTTTTTCCCAGTGCCTTTGTGACTTTGAACTGTCGCTAAATGAACTGCTGTAAGTTGAGGACTACCTGTACTCACATGAAGGGGAGGTTTATTATTATCATGTGGCCCAAGCCAGCATCTTCCAGATGTTTTGGGACAAGAACTCCCAGAATTTCCACCCAGACTAAGTTTGCTAGTTTGGCTTTTGTAGCAGCTACTGTCCTAAAACGTCTGGTGGGTGTATACAGATGAAGAACATTGACATGCCAAGAAAATAACCGCAGTGAGGGATCCTGTCTAGTCCTTGTGGCTCGTTTTTTTTATCTTGTCTGATTCACCACTCTATCATGACTCTATACTTACCGTGTCTTATTTTACCATTAAAAAAAGCAATGATGCAGCAAATGTACCTGTAAATAGTCTGACTCTATGCGTCATACCTGTCCCATCTAGCCTAGGTTAGGGCGTGCCTCTCAGTGATTTCCAAAAATACATAGGGACCGTTCAAAGCAGTGGTGGTATTCGACCGGTTCTGGCCGGTTCTGGCGAGCCGGTAGGAGTGATGAGTAGTGGAGCCCGGATCGGTTCTCTCTGCCGCTCTGCTGTTGGGCCCACCCACCAGCCCAGGCCTCTATACTCACTTTTATCCACTGAATTTGAAGCGCAGCTGCTTTGCACAGCACAGAAGGATGCTACGCGGCAGCTGCTAAAGCGACCGGGATCGTGCAGGCTTGCAGGAGGAGAGTTAGAACGCCTCTGCGCCTGTGCAAAGTGTGTGTGCATGCGCAAAGCGTGCCCACCAAGCCACGCCCACCGAACCGGTGGCAACAATATTTGAATCCCACCATTGGTTCAAAGCTACAAAAAAAAAATGAGTTATGACTGGTTTTCCCACTTAATGACCATTGTAGCATTCCAGAGTCACGTGACCAGGATTTGGGCCCGTGCCAACTGGCATGTGTTTATGACCGTTGCACTGTCAAGGGGCACCATTTGTAGCCTTCCCAGCCGGATTCTGACAAGCAAAGCCAATGGCACGGTTCGTTTAACAACTGCAGTGATCTGCTGAACCACTGTGCCAAAAGGGTCATAAAATGGGGCAAAACTCAATTAACAACTGCCTTGCTGAGTAATGGAAACACTGGGCTCAATTGAAGTTGCAAGTCAAGGACTACCTGTGTAATGTGACAAAAGTATGTGTTTGCTGTACATTTCTGTTGTTTAAGGTATGTTCACGTTCAAAGTTATACTTGCTATTGGTATAATTTGTGTTAGTGGTCCAAATGCCAGCTCCATTTACAAACCAGAGTATGTGAATTGGAAACTAGACTCAAAAGAATATGCTTCAACTAATTTTTGTCTTCCCATTTTGCATTTAATGATGCCAATCTGTATCCCAACAACATTTGACACTGCCATTGCAGCTTGGCATCAATACATCAGAACAATGGCAATTCCTCAAAAGGAGAAGGAAGTAGGGTAATTATTTTAAAGATGACAGAAGAGAATGCACCTGGCATTCCCAAAGCCAAATCTACAAGTCCTCCTTTGCAGGAAGCCAGCGTTATATATGCAGTGGATCACCATATCCAAATCTATTCATCCAAGGCTAATTTTTTTTTTAAAAAAATAAGGAAATGGGAGGAATAAATAAATAGGAATGTATGTCCTAGATTTTACACTTTCCATGTTCTCAATCTGAGTTAGCTGCTAAAGAACACATTCCGCAGCAACAGCGTAGGAGTGTAAGAGCCAAAAACCAGGTCAGTTCTGGGACAAAATTCAGGGCAATGTTTATGACAAGGAGCAGCAGATGGTCTACTAGATATGCAATCCGAATGCCCTAGAGACAGAAAGCAAGACTCATAAAGCTGCAAAAACATCCTTGCTGGACTTGAAATGAGAAAACATGCAAGAGGCGGACAAAGAGGAGAAAAGAATTAAACCTCTTGTGATGTCCAAGTCTAAGGACACATTACTAGCGACGAAAAGATTCTCCATACAGAGCAACAGAGACGGAAAAAAACAAATGGATGAAGAAAAGTTGGGACAGGAAATAGGTCTTCCCCACTCCCCTTACGTTTGCAGCCTTCAGGACCAAATCCAAAATGGTTGGCTTCACACCTCTCACAACGCTGGCCGGTAACGCCTGGCTGGCACTCGCATTGCCCGGTCTGAATGTCACAGTGGCCATTAGTGGAGCCCAGAGGATGGCAGTTACATCTAGGAGAGGAGAGGAAAAGCAATGCATGCATCTCAACATCAATGAATACGGGTAAGGAAACAAGAGTGTGCCTTATGCTTGTCGTGTTCTGATTTGACTAATACAGGGGTCCCCAAACTTGGCAACTGTAAGACTTGTAAGCATAGCTGGCTGGAGAATTCTGGGAGTTGAAGTCCACAAGTCTTACAGTTGCCAAGTTTGGAGACCCCTGGACTAATATGTCAATTAAAAAAAACCAAACATGTTGCCCAAAGGGATGTAAGTATGGGATGAAAGACAGATATCATCTGCCTACACAACTGGTCAAAAGGAAATGCAGCACTCATAGTAAAGCTCCAATTAGAAAATACCTACTTTCTGTGAATTAAAGCAGTTCAGCAATGCAGTATTTGAGGAACAATGAAGATTTTGACATTCAAGCAAATAGTTTTAACACAAAGTGCCTATTATAAAGTAAAATAAGAACAATATACAGGTAGTCCTCGCTTAGTGACTTTTTGAAGTTACAACCAATTCCTCCCCCTCCTCCCAAAGCTACTTATGATATGGTTCTGAAATTCCAACAGCTGCATACACTCCATTGGTCAACTGACTGCATTTTTGGCTCATTGCAAAATCTCAACTTTTATGGCCAGTTGCAGTATTCAGCTGTCATGTGACCATGGTTATGTCCAATGATACAGCCAATGCAAAAAAAAAAAAAAGTCGTAAAATCGGATCCAGTCAAATGGATGCCTTGATTTATGATGTCACGATTTATGGTTGTTAAATTGAAGACTACCTGTATTTGAACTCTTAGTTATCTTCTAAGCCTTGAGAGAATTTTGAAAGCATGAAACTTGATTAATTTTCCTATCCTTCATTTTAGTCCAAGGCTTTAGGCTCCATATACAACCTTTCAGAAACATTATCTTCCTCTAAACATGAACGTTGAAACAGATAATGTAACTTCCCAGTTATATAATAATATCTGAGGCTCCTTTTGGCTCTGGTCCTTTGCAAGCAGGACAGTCTGACCTCTGTAGCTGCAATGGAATTAAAAGCAGATGAGGCACCCACATCACACACTGAATAAATGAGAAAGCCTGCTGTTTCCACTCTCTTTTTGGACACAGCCAGATACATGGACTCCAGGGATGGTTAGATTAGATGGCAGGTTTTGAAAGACATCAGGGAGCGAGGACAGATTGTCGTAACCTCACAGGCCTCCCTTTCTGAATTTAAATATTGAAATATTGAAATATTGAAAAGAAATAGCCTCAAAGAAGCTTTGATTCTCAGATCTGTTCCTCTGCCCCCGCTTTAATGTTGAAAGTTTCTCTGTCCTTAGTGAATAGTTTGCTTTCTGTTCTTTTCCTTTTAAATGAATTACATTGTCGTAAAGTAAAATAAGGTGAAGGTAAAAGACGCCAGCTTCTGGGGACTACCAGCAGATGTCCATGCAGTTTTCTCAAGAAAGGGGTTTCCTACTGTGTTCTGGGATGTTTTTCCACCTCCTGTTCCATCCTACCCCCTTGCTATTCTCTCTGCCTTCCCATTCAAGTGTTAACCACACTGAACCCTGCTTAGCTTTCAGAGAACATCAAGGTTGGCTAGGTGCTGCCATCTGCTGCAGACTATTGGGAAGATCCGACAACAAAAATAAATCAATAAGTCAATGGCCCCAGCAACTTATCTTGTATCTTGTACACTGCTCAGTTGTAAGTGCTACGCAGAATAACAATAAGAAGATCTCTGCTTTATAGTTAGCAGTTTAAAACATGCCAGTGGCAGGAGAAGCAAAAGTAACTGGGGAAGAAAGTGCACATGTGTAATTTCATGTATTGAGGCTTCATTTCAGGAAAGGTAGGGTGATATTGTTTTTTTTTAAGGAAGGCATGCAAAGCATAAATCAGGGGTCCCCAAACTTGGAAACTTTAAGACTTGCGGACTTCAACTCCTAGAATTCTGGAAGTTGAAGTCCACAAGTCTTAAAAGTTGCCAAGTTTGGAGACCTTGTAAATGTTAACAGCTGCTTTTAACAAAAGCTCCTCCACTCTTGGGAAACCTCTCTGATGATGTCCCATCCATCCAGGCCACCAGTGTTCAATTCCAACGTCAGAAAAGGAGATCTCACCTTTCACAGCCACGCCCACTTTGCAGGTTGTAGAAACCTGGTTCACAAGAGCTGCAGTCCCTCTCTGTGACGTGTGAAAGGCATTCACACTGGCCCGTTACTTGATTGCAGCTTCTCTGTAAATTTGCTGTGCCGTAAGGATTACAATTGCAAGCTATGAGAATAAAAGCATAAAAGGCCTCAGGATGGGTTTTCCAACCAGAAGGAATTCAGAGGGCAGTTGCGGGAAGCCTAGGGGCCATTGCAATTCCCATTTTCACACTTTGGAAATAGTAATCCCTTTGCGTTAAAGAGGACCATTAGCCAAAGGAATTGTAACAGCTCCAATTTAGTATTGAGTCTCTTTGCTCGTCAAATATGTGCCTACATATTGAAATGCATCTCAGTGGGATAGGCTAGAAAGAATACTTGGCACAATTTATAAACAAAGTGTTCTGCCAGAGGTCTTCTGACCACATCACAAACGATGCATAAATACACAAGTTGGAAGCCATAATCCCTCTTTGGTCAAGCATTTGGATGGAACAACTGAATCTTCCAGAACAACTCTCTCCAGATTCCATAAATTTCTGCAGCCATTGACTGATTGGGAGATGAGGATTTTATACTACTTTCAGGGTGTAACTGAGACATCTTTCTAGCAGTCAATTTTTTGTGTGTGGCTATTTCAAATATTGAAAAGATGCCTCAAAAGAAAAGTTAAGAGGGTTGTACTCTTTTTCACTAGATCTGCTCCTTTACATTAACATGAGACTCTAATACTAATTAGTTTAGAGGAAAGCTACCAAGATGGTGAGGGAACCAAGTTCTATGAGGAAGAGTAAAGGACCTATCTTTCATTCAGCAAACTCAAGATTCCACCAAAGCTTCTGTGCAAACTCTACAGAAGTGCTAGACAATTTCTGTAAAAATAGTTCTATGAGCACGGCTTCTGAAGGAAGGTTTTTTCTTGCTCATAAGATACTGGTTCTAAGGCAAGAAAGCACATGTCAAATCTTCTGTTACATTACAGAGGCAGAAGAAACAACAGCTGCTGAAAGTACTGGGAAGCGTCTCCCAGCTGATCCCGTCCAAAATATTTTTTGGGGGGGAGGGGGAGAGCTTTCCTCCTGAAGAAAGGGGCAGACCGATGTCCTAGAATTAAGACTTTTATGCATTACTGAGGAAAAAAACCCACCTACCTTTGCACTTATCCTCTGGATTCTGAGCTAAGGGATTCCCGAAGAAGCCATCTTTGCATCGGTCACAGTAGAAACCAGCTGTGTTGTAAATGCACTTCAAACATTCTCCTGTCAAGCGGTTGCAATTCCCAACTGCATTGGGATCGATGTTGTCACTGCACTGGCAGAGGCGGCATTGCCTGAAGGGGCCATTTTGGCCAAGAGGATCTCCAAAGTAACCGTCATCACACAGCTCACACCTTTTACCTGTAGAATAGAATAGAATACTTTATTGGCCAAGTGTGATTGGACACACAAGGAATTTGTCTTGGTGCAAATACTCTCAGTATACATAAAGAAGGAACATTCGTTAAGAATCAAGAAGATCCTGGAAACAGGTTCTGGAAACAGGTATATTAGAACATACAAAAAAATAAATACTGTAATCCATGCAAAAAAAATGACTAAGGTAGAAAAGTAGCTGAGAAATTATGGAAAACTTCAATTTTTCAGTCTCAACAGTGAAACGCTAACACAACTGTAGCCAATATGGGCTCATTGAAAAGCACAGATTTCAAAGGGAATGCTGAAGCTTCGAGAAATAGTACAGGTAAATCCCTGACTTACAACCACAGTTGAACCCCAAATTTATGTTGTTAAGTGAGTTTTGCCCCATTTTATGACCTTTCTTGCCACAATTGTTAAGTGAATCCCTGCAGTGGTTAAGTTGGTAACACGATTGTTAAGGGAATCTGGCTTCCCCATTGACTTTGCTTGTCAGAAGGTTGCAAAAGGGAATCATTTGACCCTGAGACACTGCAACCATCATCAATACGAACCAGTTGCCAAGCATCCCAAAACAAATCATGCGACCATAGGGATGCTCCAATGCTCGTAAGTGGGGAAAATGGTTATAAATCTCTTTTTTTCAGTGCTGTTGTAAGTTTAAACAATCACTGAATGAACTGTTTGAAGTCGAGGACTACCTGTATTTGAAAAACCCAATAAATCACTAAGCTGTATTCTTGCTCACTAAGAATACATCTCAATGAGGGCTCAGCATCCTCTGGAGGCATATGTACTGGGTCAAAAAAGAAGTGAAACAGGAGATAAAACGACAACAAGACCCTGACAGAGATGTCATGTCAGTTGGATTAGAAGACCTTCCAACCCTATGATTCTATAGTCTACGAATGGCTAGAAATCTGAAGGAAACTTTCCCGAGACCTGCTTGTTTTGTTATTCAGATTTTTTTTTTTGTACAGAGATAGAAGCACAATTTGGCTTAGCAGTAATACACCAGTTATAACAACAAAAAAGGAAGAGAAGAAAAAAAGTTTCTCCAAAGCCAATGAAATAAGGATTGCATTTTCCATTCATAAATCCAGTATTTTAACCAGACCCTTTGGAATAATGCTCCAATTATTAAAACACCCACTGCAAAGCACTGAAAATGACCCTTGAGGCAGTCCAGACATAAAACTCCCCTCTGTAGTTTCATGAAATGACTACGTTGCAACCTCTTTCAACAAGAGTTAACTTGGGCAGCCACTAGAAAAGTTGCCAGGTTTCTAGCAATAGCTATGGCTTGCAAAAATTAGTTGGCCTCTTCCCTTCATTGTTAATTGTTTCAAGTTTGGTTTCCCTGTATTTTAAGTTTTGTATCTGTGTTTATTGGTGTGAAGATGGTGATGATGATGGCAAAAAGAAATAGAAGGAAATGCTGAATAATAAAACAGCTACAATAAGTTTCTTTTAAAAACGGTTCTTACTGATGAAGGGAAGGGAAGGGGAAAAAAATAATGGCAGACTGTCATGCAATATGGAGTTCAAGTGACATGCAGAAGAACAATCCATAAATTCATTGATTTTGAAAATGGGACTGTACTTACTTTGACCAAGCTATAGCTGGTAACAAATTCCAGAGTTAAGAAGCAGAGCAAAAACAAAAGAAAAGGCAAAAAGTACATAAACCATCACCTGACAAGAAGTAACATTAGAAGAATGGAAAAATCAAAAGTTAAATGGAAACCAGTTTAACAACACAGCGCAGTAACGTTTCAAAGGAACTTCCTTAAACAACCTTTCCCTAACCTGAGAGTTCCCCAAATATGCAGAGTTCAACTTCTAGAATTTCTGAGCTAGCAGAGCTACTACTGACAATTTTAGTAGTTGAAATTCACACAGCTGAATGGTACCAAATTTGGGGAAATCTGGGATATAAGAAACAAGACTTAATAGCAACATTAAGAGGAAAAAAGCACAATTCATTTTATAATCTAAGAGGGAGGCAAAAATATTTGGGAAATAGTTAGATAAAGGAAGAACCCATTTATCATATATTTAGGAGGCTTTTTGCTCTATATATCATAGAATATTTATCCTAATGGATTCCAAATGTGCATTAGGTTACCTGGATTTTTCCACTTTTTAAAATGGTTTTCTTTACGTGCATAGGGCTCCTATATAAAATGGGATCATTTACAGACTGGGATCACCCACTTAAAATTTTTAAAAGTGTAAGCATGCACTAAGCTCTGGATGCCACATTGCTATAAAACCCATACCTTCTAGGTAGGTTATGGTAATGATTATCTAGCAATCGATTGACAGGAGAGAAAATAAAGAGTTAGAAGCAAAGGACCTTCAGAGAAATCAGGATCTCAGCCTGAAACATGGCTGGCTGTTCAGACTGATAAGGAAAAAAGAAAGAAAGAACACTGCACACAGCCTCAATAAATCCAGCATTCAGAAATGCACAGCAAAGTTCATTTTGTGTTTACTTTTATGACTCAGACAAGTTGGGTCATGGACAGACACTCTGCGCAACCATCTGAAAGCTGCCTCCTCTAAGAGTGACACATTTGCCAAGATTGGCCAATTTCTTTATTCCTTGGGGCCAGCTCTAACATTGTTCAGTCATAAAATAGAAAAAGGAGTGTGATTTCTTCCACCAGCTGTAATGGTGGATGGGTCCAAGCATTTACTGAGCCCATTGTTAAAAGGCTATTTTTCTTATGCTTTCCTGGAAACTTGCCATACATGTTTTTGAAACAGCTTTTCCATTTTAATGGGCTGTAAGGTTGATTTCTCCACTGAACGGATAACCAGGATTAATGTATGAAATTCTACTGGGGAAATAAATCCTTTGAAGTGAGGAAGGAAGGAAGGAAGGAAGGAAGGAAGGAAGGAAGGAAGGAAGGAAGGAAGGAAGGAAGGAAGGAAGGAAGGAAGGAAGGAAGTAAGTTATTAATCATCCAGTAATTTGAATTAGGAGCGCCTAAGTGGCTCAATGGCTAAGACGCTGAGCTTGTCGATCAGAAAGTCGTCGATTCAAATCCCTAGCGCCACATAACGGAGTGAGCTCCCATTACTTGTCCCACCTTCTACCAACCTAGCAGTTCGAAAGCACGTAAAAAATGCAAGTAGAAAAACAGGGACCACTTTGGTGGGAAGGTAACAGTGCTTTGTGCGCCTTCGGCATTTAGTCATGATGGCCACATGACCATGGTGACGTCTTCCAACAGCGCTGGCTCTTTGGTTTAGAAACGGAAATGAGCACTGCCCCCTGGAGCCAGAAACGATTAGCACGCATGTGTGGAGGAACCTTTACCTTTACTTTAAATGAACTCTGCAAAGCTCCTACATTTATATTTTTGGTTCAGACTTCAGGGCTGTCATAGAAATTGCATTTCTGGAATGATTGATCCAGAAGTTGACATTTCCATCCTTACACAAATAATTCTCCTTTGCTTGTTTGTGGCCTAAAAATGTGATTCAATATGACTGAACTTTGGAAAAGTCTATGTTTGCTGAAAAAAGCAGAACAAATTCAAGTCCATTCAGTACTCCTCTACCCACCAGAGCTTGCCAAAG
The DNA here is from genome assembly GCA_023653725.1 of Bungarus multicinctus. NCBI lineage: Eukaryota > Metazoa > Chordata > Lepidosauria > Squamata > Elapidae > Bungarus > Bungarus multicinctus. The sequence goes on along the minus strand of CM042842.1, from coordinate 31,629,920 downwards.
CTGTGTCTTCATAATGAGAATTCAACAAGAGCATACCTGTGGTTCCAACTGGACAACTGGTACAGACCACTTCCTTGGTCTTGGGAACTACAGCACAGCTTGAACCACCGGGACATGGACATGGCTGGCAATCTGAAGAGGTGCCTGTGGTGGCATCACCATAATAACCATCACTGCATTTCTCACAGTGAGGACCTGCAGTGTTATCTCTGCAGTCACATGCTCCTAGGGGTAAAGAGAGGAAAGCTGATCATCCAGAGGCTGAAACACTATAGCAGCAGCTGTCTCACAGGAGATTCTCCAGATGTAGCACAATATCCTGTTTTAGATGCAGACAAGGGAAAGGAATAGAATAAAGCAACATGTTTTTATACATAAAAAGAATGGAATATGACTGTGATATTGGCAGAGCCACTTCTGCCAACACGCAAGAGGTCACCCGGAAGAGCCCCACTGCGCATGCGCCGCCTGCCCGCTGATTCCTCTGGCATCTGGTGCGCATGCACGGGATGCGGGGTGTGTGTGGGAGATACACGTGCATGCGCAGAGATGTGAGGATGTGCGGGGAGTCTTGCACACATATGCAGACGTGTGGCATGCACAGGGGGTCACGCACATGTGCAGGGGGCATGGGGGGTGTGCGCATTGCCTTCTGGGTGCTGGCATGCAAACATGCACGCATGAGCGCGCATGCAATTTTTGGCATGGGAGCCCAAAAAGGTTAGCCACCACTGGAATCTGACATTTAAAACTAAAATAAAGAATATTAGATTACTAGGGCATTCATTCAAGGTGGATAGTCTAGGTCAATATTTCTCAACCATGGCATCATCTTGAAGATATGTGGACTTCAATGCCCAGAATTCCCCCAAGAGTTGAAGTCCATTCATCTTTAAATTATCAAGGTTGAGTAACACTGGTCTAGATAATCATCACATCCAGGACATCAAAGTGCAAACAAAACCTAGCACCAACAATATCCCCCATGATTCTCTTTACCAGATTCGGGGTTGCAGGTTTCACTGTGCCCATTGCAGAAACATGGCACACAAGGACTATACGGTCCGAGTCCTGGAGTCTCCCTTCTGTAGCCCTGGGCACAGGTTTCACAGAACTGCCCTAAGTATCCTGTCGGACACATGCAATTCTCCACCCAAGTTGCTGGTATTCCAGGCCCACGGTGAGCGCTCACGATAGTAACATCATGCAAATACCCAGCACCTGAAGGGAAAAAAAAGGCATCAAGATGAGTAAGATGTGTAGAAGTTGATGACAGCCTCCATTACACTGGCAAAGGAGCTCCATTGCTTCCAGACAAGTCACACAAACTTAGCTGGCTTTGTTTAGAGTTTCCAACCATAGCCACATCAGAGCCATTAAAAACGTTATTTTTTTCTCCTAACTTTCGCATTAGTACTGTTTTCTGATTGGCTCATATGGAAGGAGAGAAAAGAGTTCCATGAACCTACATCTCAAGGGTCACCAATAACCCTGGCCTTCTTTTGCTATTCACAGCATTTCCTCCCATATTTTAAAATTTATATTTGGGAGGGGAGCAGAGACTCTGTCTTATGGGTTTCAACTTGACATAAGTCCCCAATTGGTTGTTATATCTCATTTCTATGGCTCAAGAATCCAGGATTCCCAGTGATTTATAATCTTAACCGAATAAACATAGCATTTAAACATGCACATGTGCACACACACAATAAAATACAATTATAGAACAACATCCCTGTCATCATAATTTAAAGCATCATGTAAATTTATCCAGCATCAAACAATACTCGCTTCCGAGACCCTGAGGAATAATTGTGCATTCCTAATAATTTGGCTGCTTTGTTCTTTGTGTCAGAATTAGAGATGACTGGGGTTTCATATCAAAATGTATCCTCTGCACTGATAAAAATGTTGTATGGCAAAATATAAAAAAATAATTGGGGGTCTTTTTGATTGTTAAAACATTGGATTTACAGGTCATGCCTGATTCTGCCAAGTATGTTACTTTAATGTGTTGCTTCAACATGGTAATCATGCTGAAGTCTCTTGATTTAGAAAAAGGTTTTGTGGAGATTCCCTTAATTCCCATTCAATACAATGGTATACTTCCATCCAAGACATTTTGTGAGCTTATTAATGTTTGATCATTAATACTCAGGCAAAGGTTATTTTCTAACAAATGAATCACATGTTATAATTACTTCTTGGTCTGGAGCCAGGCTAAAGAAGATGGCCCTAGTCATCTTCCTTTACTTTACTGGATTAGTCCTTCCTTTGCCTTAATCATGGTTTTGCCTTAGATAGCAACAAAAGGAAATTATGACACTGGCTTCCCTCATAATCAATCAAGACTTATCAATCCACCTCAATAGTTTTCAACTGAAAATTTTGGAAGATTCTATTCTTATTTTTTTAAATCACATTTTAATTATAATTAAAAAGGAAAGAGAGTTAGTATAGTTAAGGCCATAGGGCACATTTTCTTTTATTTGTAAGAAGCTGCCCATTTCACCTGAAATGACTCTGGGTGGCAAATAGTAAAACCAAGGATTACAACGTTTTGCCAACCCAGAATCAAATTATTTATCTGGTTCCTATTTTGTAAGCAAGGTGTTCAATGAGTCAATATTACTTTAAGATCAGGGCCTACCCACAATGTCAAGATACCACTGTGAGCAGATGTCTTACCTTTGTACAGTAAAGGCTGAGAAGCACAGATGTGGCAACCAGCCAAACATTCTCCCTGTAAAAGCATGGGTGGGTAAGGAATGCAAGAAACTTATTTACACACACTTCTGCATATATCCTCAGGGAAAAAAACCTGGAACAACTCCCACCTTTGCAGATTGACAGATGGATTGGTATTTCAGGGCTGAATTAATGTTTCACTCTGAGGGAGTTCAGCAAAACCAGGCATTCTAGAAAAAGAGCACTTCCTTCCCCCTTCTCTCTTAGCTTTGAACCTATCCAGCACTGGGATTCCTCTTCAAAACTGGGCTTGCCCTTCTAACTGCTGCCTCAGAACAGCTTGAAGAACAGCTCTGCCTCACGTACACCACAATTTCTAGGGTGCTGGCTGCTGATGTAAAGTTGTTTACATATTTGGGGTGGTAGTTCCAGCCACAACCCTAGGTGATGCTGCACATTAACAATAGAAGAATGTAAACTGTATCAGGATCTCTCTGTATTTTTTTCCCTTGAGTGAAGTCATTTCCTCCTTAGATATGAGGACCCTTTTAATGCAAGTATTGTGTATAAGCTATATTTTTGGCAACTTCATCATCCTAATTTAAGAACCCCTGGTTAAGTTTTGCATTTTGGATGTAGATGGCAAGCTAGTATGTATGTTGAGCTCGTACAAAATGCAAACTTTCAGGGATGGCATCATAAGGAAAAAGGGAAGAATTCTAATACCCCAAATTTTCAATGGGGAGATATTACTATGACCAATTTTATGAAATGGGTAGAAGGATTGTAAAAATAATCAAGGAATGCTCTAAAATAGGGATGACCCCTAATGACCCTTTTGGGCTTTGTGTATTGAAAATCATACCATAAATGAGTGGGGCTACCATTTATGCAGTAAAATAGTTAACACTACAATATTTTTTAAAAAGAAAAGAAACAGGCATGGAACATAAAACAGACTAATCAAGATCATCCATCTTTCTGATTAAAGCAAAGACTTGTTTGAACAAAATGGTTTTGCCATGCAACAAAACACTGGAAGAAACACTACAAACATCCCAAGAATTCTGTAAAGTAGGTGCAACTGCAAAGAAAGGCATTTCTTGACATTCATTCAGTTTGATCATCAGCAATTACCACCAACTTACTCCTTTCACTGTAGGTCCCACGAATCTTGATAGCTGTTAAATTATGGAGCAACTTTTGGAATTCAAAGGGAGTGAGAGAAGGCCTCCAGGGGTAATCTGTTGCTTCATGGAGCCTAAAGGGAGGTAGCATCAAAACAGTTTTAAATGCCAAAGAATTAACTTGACTGGTGGACATGTTGCTTTTAAATAAGATTTGTCTGATATTATTGGGTAGCAGCATTTCTCTCTTCTGCTAGTGTTCAATAAAATGAAAGTCCATATGCATTTGCCTTGGTTTTTTTTTGCTGTCCTTGGAAAAGTAAATAGGCACATACTTCCCAATCACTCCCTGCATTTGCACATCAGACTAACCCAAGTTAAAGCATAGGAAACAGCCACTGCTAGTTAGTCACCTTGAACAGAGGACCCATCATCTACCCAACAACATGTTCATAAACAATCCTATGGTAGGCTATGGATATATTCTTGGTAAGGGCAGAGGTACTGTGCTTCAAACCTGTGGCCTGCGGACCGGATGCATCACACACTGGCCATGCCCAGTTTAACGAAGGGGTTGAAAAGTCACGATATGTCACATGACGTGCTAAACCATTAACTAAAAATCTTTCCCTTCTCTGCTGGTGAGAAAACAGAGAGAAGGTACATTCAAGTTTGAACAAGACTTCTGCATGTACAGAGTATCACTTACTCCTCACCTGTTCCCTAGGACTAGAATCTTAAGACATCTTTAATGCAAGCCTGATCAACCACTCTTAACCTTTTGGAGAGGAAATTAAGAATGGGGGACCATAAGAGGGGTGGCAGAGATGCAAAGTAGGTAAGGCCATATCAAAGACATAACTAGCACCAGCATTTTCAATTTTTTTTCTTGTTGCGGGTTGTGAGGAACTAAAACTATATTGCTCACACATTATTTTTACTCAAAGGGACAGGGGCTTCAATTTTTAGCAATTCTGTATGAAGGAAACTCTAAAATGAGAATGAGGTTTGAGGACACATGTAGCTCTGGGGCCTGCAGTTGTCTACTTCTGTTTTAATGGTTTGCTTTCAGTCTGCAAAGCCTGCCTTAGGGACCATGCTTTCCAGAATACTCTTAGTCCACCACCTTCAAGGATTATGTCCTCAGCAGAAAGCCCATCTAAGGTCATTCCAATGTCAAGGACAGGATAGAACAGAAAAATTGTGCACGGGGAAAAGACTAGCTAGAGAAAGCTGCTTGAATTTACTTTGAAACCAAGCTGGTTTGTTCATATAAATTGCCTAGATGGGTTTAGCAAGAAACACATAAAATGGCTGAGGAAAGGGGAGCAAGAATGAGCAAAATCAAGATAAAGGACTGTTTCCTACCTATCAATTTGCAACTGCTGCTTTCAACCAAATCACTCATAGAGCTCTCCCCCACATCTAACCTTACAGATTGGAAGCTTCAATCAACTTAAAAAGAAATGCTGAATTACTGAACTTAAGATTTTAATAGAATGTGGGAACTGTGGGAACTCTGAGATAGTTAAATGCTTAGAGCTACATGGCTTTAAAATCAGAAAAGTAACAACAAATATTATTTCTCCTCTATTAAAGTTAATGAGGTTGCAAAGTTCTTAGTTTTGGCTGGGTTGTAGCACTCTCCACTCCCTGCTGTAGATAATTAATTGATGGGGTGAGGGTGTTCTGCCTCAAGTATTATTAAAAATAAAATCTTACATAACCATTAAATCAATCATAAAAGCATTACAAGTTGCCCTCTCAAGTATAAAATAAGTATTTCAGTATAGTGTATCTGCCACATTATTACTTTTTATTTATTTATTCATTCATTCACAGAGCTAAAGTTGATGCTTCCAAACAGAGCTGTATCCCTTAAAACTGTAGTTAAAAAACTACAATTTAGTTTTTTCCCCAAAATAACAAATTTTAGTAATTTCTAATTCCCCGAGGATGTATCAAAAGTGTTCATTTTGCATTGTTTATTTACAATCTAAGGTAAAGAAATATTCCATTTATAGTAATTTGTTCTAATATTTTAAGCTGTGCAAAGAAGGAGCTCTAACCAGAATCTTTACCTCCAGGCAATCCTGACATTTTCTTGATTACAAAATGCAGATATCCTTTACCTGAATGAATATTTCAGAGTGTCCTCGCTGGGATAAGAGTTGCCTTGAGCAATCAGAGGTACAGATACTCTTAGTCCAGCACCTTCAAGGATTATGTCCTCAGCAGAAAGGCGAGTGTCTCGCTTATCGACCCGAAAAGAGAATGACAGGTTTTGTCCATAACTTAGAATTTGATTTCCAAGGAATTTGCCTGAGACAAAAGCAACAAAATCCACATTCAAGTATAGGTAAAAGGTAGGAAGTTTATTGGCAAACATGCTTATATAATCTATGTATAAATAACCACTCTTGCTTTCTACCTGGTGTGATGAAGTAGATGGGAAAAGGTGTATCTGAGATTATAGATATTTCTTGAGTCTCAGGTATCCAGCGAATGGAGATTTCAGAGCCATCTCTCTGTTCTGCATGCCAGTTTTCCTTTCCTGAAAGCCACAAGAAGAAACCATCTTATGTTAAAAGTTGAATTCACTCTACTTAATACATGAAGAAATAAATAGAATATCTACTTGCTTTGTGAATTCTATCATGAAAGGGAAACAGATTTCAAGACTGATTGAAAACAGTCTGTTGTGATTTAAGAAAACTGTTACACAAACCATATAGGGAGAAAATCCTGCTTCAGGGATTATATAAATTGCCACTGTGTGTGTTATTAAACTGGTAAGAATAGATTGTAGACTTGATCTCAGCCACAAGAGTTTATTTATCAGATTTAGAGACTTGCCCAGAGTTGCTCTGTGAGTGAGATGGGTGGTCTCTAAATCTGATAAATGAATGAATAAATAAAAAACTGAGAAACTTTTCTGTTATTAAATGTAAACTGGAGCAGAATAGGCCTAATTCCGCCATCTGGTAACTTGGCCTCCTTCACAAATGTTGAGATTAACTCTGTTCACAAAGTAGCAGTGAGAAGAAAATATCAATTTTTCTAGTCAATGGACTTTTATTGATCATTTGATCAACCACAGTTTTATATATATACAATGAAGTAGCTACAATTTTTATTTTTCTACTCTTTTCCAGTCACATCATTTGCAAGTTATCATGAATAGAGGTATTGGCTTATCCTTATTGGTTACACATGTTCAGCATATTAATTCATGCAGTTCATCTTCTCTTACTTTGCTTCTTACCTACAGCAGATAAACCACACCGAAATCAAAAGTTTTACCAGATAGCAAAACTCACAAGCCAAAAACCAATCCTAGGCTAATCTGGGAGCAATAGCTCAAAATAGAGCCTGACATAGCAAACACATCCCATTTGTTTTATCTGTTTGTGTAGCCTGGAATAGTTTGAGAAAGAGAGGTAGGTGGCTTAATACAGAATTTTTCAAACTGTGTTTCATGTAACCCTAGGGCTAAAGGAAGAGCAAAATAAAGAAATAAATATGATTTTCAATAATTAGAATTTGCTTCTTGATCAAGGGTTTGAGGACTATTTTTAAATTGACAGCTTCTATGGCCAAAAAAAAAAAAAGTTAAAAACCTCTGTCGTAATGGATGGTTATCACAATGTCTGAACAAATTTTCAAATCATAAACATAAACTGTTGCAACAACTGTAAAGCCAAGGTGCTTGTGACCTCAAGGCCACAATATAGTCTCAGAGGAGAACTATTTAATATTTTCAAAGGCAGCTGACTCTATAATAAAATTGCCTAATTTAGTAGAATATAATGCGGAGTGGAATGAAGAATGCAAGCCTAATGGGTAAGGACTAAAATAACAATTTGTTTTCTGAGAGACCCCATCAAAATATCAACTGATCATACACTTTCCCCTATTCAGTACTTACAATGCACAATATAAAGAAATACACCTGATGTTACATGAATATGTTCATATGCTTGGTGCCTTCAAGTCACTCTTAACTCCTGGGCACTGTCTGGAAAAATCCCTGCAGTTTTCTTGGCATGATTTCAAAAATAGTTTGCCAATGCCTCCTTGTAGAAGTGAGAGAGAGCAGCTGACCTAATGTCACTCAGCTGGCTTTATGCCTAAGGTGGGACTAGAACTCACAACATCCCAGTTTCTACCCTGATATCTTAGCCATTACACCACACTGTCTCTCTTCAGTCAGCATAGACTTGCGATTTCTTCCTCACTAATCATTCTTCACAATCTGCTATTCAGTGTATCAATTTTCTTTGAAAAGAAGAGATTGGAATTCTGAAAATAATTTAAGTTATTTGATTTTCTCATTACTACTTGAAGAAATATTTATCTCCTCAAGGTGTAAGGCAGGACTAGAGCCGGTCTTCCAATTTCTAGTCCGATACTTTAACCACTATATCAAATTGGCTCTTTCTTTGGATACCACTGTCTACAAAATATAAAGAACTTTGCTATTACGTGAAAGAAACAAAGTGAGATGAGACAGTGGAAGAGCTATGTAAAGAACTGCATAAAAAGATCCTCCAAATGATGCTATGTAGAAAGGTTTGAACACTGACATTCTGGAAAGTGAAGTTTCAGAAGGTGACAAAATACCAGTAGAATGTTTAAAATCTGACAAAATTATACTAGTTTATAAGCAGATATGGAACACTCTACCAGTGACGGTGTGGCTGGAAAAGATAAAATTTATATTCTAAAAATAAAAGGGCAGTACTAAAGAATGTTCCCAACAATTGCACTTATCTCACATACTCAAAATGCTACAGCCCAGACTTCAACCATTCGTAAAATGAAAACTATCACATGGATAAGATGGGTTTAATGGAAGCAGAGGCAGCCACGATCACATTTTGACATGTGAAGGATAATGAAAAGGACAAAAGAGTTTTAAAAATATGTATTAAGATGCTTTACTAATTACATTAAGGCTGTTGACTATATAAATCACAATAAATTAGGGATGGTTCAGGCGATAGCAGCCCACCTCATCTGCTATTGAAGAATTGGTTGCTTGATCAGAAAGGAATCATTAGAATGAAATATGCAATGATTAAATAGTTCAACATTGACAAAAGAGTGTGCCAAGGTTGCAGACTGTCAATCTTATTTATTTAACTTGTACAGAGATCATGAGAAATATTTGATTAGAACAGACAACAGAATTAAAACTGCTTGGAGAAACATCAATATATCCTTTTAATAGCTGAAAATGAGGAGACTCAAGTGAACACTTGCTGAAGAAGAAATAAGAAAACACAAAACTAATCTGGTGCTCAATTTAAAATGAAAATACACACAAAACCCCCCTTCATATGATGTTAATGGCAATGCCAATCAAATGGAAATAGGCCAAAAGGAAGCTGATAAGCAGATCTGGACTTCATAGGCTCAGAATTTCATAGGAATGGTGACTATAACTATGAAAGAAAGACAAGGGCTTTCAGAAAAAGGCTCTGATAAAACTAGGCAACGTAGGATTAAAGTGCAAAGACATCACACTGGCAACAAAGGTAAATATTGTCAAGGCTATGGTTTCCCTAGTTGTAACCCTGGCTGTCAAAGGTGCAGAGGCAGAATGAAGAAAAACAGATGCTCCTGAGCTGGATCATTGGTCTGGAGAAAAATTTTGAGAATTCCGTGGATTGCAAAAATAACAAATTACTCAATATTAGTGGAAGTAAAACTAGACTGCTGACTAAAAAAAAAAAAGAAGAATAAAGCTCAGTTTAAATAGTTTGGAAATATTTGAAAACAAAAGTCCCTGGATAAGATCCTAATGCTTGGAAATATGAAAGGCAATTAGAAAATATGGCAAGAGTGTTACATAAACACAGGCTTTGGAGAATGCAAACAAGAATTGCTAACAATCCTGATGAACTGATACCCGTTGGGCAATTAAGATTTGGAAGCAACTGAATAACTGAAAAACAATGACAAAACTTGCTATGCTTTGATTAAAAAAAAACTAGAATTGCAAAGTTTTTAAAAAAGCTTGTTCTCGGACACACACCAGACAACTCTGAGTCAAGCTATGAAGCAACTGAAGTTGAAAGTTAGAAATTGTACAATTCCATTGATTATATAACACTTACTTAAAAGATTATAGCTTGTTATGGCATAATTACATGTTTCATTCTTCTAATTGCTTAACAAATTGATTTTATTTAAAGTTAGCATAGGCAAGTTAATTTGCCCTGTTTTATTTTATTGATTTCAAGTTTTGATTTTTATTACTGAAACACAAAGTACATTATATTGTGAATGCACCAAGGTTTCTGCTCAAAAGAAAATAAGCTATGAATGTATTCAAAGCATTGTGGCTTATATGGCATGATAATCTAGTCCAAGAAAATCTGAAGTTTAAATTTACCTGTTTGGAAGGTGGAGGTAATTTTGGAGGTACTGTATCCAATTGCATTAGTGCAAACAGAGGAATGTCCAAAACAGAAACAGGGAATACATCCCCTGGGATTGTCAGAATCCAGATTAAAAAATCCAGGTTTACATCTAAAAGTAAAAGAAAACACTGAAATTCAAAATCTGTCTTTTCTTCTTTCTGCATTCATATATTAAGGAAAGATTTTAAGCTGGGCTAAAAGCCATATCTATAATACACTAGCTCATTGCTTCGCTACGAAACTATGTGGTCAGGCTTAGTTTTGGGGGAGGAAAATAAGGGGAAAAAATTCTGCCTCTGCCTACCGGCATCCATCGGCATTCATCTGGCTAGCAACCTGTCAGTGAGAGAGAGAGTTGAAGGCTGTTTGGAAAGTGAAACAGTATTTGCGGTGCAAGCAAGGAGACAGCAGGAAGCCTGGGCGTGGCTTAGGTCAACTGTTCTTTATTAAAGCTGCTTGGTGCTGTGAAACTAAAGCTGAAACTGAAATTCTTCTCCTCTGCTTGCATTTGGAAGAGATTTCTTTGCAGGTGGGGAGGGGGAGTAGCAACTCCTTAGCATCAGAACGTGTTAATAATAAAATACGAAGTACTAATGCTCTGATTGTCATTTCGGAAAATCCTTTCTTAGTGAGCACCTAGAAGCCAAAATATGTGCCAAATTTCAAGTTTGTAGGCTTTACGGTTCTGGAGATTTTGTGATGATGTGTGAGTGGTATTTCACTTTTATATATATAGATTATATACAGCCATAATAGAACTTCATGCTAAAATGTTATCACATTTCCCTTCATTTAAAATCACAACCAGCAAACTTAGAAAATGCTTGAGATGAAAATAAAAGGCGGCAGAATTTACACTGACATTCTGAGCACTAAACAAAAAAAGCCTGGATTATAAAGATTTACCTATAGTGAACATAGGTTTGACTATATCTGTGCACTGAAGGAAAGAATTTCTACAGATATGCTCAAATGTAGGGATGCTTAATGACCTGAATCTGTCACAGTCAATTAAATCCACTCCCATGTTTTCTACAGCAGTTATTATCATATTATGGTAATGCTAATATTTTCTATAGCAAATGCTACTGCTACAAAAATCATTTTTTTTTCAGAAATAGCAGACAGAATAATAGTTCTGAATGGGCTGCACTTCTGCAAATTGGGTAGAAAAAATCTAGGCAGACAGGTTGGAAGATGACACATCTACCAACAGTGGCTTCCCCAATAACAGTAAATTTCCAAGTAGCCAAAATAATCCCAATTCAAAATTTTCCTCCTCCACAATCTGGAACAAGAGTTGATGAGGATCTTGATTTTAGGATGTATCCCGGTAGATCTATCCAGCTAGCACTTAGCTTGATCAACCTCAGGATTTGCGAACAAAAACATCTGAATAATCTGCATTTGAATTCCTGGCAAGGAGGATACAAGAACACAATCAGTTCAGCACTTGATTTCACATACTAGACATTGTTTTACCTTTCACAGTTGAACCCTTCCACATTATCCTTACAAGTGCAACGCCCTGATTCCACATTGCACTCATCTGTGCTGCCAGCTGGATTGCAGGAGCAGCGCCTGAACAAGAAGAAAAGAATCTAGTTGGAACACTGGGAAGAAGGAAGGAACCAGAGATGTGGCAATGTTCTAATATGAATTGTTTGATCCTCTGATAGAATATTTTGCACACATCCAGACACAAGTCTTCCCATCTTCACCTTTACTTATAGGACCAGGTCACTTTTACCTGCACCCAGCCTCTGTAAGAGAATGGAAGCCGGGCTGACATCTATCACACTTGTCACCCATCACACCAAGTTTACAACTGCAGCGTCCATAATTGTCACACTGTGTGCTGAGGGAGCCTGTGGAAACAAAATAAGATTAAAGTATTCCATCATAGTGATTTATTCCTCTTCAAAGTTCTAGAGAAGCATTGTACACTTTGGATTTCCCTTTTATATTGTTTTTTTATTGAAATGCTAAGGACCATAAGCTGAAATCAGATATAAGGTTTAATTGCAAATGGGTAAACTTTTAAAATTTAGATACTTAAATAGAGTATATATTTAGCTCAAGTATTTTAAATGAGTGCAAGAAGTACGCTTAGAAGTCCTTTCCCACAAAAATCCACTTCTAGTTTTGTCTTAATAATTCCTTTTGCTAAATTTAGAAAGGACAAGCTTTTTCTGTCACAGTTATTTTTAAATAATAACTTCATTTCAAATATATTTTTACCTGGAAAAAATGAGGGAGGGAAGAAAAAATTAAACATGGGAGTATAATATTCTCATTATATATGCAATCTTAAATAGAAAAGTAAACATGTTAAACATCTATATTCAAAAGTTCTATTCCCAGTCTGTGTAAGTAGATGGCAATATTCCATTTGAAGCTAAAAAAAATGGAGTCTATATATTTAAAGAAAGCACTACATCCAAATAATCAAGTCTTTGGTATTACATTAGTTCTTCAGTCAATGCAATTTCTCACACTAAACACTGATCTAAAAAAATATGGATTTAGTATCTCAATATTTGACACTAGTAAATCTGACAAGAAACAGAAAAAGGTGAATTTCACTTTGTCTTTTTATAATTTTGTAGGAATACAGTAATATTATTGAATAATTTCCTCAATTTCCACAAAACATGGCCATTGCCACTAGTAATATATAGTAATCAGAGTACAATATCTCCGGTATAGTCTAGAAAATGTTTAGTTAATATAATGCATTTTAGAGAACATTTAATAATGTTTAAAACGATCTTTATCCTCCTGTATTGTTTATCTTTCAAAATCATTCAGATTGATTTTACTTTTAGTACTTTCACTGGAACGGTTAACTCTGATCTAGACTGCACAATTTCAAATGGACAGCAAGGGTTCAACTCTGGCTTTCCCATAGCAATAAATCAATGAAACAAAATGAGATAAAATAATGTATAATAAAATGTTTGTATAGACAAAACTAAATGCTAAGTAAAATCATTCTAGTTTAACTTTTTTTTTCCTGCTATTTTTCTTTCTTCCACACAAGGTATATTCATTAGGAGATTTAACATTGCCTGGCCTCAGTGGTTCCATATATTTTTTCAATCAGGGCTTGCATTTTTTTTCTCCTGAAGCCCAGGAGTGATGTGAGTCTTCTATTTAGAATTCATTTCATTACATCTGAGTCACAGTCCTTCAAATCTTTTACAAAGAGAGATACTTTCTCTAAAAGATGCCAATTTCTGAAATTGATTCAGTAGACCATAGATAGAATTTCTAGACAACTGAATGCAATAAAGAAGCTATGATCTCTTCTCCATATCTAAAAAGGGCGTTGGTACTTACCTGATACGCCCGTTCTCAGTGAGCTGCAACGAGCATCCAGAAAGTGGGAGGTGCTTAGTCTCTCTGGTCCGATAGGCTGAGCTTAATTGGTAGGACGCTGTGGCTCCTCCCTGCCTCCTTCCTAGTGTCCCCCAGTTTTGGCGAAGACGAGGCAATGGAAGCCCCGTCCTCTCCACTGACATTCTGGCCAATTGAAGAAAAACATTATGGAGATTATCATTGGTCGGAGCAGGAACTAATAGATGGAAATCGGGTGGGGCTGGATGCTCGTCGCAGCTCACTGAGAATGGGCATATCAGGTAAGTACCAACGCCCTTTCTCCATTGAGCTGCTCTGAGCATCCAGAGAGTGGGACATACCAAAGTTTAGCTGTCCTACAGGAGGGTCTCCATCTGATTTGGGACTTTCTCCCTGTCTGAATGTACTTGTTGTAACACCCTCTTACCAAAGGAGGCCTCAGCGGAAGTAAATGTATCAATTTTGTAATGCCTAATGAAAGGCGATGGGGAAACCCATGTCGCCGCCCTACAGATTTCGAGGATAGGAGCCTGGGTAGCGCACGCAGCCGAAGTTGCCGCACTCCTTGTTGAATGTGCCGTGATACCTCTGGGCACCTGTAATGAATGAGTTTCATACGCCTTGGCTATCGTGGCCTTCAACCATCTGCCAATAGTCGAGGGAGATACCTTCTGCCCCTGAGTAGCCGGTTGAAAGGATACAAAAAGGGCCTCCATTTTTCTGAAAGAAGCCGTTCGGTGGACATCCAGATGGTGCCATTGGTGTTCTAAACCCTGAGATGGCCTGGGACAGAAATTCGGGAGGATCAGTTCCTGTGCCCTATGAAAGGCCGAATTAACCTTAGGGGTGAATGTGGGGTCTGGATGAAGTACCACTCTGTCCGCATGAAAGATACAGAGGTCCTTGCGGACTGACAAGACTGCTATTTCAGAGATGCGTTGAGCTGATGTGATGGCTACAAGAAACACCACCTTGTAAGTAAGAAAATGGAGGCTCGTAGATCTCAGTGGTTCAAATGGCCCCCTGGTGAGAGCTGTAAGAACTTTATTAAGATCCCAGATGGGATAACGATGAATCATCGGAGGGCATAGATTCATGGCGCCTTTTAGGAAACTCTTTATTCGTGGATGATGGGAAAAGATGGTAAGCCTTCCCATCTCACTACCGAAGCAATGGCTGCCACCTGTCGCCTTAAAGTATTTGGGGAGAGACCCCTGTCTAGATCGTCTTGAAGAAATTCCAAAACTTGCACAACTGATGGTGAACATGAATCTATTTTGGATTTGGTGCACCATTTATGAAAAATAGACCATGAAGCATTATATATGCGGTTCACAGAAGGACGCCGAGCCGCCTGAATGGTATTGATCACCCTATCTGAGAACTTCTCTTGATTTAGACGTTTCCGCTCAACCTCCAGGCGGTTAGTTGTAACCATTGGGGTTCGGGGTGCTGGATCGGCCCTTGGGTAAGCCGAACCTTGTGTGGCGGAATCTTCCAAGATTCGGCTATGGACAACCTCTTGAGGTCCGCGAACCATGGCCTTCTGGGCCAGTGCGGGGCCAATATGATCGGTTCTGCCTCTCTTCTAACATTTTCCGGATCACCTTGGGTATCAGTGGAAGAGATGGAAAGGCGTAGAGGAGGCCAAGGACAACGGAAGGCCACGGGCAACAGAGGGAGTTGAAGTTCTCTGCCCCTTGAGCTGGATATCTCGAGATGAATCTGGGGAGCTGCGCATTTTGGGGGCAGGCGAACAGATCTACAACCGGAAGACCGCACCGTCGGATCATCTCCTGAAACAGATCTGGATGCAGGCACCATTCTGATTGATCAACCGTGGCCCTGCTCAACCAGTCTGCTTTCAGTGTTTGTTATCCCCAAAAAGTGTTCCGTTGTGATGGAACCCAAATTCCTTTCTGTCCAGCGGAACAGCCTCTCTGACTCCTCCATGAGCTGTTTTGAATGTGTACCCCTCTGCCTGTTGATGTGAGCTTTCATTGTGACATTGTCTGTAAGGATGAGAATGTGGCCCATGTGAATATGAGGAAGAAAGCTGCAAAGGGCCAAATGAACTGCCCTGAGCTCCAACCAATTGATGCTGTTCAATTGTTCTGTTACTGACCAGAGTCCCTGTGTCGAGATGGTCTGTAAATGTGCCCCCCATCCCGACAGGCTGGCGTCTGTGGTAATGGTGAACCTGGGGGGCTCTTTCAGGAGACAACCTCTGTTGATTGCCGGAATGGTCCACCAATGAAGTGAGAGAAGGACTCTTGTTAGAACGAACACTCTGACTCTGGAATTGCTTTGCCCTTATCTTTGGTAAGGAAGTAAGAACCATTGAAGCGATCTGGCATGGAAACGGGTCCAAGGAATAATAGAAATAAAGGAAATCATTTTTCCCAACAGTTTTGACAAATCAGCCAGAGGAACTCGTTTCAGAGATCTGACATTTTGAGCTAATTTCCTAATACTCTCCAGTCTCTCAGGGGATAGAAATACCCGTCCCTCAATTGTGTCAACTATCGCACCTAAGTGGGATAAATGGGGTAGATGGGACTGAATGGCTCTTTGACCAATTGACTGAGAAACCGTGTTGTTGAAGAATTCGTAATGTTAGTTGCAAATCCGATTCCGCTTGTCTAAGCGAAGAAGATAATAATAGAATGTCATCCAAGTAGCAATGTAGTCTGATGGAAAAACCTTGTAAGTGAGCAGCTACTGCCGCTAGAACCTTTGTAAAAGTCCTTGGGGCGGATGACAATCCAAAGGGTAAGGCGACATACTCAATGTGTCTATTATTATAGCAGAATCTGAGAAATTTGAAGTGCGAGGGCCGAATTGAAAAGTGTAAATATGCCTCCATGAGATCTATGGAGGATAAAAAATCTCCTTCGCTTATCCCAAGTAGAATGGACTGCAACGTACTCAATAATAGGGACGAAAGGAACTTCTCCGAAAGAGCTGATAGGGTCTGGAGTCTGAACGAAGGAGAAGGGATGGAAGAACTTTCTTTTTGTTCCTGGTTTTAATCAATAGGGGATCTAAGGCAGCGCCAAACAATTTTTCATTCGAAACTGGGGAGGAGGCCAGCTTCCAGTTTGTTTTTGGAGTCGGCTTGCCAATTCTTGAGCCAGAGTAAACGACGGGCCGTAGTCTGAGAAGCCATGGCTCGAGCCGAAAATTTTACCGAATTAAATGTGGCATCCGCAGAAAACTCTGCTGCAGCAATTAGTTTGGCGATGTCTTGATGCACCCTGAAGTTGGAATTTGGGATAGTGTCCCTCAGGTGGCGGAGCCATCTGAGGGAAGTTCTAGTAAAAAAGGATGCGGCAGAAGCCGCCCTTTTGGCCCACACATCAGACTGATGTGCCTTTCTAAGTGTTATCTTAATTTTCTTATCCTCCGCTCTAAGACCATCTTCTGATTCGATGGGAACAGTTGATGAGGATGCCACTGGAGTATTCAGGTATTCTGAAAAATCTGGGGCTAGATTGAAAACTTTTTAATCAAAATTTGTGGGCGAGGGATGCATTGAAGCAGAGGACCATTGTTTTTGGAGTAAATCTGAGAACATTTTTGGAAGCGGAATGACCTCAACCTCATTAACCGGTTGGGAGAAAACAAGATCTTCCGACTGCTCTTGAGGCACTTGTTGAGCAGAGGGAGACTTATCAAGCCGAGCTGTGGTTTTCGCCTTATATAGGAGGGATTTGAAAAGCTGTGGATGAAAAAGACCCGTAAAGGTAGGTTGGTCAGGCCTGATGTCTTCGTCCTCTGACATGCCCCTTTCTGGGGACTCGTCATCCAGAGGAACGTCACTATCTTGGAGAGACATCGTATCTAATTGGTCTATATGATCCTCTCCTTCTCCCTCCTCCTGACCATGTTGGGAAGGTGTATGGGAAATTAAAGAAGGCTCCCCTTGGGGAGGAACCTGAGGATAATGAAGGTCCGTTCTGCCTAAGGATCGCATTGATTGTTACAGTCTGACGTTGGTACGTGACTGGTCCTGAGAGATTGTTGGAGTCCAGCTGCGATTCCCCTGCTGATCACTAGCTCCATCCATGACTTTAATGCTTGCGGGACTTCCTCTGGGAGAATTTCTTCCTGTCACAAGTTGGCTGCCGTTGGTGTGAAGGTTGCTTCTGGAACCCTTCTCGAGGTCTGTGAATGACTAGAGTCTGTTGTACCAGATGGGCGAGATGGTAAGGATAAGTCTAAAAGTATTGGTGTATTTTGAACCTGAGTCTGTGGAGATGTATCGTGAGACAAAGAAACCCTTTCTCTCTCCCTTGTGTGTCTTTCAATTTGTCTTTCTAATGCCTTCTGACGTCTGGGGGCGTCCTTATCTGCAGCCTTAGCAGGACCTTTAGTCTTTTTAGACTTGTCTTGGGTCCGAGGCTTGGCCCCCCTCTACTTGCCATTGCAATATGTTAAATATAATTCTTTATATATAAATGAATATATCAAAAATTATTGGACTATTGGCACGTCCAGGAACCTGTATCCCCACTGGTACAGGGAACCCAATCAATGTACTTCTCCCCCCCCCCGTTTTTTTTAGAAAAAAAGGTCTTAGTGTTACTATATTTACAATTACACTAAGAACTTATTTACAATTATTATGTATGTACAAGAATGAGAAATAACCTTAATAAAACCAAATAAGCCAAATTTGAGAACTTCAGATATATAGGGCTTTACCAACAATAGCCCTCAGCAGTTGCCCCACAGACCCCAGGCCATGGTAACACTGTTAATGCTGTGATCAAAGATAAAATTGTGAGCTGTGAGGGTAGCCAACAATTCAATGAGTTAAACTCCCAAAATAGGAGTTAAAAAGGAGTAAAGATTTTTTTTTCACACCCTCTTCCCTTGCCTAGAGATTGAGGGAAAACAAACCACTCAACAGCAGATTAAACATATAATACAAGACCACACGATGCCACGTGCTAAGGTTTGGCCTGGGAAACGCGCGCTCAACAATGGCGGACTGTCCCTGGAAGTAATGGCGCAGATCTCTATTTGATGCCAAAAAATCACAGCTAAAGAGTCACGCCGCTCAATTGATTTAAATGTAACAGCTGAGTGGCGGAAGGGGAGAACCGGGCTCCAATGCCCTCATCCCTGCATTCTCGTGGGGAGGAATCAACTTTTTTTAAATAATAGACCAATACTTGCAAACAATGGCAAGGAGGGGAGGCACGGGAGAGAAACAGCGTTTGGGAAAACGCTTCTTTAAGGCAGAGCGTCTGAGAAGAGTTTTTGTGCTAAGGAGATCGTAATCGCAATCGGAATGCCTGAGGCGATCCGTGATCGCTCCGACTGCTTTGGTGCAATCGTAGTTGGCTGTTAAATAATTTTGGGAAATTAATTTGAATAAGTCCAATTTAAGAGAAGAAAGAGAAACTAACCACCTTTATCTGTCCTGCTCCGAGCAAGGAAAAGCTGCCTATCATCTCCAAGGCTGAGCAAAAACTGGGGGACGCTAGGAAGGAGGCAGGGAGGAGCCACAGCGTCCTACAAATTAAGCTCAGCCTATCAGACCAGAGAGACTAAGCACCTCCCACTCTCTGGATGCTCAGAGCAGCTCAATGGAGAATAGCATGAGTTATGTTATTTCCTTTTATTATTTTATTATGTTATTTTATTATATTATTTTATTATGTTATTTCCTATTGTTCAATACTTAAGCCAAAGTTAATTATTTTTACTCTTTAAGCTAATTGACAATGAAAATATATCTCCAAGTGGAATGTATTCAACTGTTCATTTTGCTTTTTAAGTACAGGAAATATCAATAATTTACAGCCCTCAATCGTTGACATTCTTAGATCACTAGGATTCCTAATCAATATAGCTGAAATTATTGCTGTATTGAAATTATGGGAATTGCCATCTCAACTTTTCTTGAGAGTGTTAACTTGGACAACTACTAAATGTTTCAGACTATAATATGCTCCGGACTCTAAGACGCACCTACCTTTTTGAGAGGAAAACAAGTCTGTCTCTGCCCCCTAGCAATTTGCCTCCATGCAGCAAACAGCCTGGTCAGCTTCAGCACAGGCTGATTTAACATGAGCAGCTGTTTGGTGGTTGGATCAGCCACCAGAAATACCAACTATCAGCTGTTCCAGGCTGCGGGGATCGCTGCCGCCTATCACCGTCTCTGTGCGTCCCGTTTTCAGTCTCTGTGCAATCCATTTTTGGCCTCTGCGCGTCCCATTTTTGGCCTGTTCCAGGCGGTGGGTATCACCACCCACCTATCACCGCTGAATGGGACGCGTGGAAAATGGGGCGTGCAGAGGCGGCAATAGGCGGCAGCGATCCCTGCAGCCTTGAACAGCTGATCATTGGTATTCTGGGAGGCTGATCCAACCGGCAATTAGCTGCTCGTGCTAAATCAGGCTGTGCTGAAGCTGACCAGGCTGTTTACTGTTTGCTGCGAGGAGGCAAATTGCTGGGAGGCAGAGGCCGAAGGGTGGGGGCCGGTGGGTGAGCGGGACTTCGGCAACATTCGCTCTATAAGATGCACAAACATTTCCACCTACTTTTTTTTTTGGGGGGGGGGGGTGCGCGTCTTTTTTTTAAATAAACTTTATTAAACTTTTATTACATTAAAAACAAAAAATATATCACTGAATAACAGCAATTTGTAGTGCTTATCATATAACAATAATTTGTGCATTATTTACAGGTATTGATTTATATGTAATTACATTCTTATTTTATCTATTACTTATATTTCATAACTACCTATCTTTAATCTATCTCCGTTCTATGCAGCTATACCACTGTTCCCACACCTTATAAAATATTGAAGCTTCTTTGTCTTTTAAACTCAATGTTAATTTGTCCATTTCAGCACAGTTCATCACTTTTTGTATAACAAGTTTCTCTGAGGGTATGCATGGCTGTTTCCAACATTGGGCAAAGAAAATCTTGGTAGCAGTCAATATGTGTAATAGTAAGTATTTTGTGTTCTTTACATTTTTTTTTTTAAGATCCCCAATAGGAAGAGTTCCGGTTCTAGATCTAGTTGTTCGTTACTGATTTCCTGTAGCCAATCTTTGATTTTCAGCCAATATTTTCAAACCTCTGGGCAAGTGTGTCTTATAGTCCGAAAAATACGGTAACTCCTGACCTTCAAGGATATCTTTAATTCACCTTTAGGTAATTCTTTTCAAACAGAATCAACTCCCAAAGTTTAAACAAGAGGGAATTGTTTAGCTTATTGAAGCCTTTAGCATATACAATCTACATTCTTCTTTCTAGTCTATAATTATTTAGAAATAATTACTCAGACAAAACATTATCTTGAATCAAGATCAAAATATTATCTTAAACCAACATACAGATTAAATACATACTGATTGCTTGTGTGGAATGAAATTTATTAAAGGGTTTCATTGAGGTTTGTAAATTTTTCTTGAATGCATGATAAAACATGATACAGTAGGACCTCTGATCACAAACGCTTCTGACCACAACCAAACTGGGTTCCAACCCAAAAATTCACAATTCCCCGCCCCCCCGGCCGATTTCCCCTTCTGCACCATTTTTTTTGTAAGTACCAGTTTTTTTGTAAGTGCCAAATTTACAAACTTAGGTTTGGGTCGCAACCAAATCAGGTTGAGATCAAAGTTATGGAAGGAATCATGGTCATGACCAGAGGTTCTACTGTATACCAGTACCACTCTATCCTGAGGCTGCACTATTTATACTTGAAACAAAACCAAAACAATTTGCATCAGTCTGTATTTGGAGATCTCAGGTTGATATTGTGAATTTTTAAACCTGAAAATTGGATAATGTCTTGACTGAGGGTCTGCATAACTTATTTGAAGCTTTCAGTTATATATCTAGATCCCATATTAATGTCCAAATGCAAACCTCTGCACATCATGCTTATTGTGCGATTAAGACAGAAACTGAGGACACACATGGTCAGCTGAAGCCCAAAAGATCATTCATCCTCCAAAACAATGACCCTTTGTTTAGCACTCTTTGAAGTTACACTGGCACTGAAAAAAGTAACATACAATAAATCCTTGCTTTTATGACTTTCACAATATCTCCATGATCATATGATTGCGATTTGGACCTTTGGCAATTGCACGCTAATAATCGTTGCAGGATCCCATAGAGCCATAATCGTCATTGGTGACCTTCCTAATCAGATTCCAGCAAGCACAATCGATGTGGAAGCCAGCAGGAATTTGTAAATCATGGTCACATGATGCCCTTGCTTAGCAACACAACTACCATCACTACCTGGGATGGTTGCGTGATGTTTTGCTTTGTGGCTGCTTTCCACGTTCCAGTTAAGGTTGTTAAAGCGAGGACTATCTGTAGGGCTTTCAGCTCTCTCAATTACCAAAACTTGGCCAATGTTTTTCTCACCCAATTTGAATTAGAAAACGCCACCAAAATCCCTCAAATAAATTTAAAATTGTTCTAAAATAACAATATGCCCTACCCTTACCCCTACTGGGCCTAATATTGCCTTGACTAGTTTGCATTAATGTTGAGTTGAATGTAGCTTTTGGCTGCAGGGTAAAAATATGTGACCTATAACCATCCAAACTTATCCATCTCTAACTGAGATCTTAAACTAAGCCCTAAATTTAGACCTGTGTAGTGTAGTTTTACAACATACAGATACTGTTTTCCATATACTGCCTGTTCTGGCCAGAGTACCTTGCTTTCCACTTTAATATAATTTTGGTGAGAGCTCCAATTACATATGTTATGATTTAATACAATTTGTTTTTCATATATGCCCAGTACTTGTAAACCTGGAAGTCTGCTACAAAACCCCTCGTTTCAATATTACGGAAAACATTATCGGAGAAAAAGTGAACATGCAGAAAAGCAGTCTCCTTAACACTTACCCACAGGGCTGCAGTTACATGGCAGGCAGCTCTCCTCACTCCCCAGGCGGTAGAAGTTCTCCCGACACCTTTCACAATTTGGTCCACCAGTGTTACCAAAACAGCCTGTGCAGTGTCCACCATGGCCGGTGGATCGGTACAGTTCAGAATCAAAGTAACACTCCTGTGATCGTCCATTGCAATTACAGCCTGTATGTCGGAGAGTACAAACCCAGGTTAGTTTAAAAGGCTGTGAAGTAGGGGGAGAGGTTAAAACCAGAGGTGGTATTCAGCAGGTTCTGACCAGGTCTGGAGAACCGGTAGCGGAAATTTTGAGTAGTTCGGAGAACCGGCAAATACCACCTCTGACTGGAGATTTTACAGTATCCTTCCCCTGCCACGCCCACCAAGCCTTGGCCACAGAACCCGTAGTAAAAAAAATTGAATTCCACCACTGGTTAAAACGCTTTTCCAAATTGTCAACTTACCACTACAATACTGCTGACAGTTAACATGACCTGAGAATTCAAGTTCTCTTATAAAATAAGTTGCTCAGTTCAGGTAATTAGAAAGGCCCAGAAATTTTTAAAAAAATGACAGGCAGAGGTTGGACAATCAAATTATTCCTACCTATTTATGGTGACAGAATAATTTTTTTCCTCAATGAAAATTCTATTTTTATCATGTTGAAAAAATGAATCACTTCTTTCACTCCCCTTTAGATTTAGGCTGCTTTAAAAAAAAGAAAAGAAAAATAAAGAATAAAACAACATTATTGTGGTTTCTCTTTTTCTATTTCCCAGGGATACCACAAGTACCACAGTCAGAGAGTTATCAGTGAAGCTCCTGGATTAGAAAGCTGAAGCTCTGACTACAGCAGAAGACCTTAAATTAGTTTTGAATAAGAAAGGAAAAAAAAAAAACTATGTCAAACATTCCCATCATACAGATGTGCTGGACTTTAATTCTCATAATTTATTTCCCATTCATTCACAGCCAGAATGGCCTCTGGTTACACTACTTTGAATTAAGCAAACACAGAAGGAGCCAGGATGATTGGATTCCCTGCTACACCCTCCTAGTATGAAAAACAAAAAATTTAGTAGAGCTTTTTCTTTCATAACTCAAGTTAATTTCTCCCAAATCTTGAGTGCAAATCAAGATACGGGAATCTGTACTGAAGATGCTTCAGTGGGGAACCTGGATCTCCTCTCATGCATGGATTCTTTCCTAAACCTTGGCTTACTACCAGAAAATGACCCATGTGATCAATTTGTACATCTGTATAATTGGGAATACAGACTAAAACCATGGCCAAACAGAATAATAGAGTTTAGGCTGCCAATCCACTAATTCTAGATATGGTCTCTTCTTCCCAGCTAAGTAGGCAAGGAATAAAACTACCCAAGGGTGTATGTGTGTATATATATTCTGTCAGCAGTGTTATGGTGCAACTGCACTGTTTCCACTTGACATGGTTGACTTGATTGCCCACTACAAAGTGACTAGCAGACAGACTGAAGGCTGGGCTTGGGAGATACTGCTTTTGCCCTGGAGATTCCACCAAGCTGTCTTCCCAGCTGTGCTGCAGTTTCTACCCTTCCCACAGCCCTCCCACACAGTTACTCTGCTCTCTGGCATGCAAACTTCAGGGAAAGATAATAATGAGACCAGACTCCCCCCAGCTGCATCCTGTGAGAAAATACATACATATATACTTCTGCTTTCTTTAGTATAGACAGATGTAACTACTCATGTCTAGGATGTGAAGCAGAACAAGGGCCATTAACCATTGGCTTTATTACGTTTTCAGCTGAAGTCACAGATTTACATGGACCACTAGAATGAAAGCTGGGAAGATACCATTCTGAAAATATTTTTTTTTTATTTCTCCAAGCTTTACTATTGAATTTTCAAACCTGTGGATTTAGAGTGCACTAACAAGAAAAAAGTATGCTGTATTTTTTAAAACTAAGCTATTCTGGAGTTTACCTACTTCAGAGTGGAGAGTAATTTCAACCCATAATCAATGGGTATGCAACTGCAGCATACCAAGCATGCCATGGATAAACACTGGCTAGAAGCTATGGCACTAACTCATTCCATGTCTGGTTGGGCAAAGAAACTCCTATATATTGAGCTATTACCTGGATCATTCTATAATTCTCAGGAGGATTCAAATGCCCATTGCTCATTGCTCTAGACCAGAGATTATCAAAAGTCCACTCACTCCCTACTTTCCAGCCTGTGTTTGGCAAATGAGTGACAAAAAACTCCAATGGTGGGCAACTGCAAATGAAAATCTGGATCAGGGTGAATGCCTTAACTTACAACCATTCATTTAACGACAGTTCAAAATTACAGGAGCACTGAAAAAAGTAACTTATGATACTTTTTTACATCAAAATTCAAGAGCTTGGCAACTGGCATGTATTTATGACAGTTGTACTATCCTGGGATCACCATTTGTAACCTTCCCAGCCGGTTTCTGACAAGCAAAATCAATGGGAACGCAGATTCACTTAACAACTGCAGTTATTTTATTAACAACTGTGGCAACGAAGGTCGTAAAGTAGGGCAAAACTCACTTAACCAACTGCCTTGCTTAACAGCAGAAATTCTGGGTTCATTTGTGGACCTAATTCAAAAACTTCATGTATTACCGTTTGGTTTAGCAGGAAAACACTTTTTCCTTCCTATCGTTGTCGGAGATGTTGACCTAGAGAACAGATGTTGAACTAAGTTATTTTCAGCTCACTGAGCAGATTTTAGGAAGCAACTAAGAGGAGTAGACTGTTCCCAAGATCTAAGAAACTGATGCTACTACTACATGCCAAATCACATGGTCTAAGATGGGTGTCAGCAATCCATAGCTGTGGAGCTGCAGAATGGCCCTTTGGGCCCTCTGCTGTTGCTCCCTGTTGGGTGATCCCACTATTGGCTGGGCCAAGCCCCTCGTTCTCCCCTCCCCTCCCAGTCATTCCTTGCCTGGCTTGAGAAGATAAAACACAAAAAAACAGAAATGAGAGGGAGGGAGGGAGGGAGGGAGAGAGAGACACCCATTTCCCACGGAAAACACCGGGAGCCACAAAACCTTGGTAGGCGTGGTGGGGATCATGTGACATTGAGTTGGCTACGCCCACTCAGGTTTTGAGAATCCCGGTGTTTTCTTTTCTGTAGGAAACGGGTCCAAATGGCTCTTTGAGTGTTTAAGTTTGCAAACTCCTGGTCTAAGAAATCTCCAGTGCCTTAAGATCAGAACTGCATGTTATAAGAAATGCAGATCTGCAGTCCGGGAAAGCAGCCCTCTCCTAAATATCCATTTCCTGCCTTGCCTCATGTCTTTACACCGTTCTACTGATTTTTTTTCTTTTTATTTGCTGCTTTATCCAACCACTTACGCATAAAGAAAAAGCTCTACCTGCCAGGATTCCATAAGTTGTGCTAAGGGAGAAGAAGTAGAACTTAAAACAGGACTGGTTTTATAACACATACTTCTCATCAAAAATAGGATGTCCTTCATCTGAACTTCAACCAAAATGCTAAAAAAAAAAGATTCTAAACTTTATGTTTTCAACGTCCAGAGACTGAAATGAAATCTTTGCAAATCGAAATCAAAACCAAAGCAGAAAGACAGAACTGTATGCCAGCAGCCAGGTGAAATAAGTCACAAGTGCTTTTATTTCTTATTTTGAAAGCCTTTTCCTCTAAGTAGATCAGAAATTTCATTTCTGAGAAAGCTATGAAAGGAAAAAGGGATATTTGCCAGAAGATATGATACTATCATCTTATACAACAGATGTTCAGGTGTCATGATGTCACTCCTTAGCTGTACACTTACAACAAATTATTGTAAATCTGCTCTAAAATTATTTATGATACAACCAAATTTCTAAGAATATCAATATTAGTTGCTTGGCGGATTAATTAAAAAACAGTCACCTGAACCTGTTTTGTTATGCTGAAAATCGTAGGTTTTAGAGTTAATTTTAACATGCACAAATCACTCAACCTATCTTATGACCGTAAACTGATTTTCTAGCAATTAACTGTTAGTTGTCAAACAATTGATTTTTTTTTTAAATCAGCATCTTACACCGAATCTCTACATTTTACCTTTTTATCAACACTTTGTGAGGTGTGAATTAGAATCAATTTCTCAATTACTTTATTTTCTATAATACTTTCTTTTAAAAGATACGTTTTTAATTGTTTGTTTGACACAATTCTGCAGGAATTCCAAAAACCAATGTAATTTCTTTTTCCAGTTTTGAGAAAACCATTACCATGTTACCTTTCAATCAAAGAGTTATGATGTCTTGAAAGTTCATGGATGTGAACAAGGGCATTTGTGAAGAAGGAGTTATAAATGCTAAGATGGAAGGTTTGACTGTGTGATCAAAGGGTGTGTTTGACAAAAAATCGGAGCTTTGATCACACAGTTGTATTTCCCATCTTGACTCTTTTGACTGCCTACACTGTGAACATCCAGAATGGAGATAATATCTATGGAAGCCTTAGAAGCTGCAAAGATTTTGAAATATAATTTCAAGTTAGTTAGGAAACAAGGTTCAAATGTATTTCATGGCATCTTGATACTTATAACATCAACAGAATATAATTAAAATTTGAGGACCAGCTGTATATCGGCTTAATTTGAATACTTCCCTATTCTTGAGATTAAAAAATCTGGGTCATCTTATCTATTTATTTTGGCACATTGAATGATCGCTTCAGTTATAACTGGTTGAGCCCAGAAGTCCATACTAAATCAATACTATATCAACAAGAACTGAATTTATTTCACAACGGTGAGATTTACCAAAAATAAACAAAGAGAACAATCCAGCAGTAGGTTAATGTGATCCAGTTTTGAGATACCAACAGGAAAATTGCCTAACTTTCTGCAATTCCCAAGACATTTTTATCAGACACCAAGAGATAACATGAACAAAGACATCTGCGGTAAAGTTAAAAATATGCTATGCTTCTGCATTGATATAGGATACCAGGACAGGAAGTGCTACAACTTGCCAAGAGGAAAAAGGAAGAAAACTTATTGAAGGCGCTTAAAATTGGCTACCATCCCCTTGATGGTAGGAAGTGGTGAAATAATTTGGCAGAAAGATTTGGCTTCTTGAGATAAAACCAGATTATTTAAAAACAACTCCAATATACACTTACGTAGACATTCATTGGCACTGTCAGCTGTTGCTCTTCGCCAAGGCCGGTCATTGTAGAAAGGAAGGCATTTCTCACAGTCAACCCCAAAGGTATTGTGTTTGCAATGGCAAGCAAGCTTTCCATATTCATTCTTCACACATTCGCTTGCATGGCCATTGCATTTGCATCTATAAGGCAGAAACAGATTTTAGGAAAACTATACAGTTTCTCCTCTAGCAGTCTGGTCTTCTCACATAAGCAAAGACTGACTCATATCAGAGAGACTGAAAAGCTTGGATATTCCCACCAAATGAGGGGAGATCTTGCTACAGTGCAAGCTTCTTAATAAAAAGGACTGAGAAGATAAACTTAATTTTGATCAAATGATTGCCCATACCAAACCAAGATTATAATTACTTTAAAAAATACCAAACCTTTTCACATCTCCAGTTTAAAAAATATGGTTTAATAATGTAGTTGTCTTAAAAGTATTTTTAAAAATCCCACTGCGCTTGAGGAATCATGCTTTTCTATTTTTGCAAGCAAGAGTATGCATTGAGCAGTCTTGACAGTGTCCCATGGCCAAAACTGGTCTCCCAAAGTTCCCATCTGGATCCAAATTACCACACCTGTCCTTTTACAACTGCAGATGATTTCTTCCCAGCAAGCCAAGGGATAGACCAATTCTGCGTCAGAATACAATGTACGTCTTTAGCCAAATTTGCTGATTTTTTGCACTTCATCCTTAAAGATAAGGGCTACCTGTTGAAGGTGGCAGCAACTCAGAGACATGCATTGACTAAATGTTTATGATCTAGTCTCACATGTCTCTGCTTCAATATATTAAGCTCCATTTCTTGCTTACTGACTTCTGAATTATTTAAATAACATTTTAGAAGCAGCCTAAACACTTCACAAACTTAGTTGATCTGTTATGCTTAGGATTCTAGGAGTGAACATTATTCAATTTTCATTTTATAGGCAAGGACGATGACATAATGTGGGCCATAAATTCCACTGAAAGCCAATATGAAACTGCTGATTCATCAAGCATACCAGATCATGACTATGCCTTTCCCTATTCACGCTGAAACACTGGGGAAGGGCAAGCATATAACATTTTTGGAAGCATGAACATGATGATACCTAAAGCAGTTTCAAAGTGAAGAGATATATGCATATTACTACCTTTAGGAGCAATACACATCCCTAAGATAAGGGAATGCATGATGGACTGGGAAGCTCAACTTTTATCTCATCAATGGATGTACCTCCCCTTCTCCCATCTGCCTCCCTCTCTCTCATCTCCATTTGAAGATATAGATAGTGGCCTATCTTACAAGATTGCTAAGAAAGTTGTTGCTATGAATAATGTTATTAGAAAAGTAGTAGATAAGAAAGACTTTTCAAGGAAGACTTTCGGCTTAAAAATGGAGCCAGAAAATAGAGAAGGAATTATAATTAATGGAAAATACCAGAGTGAAGTAACAAGAGACTTTTCTTTTATGTGATGATTATATTAGTCACATTAGGACAGATGAACCACGGTGGTGCAGTGGTTAGAGTGCAGTACTGTAGGCTACTTCTGCTGGCTGCCTACAATTTGGCAGTTCAAATCTCACTAGGCTCAAGGTTGACTCAGCCTTCCATCCTTTTGAGGTGGGTAAAATGAGGACCCAAATTGTTGGGGGCAATAGGCTGACTCTGTAAACTGCTTAGAGAGGGCTGTAAAGCGGTATATAAGTCTAACTGTTACTGCTACTATACTTAAACCAGTGACTGTCAGTGGTCAGCACGTAACAGTTAAAAGCAAGACATTTATTGTATTTTTCAGACTATAAGATGCTCCAAACTATAAGGCACAGCTAGCTTTTGGGGAGGAAAACAAAGGGAAAAAAAACTGCCACTGCCTCCTAGCAATTTGCCTTGTTGTAGCAAACAGCAAACAGCCTGGTCAGCTTCAGCACAGCCTGATTTAGCATGAGCAGCTGACTGGCAGTTGGATCTACCTCCCAGAATACCGATGATCAGCTGTTTCAAGCTGTGGGGATTGCCACCGCCCACTGGTGCTGGTGTTGCCCATTGCCGCTGCCACCTATCAACAACACCACGTGCCCCATTTCCAGCCTCCGCACATCCAGTTTGCGGCTTCCAAGCACCCCAATTTTTTGCCTCTGTGCGTCCCATTTTCAGCCTGTTCCAGGTGGTAGGGATAGGCAGCTGGAACAAGCGGAAAAATGGGATG
The DNA here is from genome assembly GCA_023653725.1 of Bungarus multicinctus. NCBI lineage: Eukaryota > Metazoa > Chordata > Lepidosauria > Squamata > Elapidae > Bungarus > Bungarus multicinctus. Next base: position 31,600,033 of record CM042842.1, on the reverse strand, counting down.
CGCAGAGGCCGAAAATGGGGCAGTGATAGGTAGCAGTGGCAATAGATGGCAATCCCCGTAGCCTGGAACAGCTGGTCGTCGGTATTCTGGGAGGCAGATCCAATCTCCAATCAATCTCTAATTACTTGTGCTAAATCAGGCTGTGCTGAAGCTGACCAGGCTGTTTGCTGCAACAAGCCAAATTGCTGGGAGGCAGAGGCTGGCGGGAGGGGCCTGGCAGATGGGCAGGGCTTCAGCAATATTCGCTCTATAAGACGCACAGACATTTCTACCCACTTTTTTTGGGGGGTGGGGGGCATCTTATAGTCCAAAAATATACGGTATTTTCATAAGCATCCAAACTGAGATAAAATTTAGTGTGAATAAAATTCAAACACACCTTATGGATACAGAAATAATTTCTGGATCAGTTATATATTAATGTAAAGCTATAGTAACATTTTTATTATATCACAATTTTTTCATGAACATGCGTTTAAAAAAACCCTGTCTCAGAGAGAGGCTGAAATCATGCCAAAGCCCTAAAATAGTGTTTTTCAACCTCAGCAATTTTAAGATGGGTGGATTTTAACTCTCAGAAAACTCCATCCTGCATGAGAGTTTGAGAAAGACTGCCCTAAGCAAGCAATTATTTAAGCTATTAGAAAGAGAATTATTTGGGATTTATTACTTACCGGCCACCCACAGCAAAATCAGAAATTGCATAATAATAGGATTTGAGAACCTTGGGGTCATTAAATACTTCGTCTCCAAAGGTATTCAGGCGATTGAGGCTTACTCTGATATCTGTAGCTGTGACCCACTCCTACAAGAGAAAATGGAAGTTAAACCACATAATCTAAATCAGTTATGACCAAGAAAACCACAGGAAAAGCTTAATACACACAAAAGACACTGCTTTCCAAACATGAAGAAACCAAGGTCATTTAAATCATTCTTTCTCAACCTTAGCAACTTTTGACTCATACATCTTAAAGTTACTAAGGCTAATAAATGCTGATTTAAAGGAAGTGGAAGGAAAGAAAATTAAGAGCCACAAATATGAGGTAGTAGTGGTGGAAAAGAGATGGAAAAGGAATTAAAATCTGTGTTAGGATGAGGAAAAAAAGGACGCTTACTAAAGACAAAACAGAGAAAGATCTTTTTGAATGCAGTTTAAAAATACTAGTCTAATTCCTTTTTAGTAAGAGATACTATTGGAGAACCAAATATTATATGAAATCACCTACATCCAAAAGGTACTGGTATCTTTCCCCCCAAAAATCCCAATTTGCCATGAAATAGGTTGAAACTGACATAAGCAAACAACATGCAACATTCTTTATTCTATAATCCCTAGAGCAGATGCTTTGCTTTTGATGTATTCTATAATTTAACATGTTTGAGTTTACTTAATTAAGAAACAATGCAAAATTAAGTCCATAAACTAGTATGTATAGTCCATGGTTCTCATCAGTTTTTCTAATAGGGCTCTTGGGTTAATAAACCAAGGGTCATCAAACTTGGCAAGTGTAAGACTTGTGGACTTCAACTCCCAGAATTCCTGAGCTAACATGACTGGAGGAGGAATTCTGGGAGTTGAAGTCCACAAATCTTAAATCTGTCAAGTTTGAAGACTTCTGGGTTAAATGGTTACTTAAATAAAGAAGCATCACATCTTCTGACCAACTAACAAAAAACAGATATCCCTTTTTTCTGTCTGTGTGAGATCTTAAAAGCAAGCAATAGCCATTTTTATTGTCTTCTTGCTGGTTTCCAAATCTTAGGTCCATAACTGAGCATCTTCAATAATCAGTGCATCTTCCAAAATAAAGCTAATATTATACATGAAATTAGAATGAAATAAGAATATGTTCAAAAGAAAGTCATTACAGCATGAGACCACATTATTCAAACCTTTGCTGCAATGTATCTGATCTCCAACTATTATCCAGATCAACAATTCCTTAATACAGCGTCAACCCTGAGCTACAAATATTCTCCTTTATTAGTACAAGTTGCATAAATATACAATGCCCTATAAATACTCTTTAATAATTTTAAATCCATATAAGTATGGCACAGACATGCCAGAATCCAAACTTCCACTGACATTCAATACTCCAAGCTTCCCTAAATTTCTGAATATCTAGTTCAGTGCATTCTAATAATTGTTGATTAAGTACTATTTATAATTATTTTATAAAGAATATGATACCTGTTTCCCTGTTTTAGTAATACTGCAAGGGATTTTAAAATAATTGGTGCTGTCAGCCAACAACCGCTCTTTTTAGTATATGAAATGTTTCTATATACACACAGACATATAGAGACAGAGACACCCCAGCCTAAAACTGTTATTTTGAAATATCATGTAACATGAATTAATTCATCAGAAATGCATGCTATGTGTGTGGGAGGAAACATATCTACACATTTTTGGAAAAATTATTTTCAGTGAAGATTTGTGATATTATCTGGACTTTAAAGGATTAGCAGTAGAAAGATCAATTGGACTTTGTACATAACAAATGGAAAGATTGCATATTTGGAATACTAGAACATCTTGAAAGGTTGATTTGCTATCAATTTTGAAAACATAATTGTGACAGTATATATACACTGAATGTTCTATGTTCAAACTCAGTTTTGTCCACTTTTCACTTTCTGGGGAAAATCAAACCAGGGACACCATTTTGAGCACACTTTCTATGAAATAAAAACGAAGAAATTATTATAACCTGTACAGTGTTAATTTTTATGATTTACAAGCTGGATTTCAGAAGGCATAGGACACAGATCCTCTGAGCTCCAAACAATTACTTAGAAGTACCGTAATTGCCCAGCTCAACAAGCAGAAACTTCAAATTTAGGTGGCTCATGCTTCAAAACTTTCTTTTAAGTTGCACTGATATAAAAGTGAAAAGTGGATCTCCAATTTAAGTATGCTAATACTATTATTATGCAAGCTTGTGAACACACTGGATTATTTTAATATGGGATCTCACATCCTATAAAATTCAGACTAACTGGGAGATATGGAGAGAAAAATTTCAGGCTCAAGCCCATTCTGTATTATTCACTTTTTTTTTATTCTGTGCAGAATGAATGATTTCCTGGAAGTTCTATCTTTTATAGCAATGATAGTGGACATTCCAAAGCTATCCTTAAAGACAGGCTTACATCTGAAGAGACTTTACTTTTTCTTAAGAATTATTTTCTGTAGTATCGTCTAGTTGAAAGATACTTCAGAAGAGATTAATATGGAAGAACATAGAGGACCATGTGACAGCCCTGCAGATGTTAAAGGAGACAGAGGTGGTTGGGTTTCTAGTGGAAGAGGACAAAATTCCCCATACAGCATGCTTATTTTTACTTACTGCTCCTGGTGACAATGAATGGAAAGGCTTTGCAACCCAAATGATGCTATAAAAAGGAACTAGGAGACCAGAGGTCAGAGGTGGTATTCAGCAGGTTCTGACCAGTTCTGGACAACCGGTAGTGGAAATTTTGAGTAGTTCAGAGAACCAGTAGCGGAAATTTTGAGTAGTTCAGAATACCACCTCGGACTGGCCCTGTCCCCATCTATTCTCTGCCTCTTGAGTCCCAGCTGATCAGCTGGGTCTTCTTTTGTTGCCCTGCACAGGAGAACAAAGCTGGAAAGCAGGTTAGTGGGATGGGGAGAAAATGGGGATTTACAGTATACTTCCTCTGGAACGGGGTGGGAATGGAGGCTTTACAGTATCCTTCCCCTGCCACACCCACCAAGCCACACAATACCCACCAAGCCACGCCCACAGAACCAGTAGTAAAAATTTTTGAATCCCACCATTGCCAGAGATGGTGTTCAGCAGGTTCTGACTGGCTCCGCCCTCATCTATTCTCTGCCTCCCGAGTCCCAGCTGATTGGCTGGGTCTTCTTTTGTTGCCCTGCACAGGAGAACGGAGCTGGGAACCAGGTTAGTAGGGTGGGGAGGGAATGGGATTTTGCAGTAACTTTCTCCCAGGAGTGGGGAGGGAAGGGGAGATTTTACAGTATCCTTCCCCTGCCATAATCAATACAGAATCATCTACTAAGCAAAGGTAAGGGTGGCTGGCAATATTTTTGGAAACTATTTTGGCACTATGTTGCAGTTAACAAAGCTCAACAATTACAGTCCCAGTCACAAATGCTTTGCAGTTCCATTGTTGGGTGCCTTCCACACATTGGATGGGAATTATGGTTTTTCTCCAAGGTGCAACGAGGAGGCTGATACAGTGCATCATTTAGTGGACATTTAACCAAGCTTGGTGGACTTCTAACCTAAGTTCCTTATATTTTTTTTTGCTCCATGTTTCTCTTAATTTTTTTCAGCTCCGTGTCTCTTTATCTTGAGCAAAACAAGTAGTTATATTTGCTTGAGGCAAGGATTGCCACATATAAGGAAGAGCAAAACAGACAGCATGGAAAAATGGTACAAAGAACCACCAATCACTGTCTAGAATTACACTGGAGCCATCTCACTACCCTCATTATAATCAAGTTATATCCCTACGAATGAGAGGATACTGTGGAATTTAGCTCGGTGCCACACCTTCCCTGCCGTTTGGAATGCTTCCCGTTTCTCAATCCAAAAATTGGGGGAGAAAATAAAAGAATTTAAATACATAGATAAGCATTGGGCTTTACTTTTCCGCAAATATACATATAGAATGTTCAAAATGCACTGTAAATACTACCGGTTACATTGTGTGCTGTGTTGATGTGCAATTTTTATTCCTCATTATCTTTGCCATGGTTCATTTGCTGGCTAATGCAAGCTTAAGACATTGTTGTTCCAAATGGATGTCTACCTTGACCTTCTGCTGTTTCTCAGAACGAAAAACAACTATTGTAACATGCTTTAAGTAAAACTGAACAACCACTGCATAACAACATTTCTGTTCACAGTATCTCACACTCTTCCTGTTCATTTCGTGTAGAATAGATTTAAAGTATGTTAACAATAACTTGAAACGGAAGTTAATGGATCCCACGAGAGAAAACAAACATCATAACAATTTGGTGCAAAACTTTTTTCCCTTAAAAGGGAAACTCTGGTTTTCTCATTAGAGGTGTGAATCATTATAACTTTAACTAGCTAAAAGTTGGCACTGGTTTTCTCCCACCAAAATATTAGAAACTGGACTGTGGACCAGAAAAGCAATCAAAACATTCTCCTGGTCTTGTTCTGAATTCAGTATATACATAAATATATGCACTCACTGCCTAGTACAAGTAAAGAATTGTGACCTCTAGCCCAGAATGGTCTGTTTGTAATCCAGAATATTTTGTTACATGCTAAAAGTTGCTTTACAGAAACTTCTGAAGGCAGCATTCTTTATATTTTTCTTGCCTATATGCATATGCATGCATTCTCCCCTATTGACACAAACGCCTCTCTACTCTTCATACACATACCCTTACATGAATGTATGTTATATAGCAAATGCTGAAGTCATTAAGCGAACGCCATGGTCATTAAGTTAACCCTTTATTTGCTCTGGAGCATTTTTGTTGGAGAGCAGAAGTAAATGTCAGTAAATTGTGATCAAATGACTGTGAGGTGCTGCAAATGGTTGTAAATATGGGCTGGTTGCTAGGTATCCAAAATGTGGCCATGTAACTGTGGAAAGATATTGGGGCAGGCGCACTGAAACTTCAAATCTGGGTCATAAGTACCTTTTCGGAAGTGTATTTTCTAAATTAAGGACCTGATTGAATAAATAGGAATTTGCACGTAGAGAGAAGGAAGTTAATGCTTCCTCCCCCCATCTTGTTTTCCTCCTTATGTATATTATCTTTGGCAACCATGTCAAGTCGGTTTTGGGAAAGGATTTATAGGGAGGGATGGCAAGGAAATATGATCTCTCTCCTTGCATTCCTAATCTAAGCCATGACAAGTTGGCAAAAATGGGGAGAAAGTGAGACTATATAGAATGGAAGATGTCAGGTTCCTTAGGAAAAAAAAGAGAGTGACGAGGTTTTGGAATGACATGGACATTAAGAAATAAAACACACCAGTCTTAGTGTTTAATCCAATTCCAAGTTTTCTTACCTGCAAGACAGGACTGTTGTCAAAGTTATAAGCACTGGGCCTTCCCTCCAGTGTTGAGAAGGCCACGTTGCCACTGGTGAGCGGCGAGATATCACTGAACTCATCTGTACAAACGGCCTGCTGTTCATCTTCCCAACTCTTGACAAAACCTCGATTGGGTTTGTGATATGTTTTCTCGCAGGAGCCACTGTAATATTGGTAGGGCACCCACGGACCATCTTCTCGAGTGCGCTTGTAAATGGCAAAGCTCTCTGGACGGCTGGTATGGAACTTTAGGCGTACATAGGTGATATCAAAGGCCTTTCCTACAAAGAAGAAAAGAAAAAAAGATATTGGCAATGCAATCAAAGCTGTTAAGTTATTTTTTGCTTGATTGTAGCGTGTGATTTTGTTGTAAATTTTACTATTGTTAATTTTCCCTCCTTTTTTATTGCTATCATCTCGGAAACCTGACAGGCAAAGAAGCAAGTTGAACATTTTGAAAATAAAGCAAGCAGGCAAGCATAAATGTTGTAGTACCTAGATGAGAATGGATATTTTTTTTGGAACTGCATTTTCTTTAACTTTCGGTGTGGCACAGTATGCATATGGCCCAAGAGAACCTCAGCGGGAAAACCTTGTTCAAAGCTTCATTTCAATCTTAAATTGTATGTTGCCCTAAAAATCTGACTAACCTATCAGTTTTATGTCTGTATATCTTGTGGGCTTGTTATTTATTTATTTAAAGCAAGCACTGTAAAAAAAAAAAAAAACCTGCCAAGATATTACTTTATTTAAATGCTACTTTTCCCCACGTTCATTATAAAAGGGGGGAGGGGGGAGGAAGGTCCTCACAAACTCAACTCCTGTACAAGTGAACTCAATGCTGCTGACATTACAAGAATAAAATTTACTCTCCTCTAAATGTATATCCTCCATAGGAGCTAATATACTGTACACCCTCTTTCACTTTCTCCATAGATAATACGAAAAATGCTGAAGCTGAGCCAGAGAAATGGTGCAATCAGCCTCCTGGAGTTACAATTGGCATCTCAGTCACTTCCTCATTTCATGTCATTGTATTGAAGGGATCAAGGAAATATTTTAACAAGCTAAAACCTAACCATCCTAGGAAGGAAAAAGCTAAGGAAGCTCCTTTGACATTATGTCTTCAAATAAATAATAGCATGGGGTTTACAAGCCTTATTAAGACATAAAATATGCACCCCACTCCTTTCTTATCGTGATGTAAAAAATTTCCAGTGCTACCACTTCGGATTTTTCAGTTGCTGGTGAATCTCCAAATATAGCTAATAAATGTCACATAAACTACTATGAGATATTCTCTTTCCAGGGAATGTGCGTCACTACAAAACTTCTCTTTTATCAAAAGGTTTGTTCAATCTTCTCCTTCTGATAAACTTTTCTGTATATTGTGTAACAAATTCCGGAACTATGAAGATTATCCAAGAAGTAACCTGGCATTCCTCAGCTGTTTGAGATTTACAGCTCCTTGTAATCATTGATCATTAGCAAAACCGATTAGTACAAATGAGAATTGCACTGCCAAGCATCTGTATTATCCCTTCTTCTAATCTTAAGTGTTTGGGAAATTTTTGCAAGCTTCCAAAATTACAACTATTACTTGACAGAGTTGAAAAAGTTGTCTGAAATTTCCACCTATTGTTTTGTAATTTTAAAAAAATGTTCCTAATTGACCAAATGTAGACAATTCTTACTCTAACCCTAAGCTAAGAAATCAGAAGAAAAGCTCTTTTTAAAGCCTATTCTAGGATAAATACTGCCTTAATATACTATGTCACCCACATGAACTGAGAATGTTTGTAGAGAGGTGGTTGTCAACTTTTTGTAACTTAAGGGGCACCAGTCGTTTTGGCAAGTATCTTGGGGGCTCCATCACAAAAAAACATAAAGTTTATTTTTCTCAGAAAGTATATTTGTATGTTTACAAATATTGTAAAATACCAAAACATTGTATTTAATATTTCTAGTAAATTTCAAAGACACAAAAAACTTCAGTGATTTAACTTGGGTCCCACTTACATTTGGTTACAGAACCTTTCCTCAAACTGGGTGCCTTTCAAGATGTTAATGCTAAATATAAAATTGTCCAGTTAACATGACCACTGCTGGGAATTTTGGAAATCAAAAGTTCATGCCTCAGGAGGATGCTATGATTTGAAAAAACTCATGTTAGGATATACTCCACATTCTTATTTGGTTATGTGAGAATATTCTGTTCACAAGCCATTTAATGGCACAGCATGTTTAGCTTTGAGTGGTCCACGTTCAGACTGAGATTTGTATTTTGCCAAGATTGGACCAAATACAGATCAAAATTTGAACATGTGTTCCATACACAAACACACACTGTATATATAATATGTGTGTGTGTATATATGTATTTGTGTGTGTATACGTATATGTATTATAATATATATAATATGTATGTGTATATGTGTGTGTGTGTGTGTCTATGTATGTATATATATAAAATGTGTTTCTACACATACACATGCGTGTATGTATGTGTATATGTATGTGTATACATATGTATGTATGTGTGTGTATATACACATATATATACATATACATATATATATATGTGTATGTATGTCTTGGCATGTTTGGGTCTTTTCCCGTGTAAGATTGAGAGTATCTTGGCGACGTTTCGACAAGGTCCCACTCGCCATCCTCAGGCTGGTGTTTTCGGCTTCGTGCTTGTATGAGCAAAACGTGATTGGAGCTGCCGTTTCTCTATAAATACTGGTGGGGAGGTGTGGTGTGCTGGCTCTGTTGTAAGCGGGTTGGTTGGCTGTGTTGTTATTTCTTGATTGGTTGAAGGAGTTGATGTTTGCAGATTGGTTGGCTTTTTCGTAAGAACCTGTGTGACTGAGGTGCTGGCTGTATGTCTATCAGCCTCCTGTGTTGTAACGAACTGGGTAATGGACTGTGTGATGACCTTCTGAATTCTATTGTTGCGACATCCTGGGTCTTGTGCTGTAATCTCCTGGGTTGTTGGCTGTGTTGTAACATCCTGAGCTTTTGTGGTGTAACCTCCTGAGTTCTGTGATATCCTGAGTGGGTGACTGTGATGTGATGTTCCGGTTTTGGTTTTGCTCCGAGTTTGAGGTCTAGCTATGGGTTCATGGCATGTGTCAGTTTGCTTGGTTGGGGGGTTGGGGTGTGTGGCAGCTGGTGGTGCAGCCACAGTCTGGTTTCTGGACGATGGTGCCTTTCGTCTATGGGATGGGTTTGGGTTTGAGTCTGGTGAGGGAGATTGGTGGTGGTGTCATGTGTTGTTTTGATCCGGTGTTGATTTTCGTAGCTGAGACTCGTTTGTTGATAAGGGCTAGTTTCCAGATGTCTGGTAGGGAGGAGTTATCGTCCCGTTTATTCATGTTATGGGGGTATTTCTCTATTTCGATGGCTTTCCTGATTATTCTCTTGTTGAAATGTTCAGTATTGGAGATTAATTTGGTACCCTCAAAATATTGAACACTTCAACAAGAGAATAATCAGGGAATCAGGACAAAGATACAAGCAGATTGAAGGAGCCCCCATGGGATCACCACTGTCATCTGTTATTGCAAATCTGTTCATGGAAGAATTCGAATCCAGAGCCCTGGCAAATGCCACCCACAAACCCAAACTATGGTTAAGATACATCAATGACACATTTGTTATTTGGCCCCATGGAAAAGAAAACCTAAACTATTTCCTAACACAACTAAACAGCACACACCCCAAAATCAAATTCACTATGGAAATGGAAACAAACAAACAACTACCATTCCTAGATGTACTAATCTACAAAAAAACAGATGGCACACTAGGACACACCATATATCAGAAGAAAAAACACACCAACCACCAACACCCAATCCCACCACCAACCCAGCACAAATAAACTCCACAGCCAAAATACTAACTACCAGAACCAAACGCCTGGCAGACAAGGCACACATAAAGACTGAACTATGCACCCTGACCAAAATACTGATAGCTAATGGCTTCCACAAAAACAAAATCATGGACCTGATCCACAAAAACACACCGAAACACAATAGAGACCCAGAAGATGAACAAACCTATGGAACAGCTGTCCTGCCCTACATAAGAGGAGCAACAGACAAAATTAGCAAATACTATGCAGGCATCACATCAAGACTGCCTTCAAAACGGATACAAAAATAGCAGCCATTCTAAGAAACCCCAAAGATAAAATTGACCTAGAAAACCAAGGCATATATGAAGTACTCTGCGCATCATGCCCTGCCACATACATAGGACAAACCAATAGAAGGATAAGCACCCGCCTTGAAGAACACAAGAATGCAATAAAAAAGCTGGAACACACTTCCTCACTAGTTCAACATATGAAAGTCACAGGTCATAGCATCGACTTCAAAGGCACCAAACCCCTAGCTGCTATAGAAAACCCCAGCTACAGAATCATCAGAGAAGCCATAGAAATTGATAAAAGACCTAATAGTATGAATAAAAGAGATGACTCCACCAGACTATCAATCATCTGGAAGCCTGCACTCACCAACAAAAAAATCTCTATACCACAATCCAGGCAAACACCTGGACACAAACAGACTAATACCTAATATCTCCAGCCCAAACACGCCCCAGCCTGCTACCCAAATAAAACCTAGCTTCCTAATAAATAATTATCGACCATTCACAAGAAACCAAGCTGCACTAAGAAACCCCAATGCACAAAACACAATGTTGCCAACTAATCAAGAACACAGCAATTCGAAGACCAATAAAAACAGATTCCCAGCCAATCAGGATGAGGAAAAAAACATTCAAATAAAGCAGAAAGCCAGCACCAAATTCAAACAAAAAACGGCTGCCAAGCCTGACACACACAATTAAAAAGAACCCAATACAGAAGCCTGAGGATGGCAGATGAGATTCTGCCGAAACGTCGCTATAGTAAAAGCACAAATATTAAGACGTGGGAAAATACCCGAAGAAACCTAAATACCATATATATATGTGTGTGTGTGTGTGTGTATGTATGTATATATATTTTCACAAGATGAATTACTCATAATCGGTGAAATAACAGAAAAGTAAAAAAAAGTAGTAGTAGTAGTAAAAGTTTCCTCTGTCCAGTCATATCTAACTATAGGAGGTAATACTCATCTAGTTTCCTACCTGAGGGAGCTCATCTAGTTTCCTACCTGAGGGAGTACAAAGATGCTTCCGTGGTCACGTGGCTGACATGACTATACATTGAGTACACTGTTAACTTCTCACTGAAGTGGTACCTATTTATCTACTTGCATTTGCACTCTTTCAAACAGCTAGGTGGGCAGGAGCTGAAGCAAATAATGGCAGCTCACCTTGTCATACAGTGCTTAGGTCTCAAACTGCTGACCTTCCAGTCAACAAGCCCAACATCTTGGAAATATTGGGAAGGGACTGGCTTGGATATGCTGTGCCTCAGGAGTAGCACCTAAGAGCAGGTAGGAAAGGAAGATGATGATATTGGAAAGACTGGTGGATGAGCCAATGCATAACCAATGCATAAGCATGCAGAGGTGGAAGGGAGAGCTAAATTGAGCCAATCAGCCTGGCCAGCTTGCTTGTCAGATCTTCCTATTTTGTTTAGTTTTGTTGGCCTCAACCTGCAACTATCTAAACATTGAGTTTCCGCTCCACTGAACCATCGTCACCCCTAAACAGTTCAAAAGAAACTGTGAAGCATTCTGTGTTTATTTTGAGCCCAAACCAAAACCCATTTCCCATTTCAGCCCCCCCCCCCCCCAAGTAACTCTCTGTGTAATGGAACATATTGTACGAAAGCAGAAGCTTCTTAAATATTCCAAGAGATTCTCCAGCAAGAAAACCATCAATAGATTAACAGTACTACTTCTTCAAGAGCTAAGCTGTATTTGCAACACTTTGGAGTGAATTCTTATTCCAATGAGGTCTCTTCTCAGCTACAAGAAATATACAGTGCAGAAGGAAGAGACAAAATTTGGGTACAACAACGAGGAGAAGGAATCCAGCATTCATTTAAGCAAACAGAACCAGTGCCACTAATTCTACAAAAGTCCACTGATGTAGCATGAAGATTTTTACAGCCTTAGAAGCTATGCAAAAAAGCATCCCTTCCCTTTAGAAGGAAAAAGAAATTCAAGGAAAAAAACCACACACAGGCAAGACACACCCTTTTCTGAACTGTAAATAAAACAAGAATTCCTAAGCTTTGCTGTTCAAGAACACTGGCACTTCTGTTAAAGAAACACTTTCAGAAATTTTTAGCAATGCCTTTGTAGCCTTCTATTAGATAGTAGCGAGAAAGGACAGTGCTTATTGTTTCGAAGCTTTGCCATGATGGAAGCTCGGCTGCCTGCCTGGATAGACAACTAGGAAACATTTTTAGTCAATCAAGACAAAAGAAGTCTGAGCTTTTCAAAACACAGTAGGCCATCCACTACAGCATGGGCTGAATCCTAGGGACATGAGGAAAAATGAACTTGTAAAGCAGTTAAGAACACACCGGGAGAAAGGCCCCTGGGGAGTGAGAAATGTTTAAAAAGAATTACAACAGTGGAAAGGGCTATAAAAATGCTTCAAAAAAACCCCCCACCTTCCATCTCAATCTTTTTTGGCTATGCAAAAATTTCCCAGAACAAGGTATACAGCTGCACACCAGCTGTTAGTATTTCACATCAGGCAGGGCAGAATGCATGCATGTATGTCCACATATACACACACTTGAATCCAACCAAGGGCTTCTGCAACCAAGAAAGGGAGGGAGGGAGGAAGAACCTGCCCTATGCCTTAAACCAGCGGTCACCAACGGTGGGCCACAGGCCACTAGTGGGCCGTGAGAAAATTTTGGTCAGCCGCAGAGCACCCCCACAAAGCAATTAATCCAGGCTGCACAGAAACACAAGGCTGCACCTCCCACATGGCCCGGGGGAACTCTCCCCGCCCACTCACTCCTTACCCGGTAAACTTGCCTGCTAAATTGCTATTTTTCCTTTTTCCGACCATCATCAGTTCTCTGTGCCGGGAGATTTAGATTAGCTAGGAAGCAGAAAATGGTTGGATTTCTTGCTTTCTAGCTAGTCTTTAGATCTTCAGCTCTGCTTTTAAGTACAGCCGAACCTCCCTTAGGACTGAAGGTTTGCTTGCAAGCAATTCAGTGCAGACTCACGGCAAGCAAATTTGAGAGACTAAGCTAGCTGATGTCAGATAGACAGCTCACTGAATGATTCTGTGAGCAACTCAATCTGCCTGCTTTGCCTGATATTGGGTAAAGGTTGCTCTTTTTATAAAAAAATCAATATTTACATGCATAGTGTGTTGTGAGTTAATTTTGTGAGTTTGCTTGCTAGCAAATTTTATGTGACAGACTGAGGTAGCCGATGGCAGATAGATAGATCTCTGAATGAATCTGTGATTCTGTGAGCAACTCAATCTGCCTGCCTGCTTTGCCTGATTTTGGGTAAAAATTGCTCTTTTTTTATAAAAAAAATCAATATTTATATAAATATTTATAATATTTACATACATGCCCAGCCAGTCACATGACCACCAAGCCACACCCACAAATTAGGCCACACCCACAGAACCAGTTAGTGGTCCCTGGGATCTAAAATTATGAGTTTGGTGGTCCCTGAGGTCCAAAAGGTTGGTGAACCTTGCCTTAAACCATAGTGGCACTATTTTTCTATATATGCTGTTCAAACATATCAGAATTACCAATCATACCTGATTTTAATACACAAATGATCAAACTAGGGTCAACCAATAAAGCCAACTCCCTACCCAGAACAGAAATTCTAATTAAAGAATTTATGAGAGATAGCTGCTTAAATGCAACAGTTTTAATATCCAATGCAATGGAGCCATCACTTCCCTGACATAGTTTTGCACTTTGCATGAAGTGATTTATTTGTGCATTGTGTTATTATAACACAAGCTCCATCTTTTTCATATTTACACAGTGGTGCTGCCACAAGTACATAATAAATTAATACATATAACACATTTATCCCTTGACCACTTTTGGGCACCTGAGCTTCCATGATATTATCAAGATTTTTTCCCCCCTAAAATGGGTTTTAGCAAAACACCAAGGATTCCTTTAAAAAGAACTACCACAGCAAGTATTCACATGCAAAACCCCAATTCATATGGAGATGTGCTTTGCATGCAGTGTGATACAGCACTCCCTAGCAAGGCAAAGAAAGCCATCCATCTGGAAGCAGTTCCCAGAATTCCTTGCCAGCATTGCCCAGTTCCTTAACATACAGATTTGCAATAGGGAAAGAGGGGTAAATGCTGCAGTTTTTTTCACCTGCAACTGTATCTACAGGTATTTCGGGTTCATGTGAGGATCTTGTAGCAGGATATAATAATTAGCACAAACTTCACTAACCTGTTTGCAATGTTCTGACATTTTACCAGTAATACAATACGCAGAAGAAAGCCAAGTTTACACATATCTTCCTTTCCATCCCTTTACGGGGGCAGCAAAATAAGCTGTCACTTCAAATACCATGACACAATAACCATACAAATTATATCCATACTCTGGGGTGGTTTTTTTTTTTTTTTAACACAAAGGTACACATATTTGAACCTGTAGGCAATTAGATTAAAAACTCAAATGGCTTCCTAGCAAAAGAGCAGCATAACCGCAAGAGCAGTTCATGATTGCCTAATGCCGTGATGGAGAACCTATGGCACACATGTCAGAAGCGGCATGCAGAGCCATCTCTGCCGGCACGCGAGCTGTCGCCCCAGCTCAGTTCCACTGTGCATGTGCATGCACCTCTGGTTGTCAGGTACCTGCCGTGAATGCATGGGAGCATGGGAGTCATACACGCATGGGGGGTCATGCATGCATGCATGGTCGCACGTGCATTGCATTATGGGTGCAGGTGCACCTGCGCGTGCACACTTTCGGCATGCGACGACTGAAAAGGTTAGCCATCACTGGCCTAATGGTTACTGAATGCAGTACTAGCTGCACTGTGATGATGGTAGTTACAACAATAAAATGGTTGTAATTTAAATCCATTTGTGGTATCAGTGGAAAGTACAGGTAGTCTTCATTTAACAACCACAATCGAGCCTCTAATTTTGATTATGAATCACTGTGGTCATTAAGCAGGTTACCATGTGACCTCACTCAATTTTACTGCTGTTTTTACAATGATCATTAAATGAATGATATGGTTAAGTGAATCCATTCTCTCAAAAGGGTTGTTTTTTTTTCTGGAAACCAGCAAAAAAGTCACAAATCATAGTGACTTAGGACTGGTTGCAGTGTCCTGTGATTATAATGTGATTGTGTAACCATAGTATATGTGTGTGCGTGCGTGCGTGCACATATATGGCAGTTGTAACTTTCAGAATGAGTCCTAAGTAACATAATTTCAAATAATTGTTAAGTGATTAGTTGTTATACGCGGACTACTTGTAACAGCAAATCACTCATTCTAGATTAACCTCTTTGTGTAATATATACCACAATGTGTAAGATATATGAATTACATTCTCCTGATATAATTATGACATCGAACATGCAAACAAGCTAAACACACTACTAACATGGACAGCATCCTGCCCACACACTTTTATCTTTCTTGGTGACTTCAATCTACCTCATATTAACCGGACCCTTAATGAATGTACCACTGAACCTACACAGGCAACCTTCTACAATGCAGTAACAAATCTGGGACTAGAACAACTAGTAACCAACAACACTAGACTTAACAACTGCCTCGATCTCATCTTCTGCAATAGTTTGAATTCAATTTACAGAATACAAATTAAAGAACCCTTTTCCAACAATAACCACAACATGATTGACTTTTGTCTCAACATACGTCCACACAAAAATCATCACAATGATGGAATCCCCAATTATAACTTCAAAAAAAGCAACTATGATCTTATAAACAACGATCTCTCATCCTTTGATTGGCAATCTCTATTCACTGGATGCAATACTGTAGAAGACCACTACAACGTATTTTTACTTCAAACACACTTGCACACAATCCTTTGAGACAGGATTGACTCTGATGACTGTTGGAGCAAGTCCCTGCAGTTTTCTTGGCAAGATTTTGGCAATGGTTTGCCATTGCCTCCTTCCTAGGGCTGAAAGAGCTGTGATTGGTCCAAGGTCACTTGGCTAGCTTCATGCCTAATGCAGGACTAGAATTCAGGGTTGCCCAGTTTCTACCCCGATGCTTTAACCACTAAACCAAACCAGCTTTCTCCTAAAAGAAGACAGAAAACTGTGGTTTAAGGCTCATAACATGCACAGGATCATTACATTATTTATTTTTTATTTACTTCATTTTTATGCTGCCAATTCCTGAAGGCCCTGGGCAGATAACAGTTGTATCACAAAATTAAACAACATGCACAAACAAGAACAAGACACAAAGAAATAGCAAAAACATAAAAACCAGAAAATAAGAAAGGCTTGCACTCACAAATTCCATCTTCAATCACAATCATAATTTCCTCCTGGGCTAAAAAGAAGGGGCAAAGATGACAGCACCATGTAATGTATTTAGGAGCAGGTATTGAAAAGGGTTCATATTTAGAATGTAAGACTTGGTGCAACTATAGGTTACTTAAAAGTGTACAAGCCAATATTTCTCAATCAGCCTTCCCAAGTTCCCATCATCTCTCGCTAGCACTACTGACCTTTCAACACAAAGTAAGGGAACAATAGCCTGGGTGTAAAAAAAAAAAGCCCATTCAACTACAGTGTGGGTCCAAAATAAGGACTTTGTACAGAATTATACATGGATTAGCTATAGGAAACAAAGTCTGAAAGCAAAAATGTCAAGAGTATATTCATGAACTGGAATACAGCTTAGTAACAAAGTCAGCCAATGAATAGGCATAGCAACTAAGTCAGCCAATGAGGGCTGTTTGGAAACTGAAACTGGAAGGAGCCTAGGCGGGGCTCTATATTAAGCTCAGCAACTCTGAAGCTGTGTTAAGCTCTGAGTCTTGCTTGCCTGCTGCTCTAAAGTGAAACTAACTTGCTTGCTTGCTGAAACTGATATCTGCTCTGAGCTGCCGCTGCTTGTATTTTTGCTTATGTTACCTTGAAAGAATCTACAAATGGTATTGTAAATTGTACTCATATTAATATGTTTATAAAGAAGTTAATGATCCCGCTAAATCAGTCATCTGTGTGTTTTCTGTACTTGAATTTCTGCTGCAAAAAATACCTAAGTTTTAACCTGAAAAATAAATAATTCTAAAACATTTTGAAAAGTTGGAGTGATGCTAACTGAACTGAACAATAATCACAACAGGTTACTAAAATGAATTACGAATCTAACAGTTCGTAGAAGATTTTTCTGCCTCTTTTTCCAATGGTAGCCTCAGGCTATAGCTAAATACCTGTCCCTAAATATTGGCTGGCCTCCAGAGGAACAGAACATCAGAATCCCCAAATAAACAAACAAAAAAGCAAACTATTAAACCCACTGGAAGTTGCCAGAGTAAAGAAATCAGATAATAACCAAGAACCTCTTTATGACTTCTCCTTCCTTGATCCGGATAAAGTTGATGCCCCTTTAGCAAAGAAAAGTAAGAGAAATGTGAATTTTGATATCAGGAACAAGGAGAGAATTCAGTCTTTGCTTTTTTTTTTTTTTACAAAGCAATAAAAGTAAAAAATACTAAAAGTAGGAGAGTGATAAAATAGAGTTCTTCTCTACAACCCCCTTGTGTCTATTCACTTCAGTGAATGCTATTCTTCTCCAATCCCTCTTCAAGTGTTACTATTTCCATGAAGCCTTTACAAAAGTGATTCTTCCCAGCAATCTTAATACCAACCATACTTACTTCATTCTGCAAAACCGATCGCCATAACATGAAATTCAGATGACCTGCTAAGCATAGATGTTTTCCATGGTTAAAAGAGCAAAGCATCGGAAGATTTGCAAAGTATCTTAAAAATTACCCTGACGCATTATTGTTTTGTATGTCAACCATGGAAGCTGGGTAACATGAAAGCTCCCCAACTGTGCTGTGTTGTTGCTGAAGGACTGCAGGGAAAGACATTCAGAAAGTGGTCTTCTTTTCCTATATGCACAACAGGACCTTGGGAAAAAGTGCACGAAATTAATGACGCTAGAATGCTTTGAAGTCTGTTCTTCAGCCATCACTGATCAGAAGAAGTCTGCTCTGCACTCCCACCCAAATCTCTTTGCACTATTCAAATAAGGAAGGAAGACAGAAGAGGGACAGCCAATACAAGGGAGGCAAAATGTAAGATTTTGTCCAAGACAGCTGGCAAGTGGGTTATATAGAAAAATATACCTTCCTTATAGACCTTCTTCTGAAAAGAATGTGCATTTATTAAATATTCCTTTGGCACACAATAGACATAGTCCTGGATATAAGTGTACGTATCTACAAATGGATTGGCTATTATTAATTGGTTATCACTCCCAATTGGCTTGGAATTCTGCAAGTTTCATTGCTCGGTACTGTAACCAGAAGCCTAAAACTGGAGAAAGTTTTATCCAAATAACTGATCTTGCAGTAAAATTAATTCCTATTCAGTGTAAAATTAATTACTTCCATGCTTAAGTGCCAAAGAAAACTATTTCATTTGAGCCACCACATGGTGGTCATTGTCAAAATCTGAGGTTAACTAAGGTTAACTAAATTAATGCAACCAGTGGGAGAAAAGATTCATCCAGAAGATCTCTAAGAGGCCTTCTGGGAAGATTTTAAACGCAAGACAGGAAACCAGAATCAACCTCATTACAGGCTGCAGGTCTTTACTATAGAAAAAAACTTGATGAGTTGGTGGGGATTTTCACAACAGCACAAGTTTGCAGAATAAGAAGAGAAGCTGAAACCATCATAACAGTATGTACAAAATGAAAAATTAGTACCAACCCCTGACTAAAAAGTATTGATTTCACCCAAGATGATCTGAGATAGATTAACTTCTAAACTGTGATCAATTTATTCCAAATAACAAAGGGTTACTCATTAGCTATATTATGACTTGGGACCAGATTACTTTTGGGGCTGTCTACTGTTCTATCCAGGTTCGAGAGGAGGAGCCATCGGCTAAAAAGTGTTGCTGGTGGGGACCAAGAAAATTCCCTTTCCAGACTTACGTGCCTGGAATTTCACTGTCTCTGAAATTAGCTTAGTTCCTAGTTTACTGGCCTTTACAAGAGCCTGAAAACTTCAAAAGTTTTCAGGATCCTGCGGTCCTGGGTGTGCGATAAAGCCCAACTCTTGGCTTGCTTATGATGCTCAGCTGCTGTGTGTTTTTATTTCTGTGTTATTGTATGTAATATGTCTATTGTAAATCATACAGAGTCATGTATATGAGGCAGATTAGAAAAATCAAATATAATTAGCATGTAATTTTTTCCAAAATTAACACAAGAAGGCAAGTTCACATAAAGAGGGTTTAAAAAATATATATATATATATAAAATCATTTCACCTTCAATGATCTTGCCTAGAAACACTGCTTCTGTCTGGAAAGCCTAACTTGACATTTGTCATCCACGCTTCACCATGCATGCTTAACAGTTAGTTATGTGAAGGGAGGGTGCCTTGAAGAATGAAACTTTAAGGCCAGGCTAATTTCCCGCCTATATACAGTATGGGTGAGTACAGAATGTTGCTGGCAGCAAGGACCTGACTGAGATGTCCTACTATTATACAATGAATAAGTGCTAAAACAATCAGCACCTACCCTTTTTCACTTTTTCTACAATTTTCACAATTTTCTACAGAGCAAAAATTGGTTTCATAGAATCAGCAAAACTGGAAGCATGGAAATGATGAGATCTGGAGAGATGTTGACATCTTATACTAATCGGCAAATTGATGATTGCTGGGCTTCCAGGCAAAGACAATATTCAATATTGGGGCTGCTAAACTCCCGGCCCATGGGCCGGATGCATCATGCACTGGCCACGCCCATGCCCGGTTTAATGAAGGGGTAAAAAGGTCCAGATACTGCACGTGATGTCGCTGTGACAATGTGAGTTTGACATCCCTACTCTATAAGAAAAATATTTAATTTGCTATAGGGAAAGATTATTTCCAAGAAAGATCTTGGTAACTATTCATTAGGTAGAAAAATAGATGGAGAAACCAGAATGAATCAGTGACAAGGTGCACTCTAGGTATGTGCAAAACTGCCTGATTTATGAAATATTCCAGAGAATGCCAGAACATGGTTTCAATTGTCCCGGACAGCATTCCAGATGAAAAATGCCCATTTAGGCATTATATTATCCCTGGAATACCTTGAACCATCCCTGGAATATATTGAAGCTGAATATTTTCTTTAAAAACCACATAACTATCCCCTGAAATGCAGGGCTTGGAAGAGGAATAATATGTTTCAATGGGGGAGAAGAAAATTTTGGAGTCCTCAGGAAATTCCATTCCCAAAGTAGTGAATATTGTACATTTTTGACATCCTGTGTTAATTTATTTATTATTTAAATTTATATACCGCCCCCTCTCCCAACTTGGGACTCGGGGCGGTGTACAGCCCAAATAAAACAATACTATTACACAGAAAAGTTTAAAATAGATTTTAAAAAATTAAATTAATGGCTGAAGATTAAAAGTACAAGAAGATTAAAAACAGAGTAAAAAAGTTAAAAAATTTAAAATCATTTTAATAATACTAGGCCAGACCGGCCTGTTGGAAAAGGTGGGTCTTTAATGCGTGCCGAAGGTTTGTAGGTCAGGGATGGTCCGCATCTCCGGGGGTAATTCATTCCAGAGGGAGGGTGCTCCCGCAGAGAAGGCCGCACCCCCGGAGCTGCCAGCCGGCATCGCCCAGCTGATGGCACCCCAAGGAGGTCCACCCTGTGGGAGCGCACTGGCCGGCGGGAGGCCGATGGTGGCAGCAGGCGGTCCCGTAAGTACCCGGGTCCCAAGCCATGAATCGCACCCGGAAGGCCATCAGAAGCCAATGCAGCTCGCACAGGAGCAGTGTAACATGGGAGCTCCGAGAAGCCCCCAGAACCACCTGCGCGGCTGCATTCTGCACCAGCTGAAGCCTCCGGATGCTCTTCAAGGGGAGCCCCATGTAAAGAGCATTGCAATAGTCTAGGCGGGAGATAACGAGGGCAGAAGTGATTGTGCGGAGTGTACC
This sequence comes from Bungarus multicinctus, assembly GCA_023653725.1. NCBI lineage: Eukaryota > Metazoa > Chordata > Lepidosauria > Squamata > Elapidae > Bungarus > Bungarus multicinctus. Next base: position 31,578,805 of record CM042842.1, on the reverse strand, counting down.
CTGATCCAGAAAGGGCCGCAACTGGTAGATTCGACGGACCTGAGCAAAAGCCCCCCTGGTAACAGCCGCTATATGATCTTCTAACGACAGCTGTACATCCAGGAGGACACCAAGATTGCGCGCCCTCTCTGTGGGGGCCAGAATTTCCCCCCCCCACGGCCAGCGATGGAATAAGCTGGCTGTATCTGGGCGCAGGAAACCGCAGCCACTTGGTTTTGGTCGGGTTGAGTCGAAGCCTGTTTAGACCCATCCAGTTCATCCAGACCCATCCAGTTCCGCACGGCTTCCAGGCATCATTAGTTTACTTTACTGTCATTGCACCTCGTACAATGAAATCAAACACTATCTTCAGTGCAATCATGACCATGACCATGACAATAAACAAAAACATACATCCTTTACATATTGAACCGGAAACCCCCGATACCACACCAACACTGCACTATACAGCAGAATTCAAAAGAACTACTGCCCTGGGATAGAAGCAGTTTTTCAGCCTCTTTGTCCTTGTTTTTATTATTCTGTTCCATCTGCCAGATGGTAATAGTTCAAAAAAAGGGTTCCCAGGATGAGATGGATCTTTGAGAATGTTTTGAACTTTCTTAAGGCAGCGGGAGCTATAAAGCTCTTCCAAAGAGGCAAGAGGGCAATCAATGATCTTCTGGGCAATGACATTAACCCTCTGGAGTGCTTTCCTATCTGCCACTGTGCAATTGGCAAACCATACAGAGGTGCAGTATGTTAAAATGCTGTCTATGGTGCAACGGTAGAAGGTCACCAGCAGTTTTTCGGTAGAAAAAGGTAGAAGGTCACCAGTAGTTTTTCGGTAGAAAAAGGTATAAGGTCACCAGCAGTTTTTCGGTAGAAAAAGGTAGAAGGTTAGCAGCAGTTTTTCATTCAGTTGTTGTTTTCTGAGAAGTCTCGGGTAGTTTAATCTCTGCTAGGCCCTTTTGACCAGGGCTGCAATGTGGGCACTCCAGGTCAGGTCCTCTTTTAGGGTAACACCCAGAAACTTAAAACTGGCCACTTATTCCACTCGGTCTCCATTGATAAGCAAAGGCTGGATCTATAATCTATTTACAAATCACCTTCTATAATCCACTATAAGCTCCTTGGTCTTATTGGTGTTGAGGACCAAGTTATTATCTCCACACCACGAAAACAACCGGTCCACCTCATCTCGGTAGGCAGACTCATCCCCCTTGGAGATAAGTTCCACCACTGTTTTATCATCTGCAAATCTAGCAATAGTATTACTAGTGTGAGTGGGAATGCAGTCATGCACATAAAGAGTATAGAGTAAGGGACTCAACACGTAACCCTGTGGTGTACCAGTGTTAGGAATAAGGGCTGAAGAGGTATGATTACCTAATCTGACTCTCTGTGAGCGGCCAGACAGGAAATCCATAATCCAAAGGTAGATTGAATTAGAAAGCCCAAGGTCCAGAAGTTTAGACACTAGTCTATGTGGAAGAATTGTGTTAAACGCACAAAAAGCATCCTCGCATAGCCCCCCCACTGTTCCAGATGAGTCAGAGCAGTGTGAAGAGTGATGGCTATAACGTCCTCTGTAGATCTATTTTTTCTGTATGCAAACTGGTGTTTATCAAATGTATGTGGAAGACCAGAAATGATGTGCCGGAAGACCAATTTCTCAAAGCACTTCATGATGATAGGAGTGAGTGCCACTGGTCTGTAATCGTTGAGGTTATTGATAGGGAACTTCTTTGGCAACGGAACAATGGTGGAAGCCTTCAAACAAGATGGAATAGTGGACTGGGATAAAGACCAATTGAAGATCCTGGTGAAGACTCCAGCCAACTGATCAGCATAGTCTTTAAGCACTCGGCCAGAGATATCGTCAGGACCGGCAGCCTTTCTAGGGTCCACAGCCCTCAGAATGCTCCTCACCTCCAGTTCCTCCACAATGAGGTTGGGGCTACAATTGGCTGGTAGTTGTATTTTATCTGTCTCCGATGTCTTCACTTCAAAGCGAGCAAAGAAATGATTCAGTTCCTCTGCCAAAGAAGTATCCCCCTCAGCAGGGATGACATTGATCGGTTGATGGCTTGTAATTTGTTGAATCCCTCTCACACCTGCCTCATGTTATTGTTATAAAAATTATCCTCAATCTTCCTCTTATAATCAGTCTTGGCCTTCCGAATACCTTTCTTCAGATTAGCTCTGGCAACACTGTATCTTGCCCCATTACCGGACCTAAAGGCCTTAGTCCTGTCAGGCAAGAGGCGCTGGACTTCCTTGGTCATCCAGCGTTTCTGATTGAGATAGATCCTAATATGTTTATCCACAGTGATAGTATTTGTGCAGTGTTTGATATAGCACAGAACAGTCAGGGTGATAAAAGAAGTCCCAATTTGTGTTCTCAAAACAATCCTGAAGTTGCTGGGAAGCATTTTCTGGCCAAGATTTCACTGTCTTTATTATAGGCAGAGTTCGTCTCCTAAGAGGGATGTACGCTGGTGCTAAAAGCAGTGACATATGGTCTGATTGTCCCAAATGTGGTAATTGTATAACCTTATAGCCATGTTTGATGTTGGTATATACTTTGTCCAATATGTTTGTTCCTCTACTAGCACGTTTAACATGCTGATAGAATTTAGGGAGCACTTCTTTTAAATCAGCTTGATTAAAGTCCCCCGCTATGATATGCACAGCATCAGGATACTTATTCTGCTAATTACTAACAATGTTATACAAGAATCCCAAAGCTATGGTAGTATTGGCATCAGGTGGGACATAAATTGCAGTAATCAAAACCACACTGAATTCTTGCGGAAGATATATGGGTTTACATTTAAGAGTCATATACTCCAGTTCCATGGAGCAGTGGCTGTCTACAGTCTTTGTATTGATACACCAGCTTTTGTTCACATAAAGGCTTAATCCTCCCACTTTGATTTTGCCAGAATCTCTACTCCTGTCCTACCGGTGAGCTGTGTAGCCTTCCAGCTCAACAGCTATATCTGGAATGAGTGAATGAAGCCAAGTGATTAGCAAAACACAGCAGTTCTTGATGAATTTAGTCTTTGAAATCTGTAGCCTTAATTCATCCATCTTGTTACTCAGAGATCTTGCATTGGTAAGAAATATACTTGGAATTGAAGGCTTATGTGGAAACTTAGCCTAAAGAAAACCCCAGCATGGCATCCTCTCTTCCTCTTCCTGTTCTTCTTTCTCCACCTCTTCCTCCTTCCTACAGGGATAGTGATCCATGGCTCCCCCAGGGGCCTAGCTGCCTCCTTTGGTATGTTATGAGAATGTATAAAATCATCTGTAATAGCCTTTTCACATTTCAGTCCAGTTTGTAACAAGGCTTGCCAACTATAAATGCTGCTTGTCCCACAGGAATTCAATCAAGGAAAGGATCCAAAACACACACAGAATCATACACACCATACACTGAAAGAAGGAGCGGTTAGCCGCAGCATCCATGTACGCAGCCATCTTGAAAAATAATAAAATCAATTAATAATAATATAATAATAAAAGTGATAAAGTCAATTAAATTTGTATATTAGAGAATGGGACAGAACTCGAATATAAGGCACCTGGAAGACTACAATAGAAGAATATTTATGTCATGGCAAGAAAGGAAGCATCTTCATCGAAAGGGCACACAGGATTAAATCTAGAAGTGGTCTGCACCCCAAAATTACAGAGGAAAGGAGGTAGAACAGGTATTGTGGGCTAACTATGATGTCTTATAGGCTTATCAGTCATCCCAATGAACGGCAACTATAGTTAACTAGATAACTATGATGCTTGAATGAAAGAGGATGAAAAAGAATATATGAAGCCGATGATCAAAGCACATAATGCATCATGCGCAATTTCGGGACCATATGGGAATTATTCAGACCATGAAAAGACTTGATAACAAGAGGTTCATTATTCAAACCTTCATATGAGGATGCAGAATGGAAGGAAACCAGAGAAAGGCATTCTCCAAAGGCAGAATGGTTGCTAGGGAGCTTGTTTTGGTCCAATAATCACAATCCTGAGCATGGAGGGATAGTAAGGAGAACAATCTATTATGTGTTCTTGTTTCTAAAACTGAGTCTCAAGTTTGAGGAGATTCAGATAATAATATATAGTCCAAATCCAGCAGCAGTCTTATTGTAGAATCAAAGATGGGAGCAATTGCTATGGTGAAGCATCAGCAACTGCAAAATTGGGGAGAAGAAGTTCAGAGAAACATCCTTGTGTCTCTTTTTCTTCTGATTGGAACTGATTGTGAGATTTTTTTTTTTTTTTAGAAGATTAGGGTTGGGTAAGAGATTACTTTGGTGCCTGGAGATTAGAACCTGAAATGTGGTTGAAACAAGGCTCCTGTCAACCTTTTATGACATAGCAAAAACGTTTGGGTGGAGATAAAGATAGGAACTTCAGGTGAGGATAACTTTCAGAATCTGTCACTCTAAAAACGTATTTTATAGTAACTTGTAAATGAGAAGAGCTATGTTTAGATAAATGCTTGCCAATGCTTAAGACAGTGTATTTATTGTGTGAGCTTCTCTAAACCACAAGAGACAAAAGTTTCGTCCATTTGAGGAAACAAATTTGTTACTCTTGCCCTCAATTTCCCTCCACACTCCACAAGGCAGTAAGTCAATTAACAAAATATTATGGACATGAAGTACATTAAAACTAAGTTAAATAGAATGAAGTGGAGAAAGTAAGACTATCAAAAGAATAGTCAGATTTCTGAGAACTACCATACTTTCAATGTGATGGCCCAAAACAAGCTAGGTAGATTAAGCAGAAGATGTGCCTAGTCATCAATGCTATTATGCAGAAGGCAGGTCTACTGTAAAAGTCTGCAAATGCATAGATGTATATGTGAACCTCCAAAGAACACAATGAAGGTCTTATAAGTAGAATTGCACAATATTTCAATAAATTTGTCAAGGGTGTACTTAAGTGAATGTGTATGAAAGAGAGTAAAAGTACGGTATACCTGCACGTACATTTAATTTTTCCCCATTATCCAATTCCAAAGGTTTATAGGTTAATCTTTATAGATTAGAGAAGTGAGAATATCACGTTACTTGATTAAATACTTCAAATTGCATTGTGTCTTATTTATATTGTAATGTATTGCACTGCATTGTATTACAGTGAAATCTCAAGTTTATGGATCCACATTCAATGGATCACAGAAGCAATGAGCAAAATCTGAATCTGGACTTTTTCACCAAAGACCACTGCTTGGCAAATCAATGTGGACAGTGCCCTTACATTTATGTAAAATTATGTTAATAATGTTTAAATTATGTTTAACTACATAAAGAATATAAAATTACACAGATCATTAAATTTGGTTTTAATAGACATTTGACTTTAATAGAACCCCATTCCCATAACTGGACCATATCTCTGAAGCTTTAGTACTATGCATTGAAAAATAAATTGGGAAATATAATAGCCTCACAGAATTATAGGAGAAACTTGGCTGAAATCCAAAGTTGTAGGATCCTAAATATAATCTTTACTTCATTTGATTTCAGATAACTTCTGCTATCTATAAAATCTAACCGTCAGTGTTATTAACTAAAAACTTTGTTTGTTTCCCCTCTTTGTGGCAAATGGAAGTACTTCATCATGGATTCCATCCTTAATGAAATGGCTTTCTATGATTCACAATTCAAACAGAGTTGAGGCTACAAATGGAGACCGCTCCGCGCTACATTCCAGAATTTTTTTGATAAGGAGAATATTTGTAGTTCAAGATTGAAATGAGTGGTCCTTGGTGCTCTCTGTGCTTGGTTGTTTCCTTGCAGAATTTTCATTACCCAAACTAGGTAACATCATCAGTACGAGTTCTAGTTTGCAAGAAAATAACCAAACTCAGAGAAACCAATGACCTCTCTTTTGATCCCTACCCCACCCCCCCACCCCCCCCAGACATACTGGATAACTTTGTTTCAGTCCCTTTAATCACTGGCTAATGTTCTTCTTAGGGCAATCTCTCATTTCTCGTTGGCGTCCATGCTAGTGATTTTAACTAAAAATACATGGGGAAGTAAACCTGTATCTGACTGGGTCTGAAAGAGAAAACAAACAGCTCCTCAATCACTCCAGCCCAGGGAAAGCCTTTACACCAATTGACTATTGGGCCAATCCCAATTTTTGTCTTTATTCAGATGCCAAAAATACTAAGGCTGGATATAGGATGGGCTTTCTGCTAAAAATGAAAATACTGCTTTCCGAAGCAAAGAGGATTAGCTTCATCCAACAGGAGTCCTACGTGCCATAGTTTACATTTAATTAAAAGGCATTTAACCTCCCTGGTTTAATAGCTTGAATATTTTATATCATAAATATGCACACAATGAACAGTAGAAGTAGCACTTTAAATGTTTTCCATTGAGAACATTCAACACTTATAATGACTGCAAGTAGTACATGAAAACAGTCTAGCTATCACAGTCTCAACACTACAGGTAGCCCTCATTTAGCAATTGGCACCAACAAATTGGTTGTTAAACGAAGCTGTTACTAAGTGAAACCAAGACTCTCCTTATGATTTTACTTCAACTTTTCTTTTTCTTTACAGACTTGCAAAGACCACAAATAAATGAGAGGATTGGTTGTAAAGTTACTTTTTTGTATCACTGTTCTGTGAACAGTCACTAAATGAGGATAAAGTTTGGTCAAAGTTTGTAATAAAGATATTTGAATTGATAAATGAGGCATTCCTGTAATTCACTTTATGTAGGCAGAGCAGCTTTCCAAAAATCTTCCCAACCAAACACTTAGAAGAGAGGAGACAATATCTGCTATCCCTGAATTGGGAGAAAATATACCTTTCTTCCTACAACTAGAGTTGTAGGCTCTAAGACAGCGGTGTCAAACTCGTGGCCCACGGGCTGTATGCATCACGCACTGGCCACCCACACCCCATTTTAGCAGAGGGGGAAAAGTCATGATACGCCATGTGATGACATGACGCCACCGATTTGATACCCCTGCTCTATGGTAATCAGTGATACTTACCCCACTGCGCTTTGTGAGTCAATGGCAAGTGATGATTCAACCAGACCACACACAGACCCTAGATGAAATCTGGTCCATTTGGAAAGGAAAGTGGAAAGCTATCATCATATCACTTGAGGACAGGCCTTGAGGCTCTGAGATTTTCAGAGTACCTGTCTGACTAAATTAGTTACAGACCAAGACAAGACTGTTTTGGGCGTGTAAGTTCAGAACAGAAGCATATTCAAGAAACCTTTTAAAAAGCTGCCTACCAAACCTATGTTTGCCTGTAACTGCTGTGCTTAGCTGAATTCTAATGACCGGGCAGAAAATATACTATATAAATGCAATGAAAAACTAAGTTTGGATATAACATTAAACACTTTTGAAGCATCTCCCTCTCCCTGTTCTCTCTGCCTTTGAGTCAGTGTTGACTCTTGACAACTGCCTGGACATGTCCCTGTAGTTTTCTTGGCAAAATTAGCTCAAAGTCACCCAGCTGGTTTTATGTCCAAGATAGAAGTGGAACTCAGTTTGCTGGTTTGTAGCCACTACACTAAAAATGGCTTAGAAGTAAATCTGACTGGTATTTGTTTTTATCATCCTTCAGAAGTTAGGTCAAGATCTCCATAAAAAGGGCTATTTGTTGTAAGCCACCCAGACATACTTGTTTGTGATATGGACAGCCATGGGGGAAAGAGAGGAGGGAGGGAGATGGTCTATGGATGTTCTAGGAAATCTACACTTCAAGTTTTTTTTTTTAAATCATTCTTGCCATTACAGGCAGTCCTCATCTTATGACCACAATTGAGCCCAATGTTTCTGTTGTTAAGTGAAACAATTGTTAAGTGAGTTTTGCCCCATTTTGCGACCTTTCTTGCCTTGGTTGTTAAGTGAATCGCCGCAGTTGGTAAGTTAGTAACCCGGTTCTTAAGTGAATCTGGCTTCCCCATCGACTTTGTTTGTCAGAAGGTTTGCAAAAGGAGATCACATGACCTTGGGAAATAGCAACGGACAGACATTATGAGTCAGTTGCCAAGCATCTGAATTTTGATCACATGATCATGGAGAGGCTGCAAAAGTCATAACAGTGAAAAATGGCTGTAAGTCACTTTCTTTCTGTGCTGTTTGCAAACTTGGAACAATCACTAAACGAGCTGTTGTAAAAAATGAGGACCACCTGTATTGGGAAACTGCAGCAAGCTGTGTTTGGAAAGGGTTTCTCACTCCTTGGCCCACGAATTGGCACTTTCAGATTAGTTCTTCTCTAATTTCCTAAAAAATAACTTCAGGCAGAATAAGTTAACCATGGTAGAGCTCTATATGGTAATACAGTAAAAATTAGGGAAAAGACAGCTCATCATTTCTGGATTGTTGTGGAGACTGTACTGGACCGGGCGCTGAAAAAAGCAGTACTAATCTAGATACCTTTAGGGCAGAACTACTTTGTGAGTCCAGGTTGCTTTTTACCTGTTTTGCCATTAGGTTGATTTTCTAAAATAATATTAAAGACCACCGAAGTCTGACAGGCGGAAATGACTTCCAGAGGGAAGGGAGGTTTCAAGCCAGATTCATGCCTTTACACAAACATTAAAGAAAGTGCTGTAGCCTTGGAATCTACTATTAATACAGAGCAAGGAAAAAGTAAGCAAAGATGCCATGTTAAGCGAATAAAGGAAGAAAACCCCTTTCGTGTCTTCAAAGCACAAAGCTCTCTTGTTCCCTTGCTCTTCAGAACGGATGGATAATTTATATCACAAACTATCCCTGCCAGCTGGCATGCCTACTACAAATGACAGATTGTGAGGATTGCCTTCATAAGATAAGCATGAATTGAAATTCTCCTAGTCTTATGTTCTTCTCTCTGTTGCTTGAATTTTTGGCACCATTTCCCAATACCCAGCACAAATCACTTAATAACACTGCTAATCTGACTCTAGGACCAAAAGCTCATTTAAGGAAATTTGGGGAAACATAGATATATGTGTGTGTGGGGAGAAAATGCTACCTGAGCGAGAAAACAGCCGTAGGAGAGCTTGTTGCTGCCAAGCTCCACTGCCACAACCAACAGTAAAAAAAACTTCTGAAAACAGCCACAACTTCTCTCTTGTCAACAGGTACCAAAAATCAGCCTTATAATGTTCATTATCTGTATTGCCTTTCCAATCTCTTGTTCTAATTATCAGCAGTACTAAGAACTAGCTTGGATTGCAGTCTGATTTCTGTTTGTAGCTATTGGATGGTCTGAGCACACTTAATCCCTAAAATAATCTATCCCAATTTCCATTCAGACACACAAATCTATCCTCCAAAAATTTACTTCCCTACCCTTGTAGACAGAAATTCATCTGCAACAAGGAATAGTGTCAGTATATTTCCATGCCAAAAAAGTCCACGATAACAAGTGAACATACAATCCTAATTTAGAATACAGCAGCCAGAAAGCTGTATTTTTCCCTTGCAATAAAAGGAAAATAAAGGTTCCTCAACCAGCCACCCAAAACCTCATTTTCTTTAGCTGCTAGCTCTTTCAAAGTACAGAGTGAGACATAAGAAGTTTGGCATGAAGCTTTAACACAGAGCTATGACCACACATGGGGTATTCTGTTCCATTTGGTCCTTTCAGATTAAGCACAATGGAAACATTTTAGCTGTGCAAAGCATGGAACACTTTTAACACCCATCGGTGCAATGGCTCCCAGCCGAGACCAATGTAGTGTGCTAGCATTGCTGAATCTTCTTACAGAAACGCTTACAGAAATTGAACCAATTTAAACACATCCTAGGGAAGGTAATTTCTGGATAAATCTATACAAGAAACATTAATTTTGATTAGTCCTTAGAAAGCCTAAACAAAACCACAATTTACCTTTAGTACATTGATTTTGCCAAGTTAAGCAAGGATGATTAAGACAAGAGACAAACACAGGAAGTCCTAAAACTCTTTTGCTCCAATGTATTTTTTTTATTTCAAAACAAAATTGGGGAAAATAATAGTGGAGAAGGCAATTTGGCCTGGAGCAAGCATAGGCAGGAAGGAAGTTTAAACCTTTTCTCACTTTTTCACATGAAATCAGACTTCTCTTTAAACCACCACCCCTCTTCTCATTCTTTTGGCTTATTCTACTGAGAAAACACATATTTACCACAAGGATGCATGTGGTTTCATTTTATCCATTCTCCTTGCTTCAGCCTGAAAACAAGAGCTTTCTAAGATTCTAGTGCTAGTTCTCCATATGTGGTGGAGGTGCTAGAAGAGAGGAAGCAGAACAGGGAAGAGGGCAGAAAAAAATAAACCTCAGATGAACATAAGAGGAGGTGGTAGCTATTTTGCAATGCTGCCATAATGTTTGGCTATAACACTATTAATGGGGCTGCACTTCAGCATGAATTCAAAAGTCACAGTCATACCCTTTTCAACCAAGGGAGTTGTCCCTACTTCTAATAATTTTTTATTTTATTTATTTATTTGTCAATTTGTCAATTGCTTACAAGATAATAGGTATAAATAAAAACATAGTTATGAGTACATGGATACATATAAGAAAAACAAAATATAAAAGAAACAATAGGACAGGGACGGTAGGCATGTTGGTGCGCTTATGCACGCCCCCTACAGACCTCTTAGCAAAGGGGTGGGGTCAATAGTAGACAGTCTAAGGTTAAAGTTTTTGGGGTTTGGGGAAGAAAACACAGAGTCAGGTAGAGTATTCCAGACATTGACCACTCTGTTGCTGAAGTCGTATTTCCTGCAATCAAGTTTGGTGAGATTAACCTTGAGTTTGTATCTATTGTTTGCTCTTGTGTTGTTATGGTTGGAGCTGAAGTATTCATTGACAGGTAGGACATTGCAATGTATGGTTTTATATACTATACTTAGATTGGACTAAGGCGGCGTAGTTCTAGGTTTTCTAGATCTAGAATTTTGAGTCTGGTGGCATAAGGTATTTTGCAACGAGTAGAGGAATGGAGAACTCTTCTTGTGAAATATTTCTGGACTTTCTCAACTGTGTTAATATCAGATACGTAATGTGGGTTCCAGATTGATGAGCTGTATTCGAGTATTGGTCTAGCAAATGTTTTGTATGCTCTAGTTATTGGTGTAATATTACCAGAAAAAAAACTATGTAAGATTAGGTTAACAACTCTTAACGCCTTTTTGGCTATGTAGTTACAGTGGGCTCTAGCACTTAGATCATTAGAGATGAGTAATCCAAGATCCTTGACAGAGTTTGGATCATCAACAAGGTCTTGACTATTCAGCCTGTATTTTATTTTCTGATTTTTTTTTTGCCAATATATAGGACATTTTTATACTTGACCATGGCTACAGAAAGTATTTTACTTTTTCTATCCTTATTTTTTGGAAGTATTTTGCCTCTTTTCTTTTCCTCTTCCGCTAACAATATTTTTCATGCTGGTTACTCTAATGTTTCTCTGGATCTCCCTAATTTCTTATCGCCATCTTTTACACCTCATTTGTAGCATTCATCTCACTTCTCTTGCACATCATTTTGTTTTATATTATTCCTTAAACGGGTTATTTTTATTCTCATTCTTCAGATCCTACCTGTCTTTTTTCTAACTGTCTTTAAAATTTCACATTATTTTACTTCTACATTTTTACATTATTTGCTTTTTTCATTGATGCTTGCCTTGGCTCAGGGTAATATGTTTAAGTTCAATGTTTCTCCTCACCTTGAGCCCCCACTTTGAGCACATCCTTAGCTGTCCCGTATCACTGGAACCCTTATAAATTGGCTCAGTTTATCCAGTATCCATTTCAAGGTTGGATAAGTTACCTTTTCACTCAGGGCTATATAAAAAATAGCTTCAACTTCCTCTAACTTTTCTCCTATATATCACAAACCCCTTTAATATATACAATATATACAATATCCACACATCTACTGGAATTAGCCACCTCAAGTTCAAAATAAAGATTATTTGAAATTTTATTTTTAAATTTTTTTGTCTAATCTTATCTTGGAGATTAGCCTATCACCACACTTCATAAAACTGATATTGATTTGTTATTTGTTATAACATAATTAAAGGAATACAGGGAAATAATCAGTTAAGTCCGTGAATAAACCAAAGTTATGAAGAAGGAAAAAATTAAGGTGAGCTTTTTTTAAAAAAAGCACATGCCACAGCATATATATTGTATCAAAAAGAAAGACCATGTTAGCCACCTGTGAATTCGTAAATAATATCAAAGATTCAGAAGGAAAAATTATTGACAGCTACTGAATCAAAGGCACTTATTTGATTGAAAAGGTAATAAACTTAACTTTAAAAGTTAATCAAACTTAATTGCCTCAATATTGAAGGCTTATTATAAATGAACATTGATTGTGTTCAGGGAAGAAGACAAAAGAACCATGCACATTTTTTTCAAAGAAATAAAAAAGACCTTTCTTTTCAGCAGAAGCTAAATCTAAGATACGATATGGGCAAATATCAAGCTGGTGGAACACATAACCTACCTATTCATGAAGTGCTGTTCCCCCAAGAATCCTACTTGTACCTATCTTCAAATGCAATATTCAAAACTGGCAGACCATGTACAACATAATACCTAGCTAGGAACAGTGTCAAAGTATATCACTGTAATTCTAACCCTCAGCACATCTATGTGCATGTCTGCACATGCACGCACACAAACACACACATCAGGTTTCCCTGTTATTTTGTGGAGCACCTGAATGGGCAAAGCTTAGCAAGATTGACTTCTTTCTCCCCATGGCATCTTGTGAGTCAGGCTCACGCTCATCCAGGATTAAATCCCCCTTTGAGGCTCGCTCTCCCTCCTTTCTTTTTCAGAAGCCACAGGAGGGGTCTGGCTTTAAGACCTTTTGATGGCGTTGTCCCACCCCTTAAAAGGAGGGATCGCTGCTCTGTCTCTCCAGGGCAGCTTACTTGATGTCAACAGTGGTGTTTTTTCAATGCCACACAAACTTTTCTTTTGTTTCTGTACATCACAGATAGAGACAACTGTGGGCCCTCTGGGTGTTTGGGACTTTAATTCCTGGCAGGAATCACCAGCTGCTGTTGCAAATTCATGATTACATTCTTCCACAAACTTTTTTAAATTCTGGTGCTAAGAGCTTTCTAATTTGGGGGGGGGGGGGGGGGAGGAGGAAAAACCTATTGTCATTATTGTTAACTGAGCGTTCCAGTACCATTTTGAAGCATTTCCAGCACAAAGCCCACTGGGTATGCCAATACTGTCACCCAGCTTTGAAGACCAAAGTTTGCTGTTGTGATACAGTAAAGAAGGTGGAAGGGGAAGACTATCCCATTCATTTAAACAAGGCCATTCCTGCCATTTGGAAATAAATCTGTGCTATCTACAAAGTTCCATCTTTAAGCAGGAAGGGATACAGGAAACAGTGGGACCCGCTGGGAAATTTAGCAAGACCTTCAGGATACTAAAGCTACATTAAAACTCCCACCACCCCATTAGCTCATGCATTCTTTTAATGTGGTCTGGAACAAAGAGCCCATTGAATTTGGCATGTAGGCGGCCTGAGACAGCATAGAGCTGTCTAACACATTATTCTGTGACAATCTGGTGTAAGACTGAGCTCTTGATTCAAGTCAATTTTTCTTATAATTGCTACTCACTCTGTTACGCTAGGAAGCAGCTGCCTTTTGCCTTGGTCCATTCAGAGAAAAGTGTTCTCTCCCTCTCTTTCACACACGCACGCTTTCTTTTTCACATACGCAGACACAACAGTGGTATTTAAAAAGCAGAAAGATCCCATTTTTTTTTCTTTCTTATGCATTTTGCTTCTAAAATCTTAAAATCCAATTCAGAGGAGAGAAAACTACAGGCTACTCATGCTTAGGAAAGCAACACAGGATATTCTTAATAAACAGGGATCCATAAGATATAGGACCTATAACTCGACGGAACTCAATCAGAAATCTGGAATATGGGGTGTGGTGGGGGGAAAAGACAGGAGTAGGTAATGGAAACGTATTTGCAACGGTATACATTTGAGAATACAGTCAGACATGGATCAAATCTACTTTGCAACATATGTCTCTGGAAAACAATACAGATAGTCTTCGACTTACAGCAGTTCGTTTAGCAATAGCACTTATATACCACTTTAAAGTGCTTTACAGCCCTCTCTAAGCGGTTTAGAGAGTCAACATATTGCCCCCAACAATTTGGGTCCTCATTTTACCTACCTCGGAAGGATGGAAGGCTGAGTCAACCATGTTAAGTGACTATTTGGAGCGGCAGCACTGAAAAAAAGTGACTTATTAATGTTTTTCTCATATTTACGACCGTTGCAACATCCCCATTGGCAACTGACTCATATTTATGGTGGTTGCTATATCTCAGGATCATGTGATCCCCTTTTGCGACCTTCTGACAAGCAAAGTCAATGGGGAAACCAGATTCACATCACAATTGTGTTGCTTACTTAACTGTAGTGACTTTCTTGCAGCTGTGGCAAGAAAGGTCATAAAATGGGGCAAAACTCACTTAACTAATGTTTCACTTAACAACAGAAATGTTGGACTCAACTGTGGCCATAAATCAAAGACTGCCTGTAGATAATATATATATTCTTCTAACTACAGCTTACAAGCTTTTATATGTTGATTGTCTTCCTAGAGGGAAAAAAAACTGGTATCTTTGAAATAAGCTTGAAGGCAGGAATACAAAGGGAAGAACCAGAACCAGATTCTAAATAATTCAGAAGTAAAAAAAGTTGTTGGAACAAATAGTGGTGTGAGTGTAGCCTTTCAAATTTTTAACAACCAGGTCTGTGGACATGGCTTGGTGGTCATGTGAGTGGATGGACGTGGCTTGATGCTCATGTTATTGGCTGGGTATGGCCAACTCAATATCACTCACATTGAGGCACACATCTCCTCGCCTGGCCTCTCATGACTGTGGGATGCTGCAACAGTCGTAAGTGTGAAAAATGGTCATAAGTCACTTTTTTCAGTGCCATTATAACTTTGAATGGTCACTACATGCAAAAAGTACCAGCAAAGGAGGGGAAAAAAACTCCAGAGAAGTTCCTGAGACAGGAAGTCTAGTCTTGCCAAGAATGTAATAAGGATTAACGGAGAGGCAGTTTCTGTAAGCAACATCAGAATGTTTTCTCTCTGCCTTCCTTACAGGATTAGGCCAGTAATTTCTTCTAACAACCGGTTCTCCGAACTGCTTAGAATGTTAACAACCCATTCTAGCGAATAGGTGCGAACTGGTAGAATCCCATCCCTGAGTGTAGCAGGTTTGCAAGTCTTTAAAGCAACTCAGTCTTTTCCTGGGTATCTGGTCATTACAGCTACTGTGTGATTCCAGAAAAAGGCACAATTAGTTCAAAGAGTTTCAAAGAGGGATTCCATTCAGCCTCTGAAACACATTTTTGCCTTTGAATCAGAAGTGCTGCACAGCCCTATTACACACACTTAAAAACAATCAGCCCAGAAATAAATGTTACATGCCATTCAGTAATAGTAAAGCTAACTTGCAAGAGAAAAGAAAGTCAAATAGAAAAATAATGCTGTAAATTAAACGCAGCATAAAAATCAGCCCCAGACAATTGCTTGGAACACAAAGAATAAACCAGAGGTAGTATTCAGTAGATTCTGACCAGTTCTGGAGAACTGGTAGTGGAAATTTTGAGTAGATCAGAGAACCAGCAAATACCACCTCTGACTGGAGATTTTACAGTATCCTTCCCTGCTACGCCCACAGAACCGGTAGTAAAAATTTTTGAATCCCACCACTGGAATACACTCCTGTGTGAGGATGCCTCATCACTTCCCATCTGATGTTCTGTTTATTTAGTAAGGATATTTTCTGATTTTATTGAGGATGTTTTATTTTTACATCCAACATTAAAAGCCAGTGTACAGCTAAAGAGCTGGAATAAAAGTGGGGAAATCCAGGAACTACTAGGCTACCCCAGGGGTGGGTTTCTACCGGTTCTGTCCACCTCTGTAGAACCGGTAGCTCTGAAGAGCAGCAGACATAGAACCGGTTTATGTCTGCTGATATTTTTGCCCACCCGCCCACCTGGGTTCTTACCTGACTTTTATTTCCTGCTTTTTCAACTTCAGCAGCCCGTGCAAGGCACAGCTGCAGTTAAAAAAACAGGAAAAAAGTACTTTTTCAAAGGCTGCTTCTTGGCAAGCAGTGCTGCTCAGCTGTCCAGGCAGCAGGCTGATGACGATTTACAGGCGCGTGCCCAGCAGCGTGCAGGGAAGCACATCGTAAAGCAGTGTGCAGGGAAGCACATCGTAAATCACTGAACCTCGTAAATCACCGAACCGGTAGTTAATCTTGTCGGATACCACCCCTGGGCTACCCTCAACCATGAAAACTCACCCAGATCCCTCTCCTCAGCCAACCAACATAGGATTTGTTGTTGTGGGGAAAAAAACAGGAGATGGGAAAGCTACATATGTTGCTTTAAAAGCTACTGAATGAAAAAATACACACACAACACATACACACACACACATATATATACACATACATACATACATAGACACACACACACACATACATACATCAACTAATGAATCCAAGGGGAAACTTTTTATTTGCACAAGACCAGGGTTAGAATCAGAATTTAGACTTGTGTTTACCATTCTGGCTTTCGGGGGTTCATGTGACTGATATTCTGATCTTTGGAAGTCTGAAAGAGTTAAATCATTTGCCAAATGAGTTACCAATATAAAAACTGTTGTCATGCCACATGCCTGTTCACTAGCCTGGCTGAGAATTCCATATCAGAGTTCTCCAACCTTTTTTGGATGGGGTATTTTACCTGAAGAATGAGAGTATGTTTAGCCCTTTAACAGCAGGCTGTTCATTCAGACTAGACACTATTAGTGAGCACAGACAGTTACCAATTTACCAAAAGATTACCTTTTATTTTCTCTATCCCCACTACATTTTATTTTATTTATTTATTTATTTGATTTGTCAATCGCTTACAAGATAATAGGTATAAGTATATAGTTCATAGTTATGAATACATGAAATGGGTACATATAAGAAAAATAAAAGAAACAATAGGACAGGGACGGTAGGCACGTTGGTGCGCTTATGCACGCCCCCTACAGACCTCTTAGGAAAGGGGTGAGGTCAAAAGTAGAAACTCTAAGGTTAAAGTTTTTGGGGTTTGGGGAAGAAAACAGAGAGTCAGGTAGAGTATTCCAGACATTGATCACTCTGTTGCTGAAGTCCGTATTTCCTGCAATCAAGTTTGGTGCGGTTAACCTTGAGTTTGTATCTATTGTTTGCTCTTGTGTTGTTATGGTTGAAGCTGAAGTATTCATTGACAGGTAAGTCATTGCAATGTATGATTTTATATACCATACTTAGATCGGACCGAATACGGCATAATTCAAGGTTTTCTAGGTCTAGAATTTCAAGTCTGGTGGCATAAGGTAGCTTATAACGAGTAGGGGAGTGGAGAACTCTTCTTGTGAAATATTTCTGGACTTTCTCAACTGTGTTAATATCAGATACGTAATGTGGATTCCAGACTGATGAACTGTATTCGAGTATTGGTCTAGCAAATGTTTTGTACACTCTAGTTAGTAGTGTGATATTACCAGAGAAAAAGCTACGTAGGATTAGGTTAACAACTCTTAATGCCTTTTTGGCTATGTAGTTGCAGTGGGCTCTAGCACTTAGATCATTAGAGATTGAGTACTCCAAGATCCTTGACTGAGTTTGGATCATTAACATTCTTTCTACTTACCCTTGCCACTTTTCCATATAGGTGGGTCACTTCCAAACAAGGTTCTGGGCACCTCAGTTTTATTTCCTAAACAAGCCTATGGACTTATTTGGGAATATAAATACATTCCAGAACAAAGACGATGCTTAAGATTGTTCCCTAGCTTTTGAACATGCTGGCTTCTCCTCTTCTGTTGTATTGAGCTTTTGAGGACATTTTTAATAGATAGAAATGCAAGTGGGAAAGAAAATCTGAGAACAGGAAGATTTTTGTGGCATGCCAGCATCACTGGGCACCATTTTGGGGACCTAACTGTACATAGTTCTCGAACCCAAAATTTATGCTACTAGATGAGAAATGTGTTAAGTGAGTTTTGCCCCATTTTATAACTTTCCTTGTCACATTTGTTAACTGAATCACTACAGTTGTTAAATTAGTAATCTGATTGTTAAATGAATCTGGTTTCCGTATTGACTTTGCTTGTCAGAAGGTTGCAAAAGATGATCATATGACCCCCACATCACTGCAACCATCGTAAATGTGAGTCAGTTGTCAAGCATCCAAATGTACATCATGTGACCATGGGGATGCTGCAATGTTCATACGTGTGAAAAATGGTTATAATTGACTTTTTCCAGTGTCGTTGTAACGTCAATCACTGAATGTATCGTTGTAAGTTGAGGACTACCTGTACACATACTGTATAATGAGGGCAATTACTAAGAAACATGGAGTGTATAGTATTATTAGATGAACACTTCAATAATTGACAGGATCATAATTCAGCTGGGACAACATTACTTAAGAACAAATCCATCTTAAACTGCTAATTTTATCAATTACAAGACACGTTATCAGGCTCCTGCAAAGCCAAATATTCCGGAGAGCGAGACAGCCCTGTAAGTTTTGAAAGATAGATGCAAAATTTTAATGAGCCAGCCTGCTTACCACTGATTTCCAAGTGAAAAGGGAAAAAAATATTGCAATTCCTTTCTTTGATGGGTTTCCCAGCACTGGTGGCATTTACATTACCCAAGCCGTGTTTAATGCAGCTGAGACTGCTGCAATTCAAGGTAAACTTTTCCTGAAAGATAAGGGAACCGTTCTAATGCAAATACAAACACAATGAGATTTAGTTGAAAGGCACCCTACTTGGTTGTTGGCCACACCTGAAATAAAAACAGTGTTATTGGAAATGATATGAGGTCATACATAGCAAAGGTTAAAAAATACCCTTGGTTACAATCCTGAATTAAAGCAGAAGACCAACGACCCACAGATACTTCTTTTTATTTTAAATTCATCTGTGCTTAGAGTTTGCATCTGGGGATGCAGGAAAAAGGGCTATGCTATCCCCTGAATTTAAACAGAGCTTGTATGTCTCAAAGCTGCACAAGCTGCCACTTCTTTACACTCCTTCAACTCCTGACAGAGTTGTTGGCCAGCAGCCACAGTACAGTGCACTCAAATAACCTCATCCTAATATGTCACCTGGGAAAAGTCTATGACTGTTCTAGAATAACTTCTGCTAAAATGAGAAGAATTGCTACACCATTTTGGCAACTATGAGTCACAACAGTCCTGCAGTTTCAGAAATAGAGGGTATTTGTACAAAAAAGTGTCCTTTATGGTTCAAAAATCCAAAAATCTTGATTTATTAAATCTGGAGTATATAAAAACATTTGCCAGAAAACATCAAATTAACTAATTCAACAACTTTAGCTGTAGCATAGATCCCCAGTTGCCATCTTTTTCATCTTACTCACTTAATCAGGGAGTTAAGCAGTATTCAACAGAAAGTCCATATTTTATTAAATAATTGTGCAAAACCTTCCATTGAATGCTTCAATTGTTTTCCATATACTGTCTAAATTATGGCCAAAATCAAACATTCTGAATCATTCACATTGTATGGGTTACCCAAGACCAGGGATCTTCAAACTTGAGAACTTTAAGACTTGTGGACTTCAACTCCCAGAATTCCTCCTCCAGTCATGTTAGCTCAGGAATTCTGGGAGTTGAAGTCTTAAACTTGCCAAGTTTGAAGACCCTTGGCCAAGATTGATAAATTTTTGAACTGTTATTCTATAATCTATGCTGTTCCATAGGCAGATAAAAGAGGGATTGCCCAGAAAAACCGATCATCTCCAATTCATAGGGTTCCACGTTGAATAGTGCCTTAGCATGAATGCATGTATCTATATATTCAACCAAGGCCAAGAGATTATAGACAAATGAAATTGTCTATAGACCTTTTCACAATCACTGATTAAAATTGAGATAATTGCCAAAATTGTTCTTTGGTTTGATAGACCGTTTGTAAATCAGCTTTTTGCCATCCATGCTTTATAGTATGCCTTCTGTAGGCTCAAATAAGGTCTCTTTCATTTAAATACAGGATTACTTACTTTCTGTTATTGGCTTTATTTCTCTTTTTGCTTACATTTTCACCTGGGTTCTTTCCAAATTAAACTCAGTTGTTCTCATCTATTTCCAACCTCTGCTTTTCTTTCACTGGAAATATTGCCCTTCAATGTTTGAACTACTGAATCTTCCACAATATTTAAGTGAATTTTTCAAAGTTTATTTGTTTCACTCAGGACATTTTGGAAATCATTTTTCTCTAGCCTTGTTAAACTTGCTGTATTTTTCTACATTATTTTAAATTGCGGGTTTATGCAGGGGGTTTATTGCAATGCTGCATGCAACCACTGAGTTACATGCAAGTATTAAGAATTATTACATTCAGCCTGGCATATTTTTCTTCTCTACTAAGCCTACAAAACTTTTGTTTCTTTTGCATTGTTCTTGGCCACAATTTTAATTACAGACACAGTGATATCAACAATATTATATTAGGTATAAACATTCAGGAAATTATTTCCCTAAATGCTAACATATATCTGCTAAATAGCCTTTAAAAAGAGTCTTTAATTTATTAATCTGAGCTATAATGCCAAACGCAGATAATTCCTAGTATAAGAGATACTACAGGTGAAACTTGAAAAATTAGAATATCCTGCAAAAGTTCATTTATTTCAGTAATGCAATGTAAAACGGTGAAACTAATATGAGATAGACTCATTACATGCAAAGCAAGATAGTTCAAGCTGTGATTTGTCATAATTGTGATGATTATGGCTTACACTGTAGCTCGTGAAAACCCCAAATCCACAATCTCAGAAAATTAGAACATTACATGCAATCAATAAAACAAGGATTCAAAGAACAATATCGGACCTCTGAAAAGTATAAGCATGCATATGTACTCAGTACTTGGTTTGGGCCCCTTTTGCAGCAATTACTGCCTCAATAAGGCATGGCATGGAAGCTATCAGCCTGTGGCACTGCTGAAGTGTTATGGAAGACCAGGATGCTTCAATAGCGGCCTTCAGCTCTTCTGCATTGTTCGGTCTCATGTCTCTCATATTTCTCTTGGCAATGCCCCATAGATTCTCTATGGGGTTCAGGTCAGGCGAGGTTACTGGCCAATCAAGTACAGTAATTCCATGATCACTAAACCAGGTTTTGGTGCTTTTGGCAATGTGGGCAGGTGCCAAGTCCTGCTGGAAAATGAAGTCAGCATCCCCATAAAGCTCGTCTGTAGAAGGAAGCATGAAGTGCTCCAAAATCTCCTGGTAGATGGCTGCGTTGACCCTGGATTTAATGAAGCACAGTGGACCAACACCAGCAGATGACATGGCTCCCCAAATCAACATAGACTGTGGAAACTTCACACTGGATTTCAAGCATCTTGTAGTGTGTGCCTCTCCATTCTTCCTCCAGACTCTGGGTCCTTGGTTTCCAAATGAGATACAAAAGTTGCTCTCATCAGAAAAGAGACTTTGGACCACTGAGCAACAGACCAGGTCTGTTTTTCTTTAGCCCAGGTAAGACGCTTCTGACGTTGTTTGTTGTTCAAGAGCGGCTTGACAAGAAGAATATGACATTTGAAGGTAGCCTTCAAGACTTTCGAAGATGTTCCGCTATGAGGGATCCTGGGATCCGGAGCGATGGTGGGGCCGTGGAAGCCGGAGGAATGGGAAGAAGCGCGGGAAACCCGGGATTAGCAGTTTTTTAATGGGGTTTTTTAATGGGTTAAAAGGATCCAGGGTGGGCAGGGGAGACAGCCCACACGGAGTTGGGGGCAGCCGGGCCGGCCCGCGCGCCTGGGGGGCCTCGGGGGTTTCCGTGTCGGGGTGGCAGACTGGGGGTGGGCTGCCGGGGGCTAATTTTATCAGCACGGTGAGTGGGAGAGGCAGATATGCTGGGGGTAGAGGGCCGTTTCCGGTAAGGGGATCGCGCTCCCGATGTTTGCAAGCGGTAGCGCGCTCCGACCCTCCATACCCATCCTGCAGCCCTGGTCGTCCGGATTCTCGGGCCCTGAATACCCGGCTGTTGTTGTGCAATGCCAGGTCCGTGGTCAACAAGGCTCCCCTGATCCATGATTTGGTTCAGGAGGAGGCCGCGGACCTGGTAGGTGTTACCGAAACCTGGTTGGGCCCACCAGGTTTCCTTGCATTTCACCAGCCTAGGGTTCAGGGAAGGGGTGGAGGGGTGGCGGTGCTTATAAAGGAAGCCCTTTATCCTAGGGAGGCCACTGTCCCTCAGACGGCTGGCTATGAATCTCTATTTGTGAAGTGGGGGCAAGGGGTTCAGATGGATCTTTTGATGGCGTACCTGGCTCCCTGCCACGTCTCATCGGCCCTGCCCGGACTCCTCGAGGTGATAGCCGGGCTGGCGGTTGAGACCCCTAGGCTTTTGGTCATGGGGGATTTCAACCTGCCATCGTCCAGTGAAACCTCGGGGTTGGTTCGGGAGTTCTTGGCTTCCATGACGGCCATGGACCTGACCCAGTTAGTTTCTGCCCCCACTCACATTGGAGGACACATGCTGGACCTGATTTTTGTCTCTGGGCAGTGGTTGAATGACTGTAATTTTGGGGAGTTAGTTATTACACCCTTGTCATGGACAGATCATTCCCTCCTTAGGTTGGACTTTGAGAAGAAGCGTTGACAATCCCCTGGAGCCAGCCTCGTGTCGTCTCCCTGGTAGCCGAAACCAGCCAGGAAGGGCATGGGTCCAATAAACAGGTAGTGGCATTCAGACCCCCCAGCAACCTGTCCACACCCTTGGCGGTCACAGGGTCGAACTCCCCCCAGATAACACTCACAAGACCTGCCCCGGACACCTCCCCCGGGACCATCCAATTGGAGTCGAGCCCCTCTCGACTCTGAGCGATTTTATCATGGACTATTGTAATGCCCTCTACATGGGGCTCCCCGCGGGGAGCATCCGGAGACTCCAGCTGGTGCAAAATGCAGCCGCGCAGGTGATCATGGGGGCGTCACGTAGCGCCCATGTGACGCCTCTCCTGCGCGAGCTGCATTGGTTGCCAGGTGGCTCTCCGGGTTCGCTTTAAGGTTCTAGTTTTGACCTTTAGGGCGACCCATGGCATGGGACCAGGTTACCTCCAGGACCGCATTCTGCCAGTGATCTCCAACAGGCCGGTGCGTTCCCATAGAGAGGGTCTGCTCCGGGTGCCGTCGGCCGCTATGTGTCGTCTGGCGGCGCCGAGGAGTAGGGCCTTCTCTGTGGGTGCCCCCGCCCTCTGGAATACTCTGCCACCGGAGCTCTGTACCGGCACGGACCTGAAGGCCTTCAGGCGCACGTTGAAGACCTGGCTCTTTGAGCAGGCCGGCCTGGGCTGAGTTGGTTTTAATTCGGTCTCCATCTCATTTAATTTTAAATTGGGGTTTTAAGGGCGGGGGTGGGGTCTTTAGTTTATTAACCAGCCGATATTAATTTAATACTTTTTTAACTTTTGTATTTTCTGTGGGGTTTTAGATGGGCTGTACACTGCCCTGAGTCCCTCGGGAGAAGGGCGGTATATAAATTGAATAAATAAATAAATAAATTTCCATGATCCGTCTTGTGTGTCGTGACTCTTGATTCACTGACTCCAGCCTCAGTCCACTCCTTGTGAAAGTCCCCAACACTTTTGAATGGCCTTTTCCTGACAATCCTCTCCAGGCTGTGGTCATCCCTGCTGCTTGTGCACCTTTTTCTTCCACACTTTTCCCTTCCACATAACTTTCTATTAATGTGCTTTGATACAGCACTTTGGGAACATCCAACTTCTTTTGCAATTACCTTTTGAGGCTGTCCCTCCTTATGCAGGGTGTCAGTGATGGTTTTCTTCTTTCCCATGATTGTGATTCCTACTGAACCAGACTGAGGAGACCATTTAAAGGCTCAGGAACCCTTTGCAAGTGTTATGGCTTAATTAGCTGATTAGAGTGGGACACTTTGAGCCTAGAATATTAAACCTTTTCACAATATTCTAATTTCCTGAGATTGTGGATTTGGGGTTTTCATGAGCTGTAAAGCAATTACGACAAATCACGTCTTGAACTATCTTGCTTTGCATGTAATGAGTCTATCTCATATATTAGTTTTACCTTTTAAGTTGCATTACTGAAATAAATGAACTTTTGCATGATATTCTAATTTTTCGAGTTTCACCTATAAAAAACAAAATACCTGATTCTAATCACATCAATGGTTCAATATCTGGACAACTGTTTGTCAATCACAATTGATAAACAATTGTAACAAGTGACTTAAAGGAATTGGGCAATCGGAATTCTGCCAATGAAATAATAGCTTGTAATGTAATAGTATCACAGCTGATGTGATACTATATTTTTCCATACAAAAATATGAATTATAACCATTTTCATCCAAGACCATTTTTAAATGTATAATTTTTTTCCCAAGACGAAAAGCTGCACTGGAAACATATCCAAGAATCTCCTATACTATGTTCTTGGCAAGCAATTTCCCTTTATAACTAATGCTTAGTTCTGATGCCTTTTTAAAAGAAAAGTCTCTACTTATTCTTCACTCTAGTTAGGTCAGTCACTAGACCAGATTCTTTGGCAGGCATCCAAATATTCAGCAGCTTGCAAGGAGCAAACGCTTTTGGCCTTTAGTGAAACTCACATTGCTTGTTCTTAATTTTGGAGGTTAAAAATAGCAGGATAGATTGCACGAATTAGAAAACGGGGCTTTTCCTAGCCCCATAAATGTGTCAAGAGAGTTGAAGAAATTTGTTTGACAAACACAAAGAATCTTGGCAGTAAGCAATGTTTGTGAACCTTGGCCAATGGCTAGTTAAAGTGGGGTTTTTTTGGGGGGTGGGGGGGTGGGATGATGATGGTGATGATGATATACGACAGAAATCATCCTACCAATCTGAATGAGTTTAAATATATTTTGAAAATATGCTGCAGTTCCTGTTAATTCAAACCCTTTAAGACTGGGCTATCTATCTCATTTATTTATTTTTATTTATTTATTTTATTTTATTTTGTCAAGCGATTACAAGATAACAGGTATAAGTATAAACATAGTTATGAATACATGAAATGGAGACATATAAAAAAGAAAAAAAAGAAACAATAGGACAGGGACGGTAGCACGTTGGTGCGCTTATGCACGCCCCCTACAGACACTCAAATAATGTGATTCTGAGCAGCATAAAAAAGCAAATTAAGTTAAAAACAAAACAAGCCTATCAATATAAAAAAGGCAACATACAAAACAACCAAAAAGGGACTCTTGCTCAAATAGTTCCTAGTGCCTGAGGGAAGAACTAAGATTTAACAACTTTCCTAAAGGCAAGAAGAGTTGGTTCTGTTATATATCCAGGGATGTTGGGGAGGGAAGCATTCCAGAACACAGAGTAAACACTGAAAAGTACACCTTTAGGTCCTATAAGATGATAAGATTTAAAAATGAACGTAGAGGTTGCCTTTGCCGTTGGCGTGTTATTGGGGGAGCAGATGTTCTTCAGAGAAGGCAATCTTTCCTGTAACTTGTTCCTACGCCATGTAAAATTTTCAAGGTGATAACCAGCACCTGGAAATCTACCGGAAGCCAAAGCAATTTATGGATTAGTAGACTTACCTGGGCATAATGAGATGTGTCCATCGTTATATCCACCAATGCATTCTGGGCTAATTGAAGCTTCCTGATGGTTTCCAAGTAGACTGCATTACAATAGTCCAGTCAGGAGTGACTAAGATATAAGTGACTATGAGCATTATTCCCTGTCCTTTGAGTGCAGCCTCTGGAAATGTCCATATTGTGGAATATATCTATAAATCAATTCAACACATCCAAAGCTAGAAAAAGGTTGGATTTTTCCCTTAGTTTTGATCCAAAACAGAATAAGGTTTCAGTAATCAGAGTAACAAGGATACGGTGGCTGAGTGGCTAAGAAGCTGAGCTTGTCGATCAGAAAGGACGGCAGTTCGAATCCCTAGCCCCGCATAATGGGGTGAGCTGCTGTTAATTGTCCCAGCTTCTGCCAACCTAGCAGTTCAAAAGCATGTAAAAATGTAAATAGAAAATAGGGACTAACTTTGGTGGGAAGATAACAGCGTTCTGTGCGCCTTCGGCGTTTAGACATGCCAGCTACATGACCATGGAAATGTCTTCGGACAGCGCTGGCTCTTCGGCTTTGTAACGGAGACGAGCACTGCCCCCTAGAGTCGGAAATGACTAGCACATTTGTGCGAGGGGAATCTTTACCTTTACCTTTAATCAGAGTAACATTATTCATATTCAATTTGGAATCCTTATTTATCTTATTGTTACTCAACTTCCACTGTTATCTCTTGACTACATTGACTAAATTTATGTTGCAAACTCCTTGGGAAAGTCAGAATTTGTCAATGTTATATAATTCTTAATGTGTTGCTTATAAAGTCACATAATTAACATTTTTTTCTCTGTGCATCTGTTATATATCTGCTATTTATTTTTATTTAAATATATATTTAGACTACCTTTTCAAGGTACGGTATCTTGATTAGGAGTCACCCAGAGTTTGTTATAAGAGGCAGCTATATAAATGTTCAAAATGAATAAGTATGCAACTATTAGTACAACATTAAATTTCATCAGCAACTATAATTTCAGACAGAGCAACAAAGTACCTAGAAATCTCTCACAAAACTGCAGCAAACAGATATTACTGGTCTGAGGAACATTTCATATAATTAAAATCAAAGAAAGCAAAAAAAACCAAAACCCCTTTCCAGGTTTTCTCTATATTATTACTCAAGTATGACCGAGAAACAGAACTCAGGATTGCATTAAGTAGTAAGCATTTGGTTGACTCTTACTTTGATTTTTATCCTCAAGAGTGAATTCTAGCTAGGAGCATGATTAATGGAGAAAGATGGAGGACACTGGGTTTGTGGAGCTCCCCAGATGCTTCAGGAATTGAATTTAAGAGGAAAAAACTTACGCGAACATTGATATTTGAAAGGTAGCTTCAGGCGCCTTCCTCAAAAATTATACCTAGTTCAAGAAGTAACCCATTCAGATGGACAGTTTATGGCAACCCTTTACATCTCAATTAAAGCTATAAATTTTTGCTGTAAGGTTGAAAAGGAAACCTTTACTAACTCAAAATATTCAAGAGAGCAAAAGGGTCTGCAAAGTTAAAGCAGAAATCCCATATAGTTTCTTCGAACAATGATCATGGAAAAGATACATCCTTCATCTTTGCAGGTGGGAATGGCCACCAGGAGGACAGCCAACTTCATACTTTTAGTAGATCTGTTACATCTGTTCACTGGCCCAAGTGTCTAAACATCTGACAAAGCACATCTTGTCCTGTTATTTTACTTTGCTTCTTTGGTGTGGTTTATTTTCCTCTGTTTTTTATAATACCACAGCTGCAGCTAAAAAACAATCTCTCTGTAGAAATCCCAATGGGTATTGGGCTGCAGAACACCATGGAAAGTATGGAACATTGTCCTTCATAACTCAAATAAATGGCCACATGTCCATATTGCAAAACAGGAACGATCCCTACTCCTGAACTCAAATATCCTAAATCAAAGGAGATCTGAACTTCCAAGGGACACAGCAGGGAAGGGAAGGAGAGAGGAAGCTACCTCTTGGCATGGAAGTATTAATTCAGATTCCAAAGTCAGCAAGCCATTTACAAGGCAAGAAAAACATGTGTCCATCTAAATAAAAACCTAACAGTTTTAAAAACATTTCAAAAATTGCTACCTTGTGTTATGTGCTTTAAAGGTTTAAGCAATTTCAGTTTAGACATAGGGAATGAGGTAGAGTGTCTCATTTTTATCCCAGTTGTACTTCTTAACAGCCCAATTTTCTAAACAAATACTTAAATTACACCTATGTATTATAAGGAGCTCCATTTAATTTATATGATTAAACATACTCCAAATTGCAGCTAAAGCATCACTGTAGTCTTTGCTGCTATCCTCGAGAACAAAATATAAGGGCGGGAGAAACTGAATTGAGAAACGCAGCCAGCAATTAAAGAAAAACGCAAAACAATTAAAAATGTGAATACACATCCAGCTGCAGAATAGTTTATCCAGGACTAATATTTTCAGCAAGCAGAAAACCATAGAGAACCACAAATAAAACAGAACTGGGTCTTGTTCCAAACAAAGACCAAAAAAAGGCAGACTAGATGTAAACCTTATGTGCCAGCAGTCTCTGAAAATCAGCCTCATAGTTAAAATGATCTTTCCTTCTGGAATGAGCAATGTCATAACAGCTCATCCTGTTACGTCTGTTACCTCAACAGCCCTAAAAGATGTTTACTTTAAGATGAAACTTAATGAAAATTTACTCCAGCCATTTCTCTGGACTACCCACTATCAGAAGAGTGTTGAGTCACTGATCCATTTTAAAGGTCTCTTCCAACAAAGATTTCTAATGCAGATTCTGTTGCAGCTTTATTTTCCATGCCAGTTATGTTCCCTATTACTGACTCTGGCAGCTTTCTTACAGGATCCCAAGTCTTTCTCTTCACCACAGTCACATGTTTGGGATCCTTGTTCAGTAGCTTCTGCTTCCTGGGATGTTACTGAGAAATCAGCAATATTTGCTCTGCAGGATATTTAGGACAGATCATTCCACAATCCTGATACTTAGGATCGCTTTCATGACAGGCATAGGGTTTTTTACCTGGAAACACCTGCATTCAAAAACCATCTGCTTTACTTCCCAGTTAGGACCTCTTCATTTCAACTTCCTCTTTCTTCCCAAACCACAAATATATTCATTATGCAGGCCACAAACCACAAGGCCATGTTCAACAGATTGCATAGTGCAATTCATGTACCACATAATGAATACTATACCATTCTAACAGAAGCAACTGAAAGTTTACCAAGAAATGTAATTTTAGGAGCATCTGCTTCTGGATATAGATAGGGTGGAAGATACTATAATCCTGTGCTGGTAACTACAGATGATCACAACTGCTAGCAGAGCTCTCTTTTTTATTAATTAGTCATAATGAATATATTTGAACAATGAATGAAGTCACTTTATTAAACATTTGTGGCATTGAGACTGATGCAAACAACATCTTTTAAGCATCCTGTCTTTAGCAAACATTTCCAAAACAAAGTGTTCTGGATTCCTTTGAAAGATAAACAGGCACATTCACAGACTAACCATTACATTAGGATGTATATAAGATGCAAAACTCATGATCCACTTTCTCACTACTCAGCAGAACTTTATGAGATAGTGTCTTGAGCAAAAAACAAACAAACAAACCACCACTGCATTTAAAACGAGTGGCAGATGATATCTGGGCAAGATCCGTCTAGTCCTGAAGCAGAGCAAGCTTAAGTAGAAGGGTCAACTCCATCACTGGGGTTGTGGGAAGTAACAAAACCCAGATTTCTGTTAAATGTACTGAACAAGTTAATGAAACAAATTTAAGTGCTTTGGTCTTTCTTTCCCAAACCACTTAAGCAACAGCCCAGATTAACTGACTGTGTGGGCCAAATTTATCAATTACTTGTTGAAGTTTAAAATATTTTTAGAGATGCAACAGCTGACCTTTTAAACTGCAATGCAGGAGGCGAAGCCACTTGGCTCTCTAGCCCATCTAGCGGTCAGTCCTGTTTCTCTGAGGCTGATCACTTGGAAGGACCGGAGAGAAAGTGCAGTTCTCCATACAGGTATGATTTTCTTTCCTGTTTAGCAACCACTCAAAGTTATGATGGTGCTTGAAAAGTAATTTTGCAACTGGTTACTCGCGCTTATAACTGTTACAAAGTCCCTGCAGTCATGTGGGATTTTGCTTGATTTGCAACCAGTGGGCATTTATGACTATCACACCATTCCATGATCATGTGATCACTATTTCCACACTTCACAGCCAGCTTCCAACAAGCAGTCAAAGGAGAAGACAGCAGAAAAATTGCAAGTCACGGTCATGTGATGTTTTATTTAACAACAGTGTCACTTCACAACTGAGTTGCTGGTCCCAAGTGTGATCATTAAGTGAGAACTACCTTTGGAGGGTTTTATTTTCCTCTTCCCAGTTAACCCACGATTAAACTCTTCCTACGGTCCATAAACAAGAAAAGGCAATCTCAAAGCACCCCTAGTGGGATGGGATAGTAGCAGCAGGAGTTTGATGCCATTTTACATGAGTTCAAAACGCGAATACTGGTGAGTGTCAGCCTTCATCAACTTTCAGATAGTGCTTTTTGTGTTTGGGAGATAGGGCTATTTCTGAATGAGGGTTGGTTTCTGGCAACTGTATGGCCAAATGCATGCAGTTTTATTGGCAGCATTTCAGAAGGGATTTGCCTTTACCTTCTTCCAAGGGATGATCTTCAAGGTCATTCAGCTGGCTTTGTGTCTAAGGCAGGACTGGAGTTTATGGCCTCCCCATTTCTAATCACTACACCAAACTGGCTCTCTTCAGTCAGCTTAGACCTGCCGTTTCTTCTTGTCTAATCATTCCTCACAAGCTGCTACCCACTGTGCCAATTTTCTGTGAAAAGGAGAGAACGGAATTCTGGAAGTAATTGAAGTTTGTTTGATTTTCTCAGTTACTATTTGAATAAATATTTATTTCATCAGGATTATTTTTTAACACGCCAGATATAATTCTGCCAAGAGTTTTTAATTCTTTGCTATCTCTTTCTCATACAAACTCCATAATAGGAAAACTGAGTGCCAAAACTATTCATAACCGCTGCTGGCTGCTTTGGGGACATTGTAGGAGGAAGACTATATTAATCTGTGGTAGCTAACAACCAGGAGGAGTTTGGAAGCAATTTTTCAGACAAACATATTTTCTGAAAAGGCATTATTTTTTTTCATATAGTTCATGAAAACCTGTGCCTTTTAACAAAATCTTATTATTCTGAAAAGCCACTACCAGAGTTCTCTGGACAAACTTTTATGATTTGTCAGAACAAAATTGAGAGAAACCAAGGTTCAGGTTAGGGAAAGGAGTGAGATAGGGTTGTCCTGATGCCTGTTTACCTCTGGAATGAACACAGCATAAGAACTACAGGACTGGAAGAGATGACATCAAAACAAAAGTGGAGGTGAAAACTCTAACCCTGTGAGATATGCAGACAACAGCAGTTTTCAAGCCAAAAGTAAAGACTTAGTAGAGCTTGTTATGAAGTCAAACTGGAAAGTGAAAAATAAACATTAAGCACAATATTAAGAACTCAAAAACAATATCTTTGCTTACTTGATAAAAAAGAAAAGGAAATGGAAGATAGTTTTGTTTTCTTGGATATAACAACAATTAAAACTAGAGAACAATGGAGAAAATAATCAAGAAATTAAGCCTTGAAAGGAAAACAATGAGGCTATTTCCATGTCAGTAAAAAATCTGAATGTTTAATTCAGTATTTTCTCAGTAATGTATGGCTGGGAAAACTGGCCACTAAAAAATAAAAAACCCTTGAAATAAGACAGATGCTGTCAAATTGCAGATTTGAAGACAATAACTATAAGCACCAGGGGCTTTAAGAAGAGCCAATTTGTGAGTCCTAGGCCAGATCAAGGCTGATTTTTTTTTCTTGTTTGCTTAGTAAACAAAAATTCCTACTTTAGATGACTAATGCAAGCAGATAATGTTCCAGATAATGTAGCAGAGAAAAGGATTACAGTATGTTTTGCAAGACTGGAGGAAGTGGAAAACAATGGATAAGAAAAGTGGATGAGATCAAAGAATGTCCTTGGAAGAGCTATGAATTACTTATTATCTTCAACTACTGAATGAACACAGAACCAAAAGTAAATGTGGATAGAAATGGAGATCAGGAAAAATAAATGGAATTGCTAACTTTTGTCTCCTGGAACCGTTATATAGCAATCCACATCTATGAGTAAAATGCTAAAATTTTATTTTTACATAAATCTAAGCAATAACAAGTTAACATGATAACAAATATGTTATGAGCATAGGAGCATAGTGGCATGTGGCCAACTAGAGAAGGCCTATAGAACAGGACAAAATTAGCAAGCAATTTTTAGAAATTCTTTGTTTCTAATACTGTATTTACTTAAAGTGAATGACATCGCTCCTGTAATGCTACCCGCCCTCACACATGTTTTAAGTATTTCAAGCTGCTGCTTCAGATGAACATTTTTGTTGCAATGTTACACTGCCAAATATATAACCCATAATTCTAAACCCAGTAGCAGGGACCAATGGAACGCACGTTGATCACCATGTCTGAACACTCATTAAGTTACAAAGGAAGTATACTCCCCAAAGAAATGTTCTTCTTGGTGTAGCAGACTTCACTTCACTGTTTGCAAGCTCTGGAAGTTCACAAGAAATGCTATTCCTTAAGCATTGGTGCTACAGTGCAAAGAGTCCAGTCAATATAGAAAAATACCCATAAATTAAAAAAAATTGGATGAAGACTTTTAAGTCTATTCCAGCGGTCCCTAAACTTTCGGGCTTGGCAGCCTGGTGGGGAGGGAGAGGCGATAGTTCCTTACGAGTGACAAGCAAGGGGGGTGGGTGAGTACAAGATGGCTGCTGTTCACGTGAGGGGAACTTCGCACGTGAGTGCAAGATGGTCATTGCTCACGTGAAGTGCACGCACTCACCCGCCATTAGCGTGGCCTGGTTTTGAACAGGCTACAGCCCAGTAGTGGGCCACAACCCGAGGGTTGGGGACCCCTGGTCTTTTCTATATATCCTACCTGTTGTTTATTTATTTAATTCACATAAAAATTACGCTCCCTCAATCACTGCTCTACTGCATTGCCTTAAGAAGGTGGCATCACAAACAGATCTCTGGCCTTCTGCACAGCAATTTGTTTTTCCACTGATATGGCCTAGTTTTAAGTTTGGGTTCACTGGGAAGAAAAAGTACAGTATCATTTTGCAAGATAATGATTCCCATTCAAGCATGATTTGGTGTACTTAATCTGTTTAAATGCATAACTCGCCTAAATTGAATGATATCTTCCAACTTAGGCTAGTTTACTACTTGAAGAGCATTTGAGGATACTACTTTTCACTTCCATTCCGAAATAATACAGAATGATTAGAATACTCGTGAAACTAAACTGGCCAGAATCCAAAGCATGGCTTTTTTCAAATATTAAAGCAGCAATTTTCCCCCTTTAAAAAAAATTGGTTTTTCTTTTGATAAGAACACACAAAATACATTATCCAATCACAATAAGAGACATTTAAATAAGGATTGGTAATGAAGGAAAAGTTTGGGGAGCACTGGCTTAGGGGTATTGCAGGAGAAAGTCCCATTATTTTGCACCCCACCCCTTCCTCATGATATTTTGAGAAAGTAAATCAGTAAGCTTTAAAATTTAATCAGTATGTGTATTCATACATATATCTGCTGCTTTTGGTCTATGACATAGGGTTGAGTAATTCACAATGTATTTTCTTCAACTGAGTGTACAGCAAGACTGAACAAATCCTTTGAAAGAGGCTTTGGAACATGTGAAAGAAAAATTAAGTGAGATGGATGTGCATGAGCATATTTTACCACTTTTGGGTAAATTTACCCAGGTATGAGAAACACAGCCCTAAGCAATCTCAAAATTTGTTGCTGAGGAAATCCTGAGGATTGGCCAAGAGCTGCTAGAGGTAGAAAAAATTACTTTCTCCCATCCCACCAGGAAAAATTATTTTATTTTAGTTTGCAGGAGTATGACAGGAGGCAACTTGGTGTTTTTATTTATTACTAAATTTTGTGTGCCTGCCCTATTCAAAAACACCACACATTTTCTAAAGATTTTGTTGCTCAAGCTGAACAAGTCATGCATGCATCTACAGTGGCATTCTAATATTTATATTAATTCCAGACTTTTTATTGTATATATTTTGATAATCTGATATCAGTTTGGTTTTTCTATAATCTTAAGATGTGAGAAGAGAAATGCCAGTGTTGGATAAGGATTTCTTTATTCTTAAATCCATTCAATTTCTCTTTCTCTTAAAATATGTTTTCTGTTTTTGTAGGTTGCTTGCGAGGAAGAATGTAACTGTCTTTCTATCACTATATTTGGTGCTGTTTCTCCAAGCTAGCTACAGCAAAGCATGAGAAGTACAATGAAATACTGCAGCATTTGTCTACAACCTGAGGAATATGGTTATTAATCTTTATAGTCAGTCTGGACCAGGAATCTTTTGTAATTGTTAAGATCTTTACTGGGCAAGTGGGTAAGTTTCAAGAACCTATAATATTACATTTCAATGAATGAATACTATATATATAGAGAGGATGATATTCAGATTCACAGATATCATACGGCATCTCTCTGAAACAAAGAAAATCCATGCAAGTACAGTCCAACATATTCAATGTGGAGTTCTCAAGGGATAAACATATTCAGAAATAGAATCAAAGAAAACAATACAGAGATATATGCCTATATGCCTATATCAACAATATACTGAAGTTTCTGAGAAACAATCTCCCTTGTTGGCTGGAGTCACACCAGGGGTAGGATGCTACTGATTCGGCCCGGTTCTATAGAGCTGGTAGCTCTGAAGAACAGCAGACACCTAACCAGTTCGCCGCAACAACCTTTTGGTCATCTGTTTGGCCCGCCCACCTGCCCAGGTTCTTGGTTGTCCTTTATCTCCTGCTTTTTCAGCCTCAGCTGCTTTGCGCGGCACAGCTGAGGTTGAAAAAGCAGGAAAGAGGATTTTCAAACGCTGCGCACCCGCGCGCAGCGCTTGTCAGCTGTCCGGGCGGCACAGCTGATGTTTTTTTTAAAATGCTCTACATGTGCGTGCAGCAAAATGCACTCTCACCGAACCGGTAGTAACATCGGTTGAATCCCACCCCTGAGTCACCCATAATGCTTAATCTTAAACCATGGAATACTAGCCACATTATTTTTAGTGCAAATGTGTGAACAATCAATACATAGCTTAGTGTAGTTCATTTGCTTACAACTTAGGATAACACATGACCCCATATCCCTTGTGTTAATTAGGTTACTTGTTAAACAAATCATGGTTTAAGCAAATCACAATACATGTGTCAACCCAACCAGCAAACACTGGACTAGGGAGACCCAGTTCTAGTTTAACTTCAACTATGGAACTCTTTGGGTCTGTCACTCTCCCTCTCAGTCCAACCTATTTCATAGGCTTATTTTTGTGGACAAAAACTGGATTATATAGGACACCTTGATCTCTGGAACAAAAGGCAGGTGATACGTTCAAAAGAAAATAAAGGGTTAGTTCTAGAACAGTTAAGTTCCATGCAAAGCTGCTTAATGTAATGTTTATAGATAAAGCTTAATCCAGGGGGTGAATATTCTTCTACAATCCTAACTATTCAGAGCCCTT
This sequence comes from Bungarus multicinctus, assembly GCA_023653725.1. Lineage (NCBI taxonomy): Eukaryota > Metazoa > Chordata > Lepidosauria > Squamata > Elapidae > Bungarus > Bungarus multicinctus. The sequence continues at coordinate 31,543,402 of CM042842.1, read as the reverse complement.
AAAGGGTGGTCTGAACATGCTGTGACCGAGTGAAGAACTGGGGACTGTTACCAGGGGGTGTGTCCTCAGTTTTTCAACTCAGTCTGCAGAGCTATGAGACTAGAGACTACCCCATCCTGGATTCTCCTTTCGGCTCAATGGAGAATACATGCAATATTTAATAATGTATAATCTGACAAAGAAAAAAGGCCCAGTAATCATTAAAAAAAGTGCTTTTCCTAAGTAATTCCTTACTATTAGATGATTCGTTTTAGCAATCACAAAATTTCTCACATTTAAAGTCATGTAACTGTTGGCATTTTACTTAAAAAATTAATGTAATGGTTCCATACTTTGCAATATATTAGCAGCATGTAAAAACTACATCTATATTTTTGCAGATTCCTCATAATAACTTTATTCATATGTTAAACAAATTGCAGCCTAAACTTCTGCCAAAGAAATGGATGTTATTTATGCCAGATTTTTTTGCTAATTTTTACATTATGGTGGAAATTTCATGAAAGGAACAAATTTCTGTTTCAGTAAGATGCACTTTTTTAATGTTGTTCCCTGTGAACTCTTTAAAGAAAATGAATCCCATGACAGTCTGACTCTCATGACTCAAACCAAGAATTCCCCACTCCCTTCAATTTATATTCCATATTCCATCCACCCTTGAAAGGTTCCCCCTTCACAAAGCCAAGCAATATAAAACCATTCACGATACCGTCTTCCAAGTATATTGTAGCTTTAGTTATATTTCACTTGTTAACATATTTCTCAAAAGCAACCAACGGATTATTCACAAATTCCTTCAAACTATTCCTAAAGCGAATAAAATAGAGAAAGAGATAATAGAAAGTACATGTTTCATTAGAATGTAATATGAATATTCAAACTGTTATAAATGGACAATCCAAACAAAATTCCCACCCAGAAGAAAATAATTGAAAGTAAATCTATAAATAAATTTGACCACTTAGTATCAGAAACAGGGACTATGTTGTCCTGAGTCTGCCTGTATCTTATACATGCTGATTTTCAATAGTTTCATCGCAGACTACGTACATTCAATTGGCTCAGTGCAGGCATGGCCTATCAGTAACTCAAAGTGGAGACAATTTCAATTTTATATTTTAAAATATTTTAATTTATGATTTTGAATGAATCATCATTTTGGGCATATTGCCCATGGAAAGGAAGCAAGTCTAGTCAAGTGACATATTGACCAAGATAATGGACAAGCAAGGCGAATAATTCATGGCGCTTCCGATTGGATTAAATCCAGTGGAATTAAGAGTCACAAAGTTATGTCATGGTTACCTATTCCCTACAGAGGTTGACTGGAAGAAGTGAAAGCCAGAGCAATGAATCACAGAGATTAGATAAGAAAGTACACTGCTCTATTTCCTACCAAACAGAGCAACAGCTACCACAATAAAAGAACAATAAAGGCTTTGCAAAGAGGCCAAATTTACCAAGACTTTCCTATTAGCTTTTATTAAATATATATATAAATATTACATTGGAATTTCAGGTACTTTCCACTTTAATTTAGATTTGCTAGAAACTAACTTAACTGTATGTGTCAGACTCACCTAACAAAACTACTTTTTCATTTATTGATCATTACTTATTATTTACTGAAGGTTTCTCAGTTATCATAAGGTACCACAAATCAATCCTTATCCATTATCTTTAAAAGCTTGATGCCTTGTCCATTACTGTACCTCATTTTGAAAAACAACCCTTTTTTTTTTACTACTGGTAATCTTCAAACTTGAGTTTCCTGTTATCCAAATTTTGGGATGGGGGGAACTTAATATTTTAAATGGCTTGATTAATATAATTTAAATGTTATAATCTTATGCTTTCATATAACATACATTCTATTTAAGAGTGCAATTAACAATTTCAACAAGCTTCTTTAAAAAACAGAATATTAGCACAATATAGGTGTTAGATTTACTGTACATCATGCTAAGCGATGTCTTGTATTCAATATTATTTTAACTATAATTTGCTAAATTAGCTATAGTGGCTTTGATTATACTAAAGCCATAAATTGTCCAGACGTTTTGAAGATCTCCCATCATTCCTCAACTACAGCCACATTGCTGGGACTGACATGAGTTGTCCTGCAAAAAAACAACAACAACCAACCATGGAAAGGTCCAGATTAGGAAAGGCAGTTTTATAAACCACTCTACCAGCAATTTAGTAACAACTGTTTATATAATCCTCAACAGAAGCCAGGCAGTATTTGAATTCCAATGTGACAGATTTGAATCATTACCTCTTGTCTATCACTCAGTAGCAGTTAGAAGGTTTCAAATGAGATTAATATCCGTAACAGTGTAATGTACATTTAGAAACAGATTTCAAGAGATCGAAGTCGACTCTTCTCCCTTTCCAATCAACCCTGCAACAAAAAACCTCACGGGAGCCATGGTTTTGCTTCTATGGTTTGTAGAAAGCTTTGTGGAAGCTTATCAAGAAAACAGGAGCATCAGATAAACTTCCCGGGATGTTTTCCTTAAACCACTACAGTTCTTCTCATACCAGTTGATGAAAAAGTCTAGCAAAGATAGCAAGCCAAGGGATATATGTTTGTGGTCTCAATCACAGGGACCTTTTGAACTTTGATGTCTGGTGATTTAGATGTTTTGGTAACATCACCAGGTAGCAGAAGAACAGGCAACCGAAGTGCCAGATGTTACCAAAACCCAATCAACCAGACCATGATGTCTTCATCTTGAAAACGCTAGGAGTTTGGAGCTCTGCAATATTGAACATGCCATAGCGTCCACATGCTGGGATGGCAGCACAGAAGGTATTCTTTGAATAGCTTTAAAGCAGATGCTACTGAAGAGATCTTTCACTGTCCTAAATCAAGACACATTACAGTACAGTACAACACAGTACAACATGCTAAATAAACTGGAAAGTATGCTATTTCTTGTTATACTATCTACACTACAGTATCTGGGCATCGCTTTCCTTATACTGCTTGCATCATGGGTAAGGGACAAGGTAATTCCTATAATAGGTGTTTATATCAGATTCTCTGATGCTAGAACATAATTATGGCATTTATGTGGTTGCACAGCGGTGGCTAACCTTTTGGGGCTCCTGTGCCGAAAACTGCGTTCGGGCTTGCATGCCAGCACTCAGAAGGCAATGTGCGCGGGCTCTCCCATGCCCCTGGTGCATGTGAGTGTGATCTCCCCCCCTGCCACCCCCTCATCTGCACTCCAGAAATACAGGAAGTGATGAAACGGGCCTCTTTTTCAGCATCCAAAGGCTGCAGAGACTTCCGCTGAGCCTCTGGGAGGCCGAAAAAGGTCTGAAAATCAGCTGGGAGGCGCGCACATGCACAGTAAGGTAAGTTTGCCTGGGGCTCGTGTGCCCACACAAATGGCTCTGTGTACCACCTGTGCCACACGTGCCATAGATTCGCCATCATGGACATAGTCATAGGCATGGCATTTTGGCATCTTTGCCATCTCTTGAAAACCCCACTAACTTGGGAGTTAATTTCACATGCTGTACAGCAACCTTTTTCAACATGGGCGCCTCCTAGATGTGCGGTCTTCCGCTTCAGACTTCCCAGTCAGCATAAACACTGCTGAAAAGATTGTGTATCTTGGCTGGGGAAGGCTCCAAGTTTTATGGTATGCATGTCACCCCCAACATTAAGGCTGAATTCAAATACTCCCCATAAAAAAATAAATTTAGGTTGCAATCTGTATTCATTTACCTGTAATTAAACTGGGAAGAAATTCAATAGGATATGTAGTTCCCAGTAGTAGATATTATTTATTTGTTTGTTTGTTTGCTTATTTATTTATTAGATTTATATTGCCGCCTATTCGCACATAGTGTTGTGGTTCGCTGGCAGCAGATGCAAACGGCTGAGGTCTCGGAGAGTGAGGACTCAGATGAGGGGTCTGTGTGTGATGCAGGGATGGGGCCAGGACCATCAGGGAGTGGAATGCTGCCTTCGGAGATTGTGGAGGCTGGCAGCAGTGATGAAGAGGTCCGCGAGGAGCCTGTGCCCAGTGTGCGTGCACGCAAGGCTGCTCGAAAGGAAGAGTAGCTGCAGCAGAACAGGTGACTCGGGAGTAAGGCTGCAAGGTAATGACCCTTCCCTCAAGAGATAAAAGCCAGCTGAGAAACCGGAGTTCTTTGCAGGAAGCAAAGAAGTTTTTGCACTCAAGCCAGATGGACATTCGGAGTATCTTGGTTGGTGTTTGGAGTCTCTCTGTGTTTAAAATATTTCTTAGTAACTTTATCTAGTGTTCTTGGCAGCCTTGCACAACCTTGGCAAGGCTCATTCTTATCAGAGACAATTAGTTTAAAATAGCCTTTTAACCGTGAAGGAATGGAATTCGTAAAGAATCATTAAAAGGTTTTGCTGTTACCTCTGTTTCGTGTTTGTTTCCTTGGAACAAGGTTTGGGTCAGAACACATGGTGACTCAAGGCGGCTTACAAGAATATAAAAACATCATATAAATAGCAATAGCACTTAGACTTATATACCGCTTTATAGTGCTTTCCAGCCCTCTCAAAGCGGTTTACAGAGTTAGCATATTTGCCCACAACAATCTGGGTCCTCGTTTTACCCACCTTGGAAGGATGGAAGGCTGAGTCAGCCTTGAGCCTGGTGGGATTCGATCTGTCAAATTGCAGTAGGAGTAGCTTGCAGTACTGCACTCTAACCACTGCGCCACCGAGGCTCATAAAAAACAATAAAACTAATAAAAGAGAGAAGAATGTAATAAATTAATATAATAATATAATAAATTATAGGATTGAAACAAATGCAAAATATTACATAGAAATGTATATTAGAATGCTTGGAACTATTTTCAGATGTACACAACTGAATAACATACTTGTACCTAATTACTTTAAGAAAAATCATGAATGCATTGAAGGCATACAACTAATGATAAAACTCTAAATGGATACACAGTCGCAAACACATATCCTATGTTAGAGACAGGGATCAAGGAAAAAAATAACCTTAATTACAAGTTTGATGATAGAAACGGCATTCCAGCTGCCCAATCTGACTGACATCATGAAAGCAACACATAGGGGTATTTAAGGGCAAATGCATTCAACCAGAATGAAGATGCTTAATAGAGATACATTCTGTCAATATCCTCTTGCAATCTTTCAGACCTGCACCAATGAGCCAGCGACAACTTGCACAATACTTCTGAAAGACTTGTAAACAAACACTAAGTTTCCAACAGCAATTGCAAGACCATAAACAAATCTTCCTGCAGCTGCAGCACAGCTGGTCCAAACATCTTTGAGATTCTTCTGTTAATCCCTATGTGTTATAAACAAGAACACAAATTTCCTCCAAACAAAAAAAACCCCAGATCTTGTAAATTGCACAGTGCAGGTAAATCCCAGCCTCCTTCCTGTTCATTCGCTGAATTTGATAGCCTTCTTTTCTGCAAGATTAGCTCAGAAATCAATCAATCAAGAGAAAGTACAGACATTAGTGATCAACTACTCTTTCACTACTATGCTGAGATATGACCATGTAAACATAAGCACTATTTTTTGAAATTACAAATAAGCTGTGCACATACATTTACCCATGGTTAAAGACCCACAGTTTACCCAGTCAAGTATTCCTGTTTGAAACTATACAGTGAACTATAAACTAAACATGTTCACAACCCTCTATATTGAAAAGCGATTGACAGCCTTATGATTCATGTGTTATTGGAATAGCGGCAAAATCACAAACTGTTGTGTAAACAGAAAGAAAAATTCTAACAAGTTAATATTCCAACAGGTCTTTTCCGACGTAGTTATAACTTGAAATAGCTTAGTTGCTAAAAGAACAGCAAGAAAACAGCTCTGCAGAAACTGCTTTTTGCCCACTGTTTTTACACAAAATCATTTTTGTGGCTTAATATATTTCTCTATCATAAGAAGTATCTAACCAAGAAAAATAAATGGGGGCGTTCACCAAGAAACTCACTCATGAAAATTATGAATAATTCCACCATTCCTTTCAACTGAATCAAATCAGAAAAAGAAAAATATTAGAAGGTGATATCAAAAATCATTTACTGAAATCCCCACCAATGCAGAAAATGATTTGCAATAACATCTCTGATCGCTGATTTAGGTCTGCTTAAATAAAACTCTTCAATGTTATAATCAACTATACAAAGGAACGCAAAGATATAAAAACACTCAAGTCCATAACATGGGATTCATTATTTCATGTCATTTAAGTCAAATGATTCCTAGAAATTCACTCCCTACACTTCAAAGGAAACCTGTGAGAAAGATTCTCAAAATCCTAAAATGTACGCTCATCACCCTATGAATTTTTGAATTTTGAATTCTTTATTGTCATTGTACGTATATACACAGTATACCTACAACAAAATTCACATAACACCCAGAGACTAGAGACATACACACACACATGACAATCCCCAAACACTCCACCACTTGCCTAAATTCCCCACCCCCTACAAGCATCCATGAATAGGCCTTCTGGAGAATATAAATTGAGTAAATGATGTAATCAATGCATATTTTTTCCTCTTTCTCTATGTATCTTCAAAACTGTAACACAAAAATAATCCTGTTTTAAACACAGGATCAGGTAGCATTCAATGCGTTCCACCACAAATCTCTATTTTTCAGCCTCTGCCAAGGTAACTTTATATGAAGTAATAACACTCATGTTCATCAGCTTTTCCCCACGCTATAATGGGTGTGGTAATTCTTAGTTTGAGTTTGTGAATAGAGTACAAATCCATTCATAAACCACCAGAGAATTTTCCAATGGCAAGCAAAAGAATTATAATGTAGTTTTCTCACTCATTTCAGTTTTCTAAGTGAAAGGATTTGATGGCTCCATCATGTAAGCCTCTATTTTCCGATGAAAGCAATACTAAACAGATAAAGCTTATCTTTTCAACTAAGAGGGAAAATATTCCCGTGCAAATTATAAGCTTTTAAGAAGATACAGGTAGTCCTTGACTTACAACAGTTTTAGTGATGTTCAGTTACAACGGCATTGAAAAAAGTGACTGATGACTATTTTTCCACACAACCATTGTAGCATCCTCATGGTCACGTGATCAAAAATCAGACACTTGGCAATTAGTTCATATTTATGACAGCTGCTGTGACTCAGGGTCATGGGGTCACCTTTTGAGATCTTCTGACAAGCAAAGTCAACAGGAAAGCCAAATTCACTTAACAATCATGTTATTAACTTAAAAACTGCAGTGATTGTCTGCAGAGATACTCAGTCATCCAGGTCATGGTTGTCCCAAAGGTGCTTTTTCAGGAGGCAGCTGGGTTTTCTGGGTTTTTTTCTTTGAAGACATTTCACTTCTCATCCAACAAGCTTCTTCAGCTGATAGCCCTACTATCCTGCAAGAGCTGAAGAAGCTTCTGAAGTGAGAAGCGAAAAGTCTTCAAAGAAGAAACAAGAAAGTCCAGTTGCCTCCTGAAAAAGCACCTTTGGGACAGCTGCAGTGATTCAACTTAACAACTGTGGCAAGAAAGGTCATAACATGGGGCAAAACTCACTTAACAAATGACTCACTTGGCCACTGAAATTTTGGGCTCAATTGTGGTTGTAAGTTGAGGACTACCTGCACGATGCCCAACCTTTCTGCTCTGAATGGACTACCCTAGCCTAAGCCTGGAATCTCATAACTCTCTTTCTAAATAATTGTTCACTGGCTCTATACATCACCAGTAGCTGCTCTGAACTCTCTTTGCCATCAATAAAAGCTTCAGCTGGTGAAGGACTATCTGGGTGGTCCTCCTTCCGACAAGGGTTAATTGCCCTGTGAACCAAGCACAAATATCCAGAGGACCAAGGTTACTGGGCTTTTCTCCTCCACTTGCATCCGAGCAAGATGAGTAAGTTTGGTACGGAATGAACACACACACACACCTGTTCACACCATTTACACTAACTCACCATTTATTTTGGGATATTCGATTTATTATTAAATAAGTCATCATATGGAAAACTCTAGAATACATTCCCCGACGTAACTGATCTCTCAAACCGAACTCCATTTTTAACTTACTCTTTCATTTTCATGTAATATTTCTGAATATCTCAAACAGTTCACCCAACCATCATGTTGTAATATGTATAACAGGCTGAGCCCAGATTTGTTTTTATTTATTGAACATATTTATATGATTGCCTAACTCAAACACAGGTGACTCTGGGGGGGGCTTTAAAAATCCGTAACATAAAACATTAGACTGTCTATTATTGACCTCACCCCTTACCTAAGAGGTCTGTAGGGGGTGTGCATAAGCGTACCAACGTGCCTACTGTCCCTGTCCTATTGTTTCTTTTATTTATTTTTTCTTATATGTATCTGTTAAGTATTTAGCAGAGTATCCTTGGTGTTAAGGATTAATACGGCAGACAGAAGTAGTGTTCAGATTTTAGCAGTGAGTATAGAACCACACGCACAGCAGTTGAAGTGCAAAGTCTTTATATACAGTGGTATAAGCACAGTCCAAGTTCCATTCCAATTATCATACACAGTTCATCCATTAGTAGATTAGCTTACTAACCATTCTTGTTCAGTAGATATAACAGCAATACATCATCTTCAATACATCCATGCATCAATGGAGAAATATAGTTACAGTGTTGAAGATACTTGCCAAGTAGCCGAGTAGCATAGTAGAAGCCTAGCAAACCAGTAGCAGCATTTCTGTAGCACTCACAGAGACTAACAACAGATACACTAGCCATGTGCTCTCTGGCTTCTTACTATATAGCACTCCTACTTCCTGTAGCCAATCAACATCGTGGCTACAAGATAGTGCTGAGTCATTTCTGACTTGTAGCCATATATAGTAAACCAATATAGTTAAGTTCCTTAAAGAAACCTAACAGTATCCATGTATTCATAACTATGTTTTTACTTATACCTGTTATCTAATAATTGTTTGACAAAATAAATGAAAATAAATAAATAAAAGCCATCAACCCATCATTACTCAAGCAGCAGCAATACTATACAATCAAATCAACCATTTGATCACTCCACTCATGGTCCCCAGGCCCGCTGACAAAACCATATCTTCAGGGCCTTTTGGAAAAGCAACGAAGTCTTCAAGAATTCTTCTGATCAAAATTCTTATACAAGCTAGGGCTACCTGTTCGGTTCATGGTAAATTTAAAAATGGAAGCGCTCATTTCCGTGCTTCTGTAACACTGCATCAGCACTTGAAAGAAATCCAGTGTTTTTGCCAAAGGAAAAAAAAAACAACAACAACTCCTCTTCCCACCCTTTGAAGCCCTGTCCCCTGAAACCTGCTTCAGAGGGTTCCTCAAATTTCAAAAGCAAAATTCAGGTCTCTGGGGGAACTACAGGAAAGAAGAGGCATTCAATCTGCCAAGAATTCTGCTGAGGGAAGGACATGCGTGCATGTGGATGGAGTAAGAAAAACGAGGAGGCAGAATAGGAGGGTAGATTACCAGTGGTGTTTTTTTTTCTTTTCATTAGCTAAACTTTTAACACATAAACATATATTAAGGCAGTACAAACAAGCCATGATATCTCACACCGTTATGGTGACTGTTAGAAAGAGGTACGTGTATATAGTTTGAAGAAAGTAAGAATCTACTTCCTGCATACATAGTTAATTTGAAGATGCCAGATTATTTAGCCCACCAGAAGAAAACCTATATGCTAACTATCAATGTTTTCTTCCAAGAGGGTTGAGACCGTTGAGTAGGGGAGGGGGGGTGAAATCCAGGGTGTGAGAAACTAGCTGTATGTGCAGATGTATGTATAACTAGGCTGCTTAAAAAGCAGAGGAGCAATGAATCGTGTAATGCAATTTAATCAGTTATCTCCTGCCTGGAGGGAACATTAAGAGGAAGCGGGAGAAAAAAAACTTTTCTAAAATTCCCACCCCTGCATATGGCCATCCATCATAATCTCTAAAAAACACATCATTGATTTCCTTCCTTCCTTTATTTTCCTTCTGATAAAAAGTGGCAACATTAATAAGGCAATCAGATTTGCTTAAGCCAAATAAAAATAGTAAACCTTTACAAACGTACATCAAGAGTTAGGATCAAAGTACAGAATATTCCTAATCCCTTTGCTGAGATTACTTAAATTCTCTTCATTTCAAGCAGGGGGGAAAATGCTGTTGACATCAGTTAATGAGGAATTAGAACTTTTTGTAATATTCTGCAAAGCCCCCAGAAATTAATCAAATGATCCCTATCTAAATTCTATCCACTTTTTTTAGTGCTGTCCCTAATGCTGAGTAGTGCATACTGAAGCATATTTTGGTACAACAGAGTATTTGCCCTTTCTGCAAAAGAAGTCAACTATCTAATCTCTCAAAAATTAATAAAAGAAGGCTGTTCCAGACAACCCTGAGAACCTCTAAAGGGATTTGATCTGACATAAAAGTCTTATTTCTGCTTTTCCTGTCAAAGGGTCTGTCTTTTTAATAGTATACCAAGATAATGCTCTACTAAAATAATAAATGGATACCTGATTGTTGTGAAATCACCAATGTTAATATGAGTCAGGAAGTCTTTGGTCCCAGATTAAACTAAAATTTTATATGATTTTAGGAGCTGCATTAGAGGTGAGTGATCATCAAAGTAAACAAACAGGGCTAGAATCGAGTGTGTTCTGATCTGATATAAATTCAGTACTTAGTATTGTACAATAAGATAGTTAGCCCAGATTTATACAACTTTGTGTTCTTTTAATTAGAACACCAAGATCCATAAAGTAGAACCAATTGCACACTTGGAAGATTTACATACCTTTGAACAAAGCATTCTTTGTTCTTGGCTTACCTGATCTAATCATGTGCGAATAGGGTGAAGCTGCTATAAGTCTTCCAGTAAAACAAGGCAAAATTCAAGAGTGCCCCTACCCTGTCCTTTTACTGTTACATAAAGCAGTGATGGGGGGAGGGTTGTCAGAACAAAGGAAATGAAGAGAGAATTACCCTTCCCTACCTTGGTATGTAATGACTCTGATATCTGACAGAGCATAGTGGATCTGCTTTTTCCATTTCAAAGTTCAAGATACCAGACACTGCAAAGGTTGCTAGGATAGCACCTGGGCAGGATGGGAACCAGCAAACCATGTCCAGTACAGATTTTCCATTGTGTATTCCTTGACTATTCGTGGATATGTATGATTACTGCTGAAGAGAACTTGCAAATTTTGCAAATAAATTTCTAGACTTATGGAGCAAACACATTTTTGAGAACAAGTTTAACCCAGAAATCTGTTTGTTGTATAACAACTAAGCTCAACTCCTCACATAAAATTCTACTTGAGATTCATCAAATTTTCATCACTTTTAATTGCCTGATTTGTTGAGATGGACAAAGAAAATCATTTGTTGCTGCTATGGTAGTAGAAAATATGGTACTTGATCAAGTATATTGCTCCACCAAAAGCTAAGCAAAACTCAAGCAATTCTTAACTACAGGTAGTCCTTGACTTATGACCACAATTGAACCCAAATTTTCTATTGTTAAGTGAAATATTTGTTAAGTGAAATTTGCTCCATTATATGACCTTCCTGGCCCCAGATGTTAAGTGAACCACTGCAGCTGATAAGTTGGTAAAATGACTGTTGAGTGAATCTGGCTTCCCCATTGACTTTGCGTGTAAGAAGGTCGCAAAAGGTGATCATGTGACATTGGGACACTGCAACCGTCGTAAGCATGAACCAGTTGCCAAACATCTGAATTTTGATCACATGATCATGGGGATGCTACAAAGGTTGTAAGTGTGAAAAATGGTCATAAGTCACTTTTTTCAGTGCCATTGTAACTTTGAATGGTAAATGAATTGCTGTAAGCCATGGTATTTTGTATCGTTGTGGTAAACAAGCCATCTTAAATGATTTTAAAATTGTCTATGGAGCATAAAAGTGCTACTGTTTTATGCACTATAGCAGGGGTGTCAAACTGGTGGCCCGCAGGCCGGATACATCACACACAGGCAACACCCACCCTATCTCCGCAAAGGGGGAAAATGTCACAAAACATCACGTGATGGCAATGTGATGTTTGACACCCATGGTCAAACTTCAGGTAATCCTCAACTTAAAAGTCACAATTGGGACTGGAATTTCCCTCGTAAGTAAAATCAGATTTTGCCACATAATAGTCACTTTATGATCATTTTTACCAGAGTTAAGTGAATCACACCGTCATTAAGCAAATCTGGTTTCCCCAATTGACTTTTCTCATTGGTAGCTGGCTGGGCAGACTGAAAATCATGATCACATGACAAGATGCCGCAACCATCACAAATGCCGGTTACCAAGTACATGAATTGCAATCACAGAACTGTGGAGACGTGTGATGGTTGTAAGCTTGAGAGAGTGGTCACAAATCACTGAGGCCATTAAACAAATAGTTGTAAACTGAGGACTACGTGTATTATATTTACAGAAAGCTATTTGTAAAACAAATTATACTGCAAATAATAATTTGCATAATAATTTAAAATAACATATTAATTAGCTACAGTTGTATTATTTCATTATTTAGGATTACCTGTTTTGTCATTAGTCTAATTAATATTCACTCTAAATTATACTCTGACCTAGCAACTCATTTAATAAAATTGGTATGCTTTTCTTCAAGAAAAAAAAATTAAATATTACTTAATATTTTTCTTAGGCTTTCTCATTTGGCAATGTCCTTAATGGATTTTCACCTAACTTTCAAGTGAGAATATCAATAGGCAGGGCTAGTCACCTATTCCACAATTTCTAAAAGCATAGAACGAACAAAACATAAAGTACTGAGCACAGAAAGATTTCTAGCCTTGTGATCAGACAGAAAGTCAAGTAGTGTTGGCAATGCCATATGAATCTTTGAAGTCAGAAAGGACACAAGATTTCCTGTTGTAAGGATTTTCATGTCCTTCCTGTTGTCGGGATTTTTATATCCTTTCTGATAACAAACAGAAACAGATATATGCAGACTAAGCAAGAACTAACCTATGTTTAGTTAACTAGTTTAAAAAGATTACAATTTATATACACATTTTGTTTTCTTTTAGTTTGCATCATTAGTATTTTTTTAGATATATAACTTTAACAGTTGAAACAAACAGACTTTTATTATTTGCGTTACTTGTATTATCACTTTTATTTGATTCCAAAACTCAGTACAGTTATACATGTACCAATGTTTAATTAGCTAACTAAAATAATTAATTGGCTATTAACTAATTAGAATTAAAATGCATGCAATAGTTTTAAATACCCATTTGAATTACTAATTCTTTCTCCTTCATCTAAACATTGTGTTAACTGTGTACATTTCAGAAAACTCAAGAAGAAATAATACCTTCTTACTTCCTATTTGCTTGCAAATCTGTTCAAATAAATCATAATCAGATTACAACTTCAACAAAAAGAAAAGTAATTATGCATATATATTGCATCCGTGACATTCATCTGAAGACAAGAAATTGGTCAGTCACAAGCTGCTGCAATTATACTGTACTTCCTCCTCATAGATTCAACATGAAGGATGCCAGAGCTGCCCTGCCCCGTCATTCCTGATTGACTTGATAAATAGTGAGTTTATTTACTGCCAGGGTTCAGTAAATTAAATTAAATTAATTCCCTTTGTTCTTCTCACTGTGTTTTATTAGCACAACAAACACCAAACAAACATAATAACCAGTGCATCTGAGATCCGTAGATACTGCAACAGAAGAATAAAATTTAAATAAAAATAAAAATAATAAAAATAAAAAATTGTGTCTCTGCGGGCCTGCCTTCAAAATGATTCCAAGCCATTCCTAGGAAGAATACTGTATTGGGATTTTTTTTTAAAGTTAAAAGTGCTTTTTTTTGCTGCTGTTGAGTCTCCTGACAACTGTGCCTGGACGAGTCCCTGCAGTTTTCTTGGCAAGATTTTCGGATGTGGTTTACTACTGCCTTCCTCCTACATCTGAAAGAGAATGACTGGCCCAAAGCCACCTAAGTGGCTTCGTGTCAAAGGCAGGACTGCAACTCACAATCTCCTGGTCTCTAACCTGGTGCCCTTAATTGCTCTTCAGGGAGGTGTTCTTCAACCTTGGCAACTTTTAAGGTGTGTGGACTTCAACTCCCAGAATTCCCATGCTGGCTGGGGAATTCTGGGAGTCAAAGTTCACATAACCTAAGATGCCAAGGTGAAGAAATACTGCTTTGCTGCCCAAGAAGGTTTAAGCAACTCTTCCCACCATGGAATCATGCCCTGCGATAAAAATCTTCCATTTTCAGACACACAGTTGTTCTGGTTAAAAACAAACAAACCAAACCTAAAAATAACTTGTTGAAATACAGGAAGTCTTTGACTTAATCACCATTCATTCAGCAACCATTCAAAGGTAGGATGGTGCTGAATGAAGGGACTTACAATCCATATCTGAAGTTACACTATGGTAGCACCCTTGAGGTCATATGATCAAAATTGGCAGCCCACCCACATTTAAGATTGCAGGTGTGTTTTCAACTCCCCCACCCTCTTATCTCCACTAACTATGTCCCTAACCCTAACCTCTGCCACCCAGCGCTCCACTGCCCCAGCTGAAATTTGCCACCATCTCCTTGCAGACAAGGCATGGCTGGCCTGCTTGCTGGGCCATATGGGGCTCGCTATGCAATACAAAAAAGGCGGGAAAATCAGAAGCAGCTAGATAGGATGCAGGGCATCCAAAAGAGTAGAGATGGAGTGGGGGGGGGGGGGGGAGAGACATGTGGGGGCGGGGAGTTATAAGGAATTCCTTATCTTATTGCAGCTTATGGTTAGGAGGAATCAAGCCCAGAAGGGTCTTCAGCTAATGACTGGAAAAATTCGCTTAACAATAACAATGGGGGTTGCCATAGTCTTTGCACAACAGTGGAAAAAGGAAGAAATCACTTCAGATGAAAGTGTTATAAAAAACAATATTAGAATCCGCAGAGATGGACAGATTAACACTAAAACGAGAAGGAAGAAACGGAATACTTTTTAACATGGGACCTGTTTTACCAATGGTTAACTAACAGAAACAGAAGTTAGAAATTAAAGAGACTGGGAGAATGATTATATAAGGAAAGCTTTCTAAAGGTGAAACTCAAAAAATTAGAATATCCTGCAAAAGTTCATTTATTTCAGTAATGCAACTTAAAAGGTGAAACTCATATGTGAAATAGACTCATTACATGCAAAGCAAGTTAGTTCAAGCCACGATGTGTCATAATTGAGATGATTATGGCTTACAGCTCATGAAAACCCCAAATCCACAATCTCAGAAAATTAGAATATCGTGAAAAAGTTCAATATTCTAGGCTCAAAGTGTCCCACTCTAATCAGCTAATTAAGCCATAACACCTGCAAAAGGTTCCTGAGCCTTTAAATGGTCTCTCAGTCTGGTTCAATAGGAATCACAATCATGGGAAAGACTGCTGACCTGACAGTTGTGCAGAAAACCATCACTGACACCCTGCATAAGGAGGGACAGCCTCAAAAGGTAATTGCAAAAGAAGTTGGATGTTCCCAAAGGGCTGTATCAAAGCACATTAATAGAAAGTTATGTGGAAGGGAAAAGTGTGGAAGAAAAAGGTGCACAAGCAGTAGGGATGACCGCAGCCTGGAAAGGATTATCAGGAAAAGGCCATTCAAAAGTGTTGGGGACTTTCACAAGAAGTGGACTGAGGCTAGAGTCAGTGCATCAAGAGTCACCACACACAAGACAGATCCTGGACATGGGCTTCAAATGTCATATTCCTCTTGTCAAGCCGCTCCTGAACAACAAACAACGTCAGAAGCGTCTTACCTGGGCTACAGAAAAACAGACCTGGTCTGTTGCAAAGCCCTCTTTTCTGATGCTTGAAGTCCAGTGTGAAGTTTCCACAGTCTGTGTTGATTTGGGGAGCCATGTCATCTGCTGGTGTTGGTCCACTCTGCTTCATTAAGTCCAGGGTCAACGCAGCCGTTTACCAGGAGATTTTGGAGCACTTCATGCTTCCTTCTACAGACGAGCATTATGGGGATGCTGACTTCATTTTCCAGCAGGACTTGGCACCTGCCCACACTGCCAAAAGCACCAAAACCTGGTTCAATGACCATGGGATTACTGTGCTTGATTGACCAGCAAACTCATCTATGGGGCATTGCCAAGAGAAAGATGAGAGACATGAGACTGAACAATGCAGAAGAGCTGAAGGCCACTACTGAAGCATCCTGGTCTTCCATAACACCTCAGCAGTGCCACAGGCTGATAGCTTCCATGCCATGTCACATTGAGGCAGTAATTGCTGCAAAAGAGGCCCAAACCAAGTACTGAGTACATATGCATGCTTATACTTTTCAGAGGTCCGATATTCTTCTATGCACAATCCTTGCTTTATTGATTGCATGTAATATTCTAATTGTCTGAGATTGTGGATTTGGGGTTTTCATGAGATGTAAGCCATAATCATCACAATTATGACAAATCATGGCTTGAACTATCTTGCTTTGCATGTAATGAGTCTATCTCATATATTAGTTTCACCTTTTAAGTTGCATTACTGAAATAAATGAACTTTTGCAGGATATTCTAATTTTTCGAGTTTCACTGTAGAATGAATAAGTCAATATTATTATGTGATTATTAATGATATGTATATTATCATTATCATTATGCTTATCATTTCTTTTGTTGTTCAAAACTAACTGTACTCAGACAACATGCTGTTCATATAGAGTTGTTTATGTTTACTAAAGAAAAATGTATCAGTAAAATATATACATAAAAAAATAACAATGAGGATTGCCATCACTAAGCAATACAGTCATATGACATCTTACTTTATGACTGCATGACTTAGTGCCTAAAATTCCACTCTCAATTTTGATTATGAAGACTTCCCATATGAAGGCACATATAAGCTTCCTGTACCTCTTCTGAATGTATTCCACCTCCCCAAAATAAAAAAGTAACAAAAACAAAAATCCATCCTATCCCTTAAGGGCTGTGATGGCAAACCTATGGCATGTGTGCCGTTGCCCCAGCTTGGCTCTGCCATGCATGCATGCGTGCCTCCTGCCAGCCAGCTGGTTTTTCAGTCTCTGCTGTAAATGTGGGGGGGATGCATGCACGGGGGGCGCATGCATGAGGGCAGGCACAGGGTGTATCGGGCATATGCACAGGGTGTGGGGTGCATGCATGTGAATGCAGGGAGCACATAAATGGGGGGTTGCCAGGGGTGGGATTCAATTTTTTTAGCAACCAGTTCTGTGGGCGTAGCTTAGGTGGTGGGCGTGGCTTGGTGGTCATATGACTAGGTGGACATGGCTTGGTGGTCATGTGATTGGCTGGGCGTGGCCAACTCAATATCACTCACTTTGAGGCACGCATCTCCTCGCCTGGCCTCTTGTGATTGTGGGGATGCTGCAACAGTCGTAAGTGTGAAAAATGGTCATAAGTCACTTTTTTCAGTGCCATTGTAACTTTGAATGGTCCCTCCACACAAGCAAAGTACCAGCAAAGGAGGGGAAAAAAACTCCAGAGACATTCCTGAGACAGGAAGTCTGGTCCTGGCATATGTAATAGGGGTTAATGGAGAGGTATTTCTGTAAGCAACACCAGAATGTTTCCTTCCTGCCTTCCTTACAGGATTAGGCCAGTAATTTCTTCTAACAACCGGTTCTCCAAAATGCTTAGAATGTTAACAACCGGTTCTAGAGAATAGGTGCAAACTGGTAGAATCCCACCCTTGGGGGTTGCACATGTTGCATTTTGGGTATGCACACGCCGCTTTCGCTTTGGGCACTCAGAGCCAAAAGGTTTACAATCACTACTTTAAGGAATCAGCATCATACTTTTCTGAAGTCCTTGAAAGTGGAAAAGAATGGCTGTATTAAAGCCCATGTTTTCCAGACAAAAGAAACATCTGCAAGGGAAAGATCGCACATTGCCCAGAGGTATCGTACAAGGATAAATGATACATTGGAAATATCGGTTGGCGGTGGGAGATACTTCTAATGTAACCTACCAGATCTCCTGTATGGATTGCTCGTTGTGACTATGCAGGACAGGCAGAGAGGAAGCTAATCATCAGATTGCAAGAGCACAAATGAGCAGTCAGACGAGGAGACCCAAACTCATTGATTGCCTCACATTGCAATGAACAAGCACATACATTCAATTTTGCACCTACTAAGATTGTTGATCATGTAGGTAGAAAAATAACCAGGGAAATGATTGAAGCCTGAGAAACGTGCCACTTGTCAATCAGCAGGAGTACTGATTTACCACCAGCTTATAAAGTACTTACGATCCCAGGATTTGGCAGCACAAAGAAACAACAGTCAATTGCTGGCCACCAACACATCAATCAACCAAAAGGAAGGCAGCATATAAATATGAAGCATAGAAAAGCACATATTTTGGTACAGAGAAGTTCCCTGAGGTTAGGCTCCAGCAACGCTTTTGAAGACTAAACCTCTGGTCCCGATGACTGGCCCAGATTGGATCTTGGCCATTATCATGGCACACCTAAATTTGCCTTCATTCGTCACAAAAAAAATACTGCCTATTTCTGGGGCATAGAGATAATAGCTTTAAATACTTACATGGTGATTTCAGGATTGCTAAAATAATACATACTGTGATGTATCCTGGCCCCGCTAAAACATTTCCATCTTCTATTTATAGTATTGTAGTATGCACAGTAAAGATAAACTGAAAAGAGAAATTGGGCTGCATTGCAAAATTCAGTTTTTAGAACTGTGGTATAACAAAAGCCATAGTAACACAAGTCAAGCCTTTTACTGCTTACACTGCAGGCTTCTAAGTAACATTTCATCATTATTTAAAATTCAGCAGAATACCAAGGAAGTACATTTTTCATCTTCCTCCAATTCTCCATAAACAGCTCATCTATTCAAGTCAGCATCTTTGTATTAAGTGTGTTATGTTCCAATCATATAAACAAGCATTTTTCAATTTCTTACTTCTCATGTTCCCCACAGCAACTCATCTCTAACAAATAACAATCCTTACAAATAATAAGTGAATGTTTTATAAACGCAAAAAAATTACAAGACCTCATTCCTCTCCTATTTAGGGTACCAATATATACAAATGACTGGTACGGGAGTGTGTAAACAAGCAGGCTATAAAAGATATTTATACCCTAGAAACTTTTCTGGGTTTATATACCAACCAGTAAGAAAGTGTTTTGACTAGTAAACACTGTCCTCACATAAATGTTAACTATATTTGATATAATCAACAGAAAGTGAGATTGGACAAAGAAAATAGATTCTTTTAACTATCAAATCAAAACTATTACAGCCATAGAGCAGCATAAATCTCTTAACTATAAGGAAGGAATCATCATTGTGGCTCTTCTAAATATCTCATCAAATGATTAAAATTAACTACAATGTGGTTTGATGTTTGAACTGATATATCATGGCTTTCAGTTAGTCACTACATGCTTTTCAGTAATTTGCAAACCACCCACTGGTGACAACAGCGCAAAGTAATGGCCAAGGCATGGGTATTCATTCTATTTAAAGTACATCTTTGCAAACTCTTTTAACGAGTGCAAAAATATCAAGAGCAGATAAAAGGTAACATTAAAAATGCCTGGGGACAGCTAGAAGTGCCTGCACTACCGATAAATCCCTCTGTCACGTCTGTCCAAGACCACAAATAGCAGCTATTTTGTATAAGCAAAATGCCACACAGTCACCTCTTTCTCCTTAAATAATTTCCCACTCGTTCTATTCCTGAAAATACTCAGCCATTCTTAGTATTATCAAGTGTCTCTTGGGGTTTCAGAGGCACCAATAGTGTGAGAAAAGGATGAAGGAAGAGAGGTTTTGGGGGAAAAAAAAAAAGGAGGTTCAGGGCAGAGATCAAGAGCTATACAGCAATTTTATATAACTGAGCTGAACAACTGCTGGCCATTAAAAAAAAAAAAAAAGATCCCTTAAGCACTCAAGTTGAAACTTGCAATGTGTAAATCAAGCCTTTGTGAGTCTAACTAAAATAGTGTCCCCTCAGGGCTCCACAAATACCTCAGTGAAATCACTAAAGCTATTCCCAGATCATAAGTTAACAAAGTCTCCAAAGGATTTCCTGACAAAATGTACAGTTAGAGACAGTTCTCAGATTTCTCCCAAATTATGTACATATTCTAAGAAAAATTAAATAAGCGCACAATTGACATTTCAGCTAAGATGACACTGTAATAGACATATATTCAGGAATAAACCCACCCTCTTCAATGAGAGTGGATCCTCTATTTGATTACAGCCTAGGAGTTTCACTTCAACTTATCCAGTATGCAGCCTGATGCTTTACTGGGATTTTCTATTACTACAATATAGAACAACAATTTTAGTCAAAAAGGACTCATCATTTTTTAACAGCAAAGTTAGGTGCAACTTTCAAAATAATCACCATAGATAAATGTACAGGTTGGAGTATCAAATATAGTTAATTTGTTCCTCATTTGGGAATTGCACCAATATTGTCTCTTAGATTATTCATTCAAGTCTGTCTGTTCCTCTTTCTTCCCTAACTATGTTTATAGTTCAGTTGAAACAAAAATACAGCTGAAAAACTAGTGCTAGCAATTGAACAGAGGAGGGGGGGGGGAGGAAACTCTCCAATGGAAGGTTTAATGATTGGAAGATAGAGCCAGAAGAGGGCTAAAGAGAGGAAACAGGCAAAGAGGGAGAGAATATGTGGGTGGATAGTCAGAACCCAGAGAAGTAAAGAAAACTAAAGTTCGCAGATTGGAAAAAAAACAAGCCAAATCTTTGGCTGCAAGCCTGTGGTTTATTTTCAATACAGGAAATAAAAATAAATTCCCATGCAGTTCAAAAGAGACTCATACTGTGTACAGTAAAGCACTTAATAGACTGCAATCCAGTTTAAAGTTATTTTCACTTTTGTACCACTATGTTACATACATACATACATACATACATACACACACACACACACATACAAACAAACATACATACATAAACACTAAAGATTATTTCCTAATATAGTGTGATTCTAAGTATCCTAACTCTTCATGGCTAAGCTTGTTTATTACTCTAAGTTGGAAACTGAAGTATAATTTAAAAAACAACCCTGCTAGATCTACAATTCAAAAAGAATAACATCTAAAAGGAGGTTGTAAATATACACAACGTTATGAGTCTTGATTTACTTCTTTTCCTTCAAATTTAAATAGGAGAGATTTATGTAAGTGGAACACAATGAGATCCCAAATTTATAAAGTAATTTGGGGATTAAAAATAGCATTACTATATAACCCTCACAATACAACTTAAAACGGGTTAGCAAATTGGGAGCTCCAAGAATGACAGCCTTGCTTATAGACTGAATCTTCTGGCTGAGGTTAGCTGTCCAACCAAGAGTATGCTTCTTCCAATCTTTTCGCCAAACCTTATAACCTACCTTAAGCTTGTTTTGATTCTCTTACACTAAGTAAGAAGGGAGAAGTCATCTGAAGTTCAAATGGTTCTCTTGCCACAGACACCAGAAGGTATTCCCTCAGATCTCAATACATGGAGAAGGACCTTCTTTGGTTGTCCTCATCACCAGCCATGTCTAGAATGGCAAAGATTTTTTTGACTGTTATCCTGATAGCAAATTGGTCAAGGCCTTGTATCTATTAACCCACACCAGGTGCAGCATCCCTGGTTTGTATCAGGGTAGTTACTTCAACTACATGTCCAAGTCAGGTACCCTACTCAACCATTCAGCCAACACATCCTGCATTGGCTGCAACATCTGGTTGACGTGCAAAGATTGTTCTACATGCAGCACATTATTATCATTTAAATATGAGACTATCAATATCTGGAACAAACGTTGCTAAATCATTCCTGTCCAGGAATATGCACAGTTGGTGTATGTATGCAAACTGAAGCTGGGAAGAAGTATTCCTAGCAGAAGAAGCCAACTTGCCTTCTAAAGACATTGATGACTCCAGGAGTACCTCCAAACTAGGAGTACGCATTATTGGGAACATGTGATACAGCCGCGGAGTAAGAAACAGCCCCATCTATAACAGAAAGGAGCATTGGAGAATTACTGAGGCCACCCAATGTGGCCAAATATGCTGAATTTGATCCGGATTAACCAGGACAAATCAGTATTCAATTGTCAATAAGAAATTTAGGGACATTCACCTCTTTAGAGTAAGCGTTAAAAAGAGAGGTAAATTATGAGAAACTATATATGCTGCTCTAGCTCTACTTCAGAAATGTAATTACAATATTAGTACCCTGAACTACAGCAGTAGAAAAACAAACTTGCTGTAAGGCAAAATTACTAAATCTGTTTCTGAGTTCCATAAATACTAATATCAATACCAGATTACCAATTAGCAACTTTAAAAATAAATTGCTTTTAAGTGTTTTGCATATCTGGATCACTGCTCTATTTACAGACAGAGCAGTAAGTTTATCTGATTTATCTTCACCAGAAAAGACAGAGTTCAACCAAATTTATATTTAAATAGTAGAGCTCTTTAATCAAATCAAGAATCTACTTACTGGGCACAAGGCATGAAATGAAGGATGTTCTCTACCAAATGACTCCCAAAATGCATGAGGATTTCCAGTTGAGAAGCCAGACAGACCACTGTCTTTATCTCTTCCTTACTGCTCCTTCTAGCAATATGTGGCACTCAATACAATACAGGTAGTCCTCGACTTAGGACCACAATTGAGCTCAAATTTTCTGTTGTTAAATGAGACTTTAAGTGACTTTTGCCCCATTTTATGACCTTTCGTGACACAGTTGTTAAGTGAACCCTGAAACTGGTAAGTTAATAACTGTGATGACCCGGGGCATGGCACAAAAGCAATAAAAGTCCCTTTATTATCTCCAACTTTGTCCCCAATGTCCAGGTTACCTTTTGGCTGGAGAAAAACTCTCCCAGGAATAGCCTTTGACTGCAGAAAATTAAGTCCAAAACATGAGCAAAACAAACTGTAACTTAAAGGCCAAACAAACCAAACTGAAGTAATTAGTTTGGCAAGGCAGAAGCAAGAATCTCAGGCTTGAAGGCACAGCAAAACTCACACAGTGGGAAGACGCCAGGAACACAGATAACCCACAACACAGGATAAAATCACTTTGCTCCCAGCAGCCTGTTGCATGCAGTCTGCCTTTCTTATCAACTGTCTTCCCAGCTGTGGCTAATGAAGGGAATCAGGGCCCTCTCCTTAAGCCACACAACCCACATTGCTCTCTTCTCCGTTCCTCTCTGCATGGCCTAGGACAGGGGTAGGGAACCTTGGCTCTTTTATCACTTATGGACTTCAACTCCCAGAATTCCTGAGTGAGCCATAAAAGGTTCCCCATCCCTGGCCTACTGGTTTTTCAGTTGTGGGGGAAATCAATTTTTGACTGGAATGGGATTGTTTAATATACACATGTAGGACATATAAAGAATATAAAGAATACGTCCTACATGTGTATATTAAACAGTCCCATTCCAGTCAAAAATTGATTTCCCCCACAATTGAAAAACCAATAGGCCAGGGATGGGGAACCTTTTATGGCTCACTCAGGGATTCTGAGAGTTGAAGTCCATAAGTGATAAAAGAGCCAAGGTTCCCTACCCCTGGCCTAGGATGAAGAGGGAGTGGGCCTGGTTCTTCCTTTGAACTCCCTCTCCCTTGTTCTATCTCTCCCCTGCTCTGCCCAGCCGAACTTTGCCCTTCCCCAGCCTCCTCCACAGCCAATGGAGCCATACTCCCACTCCCTGTCAGCAGTTCGGGCTCCCCTCTGAATCAGATTCTGACAGGGGCATGACACTCCCTGTCAGCTGTCCAGCTTCCTCCTCGGATTCAGACTCCAACAAGGGCATGACAATAACCCTGTTGTTAAGTGAATCTGGCTTCCCCACTGACTTTGCATGTCAGAGGGTTGCAAAAGGTGATCACATGACCCCTGGGACACTGCAACGGTCATAAATACAAACCAGTTGCCAAGCATCTGAATTTTGATCACATGATCATGGGGATGCTGCAAAGGTTGTAGCTGTGAAAAATGATCATAAGTCACATTTTTCAATGCCATTGTAACTTTGAACGGTCACTAAATGAACTGCTGTAAGTCAAGGACTACCTGTACAGCAAAGCAGAATCACAGCAGTTCAATGGAGAACATTTAGGGAGCAGCTTCCTCACTGCAGACTAATAGAACAATCTTTTATATTACAGCTTTTCTCTAGGGAGGGAACTAGAAATGGGATATATTTGAATGAGAGCTACAAATTCAGAAACTATGAGAAACACTAACTATGTCTGCTGCCTTGAGTTTCCGTGAGAAAGAAGGGACATAAATCTAATAAAAGACATAAGGAAACCTTTGACCTCCCACGCCATATCTGAGAGTTCACAGAAGAAACCTTCACGTAAAGGCAGAATATGCTGTTCATAGTGCTTATGTCACCCATCAATAGTACTGCCATGCTGTGAAAAGAATCAAACAAGATGTCACACTTTTCCGTTCTGCCTTACCTGCAGCTTGAGCACGATAATGGTGCAGGCTATGATAAAGCAATTACTGGCTTCCCTTCCTACTGACCACAGCTCTCAAACCATGAACTGTTCTGCCCAAAAGATTGGCTACAATTTCTTGCTCTTGAAATAAGTCAGTGGGAATGGGGAAGAGTGGGTCACGCTCCATGAAGAGCAAATAAAGGTCAAAAGGTATCACTCGTAAGTGTAATTATAATGGAGAATTCTTGCTTACCAGGTCATAGCACCTACTGAATTTTAAAAAGAAACAAACACACCTTTGTCAAACTAATATCTATAATGAAATAGATTTTTTTTCCCTTTTTAATTTTCTCCAACTGTAATAAATACAGACCCAGCCACACCGCTCATTCCAGACTTGCAATAAATTAATCCAAGGAGAATGGCTAGAGACAGAGAGAGAAAGAGATAACGTGTTGGACTATGGAAAAAACTTTAATGCTGTCAGTGTCAACAGGTCTCTTGATGTGTCTTTTTGGGTCATTATCTACATACATATATGCTGACTCTGTAAACTGCTTAGAGAGGGCTGTAAAGCACTATAAAGCAGTATATAAGTCTAAGTGCTATTGCTATAAGACACACACACTCCTCTGGAGTCGACAAGAACCTTGGCAACAAAGAAGAGAAAATGGAAGTGAAGCAAGAAGGGGAAAAATAGGTCATGAAATAGACTTCTTATGAGCAATGGGATGGTCCTCCCTTAACCATCACATGGTCAGAGATTGTTCAAACTTACCACAGCGCTTGGATGAATGGTATTTAAAAGTGGCCCTCAAAATTCGAGCTGTTGCAGCATCCTTGCAGTCATGTGATCGCTATTGGCCACCTGCTTTGTTGGCTTCCTACAAGCAAAGCCAGTGAGGAAGCGGGCAAAAGGATGGCAAATGGAGATCATGTGACCTTCTTGTTTAACAACCCACAACGATTTGCTTAGCAACCAGAAGTGTCAGAATTTCTGACATTAAGCAGTCAGGTAACATTGTGCTTTTTGACCATGTTGTTTAATAATGGAAATTCCGGTTCCGATTACCATTGTTAAATGAGGGCTACCTGAAGTAGTTGGGTGATTTAAATCAAGGGTCTCCAATCTTGGCAATTTTAAGACTTGTGGATTTCAATTCCCAGAGCTGGCTGAGGAACTCTGGGAGTTGGAGACCCCCTGAATTAAATTGTCTTTCTTTCTAATCTGGCTTTATAATTACACTGATAGAAAGCTATTTCCAAACTCCACTAAGCTGATTTAAGGCAAATTTACTTTCTCTATGCATTTTAACCACAAAAAGATTCATTTGAGATACATAGGGTTGTGTTATTTTTACTTTGTTTATTTAAAGAAAATGAATAAAACTTGCTAATATCGTATATGTCAAATAGGACCAAAACACAAAACAGCTCAGTGTTGATGTACTATTTCATTGCTAAAACCAGTCCTCATTTATATATCCTTCCATCTTCAATAAAGACAACTTGTTTTGTTTCACTTAACAGGTATACAGAAAATACCAAGATCCCCAAACATAATTGCAGAATATTTGTATTAACTTTCTTTTTCTTTTCCAATATCAAAGGTGATGCATAGGGCAGGAGGAAAAAACATGGAAAATACACATGGAAAATTAAAGTAATAAATAAGGATAACAACATCAATCCATCTGAAGTAGTAAGAACATGTCTTTAATCAGTAAAAATCTCAAGAATAGATAGCTCAATCTTTACTGCCACAAATGATGGAAACTGATGGAATTTGGAATATGGCCTCTCCCTAAGCTGATGCCTTCTAGATATGATGGAACAACAATTCTAACAATTCCCAGCCAACACATCAGTAATTATAAGCTGTACAAACAAAAGCTGTGCAGCTATTTGCAACTACTATTCATGGTCTCAACTGCATTGTTAATATAACTGAAATTTTAAAAAAGGAACTGTATGTGCTTCAAACCAGTGGTTCACTCCTTTCTTCTGCATGCATTTTAATTACCTGCAGAGCACTTGAAGGGATTACAGGTAGTCCTTGATTTATGATCACAATTGAGACCAGAAATTGTTACTAAGCAATGCAGCCATTAAATGAGTTATCACATGACTGAGTCTAATTTTACAACATTTTTTGCTGTGGCCATTATGCGAATCATGCAGCTGTTTAGGAAATCCGGCTTCCCCAACAGACATTGTTTGACAATGGGAAGGTTGCAAAAGGCAATCTCATGATCCAGGGATGCTGCAACCATCGTAAATGCATCCAATCACCAAGCACCACAATTGCAATCATGTGACCATGGGGATGTTGCAATGAATCAGTTACAAATATTGCCATAGCGTTGAACAGTTGCTAAACAAACAGTTTTTAAATCTAGGACTACCTATATAAGAAGATATCTAGGTTGTGAACTAGATTTTTCAATCCACAAGAAAGCAATAGCAAACCACTACCATATGGTTGCCAAGAAAACTTTTATGTGAATATTTTGGATGGGGGTGGGGAATTCCTTATCAATAGTCCTAGCTTAATGACAACAACTGCAAATGGCAACTTGGTTGCTAAGTGGCACAGCTGCTAAGTGTCAAATCATCACCAATTTCTTCTTTTCATATTTCTTCTCTTTTAATTCTGCTTGTCATAAATTGGTTGCAAAGCCCACAAGTGGCGATCGTATGACTGCAGGAAACTGCAACATTCATAAAATGTGACAACTGGTTGCAAAGCTACTTTTTACACTGTGTAATTGAAACTGTTGTTAAAGGCAGTCAAGTCAGTAACCAAGGAGTATCCGTACCCCCTTCACTAAAAGCCAGTTTGGTATAGCAGTTAAAGCATTAGGCTAGCAACCAAGACACTGTGAGTTCAAGTCCTGCCTTATGTACAAATCTAGCTGGGTGACCTTTGGCCAGTCACTTTCCTCAACCCTAGGAAGCAGGCAATGGCAAACAACTTGAAGTCTTGCCAAGAAAACTGCAGGAACTTACGCAGTCCACCAACACTGATTCAAAGGTACAAGAAAAAAAAACTATTATCTTTTAATTAAAGCTTATTAGAGCATTTCTAACTCATGTATTCCTTTTATATTGACGGATAAATTCAGAAATATGTTAAGTAGCATTCCAAAGTAAATTTCTTTAGGTGTCTGCAAATTTTGTGAGTCAGAAATAACCAATTCTCTCTTAATGTTAGAAACGTTTTAGTAATACTGACATTTTAAACAAGTTTTACAATTAACCCAATGCCATCATTAAACCTGCCCTGAGAAATGGCAACAAAGCAGAAAACAATTTTTAATATAGTCAAATGAATAAGTCGCATTTCCATTCCCCACCTCCCTGTTTACCATCCAGGTAACAGAAACTCAAACATCCTCCTTCAAAACGTGAAATACATGCAGGCAAAATTCAGAGCAATTGCTAAATGAACAATTGTTCTGTTTTGTTTCTTTCTACTGGTCATAATATTTGAATAAAAGTCCCTCCAAGAACACTTACTGCACACAGGTGTGCAAACATTTCAATGTTTGCAGTCAGGAAGTGTCAAAAGCATCCTTCCGAAATGATTACTTTGTTAAAAAAAATATTCATTTTTTAAAGCCTACATTCAAGACTTCAAAATCTCTCTCCACCACACACATTGTTCAAAGCAAATCCAAGAAAGGATAAATCCAGCATGGAATAAACTGCTAAGATATTGCCTCAACAATTTATTATTTCTTTCAGACAACTCATTTCCTTTGTATTTTGCCTATGATGAGATAAACTGTAGAACTGCTTTGTTACCTATTTTAAATTCCATTTGAGTACCACAAAGCTACAATTTAACCTTTGAGACAGAACACTTCTTTGAAGTATTTAGTCTATCGAGATGTACAAAGGTGACATGGAAGTGTTCCCCTCCACCAATTTCCCTAAAGCAACAATTTTGTGTGGTGATTGTTTTAACTTTTCTATATTTATGTTGCTGCCTCGAGTCAATCTTTAACCTGAAAATCTCCCCGTTCTCCAAATTATCTTCCCAAGGAAGAAAGATTTGTAAAACTATACAAGTAACCTTCCAGTATTTTCAAGAAAGCAGAAAGGAATTAGGTTAAGGGACAAGGAAGTTAAGATTCCTGCCACAATAGCAAGGAATGATGGCGGAAGAGTTAAGAAAGGAAATTGAGTCCTTGTACAAGAAAATGAAGAATGCATGTTCCACTAGCACAGGAAACGAGAAAAGGAGGAAACTGCCACTTTATAAAAGATACAGAAAATAAAATAAATTTGCTTTCAGGCAAAAGTGCTTAGGACTGATGTGAAAGAAACTGTTAGTGAGAAATAATAAATGAGAGGGCAAAAGTTAAAGTAGTTTGTGTAGTTAGGGGAATCCACAATGTCAAAGTTTAGCAACTGAGGTCCAACTAGCTACATATGTATACAGAAGCGCAAAAGAAATCTTGCCTATTGTTTGTCTTTTAGCCAGAAAAAGATGCAAGACTAGTGAGGCCCATTAATGCCTCCCTTCCCTAAGTGAATGAAGAGAAAGGACCACAAGTTTCAGAAAGGAATTGATAAAATGATAGAGGGTTAGAGTTCAGAAGGACTATAATGATACACAGCAAGAGTCCCCAGGCAAAAATCCATGGACACCTGCCTGGCTAGATGTCAGATGTCAGGATATTTATTTTCAGAATCTTAATTAAAAATTAATTAAATCCAATATACCCAGAGGATGCCAGGTTGGGAGAGTTCACAGAATTAAATTAAATTAATTAGGATTAGCAGAATGAAGCACCAATGTAATCACAGAACAGTGGTCTAACAATAGGTGCTGAATTACCAGTGCTGACTGTCCATGAAATTCACTGGCTAAGGACAAATCAGTAACCAGGTTCATGTATCATACTCAGCATAGTGTAGCTTTATTTTTAGCATATTCCACCAAACTGTGATTTAACAAACAATAGTTTGCTAAACATTTGGGTAGACAGAGGTTCCCTGAGGATGGGCTTCAGCATGAATCCGAAAGCTCAAATGACTCTGGTCTGGGTGACCAACCCAGTTTGGATCTTGCAAGCCATAGTTTAGCTAAATTGTCAACCAAGCTCTGTCTAAGTCCATCCTTCTTTGCAGTTATAAGAATATGATGGGAAAGTTCTCATTCATGCATTTGACCATGAATCCAGTGGAGAAAGAATGGGACATCAATATGAATAATAGTGAAGCATCACAGTGTGCCCAACATGCCATTTCAAATGCCAGTGAAGCTCATTTTCAAGTTTCAAGCAAAATTTCTCAATCTGGTATCCCTCATACTTCTGGATCTCAACTTTTGCCTAGCTAGGGTAAGGTTCTGGAATACACAAGGCTGGAGAAGACTTAGACAAACAAACAGCAAGAATGGAAATTGCACTCTAATTTTAAAGTAAAGAATGCTCATATTCATGCCTTTAAAAAAACACCTACAAATGGCTTTTGATAAGTAACTATTACTTGTGGTACTCCTGCAAATTATATAATTGCTCCCATTCTGAAAGGCATCCAGCAGTTGTGCTTTTCCATAGATAGGCTCCCCTCTGCTACTGCCCAAGGCTTGGAAATCTAGTATATTAATTATAAACTATATAATTAGTATGTAAACTATAGCCACTGACTTATACCTGGTAGCTTTCCAGATCTGGCAGTGAACATAACGGCTATTTACACTACTAATTGCCACCAGTGGACAAAATAAGTGAAAGTATATGCCTCTCTTGGGTGTGGCTGCTATTTCTTGGATTTCTCTAATTTGTAAAATGAAGTTTCTTTGTCTTCTACACACCTGTTTTAGTAAGCAGCAACCAAAGCCAATAGCACAGACTTTCCTTCCATCACCCTTTCGGTAAAAAAAAAATTCCATAAAGAAATCAAGAAAGATGCTGTGCAGACACCCACTCAACAGATGCAATTCGAAAAGTATGCCAAACAACTTCTACATACAATGCACCCTATTTTGTGGAAATTCATTTTTTACAGCCGTACTGGGAAAAGCAGAGACCCCTCCCAGAAAAAGATATTTTGGCAGGCTACTGAAAAGAAATAATGTACATGGTTTAGAAGAAACTGCCACTCTCCCACACAATATTACTCTGGCCAAGCTGCAGTACTGCTTTTCTTTTTCCAATCCATGCTTAAAATCCCATCACTTAAGAACACAACTTCCTGGTGGCTCAGATATCAAGAAGCAACGGAAGCCGCTCCCCCAAGTCACCCTAAGTTACAAAAGGGATCTAAACTATAAATCAGTTAAGAGAGTGGGAGCAGAAAGTCATTTCATTTCCTGTTCCACTGAAAAAAAGAAATCCACCACATCGCAGATCAAAGAGGAAACTATCTTCCAACATCTGCTTACTAAAATCCTTAATAAAACTTCAACGGCATCCCCAGAGTTTCATACAGGATGATCGCTGTTCAGAGGCCTAACCCTTCCCAAATTCCTGCACAGAAGATGCTACAAAATTCCAAGAGTCGGCGAGACATCAAAAAAAGAAAGAAAAATTTAAAAAAAGGACACCGATGCCTTGGCGAACTTGGTAGCCTGCAATGCAGCAGCTACATTTGGCTGGATCAGGAGAAGGGCTCCTCCGAGAGCCTCTAGTCTACCCCGACCCCTCCCGGCTGGTGCCACTCACCGAGATGGAGAGTAAGATTAATGGTGTTGGGGTACTGGACGCCGGCCAGCATGGTCTGGCTCTGCCACCAGGTGGTGTCGGCCTGGTTGTTGTAGTCGGTGAGGAAGGCAGCGCTGTGCTGCAGGTGAGGCTGGGAGGCGTCGCACAGGTGGCAGGACTTGGTGACCCCGGTGACGCCGGTCTGCACGCAGTATTCCTCGGCCGGGCTGCCGCACGTATTGGTGGCCACCACGGTGGCGTTAAAAGCAGCGTTGACGAACTCGGGCATGCAGCGTTGAGGTCGCCCGCTCTGCTCATCCGCGCACTCGTCCATGGCGCCGCCGCACGGCCCGATCAGCAGCAGCCAGAGCAGCCCAAGGTTCAAGCGGACGTCCATCCCCGCGGTTTTCCCTTCCTTTTCCCAGAAGCCCGACTCCCCGCAAAAGCGGCTCGCCTGCCTGCCTGCCCGCCCGCCCCTTGCTCTCCGCTGTCTCCCGAGGAAAGAGGGGGCCCGGCTCGCTCTGCAGCAGCGCTCACATCCACCGAGTGTGCATAGAAAGTTGTAGCGCACACACATACACACGCACGCAGCTTCTCTCCGCTCTCTTTGCTAAAGGGTGGGGGCACCGCGTTGCACGCTGGGATACGCAGCCCTCCAGCAGAGGCGGAGGGTGAGAGGGGAGGCGAAGTGGGGGGGGGGGGGGGGGCAGAAAGGGCTTGACCGGGATCCTTCCAGGCGCGGGCTCATCCCACACCCCCGCTGCCGCCGCCTCTTGGAATGTCCTGAATGGGGAAGGATTCCCGCGTGGGAACTTTTTGCCAAAGAGAAGGAAAAAAAAAAAAAGAGTCCGCAAGGGGAAGAAAGGAAGAGAGAGCAGCAAAGCCTTCAACTTCCTATCCCGCCGCCAGGCCAGGTTAATTAATTAATTAATCGATTTGTTTTATT
Source organism: Bungarus multicinctus (assembly GCA_023653725.1). Lineage (NCBI taxonomy): Eukaryota > Metazoa > Chordata > Lepidosauria > Squamata > Elapidae > Bungarus > Bungarus multicinctus. The sequence continues at coordinate 31,511,261 of CM042842.1, read as the reverse complement.
TATTGCTTTATTATTATTTTGCTTTATTTTTATTTTATTATTTGTTTAGTCTAAATGAATCCAAAGTTGTGGGAAACGCTGCAAAGAGCAGCGCGGCGACTTGAGTCCCGGGCCCCCGCGCTTGCAGGAATGTAAGCTTCTGCCTGCCTTGCGCGTTTTTACGCGGAAGGAAGTCCTGCAGAATCCCCGGGGAACTTATTTCCAAGTAAGGAAAAAACGCAGCAGTTGGAAGTTGTGGTCTAACTTAGGAAGTGCACAGTTACGGTACGGTACGGTTCAAGTCGCCGCTGCGATTGCAAACCTCGCCGGCTCTGATTTCTCAACTGTACGTTGGTTTTATAAACGGCTTTACTAAAAAATAAATAAATAGTTGGAACGTCTCGGCGGGAGAAGAAAAAGGATACACAACCGCTCTGGGAAGATGTGAAGTTTTTTCATTTAAAAGATACCCACATTAAGACTTGACGGAAGTTAAAGCAGAGAATCCTTTTGATTAAATTTGCTCTCTGAGCATTAATAATCACAACAAGATTTTCAGTGTTTATTCGGATATGAGTCAATTTGACTTCAGTCCCATGTCCCTCAAATCTATTTACATTTAGCCGGTCTCTGTTAGATAGGAACAGGCTCTGATTACCTATAATACAAATAAATAAAAGCATGAGTACATAGTCGCCAATCTTTTCATGCTTGCATTCAGATTTGAAGGTGAAACAGCCAATAGTTGAATTACACTTACTCTAAGTATCTTAGCTGAGTACAGTAATCTAATCATGCTTTCTTAAATGTTAAAGTCATCCTATTGGGGAAAAAAACTGATTGAGATAAATCAGTAGTACTCTAAAAATGTTTCAAATCATTCATAATTCAATCATTTAGAGAAATACTCAGGTGACAAAAGTTCCTATGAAGTGATCTGCCATTTATTCAAACACACAATAGTACATCTTTTAAAACGCATGACCTTACATTTCAATCTTTTGAGAGATAAATGCTCAAGCTATGTTACATGCATATTAAAATACATGGTTTATTTATTTATTAGATTTTTAACTCGCTTTTATTACTTTATAAGTAACTCAAATCAGCGAAGATATCTAACAATCCTCCTATTTTCCCCACAACAACCCTGTGAGGTGTTGAGAGAAAGGGTTGAGAGAAAGGTTAGGTTTCATGCCTAAAGTGGGATTAGAACTCACAGTCTCCTGGTTTCTAGCCTGATGTCTTAACCACTACACCAAACTATCTGTGATTTGATATAAATTTTCGAGAGATTTGAAGGTTCTGGGATCACAGTTAATTATTGTGATACTAAAGTGATTATAGCATATAATATAATACAGGTTTTTGTTGTGGATGATTGAAGCACCTTTCTGGATAATATCATTCATTGCTGTCAAGTTTGTGTCATGTTTGTCCTTTGTTTTCTGTCATTTTATTTTTTAAATTAAAATTTTCCATACGTTTGTAACTGAACCTCCAAATCACTGGAGTCAGGCAGCATAAACATTTAATTAATAAATAACCCATATGGCCAGATACACTTTGTATTTACATGCATTTTGAATATTACTTATGTACCACTATTCCAACGTTTTAAGATGAATCTGAAGATCTTGTCCCAAATAGCCAACTATTTTCATTTCAACACAGGAGAAAGGAAACAAAGGAAGAAAAGAATAGTCTGGCTAATTATGAGTTAAAATGAACACATGTAATTACCTGCAGTTGGGCTTATATTTACAGTAGCTAGGGAAAATCTTAAATTCAGTTTCATACTTCATATGCAACAAATCAAACTGTGAGTCAGTGTTGACTTTTCCCCTGCTTTAAACCTAAAAGGGTACCTATCAATTATTTTAAGTGAACCAAAGTGATCATGGAACTGTAGTTCCTTCTGATTCTGGAGTAGGTATGATTTGATGATATGTATTCTTCCAAATGGAGGTAGTGACAGATTTTATTTTCCTAGGGTCCAAGATCACTGCAGATGGGGACTGCAGCAAAGAAATTAAAAGACGCTTGCTCCTGGGGAGGAAAGCTATGGCAAATCTAGACAGCATACTAAAAATCAGAGACATCACCCTGCCAACAAAAGTGCGTATAGTCAAGGTTATGGTGTAGTCAAGGCTATGCAATGTATGGCTGTGAAAGTTGGACAATAAGGAAGGCTGAGTGCCAAAGAATTGAAGCCTTTGAACTCTGGTGCTGGAGAAGACTCCTGCGAGTCCCTTGGACTGCAAGGTGATCAAACCAGTCAGTCCTAGAGATCATCAATCCTGACTGCTCTTTAGAAGGCCAGATCCTGATGATAAAACTCAAATATTTTGGTCACCTAATGAGAAGGAAGGACTCTTCACTGGAGAAGAGCCTAATGCTGGGAACAATTGAGCGCAAAAGAAGAAGGGGACGACAGAGAATGAGGTGGCTGGATGGAGTCACTGAAGCAGTCGGCGTGAACTTAAATGGACTCTGCCGGATGGTAGAAGACAGGAAGGCCTGGAGGAACATTGTCCATTGGATCACAATGGGTTAGACACGACTTTGTGACTAACAACAACAACATTCTTCCAAACATTCACCAGTCACATAAGCATTTCTTCTGTTTCAATGGGCTTTTTCAACTGGAGAGAGCATTTATGGGGAACATTACATATAATGATTTAACCCAGGGCCATTTTAAAAACGATAACAAATTATTTAAGAAAGAATTATACGAACAAGATTTGACAATATAACTTCCAATAGGTAAAATGAGGATCCAGATTACTAGCGGCAATATGCTGACTCCGTATAGGTAGACTTTGACTTACAACAGTTCATTTAGCGACCATTCATAGTTTACAACAGCATTGAAAAAAGTGACGTATTATTGTTTTTCACACTTTAAGACCATTGCAGCATCCCCATGGTCATGCGATCAAAATTCAGATGCTTAGCAACTGACTCATATTTATGACCGGTCACAGAGTCCCAGGAATACATGATCACCTTTTGCAATCTCCTGACAAGCAAAGTCTATTTCCATAGACACCTAATTAGAGACGCCCTGTTACAAAATTGGACTAAAATAAAGAAGAAACACTATATGAAGATACCAATTTGGTGTATCTACGATGGAAGCTATGATCCATCCAAACAATAGAGGCTTAGCTAAGATGATAAAATATAAAGATGTACTATATGCAGAAGGAAATTTTAAATCGATGCAAGATCTACAAAAACAAGGGATACATATTGACTGGTGGGCATTTCTTCAGCTATAAAATAGATATAAAAAAGATATTAAAGACTTTGGAATATATTTAAAACCACAATTAGATAAAATACTAATAGGCCCAGATAAAAAAAAATACAAAAATTTATAAGTACCTGCTGGAGGGGGAATTAGAGGAAGAGATTGTAAAGGGATGTATGCTAGCCTGGGCTCAAAATACAGGGCATAATATAAATTTGACAGAATGGGAAAGCATGTAGAATCAAAATTATAAGTTAACGAAATCAGCCGCATACAAAGAGAACGCGTACAAGATGTTTTACAAATGGTATTTGCCTCCTTCGAGATTAGCGAAGATGTATCCTAACATGAATCCGACATGCTGGAAGTCCAAGAAGAAGAAAGGTACATTTTACCATATGTGGTGGTCTTGCCCAGAGACCCAAAAATATTAGCTAAAAATCAAAAAATGGTTGCAAGAGATTACTAAAACACAAATAGAAGTAGAACCGGAATTATTTTTATTGGAGATATTTAAGAAAAAATACGGGAGAAATATAAAATATATAATATTACATATTCTGATGGCAGCTAGAATTGCTTTGGTCCAATGCTGGAAACACCCATCTGTACCTTCAGATGAATTGGTTATTCAAAAAATAATGATGTGCTGAGATGGACAAACTAACGAAGTTAAAAGAAAGAGGAGACTGAATACTATAAAATTTGGGGAAAATGGAATGACTGGATCGAACAAAGATCGTTAAAAGGTTGATGAATTAAGGATAATACATAAGTTAAATGTTTATAGTCGCATAAATTGTATATATTTGTAAACAATGCACAAAATAGCAGTATAAGAAAATTGCCACAGTTTGTTGAATTATTGAATTGTTGAATTTAAGAGATTTTTACTTTTTACTTGTTTTATTTTTGTCTTTTTTAAAGCTAAAGAAGATCAATCAAGTCTATTTTTAGAAAGCTTTAAAGAGTGCTATGAAGCACTACATAAATGCTATTAATCAACATATATTAAAAAGTCAGAGAAAAATGAAGCACATTTCTACTACAAGTTGAATTCCTAAAAAAAAAAAATGGAAAGTCTGCATCTTTGCCTATTTATGGAGAGGGGAAGGAAACTAATTCAAATGTTCATAAACAATATGGGAGGAACTTATTCTGCAAAACAAAATGGTTTTAGGCTGATTTGCTAAAGATGCCTAAAAATCCTAGGCCGGAAGAAAATACACATTCCCACCCACCCACCCCAAAACTATGACAATAACAATAGGGCAAATCCTAATTATGTAGGTTCAACTTCCATTTTCTTAAGCTGCATTTCCAAGTTAAAGAACTGGAGAATGCATGGCTCTTGAGCAAGATATATAAAAAGACTAGAGGGCATTTTGAAATAAGCAGCAACAAGCAGCAACAATTACACTAGTCCTTTAGCAAACAGGACATTTACAGGAAACTGATAAAGGTAGAATTTAGTGATATGATCTCGTTTTGTGATCTTATTTAGATTGTGACTAAGTTGGTTACTATAAGTTCAACCAATATAAACACACACACAATAGATATTCTTGAAACTAAACCTTTGATGATTCCAGTCATTATGGACCAAGGTAATCATAATTTCCCAACTGCATTCCAGATTCTTGTTCTCAATCATGGTGAAGTGTGATAAGGTGTTATCTGATTTTTAGGTATTAATTGCATTTATGACAGGTTATTTTTAATGTTTTCTTATTGTTGCACTGCCTCCAGCAGCTTTTCACACACAAAATTCTTAGTTGGTTTTTTAAAGCAATCAATAATAGATATTGCTGCTGATATTATCAACCTATAAACATAAGCAGCCAAATGATAGGACATTTCCCTTTCTCTTGTTCCTGTTTAATTTATCCTAGATCAAATCTGATCTAAATGATAATATTGTCGTCTCTGTAATAGATTGGTCCTGCCAGACAGGGCTAAGGACTAGTTCTGATTTATTGTTCCTAAGTCAGAGACAGTTATCACCATGGAATCTCCATAGCTCTTTTAAGATTCAGGAATGCAAACAAAGATTGAGTTAGCTGTTGTGTAAGATCTCTGTTTGCTCTTTAAGGAAGACAGGACTAGGTAGGGAAGGCAAACTGATTTATATATACTGATTTACTGTAGAACTGAGGTACAAATTGATGGAGAAAGGAATGAAATTCAGTTTGTGCGTTGTTTTTAATTTTCAATATACAACAACCATCATACAGAGTATTAATGGAATAATGGATTTATTTGTTGTAACCCAAAATAAACATTTCAGAATATGATGCTTAAAAATATATTTTTTTACAAGTTTATGTTTTAACATCAGCCTGAAAATGGTTTAGCTAATTGTAAGTACAAGGAATTTTATTTTTTTATACGACAAACATTTATTGTTTTTTCTGTGTCATAAATATGGAAAGTCCCATTGTTGCTGTTCCTTTAATATGCTTTAATATTATTAAGCATGCAATACATTTGATCCAAAGAGGAGTTTATAATTATTTTCATAAATAAGGGATGCAAATCAGACAGCAGAGAAGATACAAATGGACTCATTGCTGTCCATTACCTGCAAGATCTTTGCTCACACTTGAATAGTGACAGTGAATAGACTTGTCACTGTATCACAAAGAAACTTTGCAGAGATGCACTGTGATTTTCAGTCAGAATGAAATATAGCAGACATGATATTTGCTCTAAGGCAAGTCTAGAAGTGAATTGAACAGAGCAAGACTCTTTACTCTGTCTTCATTGACCCGACAAAGGCATTTGACATTGTAAACAGGGAGGCTCTCTGGATCATCCTGAGACATTATAGATGCTCGAGGAAATTCACAAAGTTGTTTTAGCTACTCCATGATGGAATGACAAGTCAGGTTCTTTACAATGAATGATATATCAGCTGCATTTGCCATTTCCAGTGTGCAAAAAAATGATTTCCTATTCAATCTGTTCTCATTTGCATGTTGTCACAAGCTGTCCAGGGTCTGAATGTGGAGTGTACATCAGGTACCAACTGAACAACTTTTGATGACTCTCTTTTTTTTATCTTTGCTACTTGAACACCTGGGTGAAATGCCTACATACAGTCATTGAACAAACCTGATGAATGTGTACTCCTGGTGCACAAAGAAAGTGATTTACAATTAATGCAGAACAAATTCTCAGATGCTGCTATGCTTTTCAGCTTGACTATCAGGCTGAACAAGTCTGAAGTACTTTACCAGCCAAATACCAAGTCCATAGAACCAACAATCACTATTGATAACACCCAGCTGACAAATGTAAAAGCCTCAAATACTTGGGAAGCACCATCTTCTTGAGCAATGTGCTTTTGGACAAAGACATTGATTCCCGATCAGCAAGGCCAGCCAGACACTGAGACAGCTGCATACTAGAGTGCTCAGTCAACACAACACCCATATCTTCTCAAAGCTGAAAGTCTACAGGGCCATGGTTATCCCTTCATCCCTATATGGATGTGAGCCTTGGCTTTTCTCCCAAAAGCATATCAAAGAATTGAAGAAATTCCAGATGCACACACTCTGCTCCATCCTGTGTCTCCAATCTGGAGATCTTGGATGGTGCAGAGTCCACCAGCATGAAGTCCTTGATGATCAAATTCTAGCCCACATGAATAGAGCATATAATCAGAATGGATGATTGCTGTAAGCCTTGCCACTTGTTCTCTATTGACCAATCAAGCACTACAAAGATGCTGTAAAAAAAACCTAGTTCTTTCCAAAAGAACTAGAAGCTGCTGCTACTGCTGATTATACTGCCAATTCTCTGCTACTGCTGACAGAACATGCTGGTGAGCCCTGCAATATGAACTCTACACTGACTTTGAAAACAGATAGAAAACATTAGGGACATCACAGAATAACACCCACAGTTACTACAACAATGGATTTCCAGTGCTCCCTTTGTGCTAGATTCTGCACTTCCAGAATGGGATGGCAAAGCTACTTCCATGTCCACAAAGAAGCTGCACAACAGTGTGCCCTCTTCAGATAAGAACAATAATTAAATATCTATGACATCACCTTCTTTTAGTCTCATGGCAGAAGATGTAAGAATTAAAGGCAAGAGTTAAAACATTCATGGTTTGCTACAACATAGTACAACATATTTATTATTTACAACAATGTAAATAATAAAATATCCATAGTAAGCATATAAAGCAATTTTGTTCAAAATATGATAAATCAGGATTAATGACATGTGAACCCAGTCACTACCTATGAATAGCAGTAACTCTAATTACAGTATCTACTATGCTAAGCCCTACATGGGTTGTTCATTTTGGCTTAATTTGAATGTGAATCTAACTAGTTATGATTTATTCAATAAAACATAGTTAAGCAAATATTTTTGCTGTGCATATATCCAGCCAGAATGCTTTTGTGTACATAATTCATCGTTCACATTTTGACCAGGTCAAGAGAGGTAACTGGTGTTAACATCAGTCACCCATTCAGCAAGAAAAAAATGTAGCAAGCCCTGGGTTTTTATATAGCACAACAGTGCCCCCAAAGGTTTTGATAATTCGATCCTGTGTTGAAAAACCTGCATGGATGCAATTACTAAATTCTATTTTTTTTCCATTTCATAATCTAATAATCCTAGAAGAAAAGATTCTGATTTCCACTGTAAATCTCTTTTTAAAATGTTCTGAATTATATAGATCAGGGGTGTCAAACTCATGTCGTCACGGTGTCGTCACATGACAGTATTGGGATTTTTTTTCTGCTTCGCTAAACTAGGCATGGCCATGGCCAGTTCATGACGCATCCGGCCCGTGGGTCGGGAGTTTGACAGCCCTGACATAGATGGAATTAGTCTTTGGTTTTCTCTCAAATTCCATCTGCAATTCCTTCTACAACAGTGAAGGTAATAAAAACTATTTTATAACTACAATTCCCTATCGGGAATTTAGAAAACTGAGTTTAATCACTAAAAATAGTATTCTAATTTGTTGTCTAAGTCAATGATGTCAGAGGAGACCATAGTTGGATTGGGCAAAGCAACAGTTGGGCTTCCTGAGGAGACTAAACTTCACCTATCTTGTACATTCGATAAAGGTGAGGAGAGTGCTAAAAAAATAGGTTTAGCAGGTTTAACAGGTGATTTTCATCTAGTTGTGCTTTTGGCAATAATCTAAATGTATACTGGAACTTTATCTTATTTAAGGATGTAGTGTACTTCTTTTAGCTAGTCTTTCAGCTTCCCTTTCCGATTATGGCACAAACAGGTCCAAGTAATCATTTTTATATAAGAGGCACAGAAGATGGACACAAAGGAGGAGGAGAAAAGAGTGATGTGGGAAGGAGAGTCTCCAAAGTTCCTCTAAATTTTTCCTCCATTTCTGTGACTTGTCATTTGGGCCAGTTCTCAACATGGGTCTTGTGTTGTTGAAGACGAGGCATAGGATGAAGTGGGGTGGGGAGGCTCTCCCAATGATTTTTCCTTCCTACAAACCATATACAGAAATTAGCTCAACTGGCGCAGATGCAGATTCTGCAACGTCTTAGTTGGGCAACTTGACAGGAAATTAAATTCATTCCAGTTTTCTGATTTGAGGTCCATGTAAGCCAAGCAACTGGATCACTGCAAGAAACCTGATGCATGCTTATATTTTCATCTGTAACCATATATAAAATATATATAAAACCTAAAATAAATAAATAAAAAATAAAAAAACCATAAGAAACTGCAAATGTAGATAATAATTTCAAGTGATGAACCAAATTTTACCACATGCTTGTATTCATCAGGGGAAGCCAAAGTGTGGCAATATTCTATATTTATCTTTAGCATTGCTATTTTTAAAATAGCAATAGCACTTAGACTTATATACCGCTTCGCAGTGCTTTACAGCGCTCTCTAAGCGATTTACAGAGTCAGCATATTGCCCCCAAAATTGGGGTCCTCGTTTTACTGATCTCGGAAGGATGGAAGGCTGGGTCAACCTTGAGCCTAGGGAGACTCGAACTGCCAAACTGCTGGCAATCTGCAGTCAGCAGAATTAGCTACAGTACTGCATTCTAATCACTGCACCACCATGGTCCAGATGAACCAAGGAGCAAATTATGTGACAAATAAACCTTCACAGGAACTGTGGAGTCCCGGGAACTGAAAGCTAAAATTGATACCTTAGTAAACATGTGATCAATAACAATGTTCCACTATTCTCCCATCTCGCCCAAAAAAGGTTTTCCACAAGGCAAGATAGGAGCAGAATAATGCTAACCCTCTTATTAAGACTCGGGACTGAATCCAACTGATAAAAGAAGTCTGTAAGTGCTTGGTGAACAAATGCATGTAAGCAAGCAGAACTCATAATATTGGACATTTCCAAGGCCTCAGGCTACAGATAATGTCCAATACATTTGGGGCCATTAGATATTGAGAAACTATTTAAAAATGGATCCTGTTAACAAAAGGAGCCATTCTTAATTTTAGCTTTCAAAAAAAAAAAATCCTACAGGGCAGGTGGACGTTTTTCTGTTTGTAATACAGCCATCTACAATATAAAGTCTAAAAGATGCAAAGGAGATGATGTACTCTAGCCAAGAAAATAATAATGTGGTTAATACATCCTATTAACATAAAATATGCTTCATTTTGCCTGAATTACGCTTTATAAAATAGTAACCACTTATCTAGGGGATTCAGATTTTCATGATTTATCTGTACAATATCCCAGAATTGTAGAAAATGCCACTGTATATTTATTACTATTCAGGGCCTCCATTGTAAGGGACAATTAAATGGCCTATAATTCTGATGCATTTTCAAACTACCAGTAAAAGGGGGAAACAGGACACTATATTAGCTGCAATTACAATGTACATACCCAGTAAACGAACTGTATATATCTCTCCCCAGGTGACCTCCCACTAATGTTTCAAGCTGAGACCCCTCTCACCTGTCTCTCACTAAAGCAGGGGTCCTCGCTTCCCCATCTCAACTCTGAGGGAGGTGTTATCAAGCAAGTGTCACAGGCGGACCTTGTGCAATTGCAACTTTTTACTTCTGATAAAATCTGCCAAGGATCCTGTGGTTAGTCAACAATCAGGGCTGTCGAATAGCTCAGTAGTGTAGGATGGAAGTAAAGCTGCTCCCCATCCAAACTAAGCCATGATCCCCACCTGCCTGCATTGCTAAGTCTTATACAATAAACCAAATAAAGAATGTCATTTCTTGACCTATATTGATGGATATGAGTCTTCAGCTTCCGAATATTGGTTCTTTTTCCTTTCATTATCTTTTCCAACCATCTTGGGATACCACGGAGCTGATACTAAAGAGTTTGCTGGAAGGGAACTCTACCCTAAGCCATCTTATGTTTTTATTAAATGCAAAAATTTAAGAAGAGAGTAGAGATTTGATCTGTAGGAGGAAGTAGAAGAGAATTTTCATCAAGAAGACTTATTTCAGAAGCCAAAAATTAGACTTTGGCTAACTAAAATATAGCTTTAAAAGAATATGGACTGATGCAGTCTACAAAGAGAAAAGACATAGGAACGGTTGGTATCAAGAAAAACACGCATCTCTGCAGACTGAAAAATAAACACCTATTGCTGTGAAAACCGTACTACTTGTTAGCTAGGAATAGGGCTGTTATGTGAGGTGGCAGATAAACACTACCAAAAAATCATGCAAGAATTCTGGGCTGCTACTTCTTTCCATAACTCCAACTTTTTTAGATTGTCTTGGAATAGAGAACAACAGGTCCAAGTCACCACCTGCTGTGATAGCCTGTTATAGCATGCTACAAGTTGGAAGGATTTGCTATAACTATTCCCATATGCTGATATGGCTTGGAGCCCTGGATAGAGCTTGGGAGGGCAGAGAACTCAACCTTTTTCTTGTTCTTCAATGAATGGCAATCATGAGGAGGAACTCGCATGTTCACAAGTCCAGCAGTGCTATTCAAATTGCTTTCCATCTTCTTATATACCCTGTGGCGCCATCCTAAAATTGAAAATTGTTTCCACCTGGCCAAAGTGTCATCTCCCTCTTTACAGACCTAGGTAGCCAAGGAATACAACTGGAGGGACTTCTAGTGCGATAGGAATCATGAGAACCGTTAAAAGCCATCTTCCTCTGCAAAGTAACTTTTCCATATTTCTCAAAAATCTGAATGTATGTGTCCATAATGCAAAATAGAAAGCCATTTGCAAATACAAATTCAGTTCCCTGATGGCCACGCCCCTTCATTAGGGTTTATTTTGGGGGTAGGGCTTATATAGCAATAGCACAGACTTAGCACCGCTTTATAGTGCTTTATGGCCCTCTCATATTGGGCACATGCTTAAAAATCAAACTAAGGTTTATTTTCAGGGTAGATCTTATTTTCAGAGAAATACAGTAAGTACTCCTTGAGGAAAGCCACCAGAGGGGGTGGGGAGGAAGTACATCATTCCCCTGTCTTGTAAGAAAGAAAGTTGGGACCAGAAAGAACGTGTTTGCTCTATATAACTTAAGAAAAATAGATCCTTTCAGAAGAATCCAGATACTTCTCTCTCTCTTTCTCTCTCACACACACACACACACACACACACACCTTCTGAAAATCCTCTCATTTGGGAATGGAATTGATTTCATTGATTGAAAAGGTTTTCAAATAGAATCCTAAGACTAATTAGAATTCAAATCAAACATAGCAGCTAGACTTGAAATTGCACTTTTCTGCCTGAAGAGAGGAAGCAGAAAAAACTAGAATAAATAAAGATTTTTTTTTTCCTTTCCAGTTGCCCTCAGATGATTTAATCTTGGAAGACTAACAAAAGAAGGAGGAAGAGGAAAAGTGCAACCCTGTGATCTTACCCCAGGGTTTCATTGCTCCAGAGGATTCTCACTCAGAGAATAACCTGAAGCTTTGGAGGACAAAAGATTAATTTGCCAGGAATCCATCACTGTTTGATGAATGAAGAACTGGAGGAGGCTCTTCAGGCAACTTCACAAAGAATTGAAGCCAAATAGAGACAGCTTCTTTCTCTGGCCAAGATACAGTAGGAGGTTCCATATCTTACCCAAACACAGCTGACTTTGATATGGAAGATAGAGCTTACCACTATGTCCTCAGAGGGAAGTTTAGAGAAAAAGAAACAACAGGTAAAGATCAATGCTTTCTAGTACTGATCAGCATCTGTGGAGAAGCTGAGATTTTCCATGAGAAGAATATCTCTCTGAGCTCTAGATAGGGTACTTGGAATTCCAGTTTTAAACTAAAAGTGCAATTGATGTTGGCTTTGGCTCACTTTGCCATGATCACTATACTTGCCTTTTGTCTCCATTTGGACTCTGTTTCTATTGCCTATTGAATTCATCAACATCTTGGATTTACATTGGACTTTGTGTCTCCCAGGGCAATGCCTGTCTGTGAAACAGAGTTTAGAATTAGCGGCCTATTGTTAATAGGGTTTTCTTGCAGAACCTTTCTGTGCCAAATGACTGAATAATTGCTACTGTATTCATTGTCATTCCACCTTACCTTTCCAGCTATTGGTCATTCTGTCAAATTTATTGAGCTTGCCAAATGATTCTCCTCAGACTCAGTTTCTATGTTTTACTGGATGCACCACGCTTGAAAGTGAAGTGTGTTTCTGATGATCCTTTGCATTTCTGAGAAAGAATTCTTCAAAAGGATCTCTTTATGAATAAATAAGACCTTAGTGACATCCAGGACTCTTGTCAGCTTATAAACAAAATAGCTGTCTCTATTTGGCTTCACTTCTTTATGAAGTTGCCTCATGTTTTATACTGCTGCTTATTCATTGTCAGTCAGGGGTGTCAAACTCAAGGCCCACGGGCCGGATCTGGCCCACAGGGTACCTAAATCCGGCCCACAGGGCTGGCCTGGAAATATCAAGTGACTGGCACGTGATGCCTCTGATGGCTAAAATGATCCGTGTGCTCCCCCCGTGTCATGCTTTCACTCTTCATAGAATAGAATAGAATAGTTTATTGGCCAAGCGTGATTGGACACACAAGGAATTTGTCTTGGTGTAAATACTCTCAGTATACATACAGAAAAGGTACATTCGTTAAGGATCAAGAATCATAATGATAGTCATAGGGTACAATCAACAATCAAATCATACTAGGAAACAATCAATATAAATTGTAAGGATACAAGGGACAAAGTTATAGTTCTACAATCACAGGTGGGAGTGATGGATAATAAGGAGTGATGAGAAGATTAGCAGTAATAGTAGTGCAGACTTTGTAATAGTTGAACAGTGTTGAGGGAATTATTCGTTTAGCAGAGTGATGGCTTTTGGGAAAAAACTGTTCTTGTGTCTAGTTGTTCTGGTATGCAGTGCTCTATAGCGTCGTTTTGAGGGAAGGAGTTGAAACAGTTTATGTCCAGGATGTGAGAAGTGTAAATATTTTCACAGCCCTCTTTTTGACTCGTGCAGTATACAGGTCCTCGATTGAAGGCAGGTGGGTGGTAATTGTTTTTTCTGCAGTGCTAATTATCCTCTGAAGTCTGTGCCTGTCCTGTTGGGTTGCAGAACCAAACCAGACAGTTATAGAGGTGCAGATGATAGACTCAATAATTCTTCTGTAGAAGTGGATCAGCAGCTCCTTGGGCAGTTTGAGCTTTCTGAGTTGGCGCAGAAAGAACATTCTTTGTTGTGCTTTTTTGATGACTTTTTGATGTTAGGTGTCCATTTTAGGTCATGTGATATAGTACAACCTAGAAATTTGAAGGTCTCTACTGTTGATACTGTGTTGTCTAGTATTGTAAGAGGTGATAGTATGGGAGGGTTTCTTCTAAAGTCTACCACCATTTCTACGGTTTTGCATGTGTTTAATTCCAAATTGTTCTGGTTATACCAAGAGGCAAGTTGTATAATCTCCTGTCTGTATGCGGATTCATCGTTGTCTCAAATGAGACCAATCACTGCTGTGTCATCAGCACACTTCAGTATTTTAACAGATGGATCGTTTGAGATGCAGTCATTGGTATATAGGGAGAAGAGAAGTGGAGATAGCACACAGCCTTGGGGGCCCCTGTGCTGATTGTACAGGTATTGGATGTGATTCTGCCTAGCTTCACCTGCTGCTTCCTGTCTGTTAGGAAGCTTATGATCCACTTACAAGTGTGTTCAGGTACCGCTAGTTGGTTTAATTTACTTAGAAGAGTGTCTGGAATGATGGTATTGAATGCTGAACTGAAGTCTACAAAGAAGACCCTTGCGTAGGTATTTGGAGATTCAACGTGTTTTAGGATGTAATGCAGAGCCATGTTTACAGCATCATATGTCGATCTATTTGCTCGGTATGCAAACTGCATGAGATCTAACAGCAGATCCGTGATGGTTTTCAAGTGGGATAGCACAAGCCTTTCGAAGATTTTCATAACTACAGATGTTAGAGCAACTGGTCTGTAGTCATTCAGTTCCTTGATGGAGGGCTTCTTTGGCACTGGGATGATGGTAGAACGTTTGAAGCAGGAAGGAACATAGCACATCTCTAGTGATCTATTGAAGATTCGGATGAAGATAGGGGCCAGCTGCTCAGCACAGACTTTTAAGCAAGAAGGAATTATCTTGTCTGGCCCTGGTGCTTTTCCTGGCTTTTGTCTGTGTAATATATCTTGCACTTCTTTTTCTGTGATCACCAGAGGTTGTGGGCCCAATGGATTGGGGCCAGTTGTAGCAGGCTTGGCTATTGTTGGTGTGTTTGAGATGTGGGTTGTGGAGATAGGTGGCTGCAGTTTCTTTTCAAACCTGCAGTAAAACACATTCAGGTCATCTGCTAGTTGTTGATTTCCTTCTGCCTGGGAAGGAGGTTTGCGGAAGTCAGTGATGTTTTTAAGAGTTTTCCAGATGTTTGCTGGATCATTTGTTGAGAACTGATTCTTTAATTTTTCAGAGTAGCTTCTTTTTGCTGCTCTGATCTCTCTTGTTAATATGTTTCTGGCCTAGTTATATAGCATTCTGTCACCTTTTCTGTAGACTTCCTCTTTGGAATGACGTAGCTGCTTAAGTTTAGCTGTGAACCAAGGTTTATTGTTACTATATATTTGCAGGTTCCTTGATGTTACAGTATCTGTGAGCTCATCTAGGTCTGCAGAGGCATCTTCAAAAACATTCCAATCAGTGCAATCAAGGCAGGCCTGGAGTTTCAGCTTTGCCTCATCAGACCAAGTCCTCACTGATTTAATTGTTGGTTTAATGGTTTTTAAGTCTTTGTCTGTAGGCAGGTACAAGGTGAATCATGCAGTGATCAGAGTGTCCCACAGCTGCTCGTGGTAAAGATCTATAAGCATCTTTTACTGTTGTATAGCAGTGGTCTAAAGTATTTTTGCCTCTGGTGGGACAATTTACATGCTGGAAATATTTTGGGAGCTCTTTTCTTAAATTTGCTTGACTGAAATCTCTTAAAATGATGGAAAGGGAATCTGGGTGTTTTTTATGAACAACTCATCATGGCGTACTGAAGAATCAGTGCCACTGAAACCACACTTTTAACAAGGGGGAGGATGTATACTACCCTGAACAAGATACTAATAAATGCTTGAACTGCTCTGATCCAATGTGAATCTCTCACAATTGCAGAAGAATCCATAGTATCATTCAGATTTTAGAGGGAGAAATTATGATCATTGAAATGAGATTTTTAGAGGGAGAAATTATGATCATTGAAATGAGATTTTTAGAGGGAGAAATTATGATTATTTAGACAGGGTCTAAATAAAGTAGTTTGGATAGAATGCAAACCAGCATTCAGAAACAAGAAAAAGAACATTTCCCCTTAAATGAACAGTGAAACCTTTTCTCATACTGATCCTCATCCAATAGAGAAATTAAATTCTGAACCTAGTGATAAGCCCCAAACATGCCATCATGTGTGTGTATGTATCTGCCTCTGAGTGTGAGATCCTGGCCACTGCAATTTTTAATGAGTGGGTGACCTTTCTTAGCTGGGAATTTAGATCTTACTCAGAATTAGAAGGGTTTAAGGGTGGTTTGGGAGCATTTTACCTTCTAAGGGGGAACAGCCACCATTATATTGCCAGTTTCAATTCGTTGCTGTCGGACTACTGGAGGAGCTGTAAACAGGGATGTTGGGCATCCCATTTAGCTTTTTTATTATTACCTTTATTGTCAGAGTACAACATGTGTACAATGAGATTGGCTGAGCCTCCCTTTGTGCACCCACCTCCAACACAACTCACAGTGAGGACAGAAGTCCCTAACCCAGTCCCAATCTTATTACACTTGTTGCACAATGCGCCGCCCCCATAAGTCTATCATACTATGTTGACATAAAGTTATTTTCCGTTCAGAAGTCTGACAGCCCACAGGTAGAAACTGTTCTTCAGCCTGTTGGTGCAGCTGGCTATGCTTCTATATCTCCTACCCAATGGTAGGAGAGTGAAGAAGTGCTGAACAGGATGTGAGTCATCCCTGAGAATTTTCCTCACTCTTCTAGGGCAGTGAGCCCTAGAGATGTCATCTAGTGGTATCAGGGAACAACCCACAATGTTTTGTGCTGTGCTCACCACCCTCTGTAATATCTTTCTATCCATGGCTGTCAAGCCAGCATACTACACCGTAATGCAATATGTGAAGAAGCTTTCTATTGTGGACTGGTAAAAGAGGTCATGAGTCGTTGTTCCACTTTATTCTTTCACAAGATCCTAAGGAAATGGAGTCTCTGTTGGGCCTTTCTGGCCACCTGGGTTGTGTTGATTTTACAGGTAAGTTTTTTGCTGAGGTAGACTCCCAGGAATTTAAATGAAGAAACTCTCCATATAGCCCCTCTAGATGTCAAATGGGGTAGGTTCCTCTCTCTTCTTCCAGAAGTCTAACACCATCTCCTTTGTCTTGCTGATGTTCAGGTGTAGGTTGTTTTCTAGGCACCATGAGGATAATTTTTGAACCTTCCCTCTATATGTTGTTTCGTCTCCACCTGTAAAGAGATCCAACATGGTAGTATCATCTGCGAACTTAATGATCACAGTGGATGGGTCAGATGATATGCAGTCATGTGTGTACAGTAAGTACAGGTTGGGACTGAGCACACAGCCTTGGGGGGAGCCAGTGCTAAGCTTCAGGGAGGTGGATGTGACAGACCCAGCCCTCACTGTTTATGGTCAGTCTCTCAGAAAGTCTTTGATTCAGTCGCAGATGGAAGAGGGAAAATCCAAGTCAGTCAGCTTTTCGATAAGGATGCTCAGCAGGATAGTATTGAAGGCCAAGCTGTAGTCAATGAAAAGCATCCTGACATAATTTCTAGGTTTTTCCAGATGGCTCACTACAGAATGCAGTAGCTATGGCATTGTCTGTTGACCTATTTCCCCTGTAGGCAAACTGATGTTTGTCAAAGTCTGGTGGGAGGCATGTCCTAAAGTGTTGGAGAGCCAGTCTTTCGAAACATTTCGCCCGTGATTTATGGTTTGACACAATACTCAATCTCAGCCATTTTGGCAGCAAAAGGCATGGATTGTGATATCTTAGAATTGAAAGCTGTGAGACTATAGTAGGATTGTGATATCTTAGAATTGAAGATATGTGAGACTGTGAGACTATCCCAGAACTATAGAAAATACTGTTGACATATAGTTATTACTATTCAGAGCCTCACTCTTAAGGTATTATTAAAAGGTATGTGATTTTGATATGTATTTTAAAATAGTGATGAAATGATGATGAACAGATCCCTATGTAGAGAATTCAACCCCTACATGCCAGATAGGTAAAGATAATGAATCTTGAGCCAAATTGACTAGAGACTACATGGAAGCATCGATGCTGTATTTCAAGCATCAGTGTAGAACCATTTTACTTTTCCCTTAATCCTTTGTGACTGAATCCATGGAGTTTTTCTTGGAAATGCTGTAGAAGTAGTTTGCTCTTACGTTCCTTTAGGATTTTTGATAAAAAGTCAGGAGATAAACACACCCACACAAATTTTAGAACATTTTAGAATAGCTCAGGGATATGTCCTTTGAACATAATATTTCAAGCCTAGAGGATTTTCACTGCTGCATCTGCTTTTTCCTGAGACAGTATGAACTGGTGGTCCTGTTCCACGGGATTTGCATGTAATACTGATGCATAACAGTTTAATCCTCCAGAACAGCATTAATAGCAGCCCTACCACAGAGACATTCCTCTCATTCTTCTGTAAATATCAGCATATGTAAAACAACAGATTGCACCATTTGCCCATTTTGAATGGAAAGATGATGGGCTCTTTGACTGATAATCACACGCATGGTGATTCTGCACATTGACAGTTGACAAGAATAACACATATGCTAAGTTAGATAATTGCTAACAATCAGATTAGAATCCCGCATTTATATATATATTAAAAAAACTGGCAGCAGTAAGCATTAGTAAGAATTATATGTACCAAACCTTTGTGAAACAGCTGAAACTGCTACTAGAAATATTGAGGCACCATGTCTTCTGAAAAAAGGGCTGCACGTCATCTAAGTGTGTAAGATTCTTCCGGGTTGTTAACTAAAATCTTCTGCATATAGAAATTCACACTAAGATCACTGAAGTGGTCACACAAATGGGCACCCTGAGATTGCTGCAGAGGCAGGACAGCCTTTGTCAATGGTTGGGAGCATATATGGGGAGCACATTCACACATCATTCAATCAGACATCAATGTTTCTGGGGTATTGGATGGGCTAATGACTCTCACTAAATAATACATAGTACGCAAGAACATTTTTATGAATCTCGTAGCTTTATTGATTGCAATATGAGGCTTTGCTTACATACATACATACATACATACGTACACACACCACCTCTTATATTCACCAAGACTTATCAAAGTAACTGATCAAGAAGCCTAAGAAGAATGGAGAAGATAGATCAAGATTCAAGAACCATGTCATGTGTGTACATGGAATGTCTTCCAGTCAGTTTTCTATCCATCCTTCTCTTTTCGTAAGGTGCCAGCACCAAATTTACTCTGCACTTCAGTTTTATGCTTGTTGGTTACCTAGATAGATTTTATTGACTGATGTACAATTTTCACTTCATGGCCAGCCTTCAATTCCTGGCTTAGTTTCAGCTGGTTCAAGCTTGCTCATTAATCATGTTTTAGAAAACGTCCAAAGAACAAACTGAAGTAGACCCATGATGAATTTTGACTGACCAAGGGAAGAAAAGGAAAGGAAAAACAGCTCGGTAAAAGCAAAAGAGAGCCTATGTTGTCTGAGACAAGAATAGGAAGCGGCTTGGCAAGGTGTCTAGAAAGGCTTAGCAGCACATTTTGAAAACAGTTTAACAACAGACTTCAGTAAAGTAGGGGATGTACCTAGTGGAAAGGCATATTAACTACATGCCACATTGGAAAAATTACAGGAACAATAAGGTGTATAAAAAAAAAAAAGCAATGGTGTGGGGGTGTGAAATCAGATGTGAATCGTCTTCCTCAAGATCCCAGATCAAAGCCTGACCAGTCTGGTTATTGGATGTACATAATTTCTATATGATTATAGAAACTGCTTAAATGATCTGCTTGATTTTGTGTCTATGGTTTTATATCTATGGTTCCCAAAAACCCTAAGCCTAAACCTTTCAAATCAAGTCAAATCAAATCTATTTAATTATGGACAATGCCCAGCAAATTAAAAGAGAGCAAATTGTCCTCACTGAGACCTTTTGGGTCAACCATATCATTGCCAGTTGTTTATTTCTGATATTATGAGACGTTTCTGCTTTAATAACTATTAAACTATTGAGGGAGATTTTCTAAACTGTCACCCAGAAACAACCCACCAGGTTGTCCCAAATTTTTATAATAATGTTATTTTATCAATTAATTTGGTCTTTGCACATTTAGCAAGCATTCTACTACTGGGATGTTTTTACCACATGCGGCTCTTTACACACTTTAATGCGGCTCTTCTGTGTGCAGGGCGCCCGCTCCCCTCTCTCCTCTCGGGCGGCCGCCCCAGGAGTCAGGACTCTGCAGCTAGCCTCTGTCAGTGTGCGCCCTGTGTGCAGCCCCGGCGGCCGGCTCCACACAGCTCCAGTCGGGTCATGTGGTATAAAGGGGGGTGACTTTCTGTGTAGCGCCGCGGCGGCAAGGCAGCATCCTCTCTCTGTCTGCCGCCCTCAGAAGAAGACTGCGCCTCCCAAATCAGCAGCGTGTCATCCGGTAGGTGTAGCAATGGCCTGGCCTGCCTGCGTCTGGGGACTCAATTTCTGTGACAGAAAAAGGAAGGGTTGGGGGGGAATGGAGGGTGGGAGGGGATGAATATGAACTATATGCCCCTGGAACTTGTAAATGAGAGATGTGGGCAGGGCCAGGGAGAGACAAATGAAAGGGGTGACTGATGGCCATCATGGAGGGGGGGGATGATTATGAATTATGTACTCATATGTATTTTCGGTTTTAAAAATGTGGCTCTCAAAATAAATTTCAATCGTGGTTTTGGCGAGATTTGGCTCAGTTGAAAAAAAAGGTTGCCCACCACTGTACTAGACAATGGTGGAAGATGGAGAAGGAGGGAGCTCTCTGTCCTCCACATTACTAAAAAAAAATTACAAACTACCTTCCAAAAATATTATCCTCCATTTCCATCTCTCCACTGCCAATACTCCAGATTTAATGAGCATATGACCTGCTGAGTAAAATGATGATAAGCTTGAGTTTCTGTCATAGTGGAAAAGGTTAGTAATATAAAGTTTATTAGTCTAGCTTTAAACCTACCTATATTGATTGTATTGATACTGGTCATTTGTGCGAATATTCTAAAAATACTTCCAGTTTGCAAACACTTCTCTTATATAGAAAAATGCAACCTTGTTAAAGATAAGAGGGATAGTTTGTTATTTTTCTATTTTGATAAAGTTACAGAGGAACTTTATTTTTATTTTAAATTTAGATATAGGCATTGCCAAACATTTCAATAACCATACTATTGTTTAAAATAGACAGTTTCCATTTCAGGTATAAAAATAAACTTGTTTGCTTTTCAAACACTAACAGTGGTGCAGTGGTGGAGTGGTGCTGATACGCAAATTATTAAAGTGCAAGATTGCCCATGCAAGATTGCCCATGATGTGTATTCTCTGGTTCCCTAGAACAGCGGTCCCCAACCTTTTGGACACCAAGGACAAGTTCCACGGAGAGAGGTTGTTTCGCAGACTGGAGGGGTAACCCAGTTTCTGGCATGCTGTAGCGATGGGGACCTGTACCCTAGAAGATCAAGAAGATCTGCACAAAGCAACATTGGAGACAATAATCAGTTGCATAGCTGAATTGGACATCCAGTTAGGAAGCCACTGCTGTATCCCTATATAAGTTTTGTATATAATTACATGGATTGCATAGTATATGTTTGTTTCTGTCCTGTTCTCATTATACGTTAAATAATAATAACTAAAAGGCAGTCTACAATGGCAGAGCTAGGCCTTTTTGGAAAAAGGAATCTGCAGCTTTTCTAATTTGTTTTACATCTTCTCAAAGGCATTTTCCTGCAGTGCTGGGATACAGAAAATGATGGAACAGGTGGCTGTTGACAGAATCCCCAAGAACACCTGTAACTAAAAGAGATCCAAGAGGCAGTGCTCAAAATTCAATGTACCAGGGACTGGACACTTCACATTTCCCAAAGAAGACAAAATAAAATTACTGAATGTGAGGAGAGAGGTATGTATCAGTACCTCAGTAACTAAACAGGCACCTATCTTGCCATCCTGATGATAGAGATGCATAGGACAGCTGCCTTGGTATCTTGAAAGGAAGAGGGAATGCAAGCCTAGCTCAAACGTCCTTTGAACAGAAATAGCACATCTCTAAGTATCAGACGCGGGTGAGAATAAAGTTCGAAAGTAACTATAAACTCGCTATATGGACTGTATGATTCACTAGTGTGGTTCTAAGAGGCATCATCTTGACCTTGATCTGATCCCATACCAATTCTTGCTCTTTCCAGGACTTCAGAGACAAAAGCAGACTCTCCAAATTAAGGAGGAGGATCAAAACTTCCTTCCAATGTTTACCGCTAGTAAGTTCTGTTGGAAATCAAAACATTGTTGTTGCAAAAAGGAAGCAGAAAATCATGCAAATTTGATATTATCCACCTTAGTATCTTTCTGGCCATTTAGAGATGTTACTGAAAAGCCTCACATATTTAATCTATAGCCAAGAAATTCTCCTACGAGCTGCTCGGAGCATCCATTTGATTGGGTTGGTTCAGTCTTCGTCCTGATAGGCTGAGCTTAAACTTTGGAACGCTCCTCCTCCTCCACGAGACTCCTCCCAGCGTTCCCCAGTTTTAGCTCAGCCCTCGTCTGACTAGGTTGTTTTAAAAGCTTGTTCTGGTCGAAGCAGGTGATTTCTGTATTTTTCCAATCCCTCCTTTATTCTTTAGCGTCCTTTCCCTGTCTTGGGTCCTTTTATTATTCTGTTTTTTTGCATTTCGATTTACTTCTGTTCTATTTATATTTAATTGGGCACTGAGAGCACAGTCCCTCTGTTCTCCCTTTTGGGTGATCAGGGCTCAAATAATTATTTGAGGGGGGTAGAAGTTTCAGCTCCCCCCCCTTAGTAAAAGGGGATCCCCTGGAACGCTGGGAGGAGTCTCGTGGAGGAAGAGGAGCGTTCCAAAGTTTAAGCTCAGCCTATCAGGACGAAGACTGAACCAACCCAATCAAATGGATGCTCCTTCGCAGCTCGGAGAGAACCGGCGTATCAGGTAAGAACCAACGCCTATTTACAGCAGAGACTTTCAGGGCATCTGGATACACAACATTTATCTTGCCTGAATGCAAAAAGTCTGACCAAGCCAGTCCAGGACAGCAGTTTCTTCCCAGAAGAAAAGTCTGATGCTTGGGTTCCCTTGTTAGATTCCATAACACTTGGAACTTGGTTAAAATAGGGTTGTGTGACTTGGGATTCAGCATCTTTAAGCTATAGAGCATTTTGTTTTGGCAGGAAGAGATTTTTTTTTTTTTCCTGTTCTGGATTGCTATAAAAGAAATTATGCCTGAAGTTAAAACCCAAGGTAGATAATTTCTTTACTCTCTCTTTCTCTCTCTCTCTCTTTTTCTCTGTCCTTAAACTCAACATCATCTAACAATACTTCCAAAGAGTTATGCCTTCTGTGCAAAAAGATGAGAAATATGCAGCTTTGGTGATTTGTTTGGTAGCTTCTTAGAGACATTTTCCTGGCAATGGTGTGTATAGAAAAGATGGAGCAGGTGACCTTTAGCAGAAACCCAAAAGAGGCGTCTCATGTCCATGGGAATTCTAATGAGCTTATGACATCATCCACCCAACTGAAAGGCTAAACTGTCAGTTTCTGTCAGTTATCAGTTACCAGAGAGAAGATGTCTTCCACGATGTAAGTTGCTTTTCAGAAGGGCTGTTAGACAAGAGACCTTCCCTTTTTCTCTTTTTGTAGTCAATTTATCAGAAGGGTATTCCAAGGATGAAAATGCTTTTTTGTAGGAAAGAAAAGTAGAGAGAATATGTGCTGAAAATACCCAGCTCCTTTCATTGTTTCTTTTAAGTATTGATCATATTTAATCATGTGGGATCACACACTTCCTTTAATTTGCCATAAATTAGGCAGGTTTTCTTGGACTGCCTTATTGCTCTCAGATTTCTGCCTCTCTGCAGTAGGACTTTTCTCATTTGTTTTTCTTCTTGGGGAGCGTGGTGGGGGGAAGATGTGTGTGGAAGCTGGTTGTAGAAGACATCTGTGAGCTGATATTCGAAGTTGTCTAAAGGAACAAAACACCTAATGCAGGATACCAGTCACTATGTACAACAAAGGAGAAAAAATTAATTGTTGATATCAGGATGTAAACAACCCATGGAGCGTTGTGGTTGGAAGACCTTTTGTCCTGGGATGGGGGAATTGAGAAGGGAACAGTAGGGAAAGAATGGCTCCTTCACAGAAATTTATACAAAAGGAATTATTTCTTTTCCCAAATGCAAGATTTGCTCAGAGATACAGCAAAGACCAAACCTTTTCTGATCCACTAAGAATTGGTTCCTACTAAAGCATTTCTGCCTGCACTGCCTTCCCATGAGGTTTTCTGCCTTCCTTGGAAGCCTTCTGGGAAACTTCTCAATTCTTTGCATTAAATTCACATTGGCAAATTTGCCTAAAGTTCTGAGAAGCATAACTAGGCTGAACAGTGGTAAAGAAACAAATTTTGACATTAAGGAATTATCTTCATGTTGTGATAGAGCACAAGGAAAGTGTCTTCACCTAAGCAAAAACAATGGTGCGAACTGACCCAATAGATAGAGATATAGGGATACCCGCTAACAAATGCTTCCAAAGATCATACCATGGCTGCATCAGTCTTGCTTAAGCAGCTAGTTTAATGGAGTTTCCACATTAAGAAGAAGTGGACATCCAAAAAGCCAGACCACCTGAGGAAAAAAAGAGGAAAAGGATTGTTTTTATGATTTTAGGGGGCTAATTATCTAAATTTATCAGTCTGGCATTGCTAGGATGCAAAAATTCAGGACCAGGTGATCACTGTTAGCTCCCCATAATGCTCAATGGCAAGGAGACCTGGAACCTCTTTGAAAACTCCAGGGCTTCCATGAACTCACCCATTTATCCCTGGGCTTAACTCTCAGTTACACACTATCCTCAATGAGTGAAACTTCCCTTTTAAGATGTCAATTGAATTTCACAAAAGCTGCTGGACTCTGGACATTTTCATTCCTTATTGGTGTTAAAAGACTGGAATGATCATTTTTCCAATTGATCGAGAAATAGCATTTTTAAATTTCTGAATTAGGTTTCTTAAATTGGATATATTAATGTGGCCATGGAACACACAGATCACAAAAAACCAAATCATGGTTAAAAAATCAGCTTTACCCCAAAAGTACTATTTTTCCACTTTGGGTTTTCTCCATCATAGAGATTCTGTTACAAGATCTAAATATGTTCAAATGAGTTAAACTGATTCTGAAAAAGACTCTTTAGTCCATTCCTTTCCTTAGATGTCACCTTCTCTGTTCTAGGGGATTTTAAAACTGTTTTTCCTGTTTTGGAAGAAAATCGAGGAAGGCTAGGACCTTAAATGTTCAATTGAAGCAAAGTGAGTATGGAAAAAACACTTCAGTCCATTCCTTTCCTTAGCTTCCTTCTTATCTCTTCTGGGAATTTTAAAAGTTAGCCCACCCCTTCTCTTGAAGCTCCTGAGTCCCCATTAACTTGTTCTGCTTCTATGGGAATATGCTGTAAATCTTCAAGGTTGTTCAGTGGCATTTATCTACCTATTGGCAAATGGGGAGGAGAATATAGAAAGCACCTGTCTCTCCTTTCTTAGATTTCCCTGCAAAGGTCAGTCCGAGGAAAAGGAAGCTGCTCTTCAGGAAAAAAGACTTCCGGCAAGAACAGGGCATCATGTGAGGCTGCCTGTATGAGAAGAGACCTGTGGAACAGTCAAAATCTGTGGCAAGAGGTCCATGAGAGGACTAGCAAGGCAACACAAGCAATAGTATGTAGACGAGTGATCTTGAAGGACGAAGAGAAAAGATGCTACCCTTCTCTTAGCTCTTACTATTAGCAGATGAAACAGACCCTATTTAGAATGAGAAATATTGTAATTAAATGTGTGGGTGATTTTGAGGAACCGAGGAAGAGATGCTGGCTAGGAAACAAAAAAGAGAGGCAGGAGCCCCTACTTGCTTAATTGTCAAAGGAAGAAATTTAGTTTGTACCTTCTGACTTGCAAGATCTAGTTAATGTAGCCTTACAATGTGGTTGAAATAGCTCATCTGGTCATGTTTCTGTATCTCTTAAGTGCCGACACAATGCCTGGAGGCTGAAGAGCCTGGATTGAGTGCATAGTACCTCTCCTTTAGAATATCTTTCTTCCTAAGGTTAGGATGGCCCCATCCTGTTGGTGTTTTGGAAGGCCTTAAAAACCTGGTATGGGCCTGGATCTAGAGTCCCAAGTGTGTGAAGGGCCCCATTTCTTGATTATATGAACATCTACAGATTGCAATATTAACTAATATATGTATCTATACATGTATGTTTTTCTTTTATATTGTGTTCTTAATCGGTTTGTTTTATGATTGTTTGCCACCCAGAGTCACTTGTTTGAGATATACATTGAATAAATAAACAAACTTTGGATTCTATTGCTTCATTTGTTTTCCTAAAGAACCTGTGCTGCTTTTCTACATTTCATTTTTTAAAATCTATGTTTGTTTAGTTTTACTAACAGAAAAACAAAACAAAGTTATCCATTGTCAAAGCAAATTCTGAAATTATTTTCACATGGAGCAAGATTAGAAATCTCGCATAAAGATGCATAATAGAAGTATTGATGACACAGAGAGCCCCAATCTCAGTGCCAATAGCTACGGTACATTCTGTGGTATGATACTGCACTGCCATCTAGGGATTAGCTGCATCTGGGCGGAATTCTCTGTCACCTGATTTTAAGCACATTTAGTAAAATAAATAACTGGAGCTTATTTTTATGTGGAATATTCAGGATTTTTCCGTGGAATTTATCTTTGGTTTGGGGAAAAAATGCATGAAAGAAAAGGAAAAAAATATAAAGCTGAGCGATATCAAAGACAAATTTGCTTGTCCTTCCTTGGGTGATTTTGCAAATCACAATCTAGATTTTGTGAACTGACACACTGTAGAATATTTGTCAACAACTAGATAAAATTGAATATTGCCCTGCCAGGATGCAGGCTCTGCATGGATCATTTCCTAAAAGCTTTTTATCGGTAATGACTACTTTCTCCATATTCATTTACTAGCTTGATACTCGTGTTTTGCTACGAAACAATATAGTCGGCCTTAGTTTTTGGGGAGGAAAATAAGGGAAAAAATTTCTGCCTCTGCCTACCAGTATCCATCAGTATTCATCTGGCTAGCATCCTGTCAGTGTATGAGAGAGTTGAGGAAACTGAAACAGTATTTGCTGTGTGAGCAAGAAGGAGACAGCAAGGAGCCTGGGTGACTTAGCTCAACTGTTCTGTACTAAAGCTGCTTGGTGCTCTGAAACTGAAACTCCTCTCCTGTTTGTGTTTTGCATTTGGAACAGATTTCTTTTCAGGTGAGGAGGGGAGTAGAACTCCTTAGCATCAGAGAGTGTTAATAATAACATATGAAATACTAATGCTCTGATGGTCATTTTGAAAAATCCTTTCTTAGTCAGCACCTAGAAGCCAAGAAGAACATACGTGCCAAATTTCAAGTTTATAGGCTTTATGGTTCTGGAGATTTAGTGATGATATGTGAGTGGTATTCGCTTTTATATATATAGATTTTACAATATTTATAAAATTATATAAATGCTATTTTAAGTACAGTATTTTGGAACTCCTTGAAAAAATGCAATATAAAAATACCTTTATTTAAGAACTGGTAATTTGGATTCTACAGCTGGATGTATTCAATTTTTTCCAAGGGTTGGGGAATCATTTTCAGCATCAGAAACTTAAAAAAAAAAAAACCATTTGATTTGTTGTACTGAAGTCTACTTAATAATCACAATACTTTAAATGTTATACATAATAACAGAAGGGTAAGAAATATTTTTAAAAGGTATTACTTTTAAAAAGTTACTTGACTTTTAATACATTTTTATATGTATACACACATTTTGTATTTTTATATGTACATAATGCATAAGCTCTTCAGGCTTATTAAACCCTTCAGATAGTTGCTCATGCCCTGCTCACCTCATGATTGGATTATTGAAATGTGCTGTGCGTGGGATTACCTTTGAAGACCCACTGGAAAATACAGCTGGTTCAAAATGCAGCAGGTTGTGTACTGTGTAGTAATAGCAATAGCACTTATATACGGCTTCACAATGCTTTACAGCCCTCTCTATGTGGTTTACAGAGTCAGCATATTGCTCCCAATAATCTGGGTCCTCATTTTACCAACCTCAGAAGGATGGAAGGCTGAGTCAACCTTGAGTTTGGTGAGATTCGAACTGCCAAATTGCAGGCAGTCAGCAGAAGTAGGCTGCAGTACTGAATTCTAATCACTGTGCCACCACGGTAATGGTCACCCTAAGTATGCCTATGTTACCACTGCTATTTGAGTAGCATTGGTTGTCAGTTAGCTTCCAAGTGCAACTCAAGGTGTTAATTATTACCTGTCAGATCCTATACAATATGGCATAGAGCCTAGGTATCTCATAGATGACTATCTTCATTCATCTCTGCCTACTCAGTACATTGTGGCAGTCAGTGCCTTTAGGTCTTTTTCATTATGCACTTGTCATCTTGTGGGATCGAGAAAATATGCCTTTTCTATTGCAGCTCCCACCCTCTGGAACAGCATCCCTTTGGGACGGTGTCCTCTCTCCTGGAGTTCTAGAAAGCCCTGAAACTTTGGTCCCAGGCCTGGGTTTGATGTTTATTATTTGCGTATGGCTGTGTTTTGCTTTACTATTTATAAGATTATTTTAAAAATAATGTATTTAATATCCCACTTTTATTTTTCCAAATAACTCAGGATGGTGAATATACCTAACAAACCTTCATCTTCCCATTTTTGCCACAACAGCAACCCTATATGAGGTGAAGTTGGGCTTAGAGTGATCAACTGGCCAAAGGTCACCCAACTGGTTTCCATGGTTAAAGCAGGACTAGAACTTATGGTCTTCTGCTTTCTAAGCGAAAAGTCCCGTTCTGTTTTAGCTTGGTACCTTAACCACTGGACCAAACTGGATCTCTGTATGAGAATATATTCTAAAAAATCTGGCTATAACATACAAATGGAAGAGAAAGAGAATTTGTATAAAATATATCTCATTGGTATTTGTCACCAGAAAAAAATGTCTAAAATATAAAGGTACTTCAAATTCAACAAGGGACTTTTTATGATTGGTGGACATGTAAAAAAGTTTTTAAAAATATATTTGTTAATTTAGAAGATTTTAAAGATTCATATTCTGAATCCAGAGGTATTTATTTTGGGGACTGATTGACAAAGTTAGGAAAAAAATACATAGAACTTTAAATGTATACAGTATATGGTTAACAGCAGCAAGACTTTATATGCGCAATGATGGAAAGATTTGACATTACCCATAATGGAAGAGTAGATGGTAAAAATAATGGAACTTGCCAAGATGGTTTTGATTAGGAAAAAAGACACAGATTAATTTGGCACTACTTATATTTTTGTCTCTTTTTCTTTTTTTTCTTCATCTTTTTTGGTTACTGTTAACTTTAAATCTTGTTTAAAAAATTAATGGTTATAAAAAACGGAAGTCAGCTCCAGGAAGGACTTGTTAAAGCCTTTGAAAGTTTTCCAAATTGAAACAATATTGGTCAGTTGCTCCATTTTTTTTTCTATTTCTCTGTTTATGTAAGCATCAACAGTTTCTTTGTATAGCCTGTTTTCAATACTCCTTGCAATATCTGGGGGGAAAAAATACTATTTTAATCCAAGCTATCTTTTTTTCTGGTTTTGATGTTTTTTTTTCCTACTTTTGTAAGTTGCCCAGAATCCACTGGAGTTAGGCAGCGAATAAATTCAAGTTAAAAAAAATAAATCAAAAGGAATATCCGTTTCGATATGGCGCGGAGAAAGACAGCGGATGCCCAGAATCCACTGGAGTTGGGCAGCGAATAAATTCAAGTTAGAAAAAATAAAAGGAATATCCGTTTCGATATGGCGCGGAGAAAGACAGCGGATGCCCAGAATCCACTGGAGTTGGGCAGCGAATAAATTCAAGTTAGAAAAAATAAAAGGAATATCCGTTTCGATATGGCGCGGAGAAAGACAGCGGATCCCACAGCCGTTTGAATGCAACAGCTAACGGCCCTTTTGTGACCATGGGCACGTGCCTTCCGCGCCTCTGATTGGTTGCGCGCGTCGAAGCGCTTTTGTCCCGCAATAATTAGCTCCCGTCGAGCGAATGGTGTGACATCCTCGTGGCGGTCGCGCGCCAGAAAAGGCGCGAGCCGCCGAAGAAATGGCGTCGAACGTTTCGGACCACCTACAGAAGGAAAGTGAAGCCAAAGAAGAAAAGGGAGCTGCCGGCACGTCTCCTGACTCTTTGGAGAGCCCACCTCGAAAGGCGAAGAGCCATCGTTTCCTTCGTCTCGGCGGGGAGGAAGACCACGGGGAGGAGGAAGCTGGGCCGCTGCCGAGGGAATTCCCGTCCTACCTGGGAGCGCTGACGGGCCGAGAGAAGGTGGCGCTGTATTGCGACGACCTCTTGAAGGGTTGCAAGGTGGGTCGGAAGCGGTGAGAGCGCGGGCGGTGCCGGTGAAACCCCGGCCTCGTGTGACGGTGGGAGCTTTCTGTGCTCCTTCGAAGGGATCCATTGAAGTGTACGCATTATGCTTGCCTACTTCTATCTTACTGTACGTAAGGGATGGGGTTTTTTTTTAATGTTCGTTTTCTGAACGTGTGTGTGTGTGAGAGAGAAAGAAAGAAATCCTTGGTTGTGGTAAGGCTGAGAAGAGACTGCGTATGCTAAACTAAACTAAAAAGGTGATGTTAAAACTTCTATACTTCATAATTCTTGATTTTTATAATATAAAACTAAACTAAAACAAATAAATAAATAAGATAGGAAGGCAAAAACATATTTGAATTCATTCCAGAAATTAAATGGGAGATGACATCAGTAATTGGCATGTTTGAAATTAACCGCCTAGTCCCAGTAAAGTTTCTCCCTAGCATATTTTGCAATAAAGTTATGGCTTCTGAATATTAAAACGTATATCTTGTGTTATAGTTAGAATATGGATCGCTATAGATAAAACTATTTTTTCCCCAGATAAGACATACCAGATATATCAGTATAAGGTGGTTAAAAAGTGTTCTGTATCAGAGAGTCCCTTAAGCCTTTTGGACATGTTTGAGTCTGATTCTCAAAAAGAGATGCAGTCTCTCTTCAGTTCTACTACTATTTCATTACTATATGGAATAAATGGAATCTAATACTAAACAGGAGATGGTATAAGTATTATCCACAGAATTTTCTCTATGTTAAAAGTGCTGACTTACCTACCCTTTCAGATGCCACTAAACTCAGTAGCATGAAATGACTTGCTCCTATTGCCAATCCTTATCCTGGTAACATTGCTTCTGCTCTCACTCACTGCTGACTGATTTTCCATACTCAGTAATTGATAAGGAAGACGATTGGTTTCAGTGCATCAACAGCTGATGGTAAAAACATTCACCCATCATGTCACTGATTGGGGCATTTCTGAATGCATTACTTCAACTGTCTTCTTAAGCTCTTACATAATAGCTCATTCTGGGGTAAGAAAACCACAAGAATATAAAGGACAGAATTATGTATAAGCTGTCTTTTGCAACTGACTGATGGTGAATTTGTCAATGGGATGGTCTTTTTAATAAATTTATTTTCTGCCCATCTTGCAATTTGAAGGCAACTGACAATTATTTATGTTATTTAAAAGGCAGAGGATGCCAATGAAGCTGTGAGTAAGTATCTTGTAGAAAAATTGAAGATGAAGGAAAATTGGCTTGGAATATGGAAAACCAACCCAGAACTTTTTTTTGTCAATTCTGAAGAGATTCCCATACCTTTTATTGGAGTGCTTGTTGAGGTAATTAAATGTATTTTAATATTATTTTAAAGCTTTCTAATAAACTATAGCTATGATCAAAAAGGCTGTCAATACCTTACACCACCACACAGTGGTCTTTTTTTTTCATTGGAGGCCATCCATAGATATTGACTGGATCTGACATAGTGAATTTTGATTATAGTGCATTTTAAAAGTTTTTGTGGCTTAAATAATTAGTGTGTAGAATGGCTTGAATGTTATTGAATACCAATATAACGGGTAGAGCTTTTACAAGCATAAGACCTTCCACCTACAAATTGGATATATTCTCTGGGGCTTCACATCTACTCTGCTAGCTGTATTTCCATTTTTTCTTCCCAGAGACCCAAGTTGTCTCTGATAAGTTGTTGATTGGATATAAAGGGTTTTCTAGATCCTATATTGCAATATCCAAACCAATTTATTGATACTAATAGAGGCTTTTTAAATAGCAAACTGCTGTATGTGAGGATATTTAAAAGTAACAACCTCTTCCTCATCTTCTTATGCTTTAGTCTTTTAAAAAAGTTGTTCCTTATGCTTCAGATTGGAAAAATCATTCCTCCTACTTTAATGCTGCAGTTACATGTTGAGTGTACAATATTTTTGGCAGTATTGTATGCATGTGAATGAGATTTGTTTGTGAAAGCAGGCCTTGGAAAACTTTGAACAGTGATCTTGTGTTCCACAGACATGAATTCTCTTCACCCAGGATAAGAGGCCCCAATAAATTCTGTATCCATGCTATTTTCAGTTATGCATGGGAGAGGTGGGCAGGGCAGATTCATGTTTCTTTAGCAGTGATATAAAATAATGAACTACCATATATGTACAACCATATATACTTCAAATATATGGAGTTTCTATATTATAAAAATCAAGAATTATGAAGTATAGAAGTTTTAATATCACCTATATTTTATAATTGTTTTATTTGTGTTTTATATTCTAGGTTACTTGTAAATTGCCCAGCAATCCTTCAGCTAATTTCAACGTTTCTGTATCTATAGCTGAACCTTTTTCCTCTAATATTGCAAATATTCCAAAACAATTAGTTGATGAAATATTAGAAGAAATGGACTATTGTGTGCCTCTTTTAGAAGTATATCCTGTTGAGGAACAGGATAGTGTAGTGTTTGATATAGCCAAGGCTTTAGAAATCGTGAGGTATGTTTTTCTCAAACTCAATTATGAATGTTTGTTTTAATATTTTTAATATGTTTCTTACTATATTAAGATGATATTAAGTTAATGTTAATCTGTACTTATAATTAATATGTTGATTATGAAGCTAAAATATTTCATCAAGATTCAGATATTATGAACATTTATTTCATAATTCCTAAAGATGGGGAAGAAATCAGTAACCCCATAGAGCACATAAAGTTGACTCTTCCATAATTCTAGTATTGTAGCCCATTTGCCTATTTAGAAGCTACATTACACTGTAGTTCATGTTTAACTAGTCATTTTACTAGGACATCCATCTCCCTTTCACATGTGCTGCTTCCAGACCTGGTTTCTCTTTTCCTATACTTATACCTTACACTTTCATACCTAGATGCAGAACTTCATGTTTCTCTCAATATCGGCTCTGAAATGTAAATCACACCAAGAAATCACTTCCAAGTTAAGACTGCCTTTTTAAAAGATTGGTTGTGGTAATACAATTGTGCAAGTCTAGTTATGTTTACCCATTCCCTGATATAAATTGATATGTGTATACTGTCTGTGTATATACCTGCTTCATTGTTGGATTTAACAAATCTTTCCTCTTTCATTGCTTTGGTATTAAGGATTTTCTCTTGCTCCATCCATGGCATTCTCTTTACATTAAAATCTATCCTGTTCATTTCATCCTATTGCTTAGATCTTTTTGAATCATTTCTGATCTAAAATATTAGTGCCCCTTTCAGCTTTATGTCATCTGTATACTGTATAAGTATCTCTGAAATTCTTGAAAGAAGGTATTGATAAAATAAATACAGTTGAATAGGACAAACCCCTTTAGCAATCCACTCAGTTTTGCCTCTCAGCTAAAGTGGAACTTTTAATGAGATCTCTTTGGCTTTGGACATTTGGCCAACTATATGTCTAACAGTAATCTCATTTAGACTTTATTTTACCATTTTATTAAACAGATTATTACGAGGTGTGTTGATGTTATTCCCCAATTTAAAATAATTAAGAATATTTTAAGAATAATTCAAAACAGAACTTCAGTATATTTATTTACATATATAGAGAGAGGTAGTGAAGTAGCTTATAAGATAAAAAAGAAACTGGTTATAAAATGATGATTCAGTTGTTAAATTAACAGTAATATGCACCATCTACTATAGCATAAATAATGAGGTAACTGAAAGGAGTCAATGTATAAGTACTGTACTGAAAATATTAAAACAAAGAAAACAATATATTACAACGAAGACTACTGTCTATATTTTGAAATACCTTTTCATTCCCTGCACCCTTTTTATAGAACATTAAAATCTAAATATAGTATCGCTATCATTTTTACATAGATTTTTCTATGACTTTCTTTGGAGAGATTGGGATGATGATGAAAATAGTGAGACCTATGCTGCATTAATGGAAGAGAGAATTAAAATGTAAGTAGCATATGCTTAACAGGAGATGAAGTGTTAAGCCAGAATTTTAACAATCATACTTGAAGTAGTGCTAGAAGCTTTCATATTAAAATGTTTCCCTACCAAAATATACATATTCTCTGACACCCACGTTAAAGATTAACCTTTTTCATAGTAAAGCACCCTGTGTGAACAATATCTTCAATTTATTTGTATTTGTTTTCTAAATGCATATGTTACTTCAGTTACTGACAACAGTTAGAATTATCCAACATTGGTAAATCTGGTTAAAATATAACATTGTGATACCAAAGTCAAACTACCTATACATATATAAACACAGAATTATTTATATTTGACAAATAATCCAAAATGTGAAAGAACATTAAAACATTGGTGGTGTTGCCGTGATTAGAATGTTCATTGCCAGGAGTAAAATTTTGACCAGTTGCAGATTTAACTTAGCCTTCCATCCTTCCAAAGTCAGTAAAAGGATGATCCTCATTGTTGGGGGCAATATACTGACTCTGTAAACCACTCAAAGGGTACTGTAAAGCACCGTGAAGCAGTATATAAGTCTAAGTGCTTTGCTATTGCTATCCAAGCCTGCAGGACCTACTGGAACAACCTCCTCTTCACATATTCAAGTTGCAATTATACAGTTTTCCTCTCAGACACATGGGGTTCAAGCTCACACTTGGGGGTTAGACTGGGGATTGCTCTGTAGCATTGCAACCCATAGTCATCACCTTATTTGCGGTTATAAGAATAAAAATGAATTTTATGATATTTTCAAAAGTTGAATTTCTATTTGTCTTGATTTTTTTAGTTGGTGTGATATTCAGAATGGAATTATTCCAGCTCCAATTGCCCATCGCTTTAGAAGAAATTTGGAAAAATACAAGAGTATGCATTTGGAATTAATTCAATACCAAAGTAACATCAAAGAGGAGCCCACAGCAGAAGAAGCTGTTGAATGTTGGAAAAAATACTATGAACTAATAATGCTGTGTGGCTTGTTGAAAATATGGGAAGATTTACGTTTAAGGTGTTGTGTTAGCTAATTTTTTATTTGATAATTGTCAACATGATTTTATTTTTAGTTATTACATGATGGTTTAGTCATAAATTTGCTAATTCTTAAATGTTATTCTTGACATATTTTTTTTCTTCAAAAATAAGTTCCATTGAATTCAGTGTTTATGATTCCCATTTATGCTAATAGAGGATTGATTCAATGTATTGTAATTTTCATTTATTTAATGAAATTTCCATTAAAATCAGTGAGAAACACATTTAGGCTTTTCTCAGGCAAGCTTGAGATAAACAGGAATGCAAAGATATAAGAACTTCTGATTTATTGTAGAAATGCTAAGAGTGTCATTATGAAATAATTCCACTGTAAGCTGTATATCTAATGCCAGTTCTCTTTATGCTGCATCAGTGTTAAATTCTAATCATTTGCATCTATACATCGTTCGATAAAGATCAAAGCTAGTATCAATCTGCTTTTGTCCATCTGAGAACTAGCTCCCATGCTATAAATGTCAGAATCTGGTAATTCAGAAAGATGCAACATCCTAAGAAACAATGGTATCTGTTAATACACTTTCAAAATACTAGTATTTTCATAAATAACAAGAGACCATATTTTTATAAGTGCAAATTTATTTTAAGTGGAATATATTAGATATTGTTCCAGGAGTTTTTGCCCTTATTTGCTCAAATTAAGCATTAGAAAATACAAGCTATAGAAAATTAAATACATTGAATTCTGCAGATTAAAAAACTATCCTGTTTAATGTTATTCAGTCCTAGTTTAATTTATTTTGTAGAATTTTATTTCCCTGAATTTCACACTGCTTTTTAAGCTGTAAAAATTAAAACTCATTTAACATATTAAGCTAATTTAACTTGGAAATTAATAATAGCAGATTCTGTTTTTCATCATTTTTTAAAAAGCAAACATTTTATACTTAAATAAATTGTGTAAAATTGATTACAGATTTTTTAAAAAAACTTCTTGCTAGATGTATCCCCAGTTCAATAATTCATAATTCTGTTAGCTTCCCATTTAAATAATAATAATTTGCCCTTCAGAATATCTTATACAAATAAGGTATTGGCTAATAATTTGAAATGTTTTTAGAATAGTTAAGTGTTTTCAAATATTATTTAAGCCACAGTTCAAATTTTGAGTATTAAAAGCACATACTTTATTTCTTCAGAAGAGAATATGTCAGGATTTGTGGCTTACTTTTTAATGTGGTCCATTCATTATTTAAATTATAGGTAAACCCCGTCAAATAGAAAAAAATCCTAGAAATTTAATTTCTTTACACATATATTTGAGATACGTTTTCTGAAGAAGATTTCTCTGCCTTTCAGTATATCAAAGAATTTCAGATTACTATGACGGAAGCAAAAAGTCTTTCTTTCCTCAAGTGAGGCATATTTATATTTAAAACATTATCTTATTATATTTATTTAAAAGAGCCAATTAAAGCCTTATTCTGTATTCTACTTGTACTGTCTAACCCAGGATATGGATGGTGGGGACCCACAGGTCTAAAATTAATTGCTTTATTTTTATTTATTTATTTATTTTGTCAAGCAGTTATAAGGTAACAGGTATAAGTATAAACATACCGGTAGTTATGGATACATATAAGAAAAATAAAAAAGAAACAATAGGACAGGGACGGTAGGCACATTGGTGCGTTAATTGTGCATTTTCTAATTGTAATTGTGATAGAATTCATTTTCAATTTCAGAGCTCATGGACCCCTGGCCCCAAGGATACTGAAGCGTAGAAAAGGACACAGACAGGATGGAGAAACTGTAACTTACATTGTTGCAAAAACAGTGATAGCAGAAGTGGTAAGAAACTTTCAAGTGGATGATAGTTATTCCTTAATGCTGCATGCACTAATGTGTGTAAATATGCAAAGAAGTATAATTTAGCATTAAGATGATTCTTTTGGGTCATAGGGAAGACATTTGCTCTGTTTTAATATATTTTTCAGTACCATAATAAAAAAATGATAGTTGCGGGCTTGGTGCAGTTATACAAACATCCGTACAACAGGATTAATGCTATTATATAAATCAGGGGTGTTAAATTCACGGCACCACTCATGATACATATTGTGACTTTTCCTCTTTGCTAAACCAGGTGGGCGTGGGCAGCGGGGATGCATCTGGCCCGCGGGCCTCAAGTTTGACACCCCTGATTTAGATATTTCATATGCAGGAGAGGTCTTGCATGGAAGAACTGTCTTAATAAAAATTTGCAAACTCTAGTTCAAAATAATAACTTACATTCTAAAATTGCTAATAAATTAAAATTGCATGTGTTTTATAAAAGTCTGTAGAAAGTATTTTTATGTTCCATTAAGTTCCATTACATACATTGGGGTTTGTTCCCAGGAACTATTTATACAACTGAAACATAAGAACCATTGCAACATTATTTGAATTTTGTGTTAAACTTCAACATTTTATATTAAGGTGATTCTAAAAGAGTAAATAGAAATAACAGTGGCACTTATATACTGCTTCATAGAGTTTTACTGCGCTCTCGAAAAGTGGTTTACAGAGTAAGCATATTGGCCCCAACAATCTGGGTCCTCATTTTACCAACCTTGGAAGGATGAAAATATATATATATTAGCAATAAATTATTTTTCTTTTGTTAGTTAAATAATTTGGTTTTAAAAGACTGATGCAAAGATTCACTTAATTCCCAATGTTATTTTTTTCTCTCTTTTATATGTCTACTCTAGGCTAAAGAATTATCCTCTGATACAGTTGTTCAACAGAATGAGAACCTAAACATAGCTTTGGACCGCTGTTACAGTGGTGATAATGTGCTTATTTTCCCTGGAGAATATAAAGCAGCAAACCTGTCCATGTTAACTGAAGATATTATTATTAAAGGCATTAGTATACTTTCTCTTGTTTTTTAATTTAAAGTTGCCAAATTGAAAGAACATTGTAATTTTCTGAGGTGAAAAGAAAATATTGGATAGAACAATTTCTCTTGGTTTATATGTCAAGCCCGAAATTAAATTTTTCAGACTTGTTTAAATATGAAACATTTCTCATTTTAATCTGCTACAGCATGCATAAAGTAATTGTGTGTGTGTGTGTGCGCGCACACACACACACAATATTGAAATCATTTGAATAACTAAAATTATTGAGGGAACTGTCATCCCACAAGTTCAACCTCAACTTCCCCAATATGACCACTTTCAGTTTGGCTTAAATTTAGTTTAAAGTATCATGACTATTGCTGCTGTTTATATTTGATTAGCCTATGTGCACCATGGATTGTTAAATGAGGCAAGCAATGGCCTATTGCATCAGTCTGTGCATGTTCTCATAAGATTGCATTAATTTTTTTAACTACCACTTTAGCACTACCATATACTTCATATTTGGTGTTTATGAAATATGGTATTAGAGTATTTTAAAAACTTAGAAACAGTCATTAGTCCTATCTCTCTCTCTGGAAATCTACATCATTATATCATCTATATCATTATCTATCCATCTATCATCTATTTGATGTATTAGATTTCTTTGCTGTCCAATCTTGTCTCGAGGCAACCCTAGATGGCTTACTTATAGAAAGTGTAAAACCGTAAAACATATATATTTCTGAAAAGAATAAAATAGAATTATATTTTTTCTTTCACTGTTGGATGAATTAAAATACTAAGTTGCTTTCTAATATAATTTTCTCTTTTTCTTCAGGAGTTGGAAAACCAGAGGAAATTGTGATAGTTTCAGAACCTGCTAATGAGAGTTTTGTAGTATCTAGGGCTAAAAATGTCAAATTCATGAATATTACATTGCTTCAGCAAGGGACTGTTGATGGGATTATTGTAGTTGAATCTGGACACACAGTTGTGGAGAATTGTATATTGAAGTGTGAAGGAACTGGTATTTGTGTACTCGTCGGGGCTTCATTGACAATTACAAATAGTGAAATTACTGGAGCACAGGTATATTCTCTTTTCAGTTCATCCAAGATACAGCATGTGTGCATGAATGTAAAAAATTTAAGTTGAACAATAAGTACCTGTACATTAGAAGAGAGATAGGGACAACACAAACATTTAATTTTTGCTGCCATCTAATAATAATGATTTTTGCAGTCCCAATCTGATAGCCTTGAGATTTCAATTACTTACCAGCCAATTTTTTAATGTAATCTCTTGGCTGTTCTCAAATTCTTTCAAAAACATGAAAGAATGAAATTAATAAAATGCAAGTCAAAGGCAATCTTAACTGATACTTCTTTTCTAGATTTGATTTAATGTAAATGTTGATTGTTGACTGATCTCCAATTTCCTAGTGCAATAAGCTAGTCACTATCCCTAATTATTAAATATTTTACTCATCACTAGATGGCAGTAAAAACTATATTATACCTATATGAACTAAGCATTTTTTCCTTGTTTTTCTGTATCTTCTGGTTTCTTTTCTTCTAGGCTGCAACATATTTTTTATCTCTTTAAAAAGGAAGTCATTTATTTACACTATTGCCAATAAATAATTTGAACAATAGGCAGTAAAATTAATTATTTGAGTGGTGATTGAATTCATTCTTTGGGCAGAGCATTAGAGCCTATAGGAAAGATAGGCCCATTCATTTATTCAAGATCTAAGTTTGTGCTCTAGTTTGGAGAATGGCTCTATGGTATTTCTGCAAAATTCAAATTGTGGAAATTCTTGCTATCCCTCTACAAAAGTTTTACCAACATCCCAGCACAGGGAAATTACATTTCATTTTCTATTATATTCTTATCTTTAGAGATCTTGAAAATGATTATTAGAAAGATGTTTAGCAGTTATATTTCTCCCACTCCTGTTGAGAAGAGACATATAAAATTGGTTCTTGATGCAGTAGGAGTAGATGCTTCAAGAAAACCCTTATTGTAGATTTGCTGTTGACTGTGGTCCCTAAGAATAGGGGATGTACAGCAATTGAAAACATTTTCAGTCTAGATATTTAAAGATGGGTAGTCCTTGACTTACAAACACTATTGAGACATAAATTTATGTCATAAATC
The DNA here is from genome assembly GCA_023653725.1 of Bungarus multicinctus. Classification (NCBI taxonomy): domain Eukaryota; kingdom Metazoa; phylum Chordata; class Lepidosauria; order Squamata; family Elapidae; genus Bungarus; species Bungarus multicinctus. The sequence goes on along the minus strand of CM042842.1, from coordinate 31,470,780 downwards.
ACTCCAATTGTAAGTCAAGTTGGATTTTATGACAATTTTTACTGCCGTCATTAAATAAATCAATGGTTATTAAGTGAATCCAGCTTCCCAGTGGCCATGTTTTGCCACTGGGGAATCAACCACAAGATTCTGCAGCTGATCAAAAATGTGAGCTGATTTCCAAGTACCAGAACTGTGGTCAGGTGACCATGGGGGCATTTAGTATTTTTTGTAGAGAAAAGAGTAGGGCAATAATCAAAGTAGTTGTAATCATAATACACTTGAGAGCAGACATTTATGGGTAAGTCTGGAGGTTTTATTTGCTTTTTAAGAATTATGTAATTTGTTACCATATAATGATTGGAAACTGCTACTGATTTTCATTACCTGGGAGTTTAAAACTGAGAGGACATTAAAGGTAATAGGAGTTCTTGTATTTTGCATTGTGGTGTGTAAATAATTATGACATAGGATGATTCAAGTATGATTCAGCCAGCTCTCAAAAAGATATTCACTGAACTAAATGTATAAGATAAAGAGCATAAGTTATGGACATTTTATATCTATGATTTATTTAGTTACTTTTGCTGCTTTAAAAGAAATACCTATTTTGACTTCCTTTTGTTTTACTCATGACTATTTTGGGTTTTATTAGACAACTTTATCTTCATTTTCTTTCTTCTGACTAATCAGATTTCATTTTCCTTTGCAATGAACTACTAGAATTTTTATTCATCACTGCTACATTAAAAACAAATTATATCTAGGGAGCTGGTGTTGAGTTATATCCAGGAAGTGTGGCTACCTTGGAGGATAACAAAATTCACCATTGCAATAACTTCAGAACGAGTGACTCTTCACGGGGTAGTCTTGGTGGAATTAACATAAAGGTAAATCATTGCTGACAGTGGATTGTCACTCATAAACTGGTGCTCGCATAGTAGAATCAGCCATTTGTTTAAACTTTTAATTTGCTTTTACTAAAGTTCATTTGCATATTTCAGTGATGAAGGTTTTTCAAATAGTTGCTCTTTCTGCCTCAGGCACATTGCTAATGTGAAGAACAAGGCAATTTTTTTAGACTTGTGTGAGAGCTGGTTTAATGTACCTATTTTCTTCCTTCGCACCCCTCCTTGTTCACAAAAATCAGAATAGAGTTGATAGGGTCCTTGAAGGTTTTCTAATCCAATCCCATCCCAGGCCGAAGACTATAATATTCTAGACAAATGGCTGTCCAATATCTTAATAACCTCCAATGAGGGAGCATCCATAACTTCTGAAGGCAAACTGATTAATTATTCTCATTGTCAGAAAATGTGTCCTTAGTTCTAAGTTGGATCTCTCCTTGACTAGTTTCCATCTGTTATTTGCCTTGCTCTCAGGTGCTTTGGAGAATAGGTTGATCCTCTATTCTCTGAGACAACCCCTCAAATATTGGAAGACTGCTGTAATGTCACCTAATTCTTATCTTTGTTAGACTACATATCCAGTGCCTGCAACATTCATTGTAGGTTTTGGCCTCCAGCCTCCTAATCATCTTCGTTCTTTGTACTCTTTCTAGAATCTCAATCTAATCTTTTTTTGAATTTTTTTTTATTTTTTTAATATACAAAATAACAAATAAAACCATCTTTCAGTTATACAGTGTATCGGTTTGGTATATATATCATGTGCACGATATCTATAATCCTTTCTTCTTAACTTTACATTTGTATTCTAATTAACATTCCATATCATATTATCTTGTTATACTATTATTTAAATTTTAATTTCATTTCCAGGCTATCTTTAAAAGCAAAACTCAATACTTACTAAATTATATTCATAGTATAACTTATTTAAAAATAATCAATTATAATATATCATTACTATTGCAATATATTTCAATTTCTTATTCTTCTATCTAGCCATTGATAAAATAAATCCCAAATCTTATAATACTCTTTTTCTTCTCGTTCTCTAATTGCTAATGTTAGTCTACTCATTTCTGCACATTCCATTATTTTCTTAACCACTTCCTTTTCTATCGGAATTTTCTCATTTTTCCATTTTTGAGCAAATACAATTCTAGCCGCAGTTAAAACATTAATAATCAAATATGTTATTTCTTTACTATAACCGTCAGATAAAATTCCCAATAAAAATATGTCTGGTTTTAAATCCCTGTGCTGTTTTATCATTTTTCCAACCATGTGTGTATTTTATCTTTAAACTTGTGCACATGTCCACCACATATGGTAATATGATCCTGGTATCTGATGACAATTCCAACATTTTGCCAATTTCTCCTTGAACATCTTTACTATTCTTGCCGGGGGTAAATGCCACCTGTAAAATATCTTATACAAATTCTCTTTCTAGGCTGTTGACATTATTACTTTGTAATTTCTAGACCATAATTTCTGCCATTTATCCAAATCTATCCCATATCCAAAATTTTCCCCCCAAGCAATCATCATTTCTTTAACTTGTTCTTCTAATTTCTCTCCTATTAAATAACCATATTTTTTTTTAATCATCTTCTCTTCAGTACCTGTTAAAAGTTTATCTAATTCAGTCCATTCTTCGTAAAACCCATCTATCTTACTATCTTTTCCATATCTAGAATGTATTTGCATATATGAATACCAATTCATCTTTATCCCTTGTTCATCTAGTTCTTGCTTTGTTTTGAATTCACCCTTTTCATTTAAAATGTCAGTATATCTAACAATATTTTCCATTTTAAATACATTTGGATACGCAAATGCCTCTTATTGTTGATAACCAAACTGGTATTTTCAAATAATGTTGTTCCCTTATTTTCTTCCATCTCGAAAATAATGTCTCCGAAAGTATCCATGCACTTTACTTTTCTTAAACCATAAAAATGCATGCCACCCCGAATCTCAATATCTTTTCTGTATCATGACCAAAACCGGACACAGTATTCCAAACAGTGTAAGCACTTTTTATACTAACATTTCACCTGACCTTGATACTCTCATCTGTTGATGCAGCTTAGAACTGCATTGATTTTTTTTTTTTTTTTGGCAGCTGTAGCACACTGCTGGCTCTATTTAAGTTGTCCACTAGGACTCCTAAACCCCTCTAAGTTGCTGTTGAGCCACATGCCACCTATCCTACACTTGTGCATTTGGCTTTTCTTGGCTAAGTCTTTTTTTTTTCTCACCACTGAATTACATTTTGTTGGATAGAGCCCGTGTTCAAGTTATCAAAATCCTTCTAGATCTTGAGTTTTCTAAAGTGTTGGCTATTTTCCTCCCCAGCTTAGTGTCATCTGCAAAGTTGAAGAATTCCACTTCCATTCCCTCATCTAAATTATTTATGAAGATATTGAGTACTGGGCCTAAAACAGAACTTTGGGGTTTCCCACTGCATACTTACCTCCATGTAAACACAGTTCCATTAAAGACTGTACATTGAGTGCAGTTCTGTAAGTTACAAATCTATCTGGTGATGATGCTGTCTAACCCATATTTATCTATCTTGACAAGTAGTAAGTTATGGTCTATTTTATCAAATGCCTTATTGAGGTCCATGTAAATTATGTCCACAGCATTTTCCTGGTCCAATAATTAGGCACTTTGCCAAAGAATTTAAAAGAAAAGTAAAATTGAGTCCGCCAACTTGGGAGGGCACAGTAAAGAGGTTTGCAGCTCCACACTTGAACTATAAGTTAAATCACTCCTGTCCTAAACCATGTTGCAATGGTCTACTTTTTGCAGTTGGTTGGACTCAAATTATATGCTAAGCTAATAGTCTCCCACCACCAAAAAAAGTACATCACAACTAAGCCTAGCTTACGAATTCAGAAGCACTCTGCATCAAATATCAGTGATAGTGGGAAATTTGAAATGATCTCCATGTTTAAATAGATAATTAAGTAGGAAAAAAAATGAAATTACTGAAATGTTAATTCCTTAACAGGTCCTCCCTGCTCCTAAAGTAAAGATGAAGAATAACCATATTTACAGTAACAATGGTTACGGAGTGACAATTATGAAGCCTTCTGAACAGCTGAGCCCTACAGCAGAAGAAACCATGGAATGTGCTGCGGCAGGAGATGGAGAAGATTCTGTTTCTAAACTGATGCAGGAACTGACCCTTCAGAAAAATGCAAATACGCTGGAAGACATTAAAGGCATCAGCATGGTTAACTGAAGCTGCAGGGTCTCATGGTTTAGCCATGTCCAATAGCACAAGATAAAAAGTTTATATTAAAAAACATTGCTGTATAATAAATACTGTTAAAACAGTGGCTTTATATAAACATTTCATAGGTAAAAGAGAAAGCTGAAAAGTGGTGTGAATACATTTATTCTTTATCTAATAACTTCCTGTATCAGTCATTTAATAAATCAAAGGATTGAATTTTATATGTACCCTTCCATCATATACATATATGTTGTTACTTAGGAATGTAATCTTTCAAAACTAGGATAGATTGGCTTTAGGAAAAAGTTAAAATCAATTCATCATTGAATCTACTATGCTTATAAATTTTATTTTTGCTACATTAGAATTAGCAATATTAGATACCAGGACAAATAGAAATTTTTTTTTACCAGTCTCCATAAAACTTTTTAAGTATATTAATTTTAAAAAATAAGGGAGAAACTACATCATTAGAAATATACAAATAACTTGTAAAGCTGCAACAAGGACTTCTCTGTCTATATTATAGACCAGGGTATCGTCCATTGTAGATACAAAGGTGGCTCAAAAATCAGACTTAAAATCAATCATTTTTTACCAAATTGGAGGGAGGAATTGAACGGGATGACTTATTTTTAATATTATTTTGAAGGAAGAGAGGATGCTTAACAGATTTATAGATGTCACAATATTTAGTGGATAGCTAATGTCTAAAAATCTGCAATACTGAAAACACTAACACTAAAAAATGAATAATTATACGTATATTCCAGTAAATCTAACTTCTTACACAGCTGCAGTTCTTTGAGTTTTACATAGCAAAACTGGAAGGTTTGGAACCATTCTCGGGTATAAGGTAGAAGTGATGGCAATAAATTCAATCTGTGCTGTCACAAGTTACATCAAATAAATACAATTTGTGACTGCCCTAAAGGCCAAACCCTAATAAACATGCAGCAGATGCATTTTACTGATTTAATCAATTTTAATTCATTTAATGAATTGTGTTAATGAATTAAATCACTTAGTTAAAATGCTACCCACGTAGATTAGTGTGATGTATGAACCCAATCACATCTATCTACATTCAGACCTTTATCCACTGAGGCCAGTGAACATAAGCCATAATCAACTTAGAAAAGTAGTTGAGCATAATGAACATTTTATTGGGTAAGAAAAGAATTCCATCTCTGAAAATGGAATATTTTTCCTCAAATAGCTACTATTTTGTGATACTATATGTGTAATTACATGCCATATTTATTTGATTTCTATCTTTATAGCAAAGTGATTGAATTAACTAACTCATGGCTAATAAGTATGGTAGGTAGAGATTTAATTTATACATTAGTTTTCTGCTCAGATGAGCATTCAGAGTGGTTAGCAAAAATGAAATTGGGTAGAGAAAAATCCAGCATCTAGTTCATTTTCAAACAACTGATACTGAAAATGATCCAACTAGAAGTTGTGCATTCTGGAACTATACATTCATGTGTTCTAGTGCAGACAAAACATCCTCATAAATTGTAGGATACTATTGGAGTTGTGTTGGCCATATACTTTCCAAAGTTTTCTGCCTTGAGCAGATGCTGCAAGTCCTGTGACATTAGAACATAACGACTTTGCTTCAAGTGTCTGGGTGAGTCAAGAATATAGGGGGAGGGGAGCATTTTTTTTGTTAACTTCCAAGCAATTTGCTTTTTCAGCAATCCAAGATTTCTTGGATGACTGCTGAAAAATCCATTCCCAAATCAATGAAGGCATGATTCTTGTCTATGAACTCTTAAATTACTTTTTATATGTCGTGCTTCCATTGATCATGCAACTTTTAGGTTTCATAGGTACTGAGCAAACAATAACCACATTTCCATTCCACAGAAAAGCGGCTGTTGAATATTTGCATTTTTTCCCAGGCTCATATATTCCAGAGGCAGGATTAATAAACTGGTGAAAGCCACTTGAGCATAACAATTTGTTCAAGTACATTAGTGGTTGTGAAAGATATTGATATAGAAACTGAATAGCCTAGGTATTTGAATGCATCCACTTGCTCAGTTGGTTCATCTTCAAGAGCAAGATTAGTGTGCCATCAGCTGACACATTGATCATTTTTGTATATCTTTCTACTCTTAGGACATCTGACAGTTCCTGTTGATTCCTCTATGAAAATATGATTGGCATATGCTGGATCTATGAAGTTCAGCTTATCCACTTCACACTGAACTCCTGTATAACCAGCTTTCCCCCAATATCAATCTACTCAAACTTACCACTTACCCTTATCATAACCATTAAATAGGGCATACAGTTTTTGAAAAAAGATACCTCAAATAGGATAAATTACTGAATGTGAACAAAATCCAGGACCTATAACTCCTGAGGAAATGAAGTTTGGGGAAGTCAGTGGCTGCTTCAGTGCTACTGGCTGCTGCTGTGGTCACATGACCTTCATTTACAATGCTTCAGGACTTGGCAAGCCAGTCTTGCAATCTCCTCATTCCTCCCCGACCCCCAGCAGAAAGCCATTCACCTATCTGTAAGGAAGGGAAGGGGGAAGCAGTGGAGGTAACAGCAGGAGAAAAAAACTCCATACACCTTTAGCGTCCCATCCCCCCCATTGTTCTCCCAACCAGAGCTTGCTATCCCTGCGTGCCTTCTCCAATCCATGCAGCACCTTTTCTGCGCCCCATGCATCCTTCCTGACTTGTGCTGCCCCATGCCTGTCCCACACCTCCTGCAGCCCTCCTGCACACTTTCCCCAATCCATGAAGCTTGGGCACCGTCACATCCTTCCTGACCTGTGCTCCCCCTGCCCGATACCATCCCTGACTTGCACTGCACCTCTTTATACACCCTTCCCAGCCCACACACCCACCCCCACACACCAAGAAAAGGGGAGACACCCCAATGGTGCATGGATTATTTAGTCCAGCTTACCACATTGAATAACAATCTGGAATCCTAGCAAACACTTTAAAGACATTCAGCAATTAGTACGTTTCTCAAGTACTTGCCTGGCAGAAATTGTTTTGGTCCACATAGCCAGAGACTGATTTAAAGCAGTACTACTATTCTTGAGGCTTCTCACGATGGTTATTGGAAAGTTCTGATAACCTGTCCAAGGACCTTTTCAATCAGATAGGACTGATTCCATGATAATTTTCACATTATGTCCTATCATTCTATTTAATAATGGACATAATATTAACAAGTTTCTAATCAATTGGGACCCATTTTCTTTCTATTCTTTTGGGAATAGCCAGTAAATACAATCATTACAGTGCTTGCAACTTAACCATCAAATGACTGGAATTAGGCAAGAATGTAATTAAACTAAGAGCCTGCAGGCTACTTCTGCCGATTGCTGGCAGCTTGCAATTTGGCAGTTCAAATCTCATCTTCCGCCCTCGTTATCTCCCGCTTGGATTATTGCAATGCTCTCTACATGGGGCTCCCCTTGAAGAGTCTCCGGAGGTTGCAGTTAGTTCAGAATGCAGCCGCGCAGGGTGATCGTGGGTGCCCCTCGGGGCGCGCACGTAACACCACTTCTCCGCAGGCTGCACTGGCTTCCTGTGGCCTTCCGGATTCGATTCAAGGTGGTACTGATGGTATTTAAAGTGCTCCATGGCTCGGGACCTGGGTACTTACGGGACCGCCTGCTGCCACCAACAACCTCCCGCCGCCCAGTACGCTCCCACAGGGTCGCCCTACTTGGGGTACCGCCACCTGATCGCTGGCGGCCCCGAGGGTGCGTGCTTTCTCTGTGGGAGCCCCCTCCCCTGTGGAATGATCTCTCCCCGGAGATACGAGCCATGACAGATATCCTGACCTTCCGGCGCGCAGTTAAGACCCTATTTTTTAAACAGGCCGGTAAGGGTCTATGGAGTTTTAGTTAATGGGGGTTTTAAATTTTAATCTTATTTTTAAACTTTATTTATCCCGGTTTTAAATGAATTATAGTCGGACGGGATGCAGCCACATTTGTATTTAATCTGGTTTTAAATTCTATTTAACTTTGTATTTTTATATATTTATTAGGCTGTACACTGCCCCGAGTCCCTTTTGGGAGAGGGAGTGGTATAGAAATACGATTAAATAAAAATAAATAAATAAATCAATAAATCATCAGGCTCAAGATTGATTCAGCCTTCCATCCTTCCAAGGTCGGTAAAATGAGGACCCAGATTGTTGGGGGCAATAAACTGACTCTTGGACAGTGCTGTAAAGCAGCGTCAAGTGGTATATAAATCTAAGTGCTATTGCTGAACAGTAGTAGTATACTCCAAAACTTTACAAATGTTTTAGTCATGCCTATTTGGTGTAGTGGTTAAGGCATCAAGTTAGAAACTAGAAGACTCTGCAAGAGGTGCTGCTTGGGTCTGGAAGGGTGTACAAAAGGTCAGTACAAGCGCAGAGGGACAAGGAGGGTGTACAGGTGTGGGGGTCACATCCCAGTGACTTGTGATCTTCCCGGCCACCTCCCCTGTTGACTTTCTGAGGAAACCGACATGGGAGGTGATCAATTGCAATCAAAGCACTTGGCAGTAATTATAAATGCAAACAGGTTGCCAAGCATCCAGACTGCAATCACATGACCATGGGGGAACTGGGATGCCAGGAACTCCAAGGGCTGTCATAACCACCCTTCATTCAGTATTGTAACTTCAGTTGCTGAACAAATGGTCCTAAGCCAAAGAATGTCTGCAGTTGAGGCTAAACTCTCTAGTTAGAAAAGGATACATAATTACAGTGGAACCTCGGGTCACAAACACTTCTTGTTCGGGTGATGATCAAAAATTTGGGGAAATGGTTGTTTCTGGTTGTGAACAGATCCTTGGATGCTGATCAAATACAGCCACGGCAATTTCCCCTTCCACGCACGTGCAGAATTGTAGGCACATGCACAGTCTCACTTCTGTTCACAACCAAATCGGGTTGCGACCGAAGTCCTGGAACGGATTATGGTTGTGATCCAAAGTTCCACTGTATGTATTGAGTTGGCAGTTTAACTACATGGAAGGTATTCAAAAAATGACATCTATATTTTATGACATTTTTGGATTTGTATTATTTTTATTTTAGAAGTTGCTGTATGTGACAAACATTTGAACAGATAAAGAACTTTAAGCTTTTAACTGGCAATCCTAGTACCAAAGGCATCAATTAACTCAGTTTTTGATGATACAACTAACAATCAAAAATTCAAGCCTATATCTAGGACTAATCAGTTAAAAATTAACAACTTCATTAGAATCAAAATAAACATACAAAATTAAAGCAATGTGAATACTGCATATAAATATAATTTGAAATTAATATTCCAAAGTATGATGAACTCCTAAATCAGAAAGAGATCTGTATTACAAATAAAGAAATGTATGGAATAAAACAAGTTCATGCTTACTTTTATTCTGGAATTACTAACATTTAAGGATGCCTATGCTTTGAATGTAGCCAAAATGATGCTTTAGAGTAGAACAGGCTATTGGCAACACCTTGACCCTAAAATTTTCCAGAGATCAGGTGCTTAGCATGGAATCCAGGAAGGACTGAACTTCTTCAAGCTCCTTTTCAGCTTTAGATTCAATGTGCAACACACCTTCACTAGTATTTTGTCAGTAACCACTCCACCCTCCTCTAAATCCACCACCTCTGTTTCTTCCAGTTTGGTATCCTCCACCTGAACCTTGAAAACCGCCACTTCCTCGAAATCCACCTCCAGCACCTCCTGAATATCCTCTTCCCCCAGAAGTTCCACGATAAGAATTATATCCACCACGATATCCGCCTCCATATCCACCTTGGTAGCCCCCCCTGTAGCCAGTTCCACTTCTTCCTCTGTAGCCACCTCCACTGTCATATCGAGCCATTTTAGGTGGACGGGGTCCGTCACCAAACCTAGGAGTAAAAATTAAAATTCTTTGTGGTTGTCTAGAAAGATGAATAAGTGTAATCCTCCAAATATACCAAGAAACACTTTACCTAAATAATTAGAAGTGTGAGAAAACTGCCTTTGTCTTTAAGACATCATTTTGATCATTTTAACTGTCAAAAATTCCTTATACTACTTGTATTTTATAAAAGATATACTTTTATCCATGTGTACCTGAACAGTGTCCCATAATCACCATATTTTAAAATTCACATTAAAAAAAGAAACTAAAGACTGCTGTCAACTTAGTTTAAACCCTTTTTGTTACACTTGTTTTATTCTTTGTCAAAGTAGTTAGCTAATATGGATTCCTGTGGATCCCATGTTTAACTATTATGTATCTGTCTATTTCAATTTTATACCCACTATAAATTGTGTTCAGTTGCAGGATCACAATGTACTTGTATAATATATATTGTAAAATTTCTGGTTAAAGGAGACTTCTTTCAAACCTCAGGAGAACATTATGAAAAGATAAGCATTTCATTATGTTTCTAAGCTAACAGCTTGAAACTAACCTCATATTGCCACCTACTGCAAGGTTAATTCCAGCAGCCAAGGGTTTGGAGATTTCGGAAATTACGTTCAGCATCTGTTTGTTCACATGGTCTAACTCACTGATAATTTCTGGATTTTTTGTTACTTCTACCACAAGAGCTTCCATTGCTGCACGCAAAGAAATAATACAGGCAGCTGCATTGTGTGGCATCCTCAGTTTGATCCTAAAGCAAAGAAAGCAATTTAGCAAATGAAAATTATTTTTCCTATCTACTAAGTATCTTAGACTTCCATAAAAAGAGAATCCTAAAAGATACATCACAAGAGAACTTGAATGTCTTGTACTAAAAACCCCACTACCCTGTATAAACAGTAGTTTCAATTGCAATGAAGGAAAAGAAACCAGAGCATAGTAGTCTCTCTCTTTTTCAAGCAATAAAAAGTACATGTATTTAACAAGAACTACTAAATAAGGTATTATGCTACTTAAAACAAGAAAATTCTGAGTTCGTTTTTCCTTATGAATTTCTTTTAAGTTATGAAACCAACTACTAAGTTTTGCAATCCCCCCTTGCCCACTCATGACACCTTTATTATGCAACATCATACCAGTCATCCAGTGTAATAATCTCTCCATCAGATACCACTTTCTTTGAGCCAAAGAGAAGTAATTGTAAAGGGCTCACTAAGGTCATTGCTTTGGCCGAGATAGCCCGTGTCCGGATCTGCAGAAAAATGTATATATCATCTATTATATAATACAAAATATAACAACTTTCCATTATTTATCCAATTGTTCAGAAGTATTGGACTCCCACACATTGGATGTCCTCAAGTAGTATTTTAAGTCCATCATCAATGTGATGCTTTAATTTATTTGAATGTGCTGTCCCAGCAGATGACGGCAGCCACCTAATCTTCACAGATCTTTAAAAAGTGAAGTTGGCTTGAATCTGCTTAATATTTGAATGGGACAGCTGTACTGTTCCCACTCTTCTGACTTTCCATAATCTATTTAAGATCTGGTTGTTCTTCCAAACATTGGGCTAGAAGGGAGGCCCAAGCTTCTTTGGATGGTTTCTGATTTACTTTTAAGGTTTTAGTCACTGTCTTTTTTTTTTCCTTGATAAATTTTGTTTTCTTTGAATGTTTAATCTGTAAGTCACCCAGTAACTATGGAGGAGACCAATTGAAATATTAAACAAATACATAAGCAGGAAACAAGATCCCAATTTCTTCAAAGCCCATAAAGCACAAGTCCATAAAGTCCATTTCACAAATTTGTAATTATTAAAAAATTGCTGTGTACTGATTAAACTGATAGACAATTAGGTTTTATAGTACATGCTAATTATAAACAGGAAATCTTCACATGCAGATGGAAACATTTTATTAGGAAAACAAATATATATCACCAAGAATGTGAATGATTTGAGAAAAATAAAATTGTTTTGAAATCTGTAGTAAACCAGCATGTTCCAGAGGTTCTGCTAATGCATTTCAAAACAGCCAGTTTGACAAAATGTAAATGTTGATTTCTTGTTCTAGGTTCTGAATGAAATAAAATCCAGGTAGGGCAAACCTGGTATATATTGCTCTCTCTCTGCTTAACAATTTCCAAAGGAGCATATTCTTCCAATCCTATTTTCGGAACAGTTTCCCTTCACCTTCCCTCTTCCCCGATGATATTCTTTCTTTTCTCCTTCCTTCCCTGCCTAGTCCATAAAAAAGAGGTCCGTTTTGTTCCATACAAAGTCTAATGCCTGCATGTTTAGGCTAGGCGCTGATCAATCAAAACCAGCTGTTCTGCATACAAAATGATTTACGAGTGGCATGTCCCCTAATGTTTCAACAATCAAATGGACATTTGACAGTCCAAGGGCTGCCCCCCCCCCCAATTTTACCTTTTCTCCAAAAACGAAGAAAGGAGAAGGATACTTCATATCCTGGCTGCTGAATGGGCAGTTAACAGAGGATTTATGAATAAGAGCATTACGTCCTTCGGTAGTGAGAATCTTCCTCTTTTCTTTGTGAAAGCAGACATTGGGATACAGGCCAAAAGCCAGCAGAGAAATCACAACATCCAGGTTGTTATCTGGTCCAGTGTTGTTGAACACCTGAGTCATTAAACTCTCTAGAAAGAGACAAAAATGGGCTTTTCTCAGTATCTTACCAACAATACATAAAACTAATAATATAAACTGAATATTATTTCAATGTTTGAAACTTTTCAAGCCATGCCTGTTATTCTGGAATGCATGAACTCAAAAGCACACATGTACTCTATTTAATATTTGCAATGAATAAATTAAAGATTATTTATTATTTTAACACAATGTACACTGTGGAAAGTTTATTTTCTCCTCAGTGACAAAAAACTTCAAATATACTTTGCATAATAGTTAAGGTATGTATTGAACATAAATTCTTCTTATATTCTTCTCACAATCCAGATTGTGTTTATGTAAATTATTTCAAAATGAGATTCCACTGCTAAACTAAGTGATCATTAACTGGAAGCCATAGGCATGCTATACAAGCATTTGATACTCTCTTGAAATCTCTTCCTCGCTGATCTTTCTGCTCTGCAAGGGGGGAGGGGGAGGAAAAAAGTAAGCAATTTCTATAGGCAATCTCTCTTTTGCCTGACCCTTACTGCTGACTTAATTGCATTGCTTTTGATGCATAGAATAGGAAACAGCTTACTCTCTAGCAATTCCTTCCTCTCTAATCTCTCTGCTAAGTGGGGTGGGGTGGGGGAAGGGACATTTGTGGAAGGATTAGGCAAAGAAGACTGTCTACAGAAATCGCTTGCCCTTTTTTTCCCCCCCTACCACCCTTGCAGACTGGAAAGACTGGAGAGAAAGTAATATATTTCTGTAGTGTGCCTCTGGCTCCTAGCCCTCAGTTGCTGGCATGATTGCATTGCTTTTGGTGTGTAGAAGAGCAATCAGTTTATTCTCCAGAAATCACACTCCATACTTTCTACTCTGCAAGTGAGGAAAAAAGGAAAAAACCCAAGGCACAGACACAGGACAATGCATACTGAGTGTAACGGTGATCACGTAATTGAGGGACACTGCAAAGATCCTGAATGGGCCATAAAGGTATTTTTTTCATATCTTTTGAATGGTTGCAAAACTAATGGTCCATAAACAGGGACTTCCCTTATATTCCTACAAAGTTTTTATTTTACTTTTACCTTCTGGGAATCCAGAATTAACCAGAATTTCTTTCAGCTGTACTTTGGCTTCCCAGGTCATTCTGAGTGTTGCCATATTGAGTCTCTTAAACTCACAGAAACGATTTTCAGCATTTTCTCCACCCATTCTGCAAGAAAAATGGGTAAAAGTCAGTCACTCCATTTCAGTGTAACATGCTGAGTTTTTTACATAAAGTAAGATGTCTTGTGTATTGCCCTAACTCCAATTACCTTGCATTATCCCAGGCTTGGAAGACTGAGAGCAGGGCCACATGATCAGAGAACCGGTTTCCAGCAAAATTCCTGTGGACGTAACCCAGCCTTTTGCCCTCACTAATGAATGGCTCAGGGAAGCAGGTGGCAGCAGAGATGGTACATACAGCATCACCAACACTGAAAGAAAAAGCACAGAATTAGCTGAGCTACACTGCAATATAAAAAACGGCAGTGTCGAGCAGAAAAAATGAATGGGACAAAGACTGCTGGTGGGATTCACTTTACTGTTCCTGGATAAACATGACTTTATCAAATAAAATAATTCTCTTCGTCCTGAGCCCCCTCCTTTTCCCTCCAGCTATTTTTCATGTTATCATCACTTACTAAAATATGCACCCCATTATCATCATTTTGCCAAGTCGAGGTTCAATGGGGAGCCTTGCTAAAATTCTCCCAAGGGGGGTCAGTTCATCATTGGTATCCAGGGCATCAAGCTCTGAAATAAAAGCAAAAGGGAGGTGTAGTAGAATTTTCAATTGATTTTTCCCCTTATTGCAATTGGTGAAATATTTAAATTATGAAGATGGAAATGGAAATGAAATGAAGAGCTGATCTATTTGCTGCTGTCCTGCTCATTAATTTTTCAAAAGGGAAGGAGGGCTGATTACTATTGAAATTTTTTTTGCATATTATCTGTGTTCCAGTGTTGATCTCTGACTGAAGTTATAATGTAACTTAGATTAGACATTTAGTTTTGCTACTCTGAAATGGACATAAAACAGCACAAATGAGTGGTTTTCAAATCTATACTTTCAAGTGATTCAACTCTTTCTCTCTTTTCAACTCAAGTTTACTGTGTAGACCAATACAAGCAGTGTCAAGTGATTCAGATTAAAAAAAAATTGTACTGTTCAATGGATCACAATTTTGATAATTGTAAGATTCAGAGCTGATCAAACTCCTAAGAGAGGATTAGTTAAAGAAAACCATCCTGTAGTAGGAATTTTGTTGTGAACAGATTGCTATGTGATCGGTAAAACTCGATTGCGTCATGTGACATATCGTGACGTATCACAACTATTTTTGCCTTTGCAGGGCCAGGGTGGGCATTGCCTGTGGGCCGCCATTTTCACAGGCCTCTGTATGTAATAGCAAAGCCTCTAGCAGACTGAAAAGCACAACTCAAAAGATTTTTGAAAGAGATCTGTGAATGTCACTTCAGAAAGGACCTAGAAATTACAGGACCTGGGAATGCAAAAGGCAACAAAATTTTAGAAACAAAAGAAGAATTAAATCTGTTCTGGGATTTTGCAAAGATCTTGGCTGCCCAGGTTCTTAACTAGATGGTCAGCAATATAAATTAGAAAAATAAATAAACTGGATTTCATTTCACCAATGAATGCGAGCTATGAAAATATACACCATATTTTCATTGACAAAACAATTCAACAGATACCTCGGAGTGTGTGCTCTGCTTCAATCACTGCATCCAAAGGAGGCGGCTCTATAGCTTTGGCCAGAAATTGTCCAATCCCGCCTAACCTTAGCAGCTTGATGCTCAAAGCAATTTCATGCAGTGGTGTTCGAAACATTTCAGGAGTCATATGAGTCTCAAGTCTGGAAGAGAGTGGACATTTTAGATTTACAATCTAATAATGATCTCCAAATTGTTTTTTATATTTATCTTCTCATTCCACAACTCTTCATAAAAACTACTGTTCTATCATACAACAAATATATAAACCTGCCTTGTAGGTTATAAATGCTGTAAGAAATTTGCTGTTGGTTCACACAATACCCATGAATGCATATACGTGTGTGCACACACACACATAATTCCTATTCTCTAATCTGGTTTTCAGTTTGATTTTTCACATCAATTACTTAAAGACCCTAGAACATCTAGAAGTGCAGAATATGAGCCTACCTGTCAAAACGTGCTCTGCTGCAAAGATGAAAGCAGAATCCAGGACGGACACGACCAGCCCGTCCTTTCCGTTGCTCCAGATTTGTTTTTGAGGCCCACACAGTGGCATAATTGGTCATGTTGTTATGAGCAGTGAATAGTTTAACTTTCTGTCTGTGGGATTGGAAAAAATATCAAATTAACTCCTTAACATTGGAAAAATGCAGTGCATGGCAAGATCAATTATGTTAGATACAATTTTGTAAACCCTACTAGCCTTAACAGGCAACAGCACCTAGGTGACCATGGTAGATTTGGAAAAAAACTAAAGATGAAATTGATTAGTATGTGGATAATTCAGATAATTCTAAGGCTACACTAGGAAGTCCTTCCCTATTCATTCATCCATTTCTTCCCCAGAGGTTGGCAATGGCAATCCCTGACTATACTGCAGCCAAGAAAATGGACCTATTTACAGAAGCATCAGAAGTTGAACTTAACTTCAGCTTTTCAAACTGAAATTAAACTTAATCTATTTGATCTTCATCTAACGGCAATACAGCTATGAGGGCTACAATTTCCTCTAAATCCCGACTCTTCTATCTTCTCCATTTGCTACTTCACTACAGATCTCCTTCCCCATTTTCAGTGGTTTCTTTTATTTCCTTGTGGAAAGGAAACAGGGGTTCAATTATACAATGAGAAGCCTGAACAAAAAGGAAATGAACCAAATTGATATAAAAAATGTGAGTCTGAAACTTTAGCATAGCCTAAACTTAAGCAAAAAATAATAATTACTGTATAATGTTTTCTTGTATGAGAACTACAACAGTACCAACGCTCAAGTGCAGGTTCAAAATCAAGCTAAAAGAAAAGAAGAAATCTATCCATCTTCTAAAATATGATCTTCAAAGCATACCCAACACTTTTAAGGAGAGTGTCAAGAACAACTCTGAAGTCCTAAATCGCACTGATGAGGAGCTGTGGACTCAAATAATAAAAAAATGTTAAGGACACAAGTGAAAAAAGACTGCCAAAACCTAAGAATTACAGAAATTAAAAAATATATTAGACTCGATGATAGAAATCATTAAGAATAAGGAAGAACCTCAACTATATAAAGTTAATGATCTCATGAAAGAGCTTACTAAGACATTTCAGAAAACTTCCATGAGATAATGGACCTTATTATGATGACACCTATAAAGAGACTGAAGATATAAATAGACATGGAAAAACCAGGGAAGTTTTCTAGCACCTCTGAATTCAGAAGTGCACTCCAATCTGAATTAGTTTGCTAAGCGAAACCAATAAACACATGTTAGTGGAGAAAAATCCAGAGGCAAAAGTATAATAATGAAAATCCATACAGCAGAAATGCCTACTTCCAAGATACTTTTGAAGATTGTTGTCTACAGGAAACTATACTATGGGAATATGAAGTCAGATCGGCATGCTGCTCATTATTAAGCAATATATTGTTTACAAAAATACAGTGCATAACGTTCACTTAAAACTCTAACCACAAATGTGAAAAACAACATAGGGGTAAAAAATTAGAAGTCTACATATTAATACCAAAAAAAAAAAAGAACTTTAATAGACTGAAAACTATCAATTTTACATGCTAGCAAGATCTCCAAATTATTCAACACAGATTAAAACCCTGCATGGAAACAAATACCTATTTCTCCAGTGTGTTTTAGAAAAGGCTAAGGAACAATCAGCATTGCTGCTGCATGCTTAACAGTTCAGAAACTCACGAGAACACCAAAAGGTTGTCAACATGCCATTCATTGACCTGTAGAAGAGCATTTGACTGTCTTGACCTCAACAACTTGTGTCATTAGGAAAACGGGGATACTACAATATCTCATTATTTTAATGATAAATTTAAAAACAGGGAACAAAGCCACAACCAGGAGAGAATATGGTGAAACAGATTGGTTCCAATTTGACAAAGGAGTCAGACAAGGCTGCAAACTCTACCATTACTTATTCAGTTATCATCACCATCATCAAATCTATACGCTACCAGATTCCCAATGACTCAAAACTAGACTGAAAGAAGACAAGCATTGAGTTTAAAACTGGAGAAAGAAACATCAATTATCCACAGTGTTGATGATACCAGAACAAATGGACACTTGGATGTCTGAGAACACTGATGAGATGCAAATCCAGTAGCGAAAATCAGATAGCGGGGGGGGGGGGGGGGGGGGGGGGGGGGAGGAGAGAGAGAGAGGAAGGAGAGGACTACAATTAAATGCAAAGCAGATAGCAAACACAAGCATAGGAAGCAGCTTCAGGACAACTCACTTGCAAGAATCAATAACGTAGACCACATCATTGATGGTTATGCTGGTCTCTGCAATGTTGGTTGATAAGATCACCTAGGAAGACAAATAATACCGTATACTTGAATACAAGGCTGTATGCACTCGCACATCTGAACTCTCTAAACATGCTGCGATTACACCTTCCCAATGCTATGCTGTACAGATAGTCCTTGAGTTACAACAGTTTGTTTAGTGACTGTTCAATTACTTATGTAACTTATGATCATTTTTCACAGTTACGACTGCAGCATTCCCATCATCATGTAGTCAAAATTCAGATGCTTGGCAATTGGTTCATATTTATGAAAGCTGCTGTGTTCCAAGGTCATGTGATCATCTTTTATGACCTTCTCACAGGCAAAGTCAACAGAGAAGCCAGATTCACTTAATTCTGTTACTAACTTATCAACTGCAGTGATTCACTTAATAACTGTTGCAAGAAAGATTGTAAAATGAGGCAAAACTCATTTAACAAATGTTTCACGTAACAACAGAAATGTAGTCATAAGTTGAGGACTGTCTGTATATAAATTCCAGGAATAGCAATTATACAACCGCTGAAAAGCTGCAAGCTGGAAATGGTTGA
The DNA here is from genome assembly GCA_023653725.1 of Bungarus multicinctus. Taxonomy (NCBI): domain Eukaryota; kingdom Metazoa; phylum Chordata; class Lepidosauria; order Squamata; family Elapidae; genus Bungarus; species Bungarus multicinctus. Next base: position 31,451,964 of record CM042842.1, on the reverse strand, counting down.
GCTACACCTATTCCAAGAGGTTCACCTTGGTTATTCCAGGGGCCACTGGATCAAACACTTTGCGCTGCTCTTCTCGGGGTATCTGGGAATGCAGAGGAAGAACTCGGTATCTCTGGGTTCCTACAGTAAGAGTAGAGGTAGGAAATTATTTTAAGCAAGCTTATTTCATTTGTATATCTCCTATTTAAAATATTACATATTCTTTTCAGCAATTAGCCACCCAGAATTGCTAGACAGTGAGAAGGGTGGCATATAGATTTAATTAATAAATAAAATTCACTCCTCTATAAGGAAGCTCTTTCAATTTTATGATCACCTCAGGGGAAAAAAAGTGAAAAAAAAAATACAGCTTAAAAGTTGCTTGTACCGAAGTGTGGATTCATTTCCAGGTATTTCTGCATAGTGTATATCAGATTCCAGCCAGGCAAGAAGACAAGGACTGCTCCTATGACATTCAAAGTCTCAATATATTTCAACAAAGCCTCAATGAGTTCAAAAGGAGTTTCCTTCTCATTCATCTGAGCCATACGGTTTTTTGTTTCTAGGCCATATTCATCCCCACAGATAAGGTTGCAGTTTGCCTAGAAGAAAATTGAAATGATGGATGAAATGTCTGCATGAAAATAACCAGGTTCAGAGAATGCAAATGATTCTACCATTCAACTGAGTCATACATATCCTCTACTATTAGAAAATTTTATGTATAAGCATATGGCAGACTTCTCACTAATAACAGTACTAGTATGCAGGTCACTGCTGGGAGATTGAAAAAGCAGAAAGACATATGAGTACTCCAAATCAAAACTACTGCAATGATTGATTCAAAACAATCATCCTAAATCCCATATTAGATCAATATAAAGTGTCCTATTTTCAAATAGAAACATTATGTATTTTATGTTGCTTAGCATAAGAAGGCCTAATAAAGCTCAAAGTGCTATACAAAGACATATGACATTATAAAATATGTATCACCATGCATGCTTTGTCATTATAATTCTAGCTTTTATAAGCAATATTATAATTTTATTTGGACTAAAAATCCGTAACAATGTACTTACATCATCATCTTCAGTACCTTCTTCATCCTTATCTTTCTTTTTCTTATCCTTCGGTGGAGGAATAAATTTAGTCATTTGAATACAGTCTTCCAGGAAATATTCTATAAGCAAAAGGGTAAAATTACTGTAGAAATCATCTGATCAGCTAAATGCCAGTTTCTGTTGCGATTTCCAAAAAAAACCATATTTATTTGCTAGATTTATATTTTGCATTTCTCCCTGGAGCATTTCTTCGTACTCCATCAAATTTTTCCCCGCAGCAACAAAATTGTTTGTAGATAACTCTCAAAATCCTCAAGTTGAAGATTTATAACACATTCACATGCAAAAAATAAACATATTTTTGAAGCCTATTTTTTCCTTTATCAATCAAAAAAAATGCTTTTAATGGTTTTTTGTCTTCATTCCTCCATGATTTTTGGCATTCAAAATATAACCATATCAGCCATTAGCAAATGGCTCAAAATCATGCAAATAACTCAAGCTTCTCTAATATCCCCAAAAAGAAAAAAAAGAGATAGAAAACTTTTTTTGAATGTTCTACTAGGCAGGTGTTTACCTTGAACTGGATAGGTTCTACCAAAGACTTCAATAATAGGGCAATTAAAAAAATATTCACAGAACATGCTGGTATCAATAGTAGCAGACATGAGAATGACCCGAATTTCAGGATAGGCTTGAACAACATCCCGCAGAACTACCAAAAGAAAATCAGTCTGTAAAAGAAGAAAAAAAAGGCTGTCCTTTATTCATTTTAAAAAATGGAGGTAATTATCATATTTAAGGTTGTTATCAACTTCATCTCACTTTATATACCACCATTCAGTGGTATATAACTAATTGAAGTATTTTCCAACTACCTGAACTATTTTCATAGCATAGTACAGTTCTGCATATATACACAAATAATTCGAAGTGGTTTGTACAATTTTCTGGCAATGTCAATTCATGTATTTGTCACACTGTGATGAGACTCTTTTGAACTACAGCTGTATTGTTTTGTAAGGGTGATACAAAAAAACAAGTGGAAGCTATTTTTATCTATACACTACCATGTTTCTCCAACAATACGCCTCCCTCAATAGGAGGACCCAGCATATTTTCTAGGCATAAAATGAAATTAAGCCCCTCCCCCCCAAATCTAGACCTATTTTAAAGGGCAGGGGGACTTGCCTTAGGAGTGCCCCACAGGCAGCCATGCCTTGCCACCAGCCGCTCCTAATGGGCGATCATGGCGGAGTGCAGAGAGCTCCCTACTCCTGCCAAGCACCTTTGCTGCAGACCCGAGATCTTCGCTGTCCACCGCTGCTGCTTCCTTCACCGCCGTTGCTTTCCCTTCTGCTTGTGGTGCCGCTGCTGCGTTTGGAGCTGCCGCTTCTGTGTTTGCAGCGCTGCCACCGTTTGGAGCACCACAGCAGTGGCACGGGTGCTCCAAACGGTGGTGGCGCTCCAAATGCACAAGCAACAATTCCAAACGCCATGGTGGCACTCCAAATGGCAGCAGCGCTCCAAACGCGCAAGCAGCAGCTCCAAACGCGGCAACGGCACAGGCAGAAGGGAAAGCAACGGCAGTGAGGAAACAGCAACGGCAGGCGCTGAAGGTCTCGGGTCTGCAGCAAAGTTGCTTGGCGGAAGTAGGGAGCTCTCCTTGCTCCACCATGATCACCTGTTAGGAGTGGCTGGTGGCGAGGCATGTCTGCCCGCAGGGCGCTCTAGGCTAGGATGCAAGGGGGGGAATTAAGTCAACCCTGAAAAGATGGCCTAGCCATTTTTTCGGGGCTCAAAAAAAAAAAAAAAAGACCCAGCCTTATTTTATGAGAAACACGGTATGACTATTTAAGCAAGTATTTCCAAAATATTTCCAATGTTCAGTTTCTTCCTGAGCCTCCCTTTCAGAGACTATCCTGCTTTCTCTTCTGCTTTCTCTCCCATTCTCTTCATTTCTTTCCTGGGATTCACAAGAAAGAGACTGAAAAGAATGGTCTGGAATGTACTCTCGTGTGCTCATCATGGAACTGCTCAGCCAAACACCTACTACTATTACATTGGAGGAAGAACCACTTGTTTCAGGGTTTTTTGTCTAGTCCTTCCCCAGAGACCAGAGCTTCTCTACTGACAGCCAGTTTCCTCCTTCCACTCTGAGGTCTTGGGTGAAGCCACTATCTACAGCCAATCAGGTCCCTCCTCCCTATTCTTGGGTCCTGACTGGAGCTCTAATCCCTCTGGATCTTGGCTTTCCTTCTTCCAGGAAAATCACCCTGGACCTTTATTCTCCCTTTCTGATTATGAACCCAAAAAATTCTACACGTTTAAACTTCTTATGGGAGTCACTCCACATTCATACATTTTCTCTTCTCTCTTTCTCTCTCTTTCACTCCAATGTTAGGTCATTTCAGCAGCAGGTCTCCCAGCAACTGAGGAGGTTGATGTCCTTCACAGAGCTCTAGTATCCAACACTTATTTGCCAGACTGGACTCCTGTCTCACAATCTCCCTACAGCAACCCTGGCTAGCAGCCAGGTCAGTTCATCAAACCTAGTGACAGTACAGCTACATTTCAAGATCAGCATTGAGCTGTTTTTCCCCTTTTTACTTACTACAATGGCTATGTCACAACAGCAGTCAGCAGCCATGCCAAATCACAAACCCATATGCCACAATATTTTTCCTATAATGTAGGCTAACTAATAATGCTTTGTGGATGTAACCTATAAGGGTTATTTTTTAATCATCACATTAGAAGTATGAGTGCACTGCAATCAAAACTTCCAAGATTATTTATTTATTTATTTGTAATATTTATATACCGCCCTTCTCCCGAAGGACTCAGGGCGATGCACAGCCAATCACAAACCCCAGTACACTATACAAAAGTTAAAAACAAATTAAATAATTTAAGGCTGTCTAAAAATTATGCCCTTCCCCCATAAGTTAATTAAAACCCAAATATTAAAAACCTAATTAAAACTTAATACTAAATTAAAAATCCTGTATCAGCCTAGGCCGGCCTGCTCAAAGAGCCAAGTTTTTAATTATGTTGTTACTTCTAATTATTTATTGTATGATAAATACTAGAACTGTGCAATGCTCCTGTTTCAAAAGAAAAAAAGCTGTTTTCAAGGACAAAGGGACACTCAAGTCATATCTGGTGGCAGCTCTTTTAGAAAAGGAGCTTGTGCAGCTCCTGCTTATGATTCCAGGAAAAGATGTGGTCAATTTAAGCAGGGGTCAGCAACTTGAGTGAATCTATATGTCTGAGTCATCTTTTCCCCTTTGAATCTGGATCACTGTACTTTTCTAATAATTACTGATAGTGGATGCAATAGATCAGGGGTCTCCAACCTTGGCAACTTTAAGACTTGCAAAGCTGGCTGAGGAATTCTGGGAGTTGAAGTCAGCAAGTCTTAAAGTTGCCAAGGTTGGAGACCCCTGCAATAGATGGTATTTTTCAGATTTCTTCAAGATTATTAGATTTTTATCTTGACTTTTTATATATAACTCCAAGTAGAAAACATAATACTCCTGCCTCTTATTTCCCAATAAAATCCTGTGAGGTGGGTTGGGCTGAAAGAGAATGAATGAGTCACCCAGAGAGCTTTCATGCTTAAGGTAGAGCTAGAATTCAGCGTCCTGGTTTCAAAGCCTTTACACTGGGGTTAAACTGGCTAGATGTACAATGTTATTTTACTTATATTTTTCCTCCTACAAGGGAGTAACTTTTATTATAAGTAACTCTAAGAAGCTATATGTGAGCAAAGTAACTATTTAAAAACGTTCACTTTTAATGTAAAAATGTGTGCAGTACTTGGGTAGAATTCAATTACATGACAGAAAGTGTGTTCGCTTTCATATGGCACAATAGCAGGAACACTTACATAATTTAGAGCAAATAAACCCTGCTTGGATAAATTAAAAGCTTACTCACATTAATGTCTCTCTCATGAATTTCATCCACTATGACATGACTGATTCCACGAATGCCAGCTTCTAGCTTTCTCAGGAGGACACCTTAAAAACAGGTCTTTATTAATGAGAATGGCTTAATAAGGATAAATGATTCCTTTACAGAACAGGTTAGGGAAGACACTGTAATGCATCACAGTTACTGATTATGAACATATCATGGATAAAAACCTTATGAAATCCTTGATTTCAATTCATTATGGACAATAATAAGAAATGGCAGAAACGAAACATGCCACAACTTACAATTTATTTATTTATATATATATATATATATATATATATATATATTTATTTATTTGATTTATATTGCCGCCTATTCGCACATGGCAACTCAAGGCAGCTTACACAATGTAAAATCATATTTAAAACAACAAATAAAAATAAAAACTAACAAAAAGAATCAAATAAATTAGTAAAGTGCAGTAGAACAAAATTTGGGAAAACAAAAAACAATTGCTACTATCTGTTTGGCAGTTATTTACTACTCAGACAAGCCCAGTCCCAATAAGCCCACATAACAAAACATTTTCGTTTTCAACCACCTCTGAATGGACAATAGGAAGCACACATACAAATGTTTCTAGCATCGGCCATTTCATATTGTCCAAGAGAAGTATGAGAAGAGATTCTCTATTTTTGTCAAATTCTATTAACCACTCTATCATAGCCTATGCATTTTAATAGGCAACACCCACCTACAGTGCAGAACATTACACTGGCATGTGGCCGGGGAAGCATTGATTCAAAGCGAACACTATAGCCACAACTATTTCCAGGTTCTTCTCCTCTTTCATAAGCAACTCTTTCTGCTACAGAGACAGCACTGATCCTCCTAGGCTGTGTAGAAAAGATATCACAGGTTGAGTAAGAATCCCAGATCACCTCATCAAAAGGAAAAAGTCCATCAAGAAAAATCACAGAACTGAACGAAGTTACACAAAACATGCAAAATTTTTATAAATGTCCTGAGAATTTGAAATTAAAATATTACCTGCTGGAGTTATTTGCAGTTATTTGTGTATTAAGGTACTTAAACATTCCTACTGGTAATTCACAATATGAAATACTGCTTTAGGTATTGCCTTTATAAATAGTTAATCCCAAATTTATTTGGGAGATATAAAAAAAACTATGGATATGAAGCACTTCAGATTAAAAAAAGAAAGAAGTAGTACTTTAGTCTGCTTACTGTATGAATTCAAGAAAAAATATGGCATCTTAACGAGGGGTCACTATGCATGATGTACACACTCATGTCTGCTACAAAGCACCTTTTCAGCTTTGTATCTAAAAAGCCCCTATTCAAAAAATAATTCTAATGTCATTCATGTAAAATAGTAGGCTAACTTGGCTTGAATAGATTTTTCACCTGAGTGACAACAATATTACATTCTGCAGCTCTTCCACTGTGGATGCATTCATCTAAGATGTACTGTGGAACCTGTGTGGTTTTGCCACAACCTGTAGCTCCACGGATGATCACAACAGAGTTGTGATGTACGGCATCTAGGATTCCTCGCTCAAAGTTCTTCACAGGCAGGGTTTCCCTTTCTTGAAGAATCTGAGACAGGAAAAAGTTCAGTTAGTACTATGCAATTACGATCCATTAATGTCCCAAAAGTACTTTTTCAAGGGACAACTGGACTTTCTGCTTTTTCTTTGAAGGTATTTCGCTTCTCATCTAAGAAATTTCTTCAGCTCTGATTCATTAAGTACTGTATTTTTCACACTATAAGATGCACTCCCCTCCCCACCAAAAAAAGTGGGTAGAAATGTCTGTGCATCGGGCTTCCGGTTGCAGCGCTGCGGCGGAGTGGGGAAAGAAGAGCAAGCTCTGCTCTCTCACCCACAATCTGCGTGTTTGGAGGTTCCGGCGAGGGGCACGTAGACCCTGGAGGGGAAGATGAAGATGTGAGGAAGCCCAAGAAGTTTGAAGGCGGCGGTGGTTGACAGCTTCGAGGGAGACTACATTTGCTCCGACGTGAGTGATTGGCCATCTCGATGGCAGACCAAAGCCACGGCACTTTAACCCAATGAGGAAGACACCAGAGCACGAACAGCATTTCTAGCATAGATCAGACTTGAAAGTGAAGTTGGCGGAAAGTGAAAGTCGAGGAGAGAAACGGCAGAGAGAGACGGCAGAACTGTGAGTCTTAAACAAAAGGAAGGAAGTCCGAATGGAAATGGCGATCCAGCGGTGAAAGCAAGGAACCCTTAAGACAGAGATTGAAGCAATCTATTTGATTAAAGATTGACTGGTGTTTTGGACTTATTCTGATAAATTTGGAGTTGATTTAGACTGATTATTTAGGAATTTGGAGCCTAATCTGATGGATTTGTGACTTGTAAAAGAAGAACAGGAAAAAAAGTAAGAGACAGGACTGAATCTAAGAACGGAAGTGACATTTTGAGATTGTACAGAGAAGCTGATGCAACAGACTGTGACTAAACAAAACATGAACGGACAGGGAAAGGAAAGTGAATGAATAATGTTGGACCTCTTTTTACAGAATATAATTAATGAAATAACATTTTGATTAAGGTTTGACTGAATTTATTAAGAATTTAAAAGTTTAAATAACACGAAACTGAAGACTGATGAAATATTACCTTGATGATTATTGATTGATTATTAACAACTAATGAAATAAGTAAGGTTATATATATAAGAAGTGGAATATAGAACTGTTTAAAAGAAACTGAACTCTACAGTTAAAGATAAAGAATATAGTTGATATACCATAATATAGTAATATAATATAGCTGTATAAGAACAATTTATAGTAAGCGTATTTTATGCTATTATATCACACCCTTTCTCTCTTTTCTTTCTTATTTTGATACTACCCTTCCTGCCATCCCTTTTGCTCTCTCTCTTCTTTATTTTCTTTAATATTGGTGATTCAGTTAATTTTAGACTATATAGAAGACTGAATCAACTTTGAATAATTTAGAATATCATAAGTTGGAGAGGTGAAAAGATATATTTTGAGGGAAATTATTGAATAGAATTGATAATGAAAGGAGAATTAAATAGTGAATGGTAAAGTGGGAAGATATCTACAACAAAGTTAGGAACATGACCAGTACTACAACAATGACCTTGAAAGGGAAAAAACTGATTTCTGGTTCATCAATGTCTATTGCATCTCCAGCGGGCCAAAAAACAATAGAAGGAATGCTGAACATGGAAAAAACAAGCAACGCGGCTAACATGCAGACGATGCAAGCAGCATTAACAGCTATTCAGGAAACGATGCTTAAAATGCAGGAGACAATGGTAAACAACCACACAGATATCAAGACAGTAATGGGAGAAATGAAAGGTAAGATTCAAAATCTGGATGAGAAGATAGGAACAATCCAACAGACAATGGAGAAGAATGAACAAAGAATAAAGAATATAGAAATCAAAGCTGAACAAACAGACAAGAGATGTGATGACCCGTAGTGTCCCAAAAATAACACAAAAATGAATCAACATGAATCAAGGTCTTGCAATGCCTTCAACTTAACTTCACTGTTTTATTAGTCACAGTTTAAATTCCAAAAGTAAATAATGAAGCAAAAGGAAACCAGAAACAAACCGTAGATAATTAATCACACATTCCAGGAAGATAATCGGGGAGAGTCCATGGGAAGAACGCCAACAAAGATAAAGCTCATCCAAGGAAAAGACTAATTTGACTTCAGCGTCTGTGAACACGCAGTTACAAACTCTTATACCGAGCTCACAGCTGCAACTGTGATCATGGCCCTTTCCTCCCGAGTAGACCACGCTTTCCCCTGATCCTCTCCTCCCTGTGTGCCCTAGGATGGATAGGGGATGGACCTGAATCCTCCTCTGATTACTCAGCCAGCCTTCCCCAGCCTCCTCCACCACATCTGGAGCCACACTCCCACTCCCTGTTGGCTGTTCCTCCTCTTCCTCAGAGTCGGTCTCCACCAGGGGCATGACAAGAGATTGGAAGGGATGGATAGGAAAGTAATAGAGATGAACAGAGATCTAGAGGATTCGATTATCCACCTTGAAATGGAACGTGCAACATTCTATTTGAGGTTCCAAAATGTATTGGAATCCAAAGATGAAGATCTGGGAGCCATAATGTCCCACTTGGAGGCACAGGCAGATTTTTTTTTCTTGTTTTCCTCCCCAAAAACTAGGTGCATCTTATGTTCCAGAGTGCCTTATAGTACAAGAAATATGGTAATTATTCTTTTGTAAGTTATTCTGAGTATATCTTTTTAGCAAACCACTGTCCTTCAAGTTCTGTAACTGAGATTTTAAAAGGAGCTTTAAACAGGCTCTTCAGCTTATTAATGTAAAACATAAACATACTGTTACGAAAACCTGATAAAATGCTAGACAACTTGTGTCCATTTGTGTTATCATTTCAGATATTTCTTTACTTCAGCAGAGAAACAAAATAACCAGCTTTTTTGGGGGGGGAAGGGGGGGTAGGGGGGGGGAGGGTTGAAGCAGGAAAGACTCCACTTCCTGCTAGCTTCCCAGTTGACTTTCCTTGTGTAAATCTAGCAGGGGGCATAAGAAATCTTCCTTACTTCTGTTTCCAGCAGCAGGTAAGTGAGTGCTGCTGAGGGAAGGAGGGAGCAATGGCAGCAGCCCAATAGCAGCAGCCCAATAGCAGCCAGTACTACTGAAGCAGCCACTACTTCCCCAAATTTCATTCTCTTGGGAATTTATAGGTCCCAAATTTTTGACACATTTTGTAACTTACTCCATTTGAAGTATCTTGGTTCAAAACTGTTGCCTATAATGCACTGTTTCATCCAATTAAAAGTTATGACAACAAGAATTTTAGAAGCACATAGAAATATATACTCTTCTTTTCAGAAATGCTGAAGACTGGATAAAGATATACAAATATGTAATTTAAGTTTGTAAGGTATAGCATACCCTTAAGGAATCTACAAATTCAAGAATCTGCACACTTACTTTCTGTAATTCCTGGTCATTTTCCAGCTGATACAAGAGGTTGCTCTTTATGTCAATGCTTATCTGTTCTGGTGTAGCCTGGAAACAAAAGATAATTAAATGCATAGTTCATCTATTTCTAAGGACACTTTATTTATGCTTCAGAATGGTGCATGTACAGTATAAGATGAGCTTTTTATATAAATATAAATAAACAGGAAAAATAGAAAATGGTGATAAACAAGACTTACATATGCCAGAGGACCCTCATCAATATTGCTGCTAGTCCATGGATTCCAGTTTGACTGAGGTGGGGACCATGGCACAACTCCTGATTGATTCTGCTTCTGGGATGGTTCAAAGTGAGCTAACTTTCCAATGCTAAGCAGAGCAGGTGTACTGGGATCTTCAGGCTGCCAAGTAAAAAACACAACAAAACAATGGCTGTTAAAACTCTCACAAAATTATAGAAAAGGAAACACAATGCTTTTTTGAGCACATACTCACTGGTGAAATGACTTCAAGACACATATCATCTACAATTCTCTTCAACTGGTTTTCCAAATTAGAAGTGAGATTGACATCATAAGGCTCTACCTATCGAATTAAAATAAATATCCAAAATAATCATATAAAATTAACCTCAGACAATAAAAGAAATAAAAAAAATCTTGAATTATTTACGAACACTGAAACAGTTGCACCGAAAAAAGTTATGGAATATTTGTGGCCCGTAACACAATCACCTAAAACCATCAACATATAAACATTTTTTTAAAAAAACCAGTATTATGGACCATGTTTAAATCCACACATATGAAGAACCTAAACAAGAAACAATAAGAATGGAAACATGAAGCATAAAAATATTTCTAAGTATCAAAGGGACATCATAGCAGGAAAACACTTCTAATGTATTTTAATACTTCATTCTCCAAATGTCTTCTTGGTTGATATCTATTTGGGAATATTTTATTATTCACTATATGCATTAATTTAATTTTATTCTTTCTTTAGCTTAATCATTCCACTATTGATATACTGTTATAGCCCCAGGAAAATGGCATTGCAATATCATAGTTATTTATGTAAGGGAAACTTTACATCTGCTTCATAAATTTCTAAACCATATACCGTATTTTTCGGACTATAAGATGCTCCGAAGTATAAGACGCACCTCCCTTTTGAGGAGGAAAATAAGAAAAAAAATTTTTTGCCTCTGCCTCCCAGCAATTTGCCTCCTTGCAGCAAACAGCAAACAGCCTGGTCAGCTTCAGCACAGCCTGATTTAACACAAGAAGCTGATTGTGATTGGATCTGCCTCTTGACAATCAGCTGTTTCAGGTTGCAGGGATTGCCATTGCCTAATACCGCCTCCGTATGCCCCATTTTCGGCCTCCACGTGTCCCATTTTTGGCCCATTCCAGACGGCAAGGATCAGAACGGGCCAACAATGGCCCGTAGAGGCCGAAAATGGGGTGGCCAGAGGCAGCAATAGGTGATGGTGATCCCTGCAGCCTGAAACAGCTGATTGTCAGGAGGCAATTAGCCACTTGTGCTAAGTCAGGCTGTGCTGAGGCTGACCAGGCTCTTTGCAGCAAGGAGGCAAATTGCTGGGAGGCAGAGGCCGAAGGATAGAGGCCGGTGAGTGAATGTCTTATACATCCACTGTATAAGATGAATAGACATTTCCATCCACTTTTTTGGGGGGGGCGGGGGGGGAGTGCGTCTTATGCACCAAAAATACAGTATAGACAGTCCTTATATCTCCATTTTTCAGCAACCATTCAAAATTACAGCAGCACTCTAAAAATGACTGGTCCTGTTGGAGCACCCCTGTGGTCATGTGACTGTTATGTGGGTGTCCAGCTCACAACGCAGCAGTGGCAGTCATATGATCATTGTATGCAACATTCTTCTCTGCCAACTTCCCACAAGCAAAGTCAATGGGAAGCCAGCAGGGAAAGTTATATAGTAAGTTGCTCCTGCTCTTTTTTCTCCCAAGGAACTTGTTATGGAGTAGCCGATCTCATACTCTGTGGCGCCCACCACATTCTGTAGTATGCACCTTCCTCAATCTGAATGTAATTTGCACTGTATTCCCCCCCCCCCCCCGCCCGAGAACGTCAGTTGGTGCACTCATGCACCATAACATCTGTCTACATCACATCTTTTCTCCTTGCCCAAGGGCTACCTGTGTGAATTTTTCTTTGTATTCTGCTTTCCAGACTACATTATTCCCAAATTGGATCACAAGCAAGTCAAACAATATGTACCAATGAGCCAGTTACAGAATATTATCTGCAAAACTCACCGATTCACCTTCCTTCTTCTTAGTTTGTCCAGAATAAGCCTCAATGATGCTCAAATGATAGAGCTGTCTGACCAGAGAAAGAGCACAGGATTGTGCTGCCAGCTTTTTATTTGAGCCATGCTCACGAGCAAAGATTCCTGAAATAGAGGAATGCTACCTCTGAGAGAGATTAACCAAAGGCTATCTTTTTATTCCTTTGCTTTAGAAATCTGTTTTCCAACTCTGGCAACTTTCAGGTACATAGACTTCAACTCTCATCAATGGCTATGCTGACCATGATATTTTGGGATTTGAAGTCCACATATCTAGAAAATACCAAGCTTAAAAAACTGCTTTAGAATGAAAAAGTTAAAACACAACCATAATCACAACTGCCTAAAAAATTATTTGTAATGTGATTTATTGGGAAGGCTGTCCAATTTTACAAGTGACTTGGATAAATAGCTGGAAAGTTAATGCTGATAGATTGTGGGAAAATTCCATGAAAAATATCCACACAAGCCTAAGGCGAATTCTGTGGGTGGCAGAGGAGGTTAAAATGCATTATATGATTGTGTTTAACCTAATTTCAATCTTTGTGTATTCTATGTCATTGCAGGGGTTTCTTTTCAAATGAGGGAGAGCAGCCTGTCAAGCCCGAAATTGACGTATGTGTAGCCATTTTAGCTAGGCTTAGTATATATTCTTTTTCTTACTTTCTCTTTGGCAGTTATGGGAGAAGGGTTTTGGGTTTGCCACATTCCTAAGGAGGGAGGAGTTGAGATAGAGAGAGTTGTTTAGGCTAGGTGATTCTTCTTCCCATGGGAACACGAGCTACCATGCTAAGGCCCCTTGAGGTGGAGATTTATGACATCAAGCAACAGTGAACTAGTTCTATTGGAGAATGTGACTTTTGGGGGTTGTTTCTAACTTCCAATATTGTGGGGTAATTCCAGGCTGTGTCAGATCCAGAATTACCATGGACCTTGCCAATTTGATGCTTTCTTAAATAAAAGAAATTGTTTTAGAAGATAGATTTTGCTCTTTTCTTTTTAAATGGATTTCATCACTTGGAAACTTGACATTGATTGTATAAGACGCACAGACATTTCCACCCACCTTTGGGGGGGTGGAAAAAGTGCGTCTTATACTCCGAAAAGTACAGTATATAGACAGGAATTTTGTCAGCTGCGTATAACGACAATTCCGGGTAATGGGGATGCGAGGAAAGGGTATTTCAGTCTGAAAGTTCTTTGATTGCCAACTCCTAATCAATATGAAGCATTCTAGTATACTGAATCAATTCAGGCTCACTAATTTCTCTAAATGGAAAAGAATTCTTTTAAATTGGATTGCTATATTATGTCATGATGTTCACTTCCAGTAAGGACTTACTTCTGCCCAGCTGTTTGACATAAATAGTCATTTCTGCAATGAAGCTCCTGCAACACATTCAAAGAAGGCAGCATTAGTGCTTTAGTTCTGGGGAACCAAACAAGGGATTTCCAACATAGTTGTGTATCAAAATGCTATGATAAAACCCATTAATATTCAAATATTCACACACTGATTTAGAATTCATATTTTAAAATAATTCTACCCTGAAGCAACATATTAGAGAGTAGTTTTTCCAAACATGTACAATTCCCATCATGCCTTAGGGGTTAATATACTGCTGAAAGAATTTAGAATCTATAATCGATATTTCTTGGGAGCAATGATAAAGTTTAACAGATGAACCATGAAGCTCTTAAATGAATATGTAACTAGGATTAAAGAATTCATGCAAAATAAATTGTTATATTGGATTCTTTCTGCAAACTAAAAAAATGAATAAGTCACCAAAGACCCAGATCACATTACAAATGCTTGACTAGAATTTTGCTTGCTTCTGCCTAAGAGGGGCCAATATATGATTAGATTGGCTAGATACTGTACATACCTTTCTTTCTATAAAGGCAATACATCGCTAACAAGATATCCAAGGAATATATGCTCAGATTTGGGACTTTCCTCCAATAAAGCAATTAAAACAAATAGCCCTATGTAATTATTTCAGTCAGTTTTAGGATCTGATCAGAGTTAGGAATATTTGGTAAAATAAATTTATACTGTGATAATTTACCTAAATGTTTTAGTGAACAAGATTCTAATATGCTTATTTTGAACACGCATTAATTTATCCACAGATAATCTAATCCTCAAATGTTTAACCAAAATACCATAAAAATCAGCCATCTGCAAATGAATCAACCCTTGAAATTTTTGTAATGTTTTAATTTTCACGAATAGCTTATCTTTGGGTAGCATGTTTTTCATGGTATGTATGTGAGTTAAACATACAAGGGGTTTATTTATCTACAAATGGGCTTAGCCATGACTATACATGGAATATACAGATAGTCCTGGAGAGGGTGACACTGCCCCAGATGGATCTGGTGCATAATCTGGGGGGTCCTCTTGTACTTCCAGCTCCTGTGAGAACGTCAGGAGGTAACAATGGCCAAGAAGTCTTTGCTCATACTCATGCCCTTGCGAACTCTCATCTGGATTGCTGCATGAGTTCTACATAGGGCTACCCTTGAAAAGCATTCAGAGGCTTCAAATAGTGCAGAATGCAGCTGCACAGATAGTCAATTGTGTCAAATATTCAACACATGTAACACCAGTATGCTTCCGGATGTAATTCAAAGTGCTCATTATCACCTTTAAAGTCTTTCATGGCTTGGAGGCAGGTTACCTAAGGGACCGTCATCTTCCAGGCATTTTTACATGTCGATCTGGCAGATTGGGCGTGTTACGGGTCCATCAGCTAATGAATACCAGCTGTCAGGGACCAGGCAACATGCCTTCTGTACCACAGCCCCTGCCCTCTGAAACATTCTCCCATTCAGAGATCAGGAAGATCCAGACCTTACTGGCTTTTTGTAAGGTCATGAAGACTGGGTTGTATGCCCCAAGTGTGTTAAGGCCCCATTTCTTGGTTGCATTAACAATCCATGGCTATAGTTCTATTTGGTGCCATATATTTTTTATTGTTTTAAATTTGTTTTTATATTCTATGCCACCCAGTGTCATTTGTTGAGATGGACAGCTATAGAAATCAAATCAAACCAATCAATTAATCAAATGCATACTTTTAAAAAGCATTACCGTATATATTCATTCATAAGCCCATCCACTGATAAAACTGAATTGAGATTTTGTACCTAAAACTCTCAGCTTATCTACAAGTATTTATGGCATATGCTTTTAAATCATTTGCTCAGCATTTACTCAGCAGGTATCTCTAGCTACATAAACATGCATACAAACAGGCTGTTAGTTTTTCTAAGGAAATACATTTAATTTTAAACATTCTAGGACTGCTATAGAAACTTGAGATCAGACACTCAATATTACAGGAGCAAGACTGATCATTCTGAGCATTTCTTCTGGAAAGTGATAGGAATTTAGCCAGGTTTTGTAAAGATGACTAGATTTAAAATCTTGCAGAGACAATCTCCACAGATTATTTTTAAAGATAAAATAATAATTGTAATGCATCAAGTATTCCTATTATACTGTAGGAAAAGTAAGTTATATGTAAAACTATGTCAACATATTAGTTATTTCACTGCAGACAAAAAAACAAACTAGATGATACTAAGTTTATTCTTAGCTCCTTCCTAAATCACCAATGAACTGACCTTCAGGCACAGCGGCTTCATGAATCAGAAGACCACTGGCTCTCAGGGACAAACAGCCACCCTTTCATTAATGACACCGATGTCAGTATGTTTCTCAGCCAGGCTTAAATTCAGCACTCAATTCATTTCCTCCACCTGGGGGGGAACAACGACACCAGAAATCAGTTTACAATAGCGTCCCATGTGATTGCTTAGTACAGCCTAAGCAGCAGCACATGTGTGAACAAGCAAAAATCTCTGGTGTCGCAGTTGCCACCCCATTCAGCATAGAATTTATATTGAATTACTACTGAAGTCCTTTTCCTGATGGAAAATCAATTTTGTACAACAGGAAAATGTGTTTAGGTTTTTTTAAAAATGCCTTAATAGTAACTTCCAGTCATAGATTTACACATTCACCAATATAATTATGTAATTAAGTACCTATTCTGTTCCATTATGTGGACAGGAAAATCTCTATGACTGTATTTCTACAAAACATTTCCCATTTCATGAAATAAACTAATTAATAAGTTAGTAATTAATACAATACTAATCAAATTTTTAAATATTTATTGCACAACCAACCTACTGGAGCCTTGAGCATATATGCTCTTCCCACCACCGCATGCATATAGGAAAAAATTCAAAGTGCTAACAACCAGTTTTCAATTAACCAGTTATTCATTAATATGAATTTCTGTCAGTTTGAATTGTGATTAATGGAAAAAATAAGACTGCACAAAAATGATTTTTGTTTGTTTGTTAGAATCACAAAGCCATCAATTTAAGGTAAACAGACTTTGATTCTGGATATAACAGAGAATTCTAGTTAATTGGGAAATAGAGTACTACAATCTCAAGCATGGCACCTGAAAGAACAGAAAAGATGAAAAGAAGCATAAGAGTCCAAGGCTTAAGAAGGTTGTATTGAATCTAGATCCAAAAGCAACAAAATAAAGTTTGTGTGTGTTTAGTGGTATTTAATCCTAAACATATGTGCCAATTTTGTAGCTTCGATATAAGTTCTGAAGCTGAAAAGGTTCAATGCTATCAATATTGAAATATATTGAAATATTAATATTCTAATAATACTAATTTCCAAATTAAGAAATTGATTTGTTTAAATGTACCATATTAATGTACCACACCCTTCACTCCTCCCATATCTAATGAACCCATTTCAACTACTGTCAGTTAGTAGGAAAGACAATGAAAGTTTTGAAAAAATTAGTTTGGTTATTTTAAAAACCTCACATCATTACTTTAAAAAGAAAATGGGGAAAAAAGGGACACAGTATTTAGCAGGATACATTAAACATTGCAATTCCATGGCAATTTGTCTTCTATGAGCTTTTATATCCCAGACAAAATTACAGAAGTTTGATATAACTGACATTATATTCATTATTCTTCTTTTTAAAGCTATGCCAATTTATGCCTAAAAAACTGGGTACCCCATAGTGTGTTTATTTATTTAGATGTTTTTAACACAATTTTCTTCTTAGAGATGTAAGATATCCATCTAAGCCTTCCTGGGAGTAACAAATTCTACACCCTGGAATGCTCTTGGGAAAACAGCAAACAGACCGAGAAACATACTGTCATCCATGCCTTCATCTTCGCCAAGTAAGTATTAAATAAAACTTGTACTTGGAAAAAATAACATAACAGCAGAACTTCAAGAGCTATAGAGGAGAAAGTCTAAAATGGTAATTTTATGAAGAAATTAGACAAGTGCATTTTTCTGGGCAAACTGTCAGAATGGGAAAAGTCTCAGCTATTTCACTTCTGAATGTCAGATTGATGATAAACATAAAGCAACACTCCTATTAATAAATATGATAACCCTGATAGTACACAACAACTGCACAAAGAATTATCTTTTATGGAAACTGAAAGGAAAATGATATGAAGTACTTCAAATCAGAAATTGAATCTAACCTCTGAATTTACGTATCGAACTAGATCAGGCATCATCTGTCATTTGTTGGAGTCAAACCAGGAAGGCGTTAGAAGCCTTGGTAGCTTTCCCCTTATGTCTTTTCCCTTTTGAATACTGAATCTAAAACTATGTACAGCTCTATTTTCTTGTTCAGTATTCACAGACATATATATTTCATTTTTAGAAAGTATGTATCATGTAAAAGCAAATGTTTTCATGAAAAAAATATGATTGAGATACCAACAAAACCAAGACTAATTTATGAAGTTATCAGAAGGTGAATAGCTTCACCTTGGTTAATTTTGGATGTTTGAAGGACAGGTAGGAACAGGTAGACAACATTTCTTTATCGCCTAATATATATATTTACTCAATTATATATTTATATACTTCAGCTTTATTTAATATTATAAGGAATTTTGCAATAACAAGTAGATGTCAAACATACTGCAAGTGACTGGCAAGCCACTTTATATTATAAACCTCTTCTGGGATTACATGAAGGTAGCTGCATCTCCAAACAAATGGGATTAAAATAAACATCAGGCATGTAAAACAAAGGCAAATTCGAGCTATCTACCCTACTCCTTTAAGAGCCCAGTAATATTCTGCCAATATTCTGAGTTTTTGTTCAAATTGTAATTCAGATTTTAAGAACAGGCATGATACTGATTTTTTTTTTCACACATCACATTAAAAAGAAAAACTGTTCCCAGGAATTTCTGCTTTTCAAATGTAATAAGATACTGTATGATTATTATATAGATTGTGAGACAGAACTAAGTACATTTTATAAATCTTATTACTAAATGATCAAAAACTATTTCCAAATTCAATGGAACAGCCCATGTTTAATTACTCTGCCAAGCCATTAAGGTATATCTCATTTAGAGAAGAGCATACAATCAAGCTATTAACAAATAAAATGTTTTTCAATAACATCATCAGCTTTATGGGGGGAAAAAAACTACCAAACCTGTTGTGATCAGGTCCCACTTGAGTATATTTATATTCGCCTTGGATTTTCTCCTTTTGGAAAAACTGATTCAAACGGGCTTTAGCATTCTCCAAAGTCCAATTTCCATGAAGGCCAGCATTTAAATCAATTTCTTCTGACTCCAAGGTCTAGTAGCAAGAAACAATTGACTTTAAATTGCTACAAACACTATTCTTAATTTGCTTACATGCTACTGTAAAAAAATATTTTAACACTGAATTATATTCTCTGATAACCAAGTGGATTATTCCCAGAAAATGTAAGATTTAATGTTCCAAAAAGTTATGTTCTTACTTGGAGAACTCTGAACCTAATTTCCTAGAATGTACAGCGTTATTGTACTATAATTCAGATACATTACTACATATTTAGTTAGCAAAATAAACTAAACTTTATTTGTACTATCAGTTAATCAAAGTAAAATTGTCAAAATGTTAGCATGATTATATATAGCATTATATATACTATAGAATTATATCTGTGCTAAAATATGTTCACTATCTTGCATCACTATCTTGTTTTACTTAAACAAGAAAATCATAGCTCTGTTGACAAACAAAATCTTTATAATGAAAATTGAGCTTGGTTAATAAGTCTTCAGGAAAAAAACCTTACAGCCTGGACTTCCTGTTCTTCCTTCCGGGAATAATAATCGTTCAAGTTAGCTCCACGGTCCCACTGAGCTCCACCATAGCCAGAATTGCCAAATGCTGTTTCAGTAGAATTGGCAGCAGCATCTAGCAATGGGAGGAAAAAAAACATGGTTATTCAGAGCATTAACATATGTGATGCAGATAGTTTTAATATAAATATCTGAACCTCACAAATCCTGTCTTTGTCCTGCCAGAAAGAGCTTCATTTGAAATTGTGACAATATAGCACCGTTATTAGTAAACAGAGTAGTGGACACTCACTTTTTGAATAGCTTTCAAGACTGATCATAATTTATGATTATTACATCAAATTCAATAGATGTGAGGACAGTGACAACTAGAAAATCTTTGTTCATTTATTTATGACTCCTAATAAAGAAACAGGAATTGTAGCTTGGGTCTGGGGAAAGGAAAAAGAGGATTCATCCCCTCAATTTCCAATGCATTTAAAATTGGTTAACTCTAACTTTTGAAATTACTTGCTTAAGTGTAAAAGAATAAATGCAAAATATAAATAGATGTTTTGATTTTTTTTCTGATTATAATTTCCAGGTTTTTTCTAATTCCAAAAACACATATTTCAGGAATTTAGATTAGGAAAAACATGAAGAGAAAAAGAATTGTTTTGGCTTTTTCTATAAATTTTGTTTACCATACTTCCTGATATTTGGAGAGCTGTAAAGTAAGATATAAAAAGCTTAAAAAACGAATAAATCATAGAAATATCATACAAAATTAAACTAAAACCATCAACAGTTCTTGCTAAATTTAATCTATTTGTCTCATTGTTTTAATCTTTTATACAATGGCGAATAAATGTAATAAACAAAAACAAAAAAATGCAGAATATTTGATATTTGAATCTATGCGAACCAAGTTTTTATTAAGGAAAACACAAGTTTTACAAATACAGAAAAATATTTTGTCAACAACTCTTGAGGTTAATCTAGATTAAGTATAAAAAAGCAAATAAGTCAGTCAGTTAATTATGTTGGAACATTGTTGGATGAGACTGCAACTTCCATTGCCTAATAAGCAGTTTTAATTTGTTTGGTAATATACAATGTATTGAACATGCAGAGGTTGAATGACTTACCTGTTTCTGATTTGAGCGCCATATGAGGGGGAGCTGGTCCACCCAAAGGAGCATCAAGTCCGTCTCCAGCATCTGCTCCGAAGGCACCTTCAGCAGAAGTACCCACTGTTCCTGCCTAAGCATGATCAAAAACTCTGTAAAATTGCAATCTGTACTGTATATTTTCAAGTCAGATGCACCGTCATGTAGAATTACTATATAAGTCAGATTTACTGCTACAAAACAAAGGTGTATGTACAACTGCATTTCTCTGCATGACTGTTACAATCTGTTGTCCCCCCCCCCTCAAGAAAGAATGTACCCTTTAACTTGAATGATTAAAAAAAGTTTAAATGTTTAAAATGTGCTTCATGAGATCTCAGCATCGAATCCTGAATGCACATATAAGGAATATACAGTGGTACCTCTACTTACGAAATTAATTCGTTCCGGAAGCCGTTTCGTAATGCAAAAATTCCGTAAGTAGAGACACATTTTACCTATAAATGCCCTAATCCGTTCCAAGCCCCCCAAATTCAGACAATAATTTTTTATAAATTATAATATTTCGTTAATACCTGTAATAAAAACATGTTACATTACCATTATTGCACAAAAAACATAAAAATGAGTACTGTATTGTAGGACTAATGTAAAGAATAAAAATGAGTTTCATTTACCTTTCGGGTCGGCCGGCTATGCGATGACAACGGTGACGTTTAACGTTTAACATTTTTTTCTATATTTCTGTTTCTTTTTTTTTCTTTTTTGCATTTCATTTTTATTTTGTTTTAACTGCTATCGACATCACCTTTCGCCTTCTTCGGTTCAGGTTCACTCTCGGCCTTAGTTTTTGCCTGACGTTTCGTAAAGAACTGATCTAAGGATGACTGCTTTTGTCGGCTTTTAACAATTTGTCTAAAATGTGCAAGGCAAACATCATCAAAGTGAGCGATAGCCCGACCAGTGAACACTTTTTCTGGGTGTTTCTTTTCAACGAATTCCACAACTCTATGGTATTGTCGTAAAATTTCTTTGATTTCGGATGTCGGAATGGCTGCCTCCTCCTCCTCGTCGTTACTGAACTCCTCCTGCACTGCCGTGTGTTGCATCGCCTCCAACTCCTTCAGCTCCTCCGTCGAAAGCTCCTCGTTGTGCTCCTGAATCAACTCATCGATGTCCTCGTCATCCACCTCAAGCCCCATGCACTTTCCCAGCGAAACAATTTCGTTAACTTCAGGCTCAACATCACCCACGGCCTCTAACCCTTCAAAATCTCGTGCGGAAACAGCATCGGGCCACAGCTTTCTCCAAGCCGAATTAAGAGTACGTCTGCTCACCTCCTGCCAAGCCAAGTCGATAATCTTGAGGCAAACAACAATATCGAAATGCTGTTTCCAAAACTCACGAAGGGTCAGCTGGGTATTTTCGGTGATGTCGAAACACCTCTTGAACAAGTGTTTCGTGTAGAGTTTCTTGAAGTTCAAAATCACTTGTTGGTCCATGGGCTGGAGGATGGGGGTGGTGTTTGGTGGGAGGAACAGCACTTTAATGAAGGAGAACTGCACCAGGATATCATCTTCAAGGCTGGGCGGGTGGGCAGGGGCATTGTCAAGAATGAGGAGGCACTTGAGGGGGAGATTGTTCTCCTCGAGGTATTTCTTCACAGCAGGGCCAAAAACCACATTGACCCACTCAACAAAAAATTGTCGTGTGACCCAGGCCTTGGCATTGGCCCTCCATAGCACCTGAAGGTTTTCTCTGATTATTTTATGGGCCTTGAATGCTCTTGGATTCTCGGAGTGGTAGATCAGCAGGGGCTTAATTTTACAATCCCCACTGGCATTGCTACAAAGGGCAAGCGTAAGGCGGTCCTTCATGGGCTTGTGGCCTGGCAATTTCTTCTCCTCAACGGTGATGAACGTACGGCGAGGCATTTTTTTCCAGAAGAGGCCCGTCTCATCACAATTAAAAACTTGCTGTGGGACGTAACCTTCCTCAGCCACCAATTCCTCAAATTTTCGTACAAATTCGTCGGCCGATTTCTGGTCAGGCACTAGCTGCCTTGCCATGCCGAACAACAGAGTGAATTCCAGTCCTCCTCTTAAATTTCTCGAACCATCCACGCGATGCCTTAAACTCCGGGTGTGGTTGTGGTTCCGAAGTTCCTTCGCCTGCATCCTTCTTCACGAGGTCATTAAAGATGGCCGTTGCCTTTTCGCAAATTATCGTTTCAGTCACTGTGTCTCCAACTATCTCTTTCTCCTTTATCCACAGGAGTAACAACCTCTCCATTTCATCGTTCACTGGCGACCTCCTCTTCGAAATAACAGAGAGGCCTTTAGAAGGAGTCGTAGCTTTTAGGGCTTCCTTATGCTTCAGAATCGTACCGATCGTGGATGGGTTACGGCCATATTCTTTCGCGAGATCAACCAAGCGCATCCCTTTTTCATACTTTTCTATTATCTCTTGCTTGGTTTCTATGGACAAGAGAACTCTCTTCTTCTTCTCATCAATTTTCTCCATTACTTTCTTGGGGGCCATAGTGAATAAAAGTTAATACACACACTTAAAGAAGCAAAAAACAATCATGAAAACTGACGAAAAACACTTCGTGCTTTGCTAGATTTCGCTAGAGTAAGACTGAGAACGCGGCGCGGTGCGTTACTCTCATCCCATACACAAAGATCCCTCCTAGCCAATGGGATGCCAGGAAGATGCTGGGAGATAACCAACGGCAGAGCAGCTCGGACGCACCATTTTCAAACCAAGATCAAACTGCGCAAATTGAAATTTTTGGCCTTTCGTATCTTGAAACATATTTCGTAACTAGAGACGATATTTTCTCGACGACTGCGCTTCGTAACCTGAAACTTTCGTAACTAGAGCCTTTCGTAAGTAGAGGTACCACTGTATTCCACAGAATTCCAGACAAAAATATTTCTGAATAAATGCCTGTCTCCCTCCCACTGGTGTCTTCCCTTTCCCTTTTCAAAATAAATTGTGTATAAATCAAAATATTCAGCATCTGAAAGGAAGGATATAAAGCAAATTCTATAGACAGATGCAAAGAAAAAAATGCGACTTCCAAATATGGTTCCTCTTAAAACCCATTTTGAAAAAAAGGTTTCAAATACTGTTACAGTATTACTAAAAATACTACTTTATATTGTTTCTCCTCCCCAGACAGCAAAATAGCGTGCAAAAAAACCAACAACAGATAAGCACCATACACTATAAAATATAACACACATTCTGCAGGTGGTAGTATCACTTACTCCAAAAGCTGGAATTTCTTCACTTTTGATTTCATTCACTCGAACAAGATAATTAAGGAAGTCTCTTGCAGCATTGGTCTGAGCATCTTTCTTGTTGGTGGAATTGCCCATACCAATATAGTTGAAACCTGTCACACGAACCTATTATATACATACATATATTACTAAATAACTTCAGCAACATACATGCTTGCTGTATAAAGTTCAGAACAAGATACAATTAACATAGCTTTACAAGTCTTAAAACAATCCTGGTCAAATAGCAAACCCTACAGCAGGATTTGTATTTGCAGCTGCCATGCTTTATTTGACATGAAAAGTATAATTCAAATGAGTAGTAGCAAAATATATTGTTGCTCTTATCCAGCAATGATTGCATGCTTGCCCAATTCACTCTATGATCAATTTTTTTGGATTAGTCAAATGATCAATACAGGTTCTGATTGTTTTCCATTATGATCCAAGTTCTCTACCTGCTTTCTTTCGAGCAAGTTCCAGTCATTAATCAAATATAAAAAAACAAACCTTCCCTCTAAATTAGATTTTTCTAAGTAACAGATGGTATATCATTTAAATGTTTTAGTTGCTGTTTTATTATACTTTAGATATTTTTGTTTCATTTTGCAAGCCACCTTAAGGTCCAACCTTCAGGAGCAATAGGATCTGAATTAAGTAACAAGGGCATAATTTATGTAGGCAAATAATTTTTAGCATTATTCATTTAACTACGAAGGCTAAACACATGCTTAAGTCTCCCTGAAATATAGGAATCAAACAAGGGTTTAACCTGGATCGCCTTGTATCTAAATATATAAACTTCATTTATAAATCTTTATTTCTGGCTAAGCCATATATTGTAGTTCTCTATGCAATATACATTTAGAAAATTTAGATAAATCTTTGTGAAGGGAGCTAGTGAATAATTATTTGGGGAGTCATTAAATACTCACCTCACACACAAATTTCTGCCTGTTCTTGTTGCCCACAGCACGGATCTCATAAGCAATGGTGATTTTTCGCTTGCCACACCAAGCATATAGGAAGTTCTTCACATCCCCCATGGCAGAAGCAGCCTGAGGTAGACAGAATCTATGGAGTAAAAGTACAAAGCATTAGATTGCCAATGTATTTGTACAGAGACAAATGGAATAAACAATAATAACTGGTCACAGTTATTCACACATGGAATAAACAATAATAACTGGTCACAGGCCAAATCCAGGAGTTGTACTTGAAAATAATTAGTTTTTATTCTCTCACATGCATACACATTCAATTCCAAGTAAAAGTAAATATAGGAAATCATAGCCTTCTGGTTCTTATGTGTATTATTTACTAATCATATATATCTCCTGTTACCAACAGAGCTAAAGTGACACCAACAAATATCTCTACAACCTTATAACTCTCTTTTATATCAGAATTTTTTTTTTGAAATGAAACAATAAAAAAGTCTTACCCATGGGACATATTACCCACCCGACAAGCCCATTTTGTTAGCTGCTATTTCAGATACTAGGAGAGTGTCCCTGCAATCTCAGGAAAACAGTATTTCCCTATTCGAGTTAAAAAAAAATACCCCTCTATATTCCCGCTATTTGCTTAACTCAAACCTTGTGCTCAATCGAATAGAGACTCGCACCTTGTAGTGAAATGATCACCAGGTAAGCTTGTTTCTCTTTTAACGCAGCAAGCGAGGTCTGTTAAACCTCAAATGGATTAATTGACCTCTTCCCACCCAGTTTCAGAGATGCTGAACAACCCAAAGCGGGATGACACCACCACATTCAAGGCAAGTTGTAGCCTAACGCATCTGAAGAGTGACAGCTGCTATTATTCCCACTTCTGTGGGAAAAGGGCTGCGTTTCCCTCCCAACCAAGCAGCTCCACTGCGCATGCTCTTCGCCATTAGTCTTTTTCTCTCTTCCCTCCGCGCATATGGATTCTGCTCTCGCTTGTCGAGTCTGCGCACTCCTTCCCCAAATTTCATGCTCTGTTTTACATCCGGAAACCTACGGCCCCATTGCGCCAAAATACATAGGTTTTTTTTTTTGCTAAATAGACACAACCTGGTCTGGTTTGATGCGGAAAACTTTGTCTCGAGGAAGGCGCGGAAGGTCGTTCGCTCCGCTCAGGCCTCTCTCGCAGACTCCCGTTCTCAGCACATCCTCAAGATGGCGGCGGCTTTACGCTTGCGCAGGACTGCACGACTAACGGCCTAGTTTTGAAGAATGTCTCTGCGGGAGCGCGCTGAGGAAAGCGCCTCCAGTGGGAGGACGTAAAATTGCAAGGAACGGCGGAATAGCGGAACGGAGTGTATAGGCTTTCCGAATGGGAATCGTGTAATGTGTTCGTTCGTGGAAATCACATAAAGATGAGAAGAAGCCTATAGAACTTGCCCTTGGGGTAATGAACAGATGATAGATTACAGGCTAAGAAGTTATCATAGACGCCTATTGATAATACTCTTTAAAATGGGAATCTACGGGAAGGGAATTCATTTGTTTTAGCAAACACAATACTTGAGACACCATACATGAATAACAGTAAAGCCTTAGGGTCAAATACTATTTCACAGGTTCATGAAGTAATTGCTCCATACACGATTGCAGGTTGGGGAGTAGGAACCATAAAGGTAGCTTAAATTATAATGAAAACTGAGGATACAGGCTTAGCATAGAAGCTTGCATGTATAT
The DNA here is from genome assembly GCA_023653725.1 of Bungarus multicinctus. Taxonomy (NCBI): domain Eukaryota; kingdom Metazoa; phylum Chordata; class Lepidosauria; order Squamata; family Elapidae; genus Bungarus; species Bungarus multicinctus. The sequence continues at coordinate 31,425,397 of CM042842.1, read as the reverse complement.
AAAAGCATCATGGTGATCGTTTTAGGTGGCAACATAAAATCCTCATATTGGTAAATAACTCCTTCAAGGGTATAGAATACTATTCATGTTGCCCAAGCCCAGATATAATTATTGGTTTAATTCAGCTATATCCATGATGGTGAACTTATGGCATGTGTGCCAGAAGTAGCTCACAGAGCCATCTCTTCGGGCACGCTAGCCATCGCCTGTTGCTCTTCTGGGTTTCAGTGCATGCATGCACGCCAACCAGCTGATCTTCACACATGTGGGAGCATCAGAAATAGGAAGAGCAGCTCTCTGGCATACATGCGCGTGCTGGCCAGCTGGTCTTCACAGGCGCATGCACATTAGAAATCGAAAGACCAGGTGGCCGGCACGCATGCTCCCATTTCTCGGGGCCGAAAAGGTTAACCACCACTGAGCCACAGGTGGTATTCAGCAGGTTCTGACCAGTTCTGGAGAACCGGTAGCAGAAATTTTGAGTAGTTTGGAGAACTGGCAAATACCCCCTCTGACTGGAGATTTTACAGTAACCTTCCCCTGCCATGCCCAGAAAGCCATGCCCACAGAACCAGTAATAAAAAAAATTGAATCCCACCACTGCACTGAGCTATATATTGGAGCCCTTATGGAAATTTCTCCTCTAAGAGAATATCATCTTTCAAATCTGCAGTAGACTCATTTCAAGTGCACTTAAATCTTCACTCAGAATTTTCTTGTTCATTTATTCTATATGCATTTTCATAGCAAAGTGTTCTTTTAAACATTTTGAAAGCAGAGAACCTTGCCAAATTAGAAAAATATGCATCAATGAACAAGTTCCGTTTTTATGAAGGACTGATCAATTGAAGTCAGTGGTGGGATTCAAATTTTTTTACTGGGCAGTGTGGCTTGGTGGGCATGGCAGGGGAAGGATACTGTAAAATCTCCAGTCAGAGATGGTATTTGCCAGTTCTCTGAATTACTCAAAATTTTCACTACTGGTTCTCCAGAACTGGTCAGAACCTGCTGAATACCACCTCTGATTGAAGTGCTATCAAGTCACTGAGTGTCTATGGAGATTCTCAGTCATCCAGATCATAGTTGTCCCAAAGGTGCTTTTTCAAGAGGCAACTGGAATGTCTTGTTTTTCTTTGAAAATGTTTTGCTTCTCATCCAAGCAGTTTCTTCAGCTCTGTGGGGATGGTGGGGAATGGACTGATTTATACTCCTTGCAGACAGCTGATCATTTGCATTCTTTTAGAGAGTAGAGGCTACTTGGAGGCTTCTTTGCATCCTCAGGGTCATCCGAGTAGTGTAAAAGAGTGTGGAGACTTCTTGGAACTGCTGAAAGGACTGTGTTGTGAAGCTGTGCTCCCTGCAGAATGTTCTCAGGGTTGACTTTTAGGGATCACACACTTCTCCAGAGGTATGTTAGAAAATTAGTAGTTGAGGGGATATGTCAGAGTTAATTAGATCTTCTGTATCAATTGTGATTGATGAGTAACATTTCTAGATGTTTATAAAAGTAATAGCAAACTGTAAGTGAAGGCCCATGAAACTAAATACGCACTGCCTAGGGAGGTGGCTGTAATTCAATGCAACAGTTTGCTAGGGAATACAGTAACAATGAAAGCTACAATGGACTGAGTCTGTAAAAAATGGTCTGTAAAATTTAACAGATGCTAGTCTGCTCTTCTCTCTTAATTTCTCTGAGTGCAAACAATATCCTATTCAACAAACTGGAACAAATATATGATTGCATATATTTATAAGTCCACTTAACTTGTGAAAAAAGGAAAAGCCACTTTTCATCAGAATCTCAATTATTAATGGCAATGTTTTTTAATCCAAAATGTTAGATTTGGTCCCAATCTGTGGTGTCCAGACATACTAATATATGCAATAAACATTCCTTGAGCACTCAATATGTTCATTGTCCTTGTTAAAAAGAATCTTAGTTGTTAAAAATGGGAACATTAACATATTGCAAAACAAAATACCTACTGAAACATAATCTACCTTTCTAGGGATACCTTTCTTTGGGCTTATCTATATCCTAGAAGCATACTTAGGCAGTAAAGTAGAAGACAGTTGTAGGTCTGTGTGTAATATTGAACTATACTCATTGCCAAGGGATTGCGGGAGGGGAATGGAAGGTAGTAGAAACATCCTAAAAAATTAGACAGATTTATGAGAATATCCTGAATTTACAGCTCCTGCTTGAATAGCAGGTGGCAGCTGTGGCCAGGAGCAACTCTGGGCAGGTCTATCTTATGCATCAGCTGTGGTCTTTTATTAGAATGGGGGAGGTGCCTTCAGAAAATCACTGATGCCCTATTCAACTTAATAAATTGCTGCAACATGTTCTACACAGGGCTGCTGTTGAAGACTGCTCAGAAGCTACAGCTGGTCCAGAACATGGGGGTGTCAGCAGTGTTGGGTGTGCCAACAAATTCCTATGTCACTGCTATTCACAATCTTTGGTTGCAAATTGGATTTCAGGTGCAATTCAAGCCTTTATGCCATAGGGCCTGGTTATTAGGAAGGTTGGGTACTCTTCTTTGGGATTTGGGAAATCTGCCTTATCTGTTATAATACCTGCCCTCTGGAGTAGTATCTTTTGGAGGTTCCTATGGCTCCCATCCTGAAGTTGTTCAAAAAATCTTCCAAAGGTGGCTTCGCTCCCAGCCCTGGTGTTTGGTGGCTGTTAAGATCTATTGGTTTTCTTGTTCTGGTGTTGGGTATGTTTTCATGCATGTCTCATTTCTCTTTTTAGTTTCTACTTTAAGCCACCTAAAAGTCAACAGGGAATTGGACAGCCTTTAAAGCCAATAAAATAAATCAATCTTGATTAATTTTGTGTTCTTGTAAAGGGAAGTCCTTGCATTTTTTTCATGCATACTCAATCACAATCACTACTTTCTGAGAATGCTCATACTATCAGAGTTGAAAGGACGCTCATTCACTTTGCTCAGGATCCGTTACAGCATCTCTGACAGGGGACTATCCAGCTTCTATTCAAAGAACTCCCTTATAGCTCTGCTGACTTACAACTCATACCGTCAGGAAATTACTCTTTATGTTTGGCCTAGCACTGGATCTGTCTTTCCCCCTGGGTCAATAAAAAGTAAGCCAACCCATTCTCTTTAAGTATTTGAAAATACTAATATATGTTCCCTTCACTTGCCTTTCCTGTAATCTAATCATTTAACTATACCTCAGAGCAATGGTGAGATTCAATTTTTTTTACTACCGGTTCTGTGAGCGTGGCTTGGTGGGCGTGGCATTGCTGGGTGGGCATGGCTTGGTGGGCGTGGCAGGGAAAAGTTACTGTAAAATTCCCATTCTCTTCCCACCCCACTAACCTGCTTTCCAGCTTTGTTCTCCTATGCAGGACAACAAAAGAAGACCCAGTCGATCAGCTGGGACTCAGGACGCAGAGAATAGATGGGGTAGGGCCAATTAGAGGTGGCTTTTGACGGTTCTCCAAACAACTCAAAATTTCCGCTACCGGTTCTCCAGAACTAGTCACAACCTGCTGAATATCACCTCTACCTCAGAGGGTTTGGTTTCCAAATCCTTCATCACTTTGGTAACCTTCTCTGAACTTCTTCTAAAGTTTGAGTATAGAAATGGATCTCCAAATGGATCTGACCAGGGCAAAATAAAATGAAACAATTACTTCCCATCTACCTCAATATGGTAATCAAAAGCAATACTCCAAATGGACACATTGCAGAGTCACTTAGGAAACAATCTTTACTCAATCAATAGCATTCAGCAAACAATTATCAGTAGTTAGAAATGTTATCAGCAGACAACCAGCTACAACAATTAGTGTTTCTCCTTTGTTTTCCTGTTCTGCCTACCTTCCATATTTATTAACAGAATCAGAAATATATTTGATATTAGCTTTGAAAGTGCACCTATTCGACCAACTCAAGTGTATATCTCAGACAGTAATAGTATTTCTAGGCAGAATACTCCCTTCTGTAACTATCAAAAAGCATCATGAAGCTATTGTATATTTTCTTTCACTAATGGAATGTTGCCAGCAAGACAATTAATGGTAGTTATAGAAGGGGAAAAAAGCAAGTGTAAACCTCTGGGTGGGCGATTATTCATTAAAGCCCTACCCGGAAGCACATTATAATTAAGATATAAAGAAAGAATATGATTGGATTTTGAAGTTCCTGGTTTTCTACTAGACCAAAAATTAATGGATTATAATAGAATTTTAATAGGCAGTCTTTATTAAGAAATACAGGGCTGAACAATTTTCCATTAAGAATATCTTGCCCAACTTCTAATGCAACAGGCAAGATGTTCATCACATTTTAAGATACATTTTCAGAGGTGTAAAAACTTAATCCCAATTACTATCATAATCCAAGGAATACCTGCATGCTAAACATACAATGGTCAGGATGTATTTGACACATAATCATTATTTGTAAAGAGCTTTTATTTTTCCTATTTGATCAGCAAAAGGGAAAATCTGCTAATAATATCATGGGTTAAAAAATATAACGTTAGCTTAATTAAGTGTTGTTTTAAATTCAAGATCTTACTTCCTCTTGCAGTTCTTTTAAAGAAGAACTCTACACTGTTTCTAGATAGCTGTTTGGTGACAAAATGACTATCTGCTACTGTTTCATCCATTTATTTGAACTACAACTCTCATAATCAGGATAGATTTGGTAGGTTGGAGATGGGTTAGTTTAACACACTCAGGATATTATCAGATGGAAAGGAATTTCTTTCCATGATGTATAGTCTCCTTTATCATTCCTGAGCCTAGTAAAGTAGTAATTCTAATAGTTAGAATTTCAATTTGATCATGGAAATGCCAGCTTTACTCATTTTCACATCAAAACAGTGTCACCCAAGGCTAGTATAACAATCCTTCCCTTTTCCTGCAATATTATAATATACTTTGAGGCTAATATTTATCTCATAGGCTGCCTATGGTTGAAAACTTGGTAATAAACAAAAACATAAGGCTCAAAACATCATGCTGAGAATAAGTTCCATTTCATGATTTACTTCTTTGTAAAGGTGAACGCATGTATCCTAGATAAATTGAGATGAAAACCCAGGTTATTTTTTTTAAAAAATAATACTTTGTTGTTTAGCCTTCTAGGCAAGGAGTGTACAATTAGCTTTATTCCATTTTTTTGTTACTCTTTCATTATTTTAAAAAATGGCACTTGTTTTTTTTTTAAAGCTAGAAAACATTTGTTAATTACAATTCATTATTCCAATTGGACATGTTCCTATTTCAAGTTTTCAACTATGTAAATTTCAAGAATAAACATAAAAGACTTCCAGAGTTTGGGTTCTATAAATGCAGAGCTTTGAGCACTACGTTATTGTTCATCCAGATATGAAAATAATAAGAAATAAATCAGTTGCTTAAATTGTGCTACGCTCTCTAATGTTGCAGAAGAATTTCAGGAGATAAGACTTCTTTATTTGTTGGAAACAAGATCCTCCTGTTTCAAAGTTAGTTTCTTTCCCCTGGAAAGCTTCAGTGTTGGCAGATTAGAAGCAGGTATCATCTTCCACACAAACAAGGCCAGATCATTCTGGGTAGGAAATAGTCCAGGCCAAATTCCTGAAACCTCATGAAAATAGTGTAATCCGCAAGTATTTCAAATCCTATATTTCAAGTTACCTGTTTATCAAATTATATGGACTATTCTTTTAAGATTGAACCAGAGAGACAGTTATTCAGGCTTTCCAGTTTGGTTTTTACTTTAACAATGTAGTCATCAGAGACAGGTGAAAGTGGAAGTCGCGGTGGGCCCATCGGGATCCCAGAAAATAATGTCATGACCGCTTTGATTTGTGGAACACCAAAGCCTGTCCAAAGTGAAAAAATAATTCAGTTAACATACTATAGCATATCAATTGATGTTTTTTTTTAGTGATGAATTAATGTCATGCAGATAGTCCTTGACTTACGATGGCAGTTAGGACTGGAATTTCCATGGCTAAGCAATGCCATCATAAAACGCAACCACGTTGCTTAGCAACGGCAATCCTTGCAACTCTGCTTGCTTTCGTTATCCAAATCACACGGTTGTTAGGTGAGGCAACTTCCCATAGGCTATTCATGACCAAAGTTGGGGAGGGGTGGGGTGAAAGTTGGCAGAAATCTGCAAGTCTCCAGCCAGTAGGAATGGTGGGTCAGTGCAGGTTGGGAAGGGCATGTGAAGGGAAGCATGAGAGGCATTGCATGGATCGGAGAGGGTGCGTGAAAGGTGTAGTCTGGATTGGGGAGGGTACATGAGGGTGGCGCAATGGGGGGCGTGGAGGGTGTGCAAGAGAGGAGGTGCAGTGAAGGTTCAGGGAGGATGTGGGGGAACGAATGAGGCTGGCGTGATTCAGGCATACAGAAATTAGGGGAAGATGCACCGTGGGAGATACCCTAGTGATCTGTGACCTTCCCTGCCAGCTTTGTAAGGAAGTCAGCAAGGAAGATTGCAGATAGCGATCATAACCAGTCATAAGTTGCAGCGTAAGTTACTGATCACAATCATGTGACTTGTGAGGGTACTGGGATAGCCAGAACTCTGGTTGTAACCTACCATTCATTCAGCGCTGATGTGAAGTTTGAATGGTTGCTGAATGAATGGTTGTAGGTCAAGGATTACTTATACTAAAATGAGAAAGATAGGGATTCAGATTCAAAGTATAAGAGATGCTTCAAATCTGGGATGGGTGCAATCATTGTCCCTGTCAGTGGCTCCTAAAGAAGGCACACTTTTTTTCAGGGCTAGAGTTAAGGAGGTGGGAACAGGTAAAACTTTGTCTTTACTGCCTCCTTAATTCCTGGAAGTGAATGGCTACTACTGGTATGTGATGCTAGCAAAACGTATGGCTTCTTTAAGGATCAGTTGACAGTTGTACCTGCTTCAGATTCCAATAGCTACACTATCCTTAAAAATCGTTGAAGAAGGAAAGTCCGAATAAACAGAAAACAGGAAATCTAGAACTACAGTGATCCTTGGTTAATGACCACTCATTCAGTGACCAATTAAACTTATGACAGTGCTGAATGAATGGTACTTACAACCAGCCATCACAGCCTGCCCCCCCCCCCCCCCCCCGCCCGGCAGTGTGATCCTGATCTGGGCACTCAGCCCAGATTTCTAACCTTTACAATGCCCCACAGTCATGTGATTGTGATTCGTGACCTTCTCTGTCAGTTTCCCACAAGCAAAGTCAATGGGGAAGCCAGAAGGAAGTCAAAAGATGAGGTCATATGAGGTTCTTGCTGAACAACGTAGTGATTTGCGTTACAACAGTAATTGGGGACTGCTGGAATTGTTGCTAAGCAGCACTGTTATGTAGCATTGCATTTCAAGACTGCATTTTGCTTAACAATGGACTTGCCAGGCCCAATTATCATTAAGAGAGGACCACCAGTAGAAGAAAATATGAAGGGCAATTTATAAAAGAAATGAATGAAACATGCTTGAATTTCTGGAAGATGGAAACTATTTAGGGAAAACTGAGAAGCATTCAGTCCATTCTAGCGAGCTATTTAGCAAATGGGTTAAATTACTGAAGTACTTACCTAGTGAAATGAGAAAGCCCAAGAACTCCTGAATACAGAACTAAGAGAAACAAAGTATTATTACTATTCATCTAATGCAGTCAGTATTATATTAAAATCCAATAGGTAGCTGTCCCAATTGTCTTGATGGAAACAACCAGGAAAAGGTTTCTGAAGCAACTATAATAGCTAACGGTTATTTACATATATTTTTTTGTAACAAGGCAGTTGGATTGAGCAGTTCCTATATAAATTCTTCACACAATGCACACTGAAATCTATGGCCTATATATTTCTTATCATAGTAATAGCTGTCAACTTGGAAATTGTCCAAATTATTTAAAATAATTCATAAAGTGTTAATGGTGGTACAAGAGAGAAAGTACTGTATTTCTCTGGTCTCTGCTGGCCACTATGAATGAAAAGAATATAAGAACAGTTCTGGGATTCAAAAGACCTGTATAGGTTAACATTCATCTGATTCATTACACAGAACTGTTGTTATATTCCAGATTCTCTTTTATGAGGCTCATTACCTGATTCTTTTTTAATCTGCTTTTAGATATGGTTTTGAAATGGACACTGATTGGAATACCTTCTAGAACAGCGATCGCCAACAGGTGGGCCGCGAGAAAATTTTGGTGATCTGCAGAGAAATGTCACCCCCAGAGCACCCCCGAAAGCAATTAATCCAGGCTGCGCAGAAACACAAGGCCACATGGCCTGAGGGAACACTCCCCGCCCATTCACTCCTTATCCGGCAAACTTGCCTGCTAAGTTGCTATTTTTCCTTTTTCCGACCATCAGCTATTCTACTGTGCCATTGGATTTCTTGCTTTATAGCTAATCTTTAGATCTTCAGAACCTTCCTTAGGACTGAAGCAGTGCAGGCTCAGCTAGTCGATGGCAGAAACACAGATCTCTAAATAAATTTGTAATTCTGTGAGCAACTTAATCTGCCTGCCTGCTTTCCTTGATTTTGGGTAAAAGTTGCTGTTTTTGTTTATAAAAAATCAATATTTACATATATGGTGTGTTGTGAGCTAATTTTGTGAATTTGCTTGCTAGCAAATGTTATGAGTTTGCTTGCAAGCAAATTTTACAGACTCAGTGACAGACTCAGCTAGCCGATGGCAGATAGATAGATCTCTGAATGAATCTGTGATTCTGTGAGCAACTCAATCTGTCTGCCTGCTTTGCCTGATTTTGGGTAAAAGTTGCTCTCTTTTTTATAAAAAAATTCAATATTTATATAAATATTTATAATATTTACATATAAGCCATGCCCAGCCAGTCACATGACCACCAAACCACACCCACAAATTAGGCCGCACTCACAGAACCAGTTGTTAAGAAATTTGAATCCCATCCCTGCCTCTATGTGTTTGTGTGTGTGTGTGAGAGAGAGAGAGAGAGGGAGGGAGGGAGGGAGAGAGATTAAATCAGATCTCTCTCTCTCTCCCTCTCCCACCAACGTCAGCAAGCCACCATCAGTCAAAATTCATATTAGTTGTCCCCGGGATTTAAAATTATGAGTTTGGTGGTCCCTGAGGTCCAAAAGGATGGTGACCCCTGTTCTAGAAGACCTTATCAAGAGCAAATATGACTTAATTCTGGAGTTTTCAGTTACTTTTGAGGCTATTAGTAATAAAAGCCTTCTGGGGAAGATAATGAGTATATAATCATTATATTGCACTCTAGTTCCTGTTTGGACATATTATTTCAGAAAGTAATAGCAAAGGGTTAATGATCTACATGAGCATATTAAGCAAGATATCATTACACAGATGACATTCCAATTTTTTAAAAAATTTCACTTCAGGCAAAGTTATCCAAGATTTGTATTGATATATTGAATCCCAGAGGACTAATGGGGCTGAATGAATTACATTCTATTATGACATTTTGCACTAATTTCTATAAATGAGAAATGGGGGACACTTTAGAACAGTTTTCTTTTCAGATCCAGACCTCCTATGGATCACAACCTGATATGTTCCCATCAGCAGTAACTACTTGTTTAAGAACGCTTGAAGTCTGTTGCTATTGTCTTGTCACTTTCTATCTCTTTCTATTAATTTATCCAAACACTGTTCCACTCTCTTCTAATCTGTATAATATTTCTGAATCAATTCCACACTTTCAATTTCATAATACTTTCATAGGACTGTAATACATGCTATGGCTTAATTTTTAATTTAGTTTAATTTATTAAATTTACATGATGCCTGAATCCCAATGGTAATTATCGCAAATAACAAGCAACTTGCAATTGGCTTTAGTCAGACACATACTCACACACAGGGATCTAATTATGTGATCTGTTAAGTTTATTACTTGGGTAGGAGATCAATGGGAGATCCCAGGTTCTAAGCTAGAGTGAAAAGTAACAACAACAAAAAAATCCAGAAGGCAAACAATGGCAAACCACTTAGTAAACAAAACTAATATAAATAGGTCCATGTAATTCATCAAAGGTTGAGTTTGACCTTAAGACTTACTTTTCAGCAGAAACATCATACCTCATATTTTTGTGCTGTATACAAATCTCCAGAGGCAAAAGCTTCCAATATTAAGTTATGTATCCTGCCCAAGTAGTTATACGTACTGTTAAAAAAAAAGAGAGAGATACCAATAGTGAAAAAGTAAATTAAAGCATTCAAAACTTGTCTACACAAAGCTGGCTTTGTAAACAGCAGTATTTGGGAGCAGAATTTCCATTGCTAAGTGCTGTGATCATAAAATGCAACATATGATTGTACTGCTTAGTGACCATAATCCCAGCAGTCCACTGCCGTTGTTAACCCAATCCCACTGACTATTAGGTGAGGATATACCCTGATTCAAATCATTTTCCCAGCTTGGTTCCTTACAGCTCCAAACCTTGGTGAGGTAAGGGACTGCCTCCTCTGCCACCTCTTGAACTTCACCCATCTGCTGTTCACTTACCAGCTGCCATCTTTGACCCCTGCCTGGAGCACTAGGCATCGCTACTGTACTAACTGGGAGTGCTTCTTTCATGCTGCTTTTTTTTTTTTACACTGGTGCAGCCTTTGCTTCTCTTGCACTGTACCCAAGGCCTCCTTTTGTGCCTCACCCAGGCCTTCTTTCACAAAAGAAGCCAAGCAGGTGAAGGTAGGTTGATCCTTTTGTACCAGGGCAAAAGGGGGGTCTTCTTTCACATGACAAGCTTCTTTCATGAAGGAAGACCCTGACTAGGGTACTAATGGAAGCCCTGGCTAGCATGTGAATGGATGCCCTTGGCAAGGCACAAGAAAAACCACAACTGTACTTGCAATGAAAGAAGGCCCTGGCCAGCACAATAATGGTGCACAATGCAGCGGGAGGTGTAGCAGGATCAGGCCATGGGGACAGCTGGTGGCAGCCGGTAGGCAGTCAGTCAAAAGACAGTCATAAATGTGGATGGGCTCACGTGGGCCCAGATTTTGTTCATGTGCCTACAGGGGTACTGCAAAGACTGGCAGGAAGTCCTTTCATTCAGCACTGTCACTGAACGAATGGACATTAAGCAAGAACTATCCACAATTGCAATTAGAGCAAAGCAAACAGTGTAGCATTATTATTTCGTGCAGATGCAGAAGGATATGCAATTGAACAGAAGATGTCAGATTTCAGAAATTATCTGAAGTCTAAATTTTCCTGGAATTGGTATTACAAAATGTGCTTAGCACCCTTCCATACAAGGAAAAGTATGTCTCATCAACCTTCCTGTTTAAAAACAATATTCCTTCCAACCGCCTAATCAATTTTAATGGCACATTGTTCCATTCACATTGGAGTTTGGGAAAGCATTTCCCTCCAAATTTTAAAATTGTGTATACATGCATATTCCAGAGTGAAACAGTCCAACAATCAAGAAAAGAAGAAAATTAGCTGGTTCACAAGTACTTGGGGTGGGGTGAGAGAAGGAAAGCCTTGTTACCAGTGGTGCGTTTCAAAATAGTTTACCATCGGTTTGGTGGGTGTGGCTTGGTGGGAGCACTTTGTGTGTGCGCACACACTTTGCACACACACCAAACACGCACTTTGGCAGGCACAGATGCTTTCCAACTCACTTCCTGCAATCCTGCACTCTCCCTGTCGCTTCAACAGCTGACATGCGGCACAGCAAAGCAACTGTGCTTCAAAAACAGGGAGTATGGGAGCCCGGAAGGGCAGGCAATAGCAGCTCCTCAAAGAGAACTGGTTTGAACCGGTAGAATAGTACCACTGCTTGTTACTTATTATTTTTTTCTATTTAAAACTGGCTTCAACATAAGGAAGCAGATATAAACAGGAAAGAACAGAGGTTCTTCAGCTAGGAAGGACAAAGAGTCACCCACCACTCATCCCTAATAGCCTAGATATTTATCCAATGGACTCTTGGGACATTTGTGCAGTTACACAAAAGGAACAAAGATATTCACATTTCAATTACAAGTTAAATGATCCAATTCAAACTACAGAAGAGATGAGCAATGAGTTTTCCATGTATGTTTTAACTAAAAAAAAATCTAATGTAGAATGGCTCAAATTAAAAATATTGTCTTTACTTACATAGAAGGGAGTAACTCTGATTGTAAAAATTATTTAAAAATTACCGGCCTGGTTAAATGCTATGCAGTTGTGCAATTCCATCTAAATCACATTTTCCCCCCTACATTGTTGACATGATCCAATCAATAGGCATACCACAAACTACCAACACTCACTGGTAGAGAAACTAGGAATTTTTTGTATAAGTTTAGTATCTGTATGTGAAAACTGAATGTGTAGAAATGGAAACATTCAAGAAACAGAAGATTGGCTCTTGAATGCTTCAAGCCCTGCCAGAACAGCTTAGACTTCAAAAATTAATGTTTAGACACTGTGCAATATAATATTATAATATAACTAACTTTAAGCTGGTTCTCACATTTATACATATGTCTCAATGATAATTACATTAATAATCCACATGCCATTATTATTTATTACACCAATGCAATATTATTCACCATCAGTTGTATTAATTAGCCCTTAAATGCACCAGAATTGTAATGAGACTTGGGGTTTGTCTAATAGGATTCACAAAGATTTTTTTTAACATTTAATTCTCAAGGACTAAACAATTCTGAGAAAATACAATTCTCAAGATGGGTGCTTTTAGTTAATGTTTCAAAAGATCTGGGAAAAATGCTGGCTGATAATTAGAATAAAGTTAACTGGGAAGTTTTAAATTCAGTTCAAGCACACTTTAATAAGCTTTCATTTGGGAAAGACTGCAGAAGGGAATGGGACAACTTACAACTTACCATGGCCAACTCACCATGGGATTATTTAAAAATTCTATTTAATTATTTAAAACAAAAACAATATTTTAATTTTTGCCTTTCACATTTCATTCTGTCCCTTATTTTGCATCCTTTCTTTAAAAGTTTCTATTCCACCATTTCTTTGATATTAATGTAACTCTTGTCCCACAGTGAGTTGGACTCAGCAAGTTGGCCGTGGCGACCCTCTACACAAGATACAGCGCCCAATTCATAAAGGCCCTTCAGTCATGTACAAAAGACAACTTACCTTCCGACTGCCCCATTTGCTCCTATCACCAGTGCACTCAGGAGTTGCTACTTAGTAAGAAAGAAAAACGGTATTTACACGTTTTATTTACATATCACTGCAGCCAACAGAAATGTTCCCATAAAACCAGTTGTAATTGACATAGTTCAATAATAATAATAATGCTATTTTTGGCAAGATGGCAATCATTTCCCAAACCCAACTATTCATTCCCTCTTCCTATTGATGTTCCATTCTCTGTTGGGATTGTTCTACTCAACAGATTTTAACTTTTACACCCAAACCAGTCCAAGACAAAGGCTCTTGCTATGTAGAGCATGCATCTTCATTAAAATGTATTATATTTTACTCAATGAAAGCACTAGGAATATTCAGCATTCAGAACTCTATTTAGTCATATTCTCAAAGGAAGCCATCTTATGTCTACTATAGTTAACAACTTTCTATATAAAACCCTTACCTCATCCACACCATACATAAACACAAAATGGTCTTGTTCACTTTTTTTCACGCATTGCCTCAAGTCCAGGAGGTCTCTGTCACTGAACTTCACCCCCTTAAAGGTAGGAATCTGCTCTTTCATACTATCTAGTAATTCTTCAGCACAAACTGTACAAAAAGAGATTTGCAGTAAACCAAGTATTCATGTCTGATGCAGAAAGAGTCATTATCACTGTTGCATCACTGCAACAATAAGCTAAAGATAAACTTGTTTATCGCACATGCATACTGTGTTGCAATTCTACTCAACAAAGCCAAGAGTGGTTATTAAAAGTGGGAAGCTTTTCCTGCAGCAGTTTCTTTTTTTTGCAATGTGGCATCTTCCAGAATCCAGATATTTCTTTTAAAAAAACCCACTCCCAATTCAGGTATTTGGGCCTGATCCGACTACAGGTAGTCCTTGACTTACGATTACAATGGAGTCCAAAATTTCTGTTGTTAAATGAAACATTTGTTAAGTGAGTTTGGTCCCATTTTACTACCTTTCTTGCCACAGTTGAATCTCTGCGGTTGTTAAGTTAGTAACATGGTTGTTAAGTGAATTTGGCTTCCGCACTGATTTTGCCCATCAGAAGGTCACAAAAGATGATCCCATGACCCTGGGACTCTGCAGCGGTCATAAATATGAGTCAGTTTGCCAAGCGTCTGAATTTTGATCATGTAACTATGGGGGTGCCGCAATGGTCATAAGTATGAAAAACAGTCATAAGTCCCTTTTTTTCCAGTGCCTTTGTAAGTTTGAACAGTCATTAAATGAACTGTTGTAAGTCGAGGATTACCCATACTACATTATTTTCTCTATCTTTACCAATAAATCAATTTTACTGTGTTCAAGAAAGTTTCCTTAGAAGAAAACAAGCATAGAATAGCAGTCTTAAAGGTACATTACTTAGACATGGTTTAAAAATTCAAGAAAAATGAATTACAGAAATTTAAAATGTAAGCTGAATAAATAAAACAGAACTCCTTATCACCCAAGTTATTTTGAAATAAAACTGGATTTCTGCATTTGTATCACTTACATTTAATGCCAGTGATAGGAGGAATGTGATAATAATAGAATGGGATATTAGGAGCTTCAGATGCAACTTCCCGGAAGAAGGCAACCAATTCACCTAAAGTAGGACAAGGGAAGCAATGTGGAACATAGAATAATTGTAAATATACAGCTGAAAATGGAGGAAGCATTACTTTGGGCTTTCATTCTAGGACTATGTTCTTCAACTTTACACATTTTTGGTTATTTCATCATCATCCAAGATGATGATTTTTTTCCAGTTTTTTCCAAACTGGAAAAAAATGATGGAATCTCAGTTCAGCCCTTTTGGAGGGCACAGGGTTGTCAAAGTTGAAGATTTTAGCTGCTGAAATCATATTACTTTAAACAGTGGTTCCTTGATTACTATATATGTGTGTATGTGTGTGTGTATGTGTATGTTAGGTTTTTGAGTTGATAAATAATTAAACAAGGGAGACTTAGGATAGATCTATTTTGAGCTATTTAGCTCTCGTCAGCTAGCCATACCCTTAGTGGGATTTGAACCAGGGAAGTATTATATGTGAGGCAGTTGTAATTGCCATTAGGCCACTGGTTCTCCTCCAGATCAGCTGGGACAGGGGAATGAGTATATACTTGTGCTACAATACCCTGGTAAGCCCCAATCAGGGGAGGAAGCATACTGCTGTCCTAACCCTAATCCTAACTTTATACTTACACACACACACGCACACACACACACACACATTCTTCTATGTATCCATGTATTCATAACTATGTTTTACTTATACCTGTTATCTTGTAAGCATTGACAAATAAATAATAAATAAATATATATATATATATATGTTCACTTTTTTTCTTCTTCTTAGCATTGTTCCACAACTGCAGGGTCTGTTTTTTTTTTCCAGATCAAAAGTTGACCCATTAGTTGTGACAGGAATTGACTAACCGGCTTGATGTTTGAGCCTGATGTTATGGGCTGAGAGACTGAGTGACTGGCCCAAAGTCATGCAGTCAACTTTCATGCTAAAATCTAGAACTCATAGTTGGCTTCTGGTCTGTTACCTTAACCATGAGACCAGCTGTGTCCAACCCACGGCCCACAGGCCCCATGAGGTTCTGGGACATCTAGTAATGCAACCCCACAAGATCATAAACTTGTAACATTATTATATGATTTTATGTTATAAAACTCGACTGAAAACCACAGTTGGGCCCAAAATTTCTGTTGCTAAGTGAGACAGTTATGAAGTGAGTGTCTCCCCACTTTACAACCCTTTTTGCCACGGTTGTTAAGTGAATCTCGGCAGTTAGATTACTAACATGGTTGTTAAGTGAATCTGGCTTCCTCGTTGTCTTTGCTTGTCAGAAGGTCGCAAAAGGTGATCAAGTGACCCTGGGATACTGCAACCATCATAAATATGAACCAGTTGCCAAAGCGTCTGAATTTTGATCCCGTGATCACAGGAATGCTGCAACAGTCATAAGTGTGAAAAATGGCCATAAGCCACTTTTTTTCCAATATCTTTGCAACTTTGAACAGCCATTAAATGAATGGTTGTAAATTGAGAACTATCTGTATATTATATATTTTATATGTAGCCCAAGATAATTCCTCTTCGCTCAGTTTGGCCCAGGGAAGCCAAAAGGTTGGACACCCATGAATTAAAAATCAAATGTATCTTCACTGCTTGTAAATATTCAGGCATCTGTCTCGAATGAATAAGAACAGAAAAACGTTCAGCTTTTCCTTGGCAGACTCTTTAGTAGATGCCTGGAACAAAAAGTAGTTCTTTCCAAGCGAGGATCTCATAGAATCTTCTTTAGCCAGTTTGAAATGAAAGGGATAGAATGATAAAAGCTGGACTTTTCTGTGTAAAGCACTCTGACAACTATAAAACGTGCATACAAAACGTTTTATGAGTTGACAGTGAATTACATGACTCAGAGTTGGCTATGCCCAGGCTAATGCCAGAATGTCAACTTCAAATACAGCCTTTTTTAGTTTTGGGAGTGTGGTTTTAAGCTCATGATTTAATTGGAGTAACTGCCGGAATCCTGACACACTCTAATTTGCAGAAACCCAGCATGCTCAGCTTGTCGTTTGTCATCAAGGAAGCAACAAGGACTCCAAAAATCTGTTTCTTCTTTTTGGCAAGAATCTGGCTGCTGAGATTTCACAAGATATGGGCTGCTCATATACCATCTGCATGCAATGCTATATTCACCTTTTTTTTTTTCTACGCTCTCACCCAAAAAACGCACACAGCTCTGCCTGTATGCATTTTGAGGAACCTGGAGAGAAAATTATAGGCAGGAAACAGCAGTCAGCTAAAGACTGCAAAAACTGCCTTCATTTTCGATATTTTATCACAGCTGTGAGCAGCTTATGATTTCCCCAAACAGCTTTCTCTCCAGAGCTTGGAGTTTCCTCTGAATAATGGTGCAGTTTTCTATTTAAAACATTTGCAGAATCTTTAATATCAGCCCAAACCTCTAACCAAAAGATTGCCCAACTTTACTATAATTTACATGTTTATGCATTTATGAAACCTGTTTAAGAAGGGGCTGACAAGTGGGAAAACAATTTGGTGAAATTCACCTTTATTCACCTGTCTGAAGAAAAAAGGGGAAATGACAGATATGCCATCTGCTCCTATTTGGGCTGCATGCTTGGCCTGGAAACAAAGAAAGGAAATGAACTGAAAAGAGATATTTATGTGACTATTGTTAAATAAATAAAGTTGAAAAAAATGAGAAATGTTAAGCAGTTAATAGGACAATAGGACCTGCTGATGTCAGACTATATAGGCTCCCCAGTGGCTTAACAGCAGGGGAGGTCAAAATCGCGTTGTCATGGCAATGTCACGTGATGTATTGGGACTTTTCCCCCCTTTGCTAAACCGGGCAGGGGCAGGGCCAGCACCAGTGGTGGGATTCAATTTTTTTTACTACCGGTTCTGTGGGTGTGGCTTGGTGGGCGTGGCAGGGGAAGGATACTGTAAAATCTCCAGTCAGAGGTGGTATTTGCTGGTTCTCTGAACTACTCAAAATTTCCACTACCGGTTCTCCAGAATTGGTCAGAACCTGCTGAATACCACCTTTGACCAGCACGTGACACATCCGGCCCATGGCCCATGAGTTTGACATCCCTGCTTAACAGTCAGAAGAAGAAGAAATTTAGAAAGAATCCACCCTAATTGATGAAGCAGTTAAAAGTGATAGGGGAGTATTGTACCATTAAACTTGGAAAATTCTGTTAATAAAGCCTTAAGGAGAACTAGTTAATCATGTTTCCTGTCTGGTTTTACCTGGAAAATTACCTATGGTGATAATGAAATTGGCTCCCTTTTTGATCTCTCAGACCATATTTGGGAATAATGTCTCCTTTTTGGAAAAGTTTTCTCCTTGCTCTCAGTATTCTGCTGTGTAAAAATCGAAGCACGGCCAAAGAGAAAAGTGCACAAACAGACACACTCACCAGATCCTTGGATTCAGGCAAGCTCAGTGATCCAACATGAATTATTACATGATCCAGCCTGCAGGGAAAGAAATTTTAAAAAAGATTATCAAAATATGGGAGTGTGATAATTAAACTGATGATTAATTATTTCGCAATATTATCTTGCTTTGTGTGTTATATGACCCTGCTGTCTATTACTGATAAGCTCACATTTTAGCAATCTTATTTGGGGAGAGTTGGAGGAAGAGTAAGAGTTATTTTCCCTGAAATAAAATGCAAATATCCCTTAGCCCAGGGGTCTTCAAACTTGACAGTTTTAAGACTTGTGGACTTCAACTCCCAGAATTCTTCTTCCAGTCATGTTAGCTCAAGTCCACAAGTCTTAAACCTGCCAAGTTTGAAGACCCTTGCCTTAGCCCCATGGTTGCAGCCACTACTGAAGTGGAGATGCGTTTAAATGGGTGGTATTAAGCCTATGGTCAGGCCTGTTTATTTAAAAAAAAAACATACCCACAGCATTGACTGATACTTTGGCTCCATTCTCTATAGCCATCTTATTGCATCAAGCCTGAATTTCAAAATTTGGAGGCAATGTATGATCTTTAACTTACAATCACAATTGAGCCCAAAAGTTTATTTATTTTTATTTATTTATTTGATTTGTCAATCGCTTACAAGATAATAGGTATAAGTATATACATAGCTATGAATACAGGAAATGGGTACATATAAGAAAAATAAAAGAAAGAATAGGACAGTGACGGTAGGCACATTGGTGCGTTTATGCACGCCCCCTACAGACCTCTTAGGAAAGGGGTGAGGTCAATAGTAGAGAGTCTAAGGTTAAAAGTTTTTGGGGTTGGGGAAGAGAAACCACAGAGTCAGGTAGAGTATTCCAGACATTGACCACTCTGTTGCTGAAGTCGTATTTCCTGCAATCAAGTTTGGTGCGGTTAACCTTGAGTTTGTATCTATTGTTTGCTCTTGTGTTGTTATGGTTGAAGCTGAAGTATTCATTGACAGGTAAGTCATTGCAATGTATGATTTTATATACCAGGGGTCGCCAACCTTTTGAACTTCAGGGACCACCAAACTCATAATTTTAGATCCCAGGGACCACTAACTGGTTCTGTGGGCGTGGCCTAATTTGTGGGTGTGGCTTGGTGGTCATGTGACTGGCTGGGCATGGCTTGTATGTAAATATTATAAATATTTATATAAATATTGAATTTTTTTATAAAAAAAGAACAAAAGCCAGCTCAGTCTATCACATAAAATTTGCTAGCAAGCAAACTCACAAAATTAACTCACAACACACCATGCATGTAAATATTGAATTTATTTAAAAAAAGAGCAACTTTTACCCAAAATCAGGCAAAGCAGGCAGGCAGATTGAGTTGCTCACAGTATCACAGATTCATTTGGAAATCTATCTATCTGCCATTGGTTAGCTCAGTCTGCCACATAAAATTTGCTTGCAAGCAAACTCACAAAATTAACTCACAACACACCATATATGTAAATATTTATTTTATTTACATTATTTATTTTATTTTATTAATTTATTTTAAAAAAGCAAGTTTTATCCAAAATCAGGCAAAGCAGGAAGATTGAGTTGCTCACAGAATCATTCAGTGATCTATCTATCTGCCATCGGCTAGCTCAGTCTCTCAAATTTGCTTGCTGTGAGTCTACACTGAATTTACTTGCAAGCAAACCTTCAGTCCTAAGGGAGATTCATCTGTGCTTATCTAGAAAGCAAGAAATCCAACCATTTCCTGCTTCCTAGCTAATCTAAATCTCCCGGTGCAGCAGAACAGATGATGGTCAGAAAAAGGAAATATAGCAACTTAGCAGACAAGTTTGCCGGGTAAGGAATGAGTGGGCGGGGAGGGTTCCCGCAGGCCATGTGGCCTGAGCAGCCTTGTTTTCTGCGCAGCCTGGATTAATTGCTTTGGGGGGGTGCTCTGGGGGTGAGATTTCTTTGCGGCCCACCAAAATTTTCTCACGGCCCACCGGTTGGCTACTGCTGTTATATACCATACTTAGTTCCATTGCTAAGCAAGACAGTTAAGTGAAAAGTGCCCCATTGTACAACTTTTTTGACACTGTTGTTAAGTGCATCACTGCAGTTGTTACTTAACAGCTGTTAAGCAAGTCTGGCTTTCCCTATTGACTTTGCTTGTTGGAAGCCGGCTGGGAAGGTTACAAATGGTGTGTCAACCTTGAAGCTGACCTGGGTGAAGCTGTCTTGAAGCTTCAGTGTTGCCACACTGGAGCGAGGGATAGGGAGGGGGGATTAGAGATAGCTGGGCTTGTGTAGTCATAATAAAATACTTTCTCAAGGCTTTCTCCTGGGGACTAAGGAGAGTCTCACACCTGGCCGAAGGAAGGAAGAGTGATGTCAACAGACCAGTGGGCAGTGCAGTGATTGGGCCATGTGATTGATGGATTGGGATTGAGGGAAAAACTTTTACTTTTAATCAGGTGAAAATCAAAGGCCCCCTCAAAGTTGGTTTTCACCAGATATGTGCCAATATGATATTTCCAATAAAGTTATTCTTTCAGGAATTCACTTGCCTCGGAGTTTTTACTTGCAATGCAGTCATTACTTGAACCCTGACATGGTGATCACATGACCTTGAGACAGTGCAACTGCATGCCAATTGCCAAGAGTTCGAGTTTGGATCACATGAACTATGCGGATGCTACAATGGTCATAAGTATAAAAAATGGTCACAAGTCACTGTTTCAATGTTGTTGTAACCTCAGTCACTAAATTAATGGTTGTAAGTTGAGGACTACTTGTATTCTACATATCTCCAAAAAAGGGAATAATTTCAATTACATCATATAATCTTACATGCAGGTACCCAGAACCATTTATTTGAAACTACATATTAAGTGAAAAAAGTCAAACCTGTAATTATTTTGTATCTGTTTAAGAGCTGAAAGCTTTTCCTTGAAAAAGCATTTATACTACTGACTCCAAAACTTAAGAATCTTTTTTCTGCCAGCTCATGGTCATTTTGTTGGAGACAATTTGCTGACACTGTAAACCACTTAGAGAGGGCTGTAAAGCACTATGAAGCGGTATATAAATCTAAGTGCTATTGCTATTTTCATTGCCAGCAATTTGTGGATTTTCCCTACTAGTATCTAAGCATTGTATGGACATGGGTTGGTATCTCTTGTTCTTTCTGACCTGTTTCTATGATGTTGCCTTCACCTTACCCCCAACCCATAACTGAGGTAGCTTAAAATTACTCCTATCAGTTATTGTTCAGGGTGGTCAGTTATTTTACCATTTCAACTGATGTTGGCCTCCACACTGGAGATTGCAGATCTAATAATTGAAGAATGTTTTTCTCTTCTGCCTAGTCTGCCTATCCTACCTGGCTCAAGGTTGACTCGGCCTTCCATCCTTCCGAGGTCGGTAAAAGAGGACCCAGATTGTTGGGGGCAATATGCTGACTCTGTTACCTGCTTAGAGAGGGCTGCAAAGCATTGTGAAGCAGTATATTAGTCTAAGTGCTATTGCTATTGTTTATCCTGGCCAGGCAGTGAAAATTAGTAGGCGAAAAAGAGAGTTCTAACAGATGGCTAAACCTGTGCATCTAGCTATCTTTGCAAACCATAGCTGTTATTTTGTTCAGTGGATGTTTTTTTTTTACTGGCTGGTGATACTGAGAGGGTGTGGGAAAGGAAACATCCAGGCACAGGAAATAAGGATACTGACATGTTAGGAACAGAGGCAGCTGGGACTGGCAATGACAACAGCAGCATCTATAACTAAGATAAAGGGGCAAAGGTCTTTGAAATGCTCAGAATTTCATTCAACCAATCAGCACAACTAGCCTCTTATCAATAAGACAGCATCGTCAACAACTCTCTATCAGCTCTCTCCCCTGTTGCCAGATCCACACTTTTATGTTTGGTATTTTATCCTTGGAAAAAGGATCTTTGCATAGAGTCTAAGTGATCACAATGACAGCAGCTACAAAGTCACAATAGAAATACTCTCATGGAGTGGAGTTCATAAAGGAGTTATTCTTGTTTCTGAACCAGAATTATAGCACAAGAGTCCTGTCTCGGTCAATTATCCCTTTCCCCAGATGCAATTTTTTTTTTTGCCTCATTGTCAACCTTTGGATCTGCTAGTGCTACTTCCAAGTAGCCTCAGCCAACATGACCAATGGTAAGGCATGTTGGGTATTATTGTTCAGCAGCATGTAAAGACCCACTTCTGCTTGAGACAAAATAAGGCAAATATAACTAATTCATATCTAACCTGGTATTTTCTAGATGTGTTGAACTTAATTGACAGTTGCATAGTGAACCATCAGGAATTATAAACAGTGAAGTCCAGCAGCTTTGAAATGAATCAGGTTGAGGAAACTGTCACAGTAATTGCTTCCTATTTTCCCTCTTTGTTCAACAGGAAGAAGCAAGATAATTTTCAAATAACAATTAACTTATTATAAATGACCAATTCTGCAAAATTCTGTGAAAACAATCGCATTCACTGGCATTTAATCCCACTCCCCTAAGCAACCGCATCAATCTGAGAACGCAGATTTCACAATCTAGTGTCTTTGCTTAGTTATACAACAATTTCACAGAAAACACTGCAACCTTTGCCACAAAAATTACTCACTTATTCTTGCCTTGAGTCACCCATTCCTCTGCCAGCTGTTTTCTCTCCTGAATGCTTAGGGATAGACCTTCTCCTGTTGTTCCATTCACTATTGTTAAAATATATACATTTGACATATAAAAAGAATAGAATATAAAGTGATTTAACAAAGCAAGTTAAAAGACACATTATATTACATTCCCTTCAAGGCATCTAATATGATTGTAAATATCAAAATCTAATGGTGACATTTCCCCTAGAGTTCACTTGGCCACATCCCTCAAAACTTCAGGTGGCAGGTTAAAACAGTTTTATCTGGAAACATTCACAACATACATATTTGGAAATAAAAATAAAGCATTCATAAATAAATCATTCAAACCACAGGAGCAATTAAAATTAAACCAACTAGAAAAATGGAAATGGAAAAACCAAGTAAGGATGGCAGACATTTTCTTATTACTGAGAAAACTGAAAAAAAAAATCAGTTTAGTACATCTACAACTTACATGCATTTATTTCTTATTTCTGATGGTTTTACTATTTACTTCCAAGTTTTCTTAGTTGTGCAGGAAGATTTTCTCATCTAATGCCCATCAAATGTGTCAGATACCTGAAAGTTCCTAGTCATAACTCAGAATGAGGGGTCCTTGGTGCTTTCTGAGCTTGCTTGTTTTCTTGCAGACATTTCATTACCCTAACTAGGTAACATCATCAGTGGTAGTAAGGAGTGCTGTTTGCTCTCAAGTTTATATTCTGCTGACTTGCTTGTCTATGTGGGTGGGGTTGGTTTTAGAGGTTCTTTGGTTGGTCTGTTTACTGCTAACTTTGGCACTTTCTATATTGGGGTATTGCTTACTTGACTGTTGGTCTGAAGTTAACCTTGGAGTTAATCTATGCTAATTTGGTTGTTGATTACTGGTGGAGAGATGCTGGCAACCAGATCAGCATAGATTAAGGTTAACTTCAAGGTTAACTTCAGACCAACAATCAAGTAAGCAATACCCCAATCAAAGAGCCATTAGTAAACAGAGCAATCAAAGAACCAAAGGACTCTGCTACACATTTGGCCACTTAGCCCACTTGAAAGTTACCACTGAGGAAAGTTCATGATTGTTTTTGGCAGACTTGCTTGGCAGATTGCTTAGCATCTCTGCCATCAGGGCTCTTAATATTCAGCCTGAGTTTTTCTACCCTTTATTTTTTGTTCTACTCATGGTTTCAGTAGAGAACGTTTTGCATATGGCAATATTTTAGGTATTGTTAAACCATTGTTTTCCTTAGTCCTGTTTTCTGCAAGCCAACATGCCCAGATCCTTAAACCCTGTTCCATATGGCACAATGTTCAAGCCTGTCGAGGTAATTTTGAACTGTGATTCTTGTCTTCTATGTAATTAGCAAGCTTGGTATCATCTGACACCTGAGAAGCATCATTTCTCTTCCACTGGGGCCTGTCTCATCTGTTCCTTGATAAATTCTTATGCCATGTCATCTTGACAATCTCATTCCTTTATAAAGAACTCTCTATATAATACCCACATGTTCATCACTTTTCCTGATGAATCTTATATAAGGTTGGTCTCCAGTTCTTTCAGCTTCTCCTTTAGCAAGGAGAGAAACTTTCAATTGCAACAGGTATAACTGGCATATATTTGCCACTCAAATATGTCACAGCAGTCCCTGTGGTACAATGGTTCCTTCTCCTCTTAATCTTCCTCACAAACTATTTCTCCTGCTTATTCCCCTGTACCCTTATTCCAACCACTAAGTCTGAGTTGTTCATCTTCTTTCTACAGAAGCCTAGCCAAGCCTTGAATAGCTAAGGAATGTAGGTCCATCCTCTTGCTAGGTAATTATAAGGCCAGTAAGTCAACACAAGCTGATAAGACATTCCCCCTCAGATTGTGCTCAACCAATGAGTGAGTAGGCATCCCTCCAACATAAAACAGATGCTTCTAAATCAGCTAAGCATTATTTGCCAAACCTTGGAAGATCAGCTCTGCAACACCAAAGTTTCATTCCCGTTTACTCTTCTGCTTGCTCTGGTTGTGAGCTCCCAACTGCCTATTTCTTTTTAAGGAATGCTGCTAAATTAAGGCAGTTGAAGGCTTTTAAATGCTAGTTTGCTTGGACAACCCAATTCCGAATGTAATTTATTTAGTAATTAGTTTACTTATATTAGTACACCTCTCCTAGTTTAATTAGATCAAGTGAGGTACTAATACCACTCAATAAGCCTTAGTAAGACCACACCTAGAGTACTGCATCCAGTTTTGGTCATCACATTATAAAAAAGATGTTGAGACTCTAGAAAAGTGCAGAGAAGAGCAACCAGGATGATTAGGGGGCTGGAGACTAAAACATATGAAGAACAGTTACAGGAACTGGGCATGGCTAGTCTAGTGAAAAGAAGGACCAGGGGAGACATGATAGCAGTCTTCCAATATTTGAGGGGCTGCCACAGGGAGGAAGGGGTCAAGCTATTTTCTAAAGCATCTGTAGGCCAGACAAGGAATAATGGATGGAAACTGAACAAGGAGAGATTTAATCTGGAAATAAGGAGAAACTTTCTGACAGTGAGAACAATCAACCAATGGAACAGCTTGCCCTCGGAAGTTGTGGGAGCGTCATCACTTGAGACTTTCAAGAAGAGATTGGACTGCCATTTGTCAGAAATAGTGTAGGGTCTCCTGCTTGGGTGAGGAGTTGAACTAGATGACCTACAAAGATTCTTCCAACTCTGTTAATTTGTTAAATGGACTGAATTTGTATTCAGTTTAGTCATATGCTGGATAAGTCATCATTCATAGTTATCTCTTCTTGGTTATCCATATTTGATACTGTATCTGTTTCTGAACCAGAAGCTGTTCTTTTTATTCAAAAGAAAAATTTCCTTGGAATACATCTTATCTATATCTTACCAAATACATTCTTGACACCTTGTTGATTTATTAGGTAATCCACATACTGTTTGATCAGAGAGAGATTGATGTTTCTAAAAAGAAAAAGGAACATAACAGAGCAGATAGAGCTAGTTATAAAAAACCTTTTACAAATAACATCTTACAAACTGAAGTCCTTAAAGAGATGGAGCTTCAGATTCCCGCCCCCCCCTTTCTGTCATTGGCACGAAATAGTGAATAAGATTGAATAAGTAGCTTCTACTACTTCCCTCAAAGTACATTTTATGATGAGGGGAAATTAGTTTAGAAAAACAAACAGAAAGTGGTTCAAAACAGAATAATCTGTTAAGAGTTGAATTTTGGTTTGACTTTCAAGATTTTGCTTTGGACAAGTTTTAGCACACATAGAAAAGCATTTTCACCATCACCTTTCCTATTAAAATCCAGGGAGGATCGATGAAGAATAAAAGGTCTCAAATATTCCTAGCTAGAGACAGCTTTTGTCCCAGAAATATGAAAGTAACCAAAGGCGTTGCCCCTTGTGCTATACATTCTCATTCCAAATTTACTACGTTTTGCTCAAAACTATTCCTCACATAAACAAAGCTGACAGTCACATTATCTCCAATAGCCTGAGAAAGTCAAGCTAATTTTGGATGCCTTCATCCTTGCACTATATCAGCAGCAGCCTCATAGTTGACTAACTGCTCTTAAGTTTACCAAACAAGAGTTACCGAGTGATCTACAGTTGGATAAAATCTCTGACAGGTGTATTTGTTATAGAGAAAACTGATGTACCACCAAGTCAATGTCAACTTTCAGCAACCACATAGAATTTCTCCAGGATAATCAATGCCTAACTTGGTCCTTCAACCCATCTTGTACTCATTGCTATTGTAATCACTTCTGTTGCTGATCATACTCCCCTGTTTCATTCCACCTTTCCCAGTACTATGGACTTTAAATGGGAGCTGGATATACCTTACAATGTCTCCAAAATATTAACAAAAGACTGCTTACAATATCAGGCACAAGTCTGTCACAGCATTTTCTTCTTACAAATTGACTAATGATACTGGTAGCATATTTTCTAAAAACCTTGGTTTATTCTATATTGCAATGATATGACTCTGCATTAGGACCCTCTGCATCTGGCGAGAGAATCTATATAGACTAGAAACTGAAAAACTATTTCAGACACACCTAAGGATTTGAAAACCAGCTATATTGATAAGTGTCACACACAGAGATACATATACATGCACAATGTAAGTCTCAATAATTACTTTCCAAAGTAATTATTAAATACAGGGAAGATAAAAGCAAAGTGCAGAATAAAAATGGATTTTAGCAAATGTAGAAGCCAGGAAGGGAAAATTGCAAAGTATATACATTCCATTTGTGGAGTTGAATAAAAGTATTTCAGGCAATTCAGGCATGTTAAATACTTCTAAAAACAAAAAAAAACCCAAATATGGTAAGACTTAAGGCACTAGTTAATTATTGCTATCTGGAAGGTCATTGCACCTATATTTGAAAATGTTTGAAAATAGTACATTTAAATTAATTTCTAGCCCACCAAACTGATCTAATGCTGCTTTTAGCATCAATAAAACGTTTACCCATCTTCAGTCATTGGGGTAATGGTGGCTGCAACCAGCCCCTGTAGCTTCTTCTGGAGTGCCATGAAACAAACCGAATCAGATATAGAAGAAATCTGCCTGGAATAAGCAAAAAAAAATATATTGAGCAGTGGGTGATTTCTGTTAATACTAAAACTTTAAGGCAAAGTTCAGGACCAAAAATATGTAAACATCTTCCAAGAACATTGCTTACTATTTCTGGCCACAAATCCTGTGGTAGGTAACATTAGACTCAAACAGCTTTGTGGAGTTTCATCAACAACATATAACAAATCATGTTGAGGTCATCAACAATATAATGTTGAGGCTATACGTTGACTAGATCTGATTGGCCCTGAGTGACCAGAGCCAGATAAATATTCTTGGATCAATGGAAGATATTCAACAGTCTTATTACTGATGAACAGAGGTTTTAGTTTGGACCCCAGTTTAGTTTGGATTTGGAAAACAGGTTTGTTCATTTGGGATGGTCCAGCGACCTATCAATTCTACTAAGATCACAATTATCTCTTTCATTGACTAGCATTGGAATTAATAATAATAAAAAACCCTAAATTTCAGGAATAGTAACTTCATTAAGAGGATATGAAATCTGCTGAATTTCAGCGCAACAGGTCGATGAATTTTGTTAGGTGTTGTTACATTTTAATTTGTCCTAATCCAAAACATATCCTATGCTTTTTCTCCAGCTTACAAAGCAATATTTTTCCCCCCTCTCATCACATAAAGAGTTTAGAGAGTTTTCTTTTCGGCATTTACCCAATATTACTATCAGATTTGGCATTTGTCTTTCATGGACTCAGTGCCTAATTTACTTTGGTTAATACTATAGAGCTATTTTATTTGTATAAAGGAGTACTAGGACTGTTCCTGTTAATTGTAGAGAACAAAGGTAATTCAAAACGTAATCTCTTACTTTGTTTTCAGACAGAGATGAATCATTGCTTTCTATCTACACTAAAGTAATTTAATTAGGCTTTTTTCAGAACACCCAACAGGCAGCAACATGTGATAGGTGGAACTTCGGGCACAGCATAGACACAATCATCCAGTCTGAGAAAGAATTTTGTAAAACTCATTGCTAGCTCCAATATTTGGTAAGTTTCATCCAAGCGTTGGACAATTAATGTTTCACATGGACACAAGTACACCCAATTTCCTTGGCAGAAGCCAAACTTTTTCATTTTATGGGAAAAAAAAACCCAAAACCAGTTCCTAAATTTCTCTAAGCTCATGACGATTGCTACCTTCCCTGAACACTGTTTTTTTGCATACTCGGTCTCTCGTGCTTCTTGTAAAGGGACATCAAAAGTAGATGAGCCACTATTTAAACTTAAAAGAGTTTACATTATTATTTAAATAGTTACGTAATTATTTTTAAATAATTTAAAAACAAAATTTTAATTTAATTTAAGTAGTGCTTTAACTTCTTTAATATATTTAAAACAATTTATTTAAATCGTTATTATTGTCTCAGTATTGAACAAAAGTCGAAGGTCACTACTATAACAGCTGTGTGATGTATTTTTTTTTCCTTATCACTTTTAATTTGTCCCGATTTCCCCTTTTTCCTTTTATGTCAGTTTGTATTTTAATGTTTAATTTTGAAATTTAATAAAGCTATTTCAAAAGAAAAAAGATCAGCTCCTGCACAGACGTTTAGCCAGTCACTAGCTTCGCTTCCTCAATCTCAGTTGTTTTTTTTCCTTGTTTTTGTTTTCTTTTACGGGTGTTTTGAGATCTTTTTTGCACCCAAAGGAGAGCTCTATCCTCACATACTCTCCTTTCCAAACCAAGTTAAGCCAATGCTTCCCAAAGATGCAATACACAATAAACTTACCACTCCGCTATTCGGGTATCAATGAAGTCCAACGCCGGTTTCCAAATCACACCAAGCAGAAGAGAAGTCTCCTCCCTCCGCTCTTCTCTCTGTTTCCCCACCCTCTCTTCCCCCGCCCATTTTTTTGGAAATACTGAGCATGCCCGGAAGCAATACTGAAATCCGCTGCCTTGAAATTAACTCTTCGCAGTATCCGAGGTTGCAAGGTTGTCCGCTGGGAAGTGTCAAAAGGGATTCATAGCGGAGTGAAATTCAAACGCTTATATCCTACGGAAACTGCGAAGGGCTTTGTATTGAAGAAGTTCGTCCCCGTTTTTTTTTTAAGCAATGGTTATTTTAAGACCTGTAGCCCCGCGTTTGGAAAGAACACGCCTAAAGTATAAACCTCTGTGTAACCCAACAGTCAGTTCCATCAAATTCAGAAAGATTTGCCTTCAGATAGATCGGTGTAGGATTTTATACATTTATGTAAGGATTATTATATTACACCCGTTCCTGTCTTTGGTACTTCAGTGTGGTAAATATACTTCTCCCCTTCTATTTTTTTTTTCTTTACCACAATTCCGAAGAAATTTACCCTGGTGCTAAACCAGACATTAATTGCATTAATCTTTTATAGTTCTGGTCCAAACTAGAATATGGCATCTTTAAGTTTCCACGTTTTTTTGTTGATGCAACTAGGTTTTAAAGATTTGTCTGTGCCTTAGCAAAATGATACCAACTGTCAGAAATGATTGGGTCTCCTGCTTGAACAGGGGGTTGGACTAGATTACCTACAAGGGTCCCTTTCAATTCTGTTATTCTATTTTAAAAGAAAGAAAACTAAAACTTTGGCTCGAGTGGAGAGGGCAACCATAGCAGGATGGGGAAGTGACAGTAGAACGAGGAAATAGAAGCCAAGCTGTAGAAATGCTTTATGTAATCCTGGTGACAGATCACATGTTTTATACATCTGAAATTCTGGCTGGAATTGCAATAAAATACTTGGGTTAACTACAAATTTAAAAAAAAATCCAAAACCACCAAGTTAAGGATAATAATGTTTATTAGACCAGCCAAGGATTTATTGGAATTAATTCAGTATCTGGCTGAACTTGTCCAGTCTCAAAAGGTAACAGGCTCCTGATGTTTAATTGGACAGGAACCTACTGAGGAATTTCAGAGAAGATGAAAAAATATGCTGGAAGAAGACAGTTAGAACCCCCTTCTGTACCATTGCAAAATTAAATTGTAGGATGTGTCTTCATATTTATCAGGGGTCAAGCTGGGCTCAAGGGTGTCTGTATATTTTTTTAAAAAATTCTTACACTATTTTTTTTTAATCAGAGGTTTTGTGGGTCTCAAACTTTTCAAATAAAGTGGCTAAATGCTGGGGGTGGGAGTATAATTGGAACAATTGAGACTATAATTATTTTTTAAACAGAAAGTTTAAAATGTGTTCTTTTCCTTCTTTTTCCCTCAGTTTCAGAGTCTCTGATTGCAATTTGCAATCACTTCCTACTAGAAAATCTGCATACCTGAAGGGTCCATTTATCACTCTAAGTAAGAAAACGACTTGGTCCAGAAATGATTTAACTATCAGCAGCCATTTTCCAAGGCTACCTTCTTGTTTATTTCTCACTTTATTTTTAAAAGTTACAAGGAGAATACAGATGCTTGTATTCTCCATAGCGAGCTTGGCATGGCGATAGTAGTATTTAATTTTCCCAGATAAAATAATTAACCTAGAAATTATCATAATGTCTGAGTGAAGACACTGCGATTCCATTGTTTCAGTTCCTATAATATAAGTATTGTTCAACTTCAGGTTCTTCCTTATGCTTATTGACCAAGATAAATCTTTATAGGTTTATAAGCTTCTTTTGTTAACCATATATTTTTTCCTGACTAAATGGCATAGGCCATATTAGCTCAGACAATTGTGTTCTTTGGTGTGTGGCTATAATTGGTAACTTGCATCTGAAGGCTCTAGGTCAGGGGTGTCAAACTCATGTTGTCACGGCTGTATCACGTGACTTTTTCCCCCTTCGTTAAACCGGGCATGGGCGTGGCCAGCACGTGACGCATCCAGCCCGTGGGCTGGGAGTTTGACAGCCTTGCTCTAGATCTATCACTTCTTGTTTGTAAAATGCCCATGCTGAGTTAATATGGGAGGCAGCTAAGGGAAGAAAACCAGGAATTAAGGAAACCTGTGTGCTAGAAGAAGCACACTGTGAAGTAATTAAGTTGTGGAAGGGGATTCCTTGTAAGAGGAAGGCTTGCTTTTGTGGGCAGGGGCCTGTGTGCGTGGCCAGAAAACCAAGAACCAAAGCCTGTGCAAAAGCATTTTAATGCAAATAAATAATTTGAGGGTTTGGGAGTTGGGGGAGTTGCAATGGGGGATTGAGATTTTTGTTTTGTTTTTCAGGTGGGAAGAGCAAAGATATTATCTAATGAGGTTGGTGGTTCATGTGAACTGGAATGAAAGAAAGTTAGATCTCTCTCCCTCCTTATCCCCTTACACACACACACACACACACACACACACACTGGTCCTTTGGCTTCAGTTTGTGCCTTCTTATTCAGCCTAATGCTATGTTTCTCAATCTTAGCAACTTGAATGTATGGGGACCTCAACTCCCAGAACTCCCCAGCCAGCCTGAAGTTGAAGTCCACAGAACTTCAAGTTGCCAAAGTTGAGAAACACTGGCTTAAAGTTATTATATTTTGTGCAGTGCAAAGGAGCCCCCAGGAGCTAAAATCAAGCCCTCACAAAAGGCTAAATTATGTCAGTCCCTTTGCTCTCAAAAGTTGAAAAAGAGATCACATTCTTCCTTGGAATGTGATTAACAAGCTTTCCACTAATGGACCTCACAGAAGAGCTAATTATTTTTCAGACCAAGCAAGTTAAACTACTTCTGTGGTTGTCAGTGCATGTAAAACAACCTGTTTGGGAATGAATAAAGATATTTCAGGCAAAAAATAATGAAATCCTGCAGAAATAAAGGGTTCTCTTTGTTTCTCTTTCAAACAAACTTGCTTAAATTAGTAACAAAAATAAATAAAATAGAATGATGAAAAGTTGCAATACAAAAAGATGTGGCAAAATTCAGTTGTCTTTAGAATAAGTTCCTAACTTCAGTAATTTGATCTTTGCTCATGCATCCAGTCAGAAAGGTGTGCATTGTTTAGTACACTTGTACATCTGTATACTGTTTCTCAATTTGTGCTCTTGCTGAGAAACAAAACAAATAAGATGGAGTATTTGTAAGAATGGTCAGGATTTCATATATGCAGACTGTTAGCTAACACAGGGTAGAGTTAGGATTGCTTAATTTTAAAATTTCATAAATTTATATTCAGTGCTATTAAAGTAGATTTAAATTAAATTCACAAAAGTCAGTTTGCTGTATTGGTTAAGGTGCTGGCCTAGAAACCAGGAGACTGAATTCTAAGGCCTCCCTTAGGCAGGAAAGCCACTTGGGTAACTGGGCTGGTCAGTCTTTCTCTCTCTCTCTCATTCTAAGCCAACTCTCAAGGTTGTTGTTAGATGGCAAATAGGAGTATTCGGTATTTTTACCAATTTGAGTTATCTATCTAAATACTACTAAAACTCTTGTTATGATACTTACCTGGGTGAATTGGTATATTCATAGGGGCAACATTTTTTGAACCAAGGTTCCTCAAATGGGCTAATTTACAGAATGTATCCAAAATTCAAGTGGTTCTTTATTTTCAAAGTTCCCTGACAATTTTCCAGTCAGTCTTGCAATCCCTCACTCCCCACCACCCTTTGGTAGGTAGGTAGGAAGGAAAGAAGGAAGGAAGGAAGGAAGGAAGGAAGGAAGGAAGGAAGGAAGGAAGGAAGGAAGGAAGGAGGAAATAATAAGATGGCAGGGAGAAAGGAAGGTAGGGAGGGATAATGTCTGATGTTTCCTGCCAGTTTCCCACAAAAATACTTGCTAGAGAAGTTGGCAGCAATTGGATATTGCTCTCATCCTCTTTGCTATTTTGCCCACCTATGGTCTGTTTACATAAAGAAATACCTCTGAAATGATGACCCAGTATGGCACAGGTTGTTTGTATACTATTAAAACTCTCATTCTCATGACAACAGAACAGATCGAACTTAAACCCAAATTCTTTTTATTAGGGATTTTAAATAAACAACTCTCAAAAAAAGTGAAGTAAACAATAGTACATATCTTGACAGCAGCCAAACTGGCCTTTGCACAATGTTGGAAGTAATCCCATACTCCATCAGAGGAACTGATTATCCAAAAAATAGCAAATTGTGCAGAGATAGACAGATTAACTTTGGCATTAAAAGGAAAAGATACATCAATGCATTATGACAGCTGGAACTGCTGGTACAAATGGATAGAACAAAGGTTGATTAAACAATAAAGGGCAAAAGAAAATGTACTGTAATTGTAGTAGTGACAATATATATATATATATATATATATATATATATATATATATATATATATATATATATATATATATATATATACACACACACACACACATTCGCTAAGAATTTATTGTTTAGAAAGTATAAAACAAAGTTGAAAAAAAAGATCCCACAAACTATCGAGGACAAAATGTTTTTAATTGTTTTTTAAATTTTTCTTTTTCATTTTTCTCTCTTCATTCCTTTTCTCTCTTTCACGCTTATGTGTGTGTTTGTCTGTTTTAATGGTAGACTTAATAAAGTTTATTATTAAAAAAAAAACTCTCATTCTCATAACCTTTAACTGGGCAAAAAAAAGCAAAATGCCACACTGCTTAGATCTACAGATATACTATACTGATACATTAAGACATCGTAGGTTCTTGGGAAGAACTTGATCCATATGAAGACCAACTTTAGCTGAAGACCTAGCAGCTGTGATTTCACATTGTTGGGTATGTAATAATAATTCTATGTTATTCTTATTTTCTTCATTTTTGGCTTCCTTAGAGGTTCATGTATCATTTTATCAAAGAGACTTCAGAATTACTTGCACGACAATGCTGCAAATAAGAGAAATATGTGCAATAAGCTGAATGAAACGAACACATTGCATTGACATAATGGTATATCCAGTACTAGCAGTTCTTATACTAGGCTGTAGATGAAATGCTGCCTGGTAGCCAAAGGATGCCTGGTAGCCAAAGCATGCCTGTATTTATATGAAATTCCCAAGAAACACTTAGGATTGAAGGTTTGCCCACTAGCAAGATTGTATATATTATGTATATACCCAAAGGCAGAATAGGAACCCAAGCCAGTTAAAATGGCTAATAGGAACTGGGCCAATCCATCTCACGGAACATTCATTGAAGCACATCAGCAACAACCGCAGATTGGGATAGGCGCTGGAAAACAGCTAAGGACAATCTAAGGCTTTATGGATTATGTGCCATCAAATCAATGCTGACTCTGTGTAATCACACAGACAGATTTTCTACATTAGAGGCAATTACAGAATTTGATGAGGGTAGGATGATGATTAGCTGGCAGGAACATTGTGGGGGCCTGTTTGTGTCACAGGTACACGTGAGAAAAAGTTCAGGGGAGGGAAGAATTTGGCAGAAAACAGAATCAAAGCGAGATTAAGATGAGCACATACTTCAAAGGGACTGAGAGGGAAGTGTGAAGAAGCTCCTGTTCTAAGACACAAACTGTGCCTAGACCCAGAGGAGAAGGATTCAAATATTACTTTCTTGGAAGGATTAGTTTATAAAGTATGGTAACTGGAAAGCAGAGGTTGGACAATATTTAGTCCAAAAAATTACAGAATGTGTTGAATATTAGATAGCCCTGATATTACAATGTTGTTGTTGTTTCTTCCATTAGCCCTAGCTCTTGATAAACTCAATTTTATCCTAGCAGGCATTCTTATTTTCTTCAAATCTGATACCCTTCAAAACACCTTGTGCATTGTTTAAGGCGTGGATTACCAACCTCAACAAACAGCAAAATCCCAGAAATAGGAAAGTGTCTGGTCTACAGGAATATTTGAATAACTGTAACCATCCATATTCCTATTAAGACAGAAGCACAGTACTTAACAGAATAACAGGGTTGGAAGAGACCTTGGAGATCTTGTAGTCCACCCCTTGCTCAGGCAGGAAACTCTATATATGATATCAGATAAATGTTCATCCCATCTCTTCTTTAAAACCTCCAGCGTTGGAGAGGTTTGAAATTTGTAGATAGGGCAAAAGGGAATGAGACTTTATTTTAAATTTCAGGACTGGGAGAATTAAAACTTAGGCATCACTTTCTTTGAATTGCTATGCCCTTCAACATACCAGTAGATATTTTTTTATAGATTTCTTGTATACAAATTTTAATCAACAGGATAAGAGAAAGAAGGTAAAATCATAGAAACAATGACAGAGGGAACTGTCCTGTTTAGATTTAGTGGTTAACTTGATTAAGAAGAATGCTAGAGCAATCATTGATTACACTAATCGAGATGTAAGGATTCAACAAAAATCTTGATGAGGATAAACAGGGAGAATTTTAAACAAGGTATTGCCCCAGACATTTTAAGATCACTCTTAGTTGAGCTCCATTTGAGTTTTCTTGATTTCTTCAGGAAAAGATTCTGTGCAGGTAGTCTTTGACCACAAATTGAGCTCAAAATTTCCATTGCTAAACAACCCATTTGTTAAATGAATTTTGCCCCATTTTACAACCTTTCTTGTCATACTTGTTAAGTGAATCACTGCAGTTGTGGTTCTGCAGTTGTTAAGTGAATCACTGCAGTTGTGACCCTAAGTTAACAGGGTTGTTAAGTGAATCTGGCTTCTCTGTTGACTTTGCTTATCAGAAGACCACAAAAGGGGACTCCGGGACACTGCACCCGCCATAAATATGAGTCAGCTGCCAAGCATCCAAATTTTGATCCCATGGCCATGGGAATGTGGCAAGAGCCATAAGTGTAAAAAATGGTCATAAGTCATTTTTTTCAGTGCTGTTGCAACTTCGAATGGTCACTAAATAAACTTGTAAATTGAAAACTACCTGTAATGCTGAAGATGATTGGAATAACAAAAGAAAAAGCAGGTGGGGATATTTAATATTAATACCGGTAGATATTCAAGGAAAAGAGAGCTTGGCTTGCCTTTTCTACAGCTCAAGATGGTCATGAATAAAATAAGAGCTTAAGGGTTCAGCAACATAAAAGCAAGTAAAATAACAGAAAAGATAACAGGAATATAAAGCTTCCACAATATGACCATCCTAGGCTTGCAATCTCTCTGTCTCTATAAAGATTGTGTGTATGTGTGTGAAGCGGCTGAATTCACTTCCACTTTGCTGGGAAAGTAAAGCTGGGTGACTGATCAGTTGCTTGTCTTGAGATACTGCAATTAGAGATCTTATAACAGAGGAAGCAAAGACTGGAACACGTATCCAGATAAAAAACATATTGGAAGGATGAAGTCACTGCAGGTGAAGTGAAAATATATTCAAAAAGTAATTGACCGTAATTTGATCAATCCATTTGCTGGGAAATTCGCTTTTTGGCTGGATTAGCTAATATTCAAGAGAAAATGCTAAAACTCATCACCAGGTGTCTCCCTGGAGCTATGCCTGTCGCACCCGCGAATTCAACAACTTGCCCAGATTCAATTAATGCTCAGGTTCATGTTTTCCCTTCCCAGAAATAACATTTTAACGTTTCTTGAGAAATAAGATTAACAGGTGAACATCATTACAGAAAGCACATCTCTTTGACACTTCAGTCAAAGGAACGTTTCGATTTGCCCTTTTTTGGTGTCAGGAAGGGAGAAAATCACTTTTTAAAGACAAGTGTTACAGTAAAGACCAATATTTTGTACCCATACACAATACAAGCCTCAGTAAGTGAGTTCTCCTCAATGAATGCAAGCTGTTGTGAAAATTGCCTTTAATTTTTCCTTAATAGCATCAGCACCTAGCAATTCTGGGAAGTCCATTATAGCAAGAAACAGAGAGAATGGGATCTCAGTAACAGAAATGTGTTTATGCTCAATTTTTCTCTATTTTCATGGAACTCTTTTAATTTGTTCTTGATTTCTTCCATTGCTGTGCTTCCTCATAGCCATTCTTCAACAAGAATGTTTTTCACCTGTATCTCTTTTCCCTAGAAAGCTTTTCCGAAAGTATTTTCCAATGGTGCTCACCTGCAGCCATAGTATTTCTGAACAACAAAGAATATTATGGCAAAAACCAACACATTTATTATGGCAACATTTTTCCTGAACTTTGGCCTACTTTATTAAACGTAGGGAGCATTCTCCTGAAAGGGGAGTATATCAAGGTAGTTTTTGCTTATCAACTGCCTCATTTAATGATTGTTCATGTTATGATCAAGTAAAAAAAACAGTTTTGCAATCCTCTTAGTTATAACTGTTGTAGTGCCTTGCAGTTATGAGATCGCTATTTGCTTGCTTCCCAACTGACTTGTGACAAACAAAGTTGGAGAATGGATGCCTCAAAGTGTTGTGGCTCGCCGGCAGCAGGTATGGACGGCTGAGGCCTCGGAGAATGAGGACTCAGATGAGAGGGCTGCGTATGATGCAGGGATGGGGCCAGGACCATCAGGGAGTGGATTGCTGCCTTCGGAGATTGTGGAGGCTGGCAGCAGTGATGAAAAAGTCTCCAAGGAGCCTGTGCCCAGTGTGCAGGCACGCAGGGTTGCTCGAAGGAAAGAGAAACTGCAGCAGCACGGGTGACTTGGGAGCAAGGCTGCAAGGTAATGGCCCCTCCCTCAAGAGATAAAAGCCAGCTGAGAAACCGGAGTTCTTTGCAGGAAGCAAAGAGGTTTTTGCACTCAAGCCTTGTGGACGTTCGGAGTATCTTGGTTGGTGTTTGGAGACTCTTTGTGTTCGAAATATTTCTTAGTAACTTTATCTAGTGTTCTTGGCAGCCTTGCACAACCTTGGCAAGGCTCGTTCTTATCAGAGACAATTAATTTGAAACAGCCTTTTATCCGGGAAGGAACAAAATTTGTAAAGAATCATTAAAAGGTTTTTCTGTTACCTCTGTTTCGTGTTTGTTTCCTTGGAACAAGGTTTAGGTCAGAACACAAAGTTGCTTTTTCAAAAGGCAACTGGACTGTTTGAGGCAACTGTGACTGACTGACTGACTGTTTCTTGGATGAGAAGCAAAATGTTGTCTTCTTCCTCAAGGAAAAACCAGTCCAGTTGCCAACTATGACCTGGTTGACTAAGAATCTCCACAGATTGAATGGTGAATGTGGAATTAAAATTCTAAAT
Organism: Bungarus multicinctus; assembly: GCA_023653725.1. Taxonomy (NCBI): domain Eukaryota; kingdom Metazoa; phylum Chordata; class Lepidosauria; order Squamata; family Elapidae; genus Bungarus; species Bungarus multicinctus. Next base: position 31,387,066 of record CM042842.1, on the reverse strand, counting down.
TGCAGTCACACGGTGTTCTCTTTTCATGACTGTAATGCATTGCTTAACAACCAATTGGGAATTAATGTTGTTAAGTCCATGACAGGTCATGTCATTTTCCACTTAGCAATGAAGTTGCTAGTTCCAGTTGTGGTCACTAAGCAAGGACTACCTGTGTTATAAGCAGTGGTGGGATTCAAATAATTTAACAACCGGCTCTCTGCCCTAATGATTTCTTCCAACAACCAGTTCACCAAACTGCTCAGAATGTTAACAACCAGTTCTGAACTGGTGAAAACTGGCTGAATCCCACTGCTGGTTATAAGGTATACAGTCAGAGGGAAATGAAATGCAAAAGGCACAAGCTATGATAGTTTACCAATAGAGAGCAGTTATTCAGCTTGTTCAGTGTAACAAATGTAGCTTTGGTGAATTGATTCAACAAAGTATAATAAGCTTTCATCCCTCCTTGTCTTAGGAAAATATTCAATAAATTCTAGTCCAATTTCACAAGGCACCATTTATTTTTGTAGCCATAGTGAAGTGGACAAATGTGTATGTGTGTGTGGGAGAATGATTATGCATGTCACATTAAAAGATGAGCAAAAGTATGAAGACCTGGTGCTGAGCATGTCGAAAGTGTGCACTTTGTGGACAATGGGGTTTCATAACACCTGCTCAGTTAAAACATCAGTTCTGCCTTCCATGTAAAGCAACATAATGTTCAATCAAATTTAATCTCAAAGAACAGCCTCTTAACCCATATTCTCAGAAACGATAAATCTGCTTTCCAGGAGACAAAAGGTTTTTCTCTCTCTCCTCTCATTTACATCCCTACCAATTGATGTTACACAATTAAAATATTCAAGTTATTTAAACCACTGGTTCTTGAGGCCATATGGTCCCCTGGGGGGCTTTGAATCTTTCAAATGGGCCACTGGTAACAGCCATCACACATAAGCTGAGGGAGTTACAGAAAAGCAAAGTCTATTACACTGCAAAATGTTGTCTTGTTGACACCAGAGAAGGCATTAGTTACTGTCCTGAGAGATACATTAATTGACTAATAAATTATCCTAAGAGTAACATGTTGCATGTAATTGTGTATTGTAAACTGCATTATTAAAATTACCATAAATAAAAGCATTCTGTTTACAAGCCAAGTATGTATCTAGTAATCTTTGACAACAGTAATGGGACCATGATGGGGGATGGAGGGATCTACCAGAGAAAAACAAGGCCAGGAGGGGGCCATGGGCAAAAAGTGATTGAGAAACACTGGTCTAAGCCACGGGTTGCCAACCTTTTGGACCTCAGGGACCACCAAACTCATAATTCTAAATCCCACGGACAAGAGACCCTGAGAAAATCCACAAAAAAGTCTGCAAGAAAATTCCCTGCCCCGTTTTCCTACCAATTGATCATTCTTTATTTGGGATCGCAGGACACCATCTTCAGCTCTGTTCTCGGGGGGGGGGGGGGGGGGGCGGGGGGGGGGGGAGACTTTTGGCTTCATGCAAGGAAAGCAGCAGAAGTCTTTCTTTTTCTCCCCCAAATTCTGCCAGAAATGAGTCTTTGTGAGACTTGTTGCGCCGTCGCAGCCTCTTGGACAGGATGCCTTGCAGGGTCCCAAAGACTCATTCTTGGCGGAGTTTGGAGGAGAGAAAGAAAGACTTTTACTGCTTTCTTTGCGTACAGCCAAAAACAGAAGAAGAAAGAAGAGGAAAGAAGCAGCCCGGTGGCCAGGCAAGGCATGTGGGGCGAGTGGGACAAGTTCCCCACCTCTGCCCTTCCACCCCCCCCCTTACTACCTTGTGTTATATGCAAGCAATGCAAGGCTTGTATTCCTGCGGACTATGTGGGTGGCGCAGCCTTGTGTTCCCATGCAGCCTGGATTAATTGCTTTGGGGGGGTGCTCTGGGGGTGACATTTCTCTGCGGACCACGAAAATTTTCTTGTGGACCATCAGTGGTCCTCAGCCCACTGGTTGGCGACCACTGGTCTAAGCAACAATTTTTCTATTTAGAGAAAGGGCAGGACAAAGAGCAATACAAAGTTAAAGCCTCTTACTTGGTTTTTTGCTCTCTTTTCTGTAAATGGTCTTTTCATATTTCTATGGCTACTTAGTGAGACAGGGCAATTTACTCATTTATTTAATTGGCATTGTAGAAACATCATGTAATTGGGCCCCTGATGGTAGTCATGCACAAACATTTGCTGACACTTTGGGTGTTGGAAAAATTAATGATGATTTAAATAAATGCTAGGCATGTGATCTTTGTGACAAAGAGGTGGGTTAATTACTATTTTTACACGCTAATATGTTGTGCTAATTAATTAGTGGGGGGTCAGTCACTGACTGAAATGAATGAAAAACCTGGCGGCAGTATTATCACGTACCCAAAATAAACATCACAAGTGAAGGTCCAAGTGAAAAGGTGAAAGATGATACATTTATTTGAATTAAAGATGCAAAAAAGCAAAAAAAGCACTTTTAATATCGCAAGTGTGAAAATGTCCTAAGATCTGAAATAACATCCACAAAAAAAAAAAAGAACATCGGCTGAATATATTAGGCTAATTGGGAAGCTTGAGAAGAAATTCAATTTTTTTCTAGCCAAATGGGAATGTAGGTTTCTATATCCTGATCTTGGATTTACATATCTTTAGAGTTCAAATAAGATAATTTAATAGCTTCATTTGAATTGATTGCAGTGAGCAGACCTCTCTTCTGAACTTGTTTGTGTATATTCGGCTACAGGGCTTTTAAGACAGTCATCTATAGCAGTGGTTGCCAATCAGTGGGCCAGGGACCACTGGTGGTCCTCAAGAAAATGTTGGTGGTCCACAGAGAAATGTCACCCCCAAAGCAATTAATCCAGACTGCGCGGAAACACAAGGCTGCGCCGCCCACATGGCCCCCCAGGAATATAAGGCTTGCGTTGCTTGCCCTGCAAACAACACGAGGTAGTGAGGGAAGGGGGGAAAAGGGCAAAGGGTGAGGAATTTGTCCCACTCACCCCACGCGCCTCACCTGGCCATCGGGCTGCTTCTTTCTGCTTCTGCTTTTGGCTGCATGCAAGGAAAGCAGCAAAAGTCTTTCTTTCATTCCCCCAAACTCCGCCAGAAATGAGTCTTTGGGACCCTGCAAGGCATCCTGCTCTAAGAGGCTGTGTCGGCACGACAGCTCTCACAACGACTCATTTCTGGCGGAGTTTGGGCGAGAGAAAGAATGACTTCTGCTGCTTCTGCTGCTTTCCTTGCATGAAGCCAAAAGTCTCCCCCCCCCCCCCCCCCCCCCCCCCCCCCGAGAATGGAGCTGGAGATGGTATCCTGCGATCCCAAATAAAGAATGATCGATTAATAGGAAAACGAGGTAGGAAATTTTCCTGCAGACTTTTTTGGGGATATTCCCAGGGTCTCTGGTCCGCGGGATTTAAAATGATGGGTATGGTGGTCCCTGAGGTCCAAAAAGTTGGCAACCCCTGATCTATAGCCATGATTTTTTGGTGCAGCACTGGCTGACTTTTTTGATCTCAAATTTGCAACATCAGCCCAAGATAGTAGCTGGATGGGAAACTAGTAGGATATGTCAAATGTCTAGGCTAGACTGGGCAGTTGAAAAAAATATCCCCCTCCAAAAAAATAAAAATAAAAGAGCAAATAACTTCTCTAAAGCTGCCAAGAAAATGGCATAGATGCTCCACGTTGTGATCAAAATGAACTTTGGGAAATATTAACTTTATAATAAAAGAGGTCCCATTAAATATAATTTATTTCTGAATAAGGGTGCATAGCTTTGTACTAAAATGGCTTGAGAGTAGTTGCACAGAGGGTTTGCCATAGTTTATATGTTTCTTTGATACTACTACTGCTTCTGATAAAACAGATTTTGTAGGGTTTGGGCAATATAATGTTTTGCAAAGGCATTTTATTTCATACACACACACGCGCGCGCACACACACACACACCTTCCATTGGATCCTATGCAGTTTACCACATATATAATAAAATATACTAATAATAATGCAGTAATATAAAATATAAACAATATATAATTGCAATAAAAATTAAAAACTAGATTTACATTGATGGCTCTGGAATCAATCTTGAAAGAGCCTCAAAAAAAAAAAAAGATCTTTCTAGAAAGCCATAAGATTGGAAGCCCTCCCTAGCTCAGAAGTTTGAATTGTTCAATGGGAGGAAAAGCTCCTATAGAGAATGCCCACATCCTCCCACTGTACTTTCTTAGTAGGTTATTTAATTGGACTGGATAGGAGGATATGATTAAAGAAATTTCTTATATATCCAAGCTGTAATCTATTTAGAGGCAGTGACCAGCACTTTGAATTACACTCCAGAACATGCTGATAGGCGATGCAACTCCTACAGCATTAATATAATACAGGAGAACCAAGATTGATGAGTAAGGCTGTGTTTCATACTAGTGGAAGTTTCCAAGTGGCCATCAAGGACAAATTCGTGCAGAATGAATTACAGTAATCTAAAAGGAAAGATGACAAGGACCTGAATAATTGTGCTTTTCTTTCCAGCTAAAACCACAATTGTTGCAGCAGCTCAAGATGAGCAAATGCTCTCCTAGTCAAGGTCTCCACCTACTTCTCTTGTAGGAACATTAGTTGAGGAAGAGGGAGACTTCAGATTGCAAGCCCATTATGATTGACTGATGGACAACTCACATTTATAAAGCTTTTGGAGCTTCTCAATCGCTCTGAATAAACTAACAGTGTAAAACAACATCAGACATAGAAAAAGGACATAAGTCTGGCTGATTAGTTATAGAAACCTCTAAGAGAGGAAACCACATCTTACCTTAGTCCAAAGCTTGGAGAAAAAGCCAAGTTTTCGGGGTTCATTTCAAGGAGAGGCAAAGGACAGGCTCCTATGTGGAGAAGGCATGTTTCCAGGTCCCATCAGATGGCATTGTTTAAATGGGACTCGGGGCATGTCAGCTGTATCTGATCTTATCCGATGGACAGAAACAATGGAAGAGATATAGTCTCTCAAATAACTAGCCCTGTGCCATGTAGCGCCCTGTAAGAAATAACTGACTTCAATTGCCCCTGGAAAACTACTAGTAAACAGTTCAACTCCCAAGTTGAGGTGTTCCATGGACATACCACAGCATGCCCATAACTTAGAGTTAGACTAACTTTATTGTCACCTTAAATATACACTAATCAGCATACATTAAAATGAAATTTCGTGGCATACAGCTCTCAAGGGGTCACAACCTCCAGTGTACACTACATAAACATGACAAAAATATAAATAAATAAAAACTATGCATATATCCACATATATTACATGACAAAGAGAAACAATAGTCTGGTTTGGATGTATGGCGAGTAAAATGAATCTTGAGAATTTACGGATGGCATAGGGAACAAAGCTGTTACAGAATTGGGCAGTCCCACTAGAAATATTTCAAAACCTCCTGCTTATGCTGCTGCTTTCTGCTTCCACTGAAGTTTCTCAGTGTAGAGTGCTGTTGTTCACATCCAAGGTCACTAAGACATGAATAACTGACAGAAGAATAATTCAGTCCAAAAACAGTTACAAATGATACACAATACGAATCTGAGCGAATGCCTTCCTCACCACAGCTGCCATTTGCCCTTTGAGAAGGAACTGAGATTCTGAAAGATCCCAAAATTGAAGTCTGTTCTATCTGGGAAAAGGCAACTCCATTCAGAACCAGACATGGCAAGTCTCTGCATCCAGAAGGCCCAGGCACTCTTACCCACCCAGCTTTGCTTACCTTTGGGCCTTCTCATCTAAATTCTCATGTTCTCCATTCATTGGGACAACATCGTCACTCAGTCATCCAGTATCAAGTTATATTGCTAAATACTGTCAGCATACTGATGATACCATATCCTGCACCAATAGGTGTGTAGGAAGTTAGCATCCACCCCTCTCCTAGAAAAATTGAAATAGCCTAGGAAATATTAAAAAGGCAGAATATTTCCCCTAAAAAGAGTAGAAACTCAAGAAGCAGAAACTCACCCCAGAAGTAGAATCTCACCCCCACCTTTGTTAATAGGTGGGCCATTAAGGCCTGGGACAGAATACTTTACATAAGAAGGAACTCAGGGTAAAGCTATAGCAATTGCCAAAAGCCCTTTTAAGGGCATAATTGCCCAGCAAGGCTAGACCAAGCCTGGAACTCAGGACAGCCTACAGAGTTGCCCCTGGGAGTCTGACAGCCAATGGGATTCATTTCTTGCACAGGAACAGGAAACACTAAGGTGGGGCCCAACAGAGGTTATATAAGGGTCTCTCAGCATCTTGGTTGGCTCTTCTTCCCTTCTCTTTTCACCTTGAAGCATGTGATCATCTTTCCTTCTCACTCTGGAGCTGCAGGCCATGTGGCCCTGTACACCATTAAATTTTCCAAGCAGCCTCCATGTTTCCAGTGTCTTTTTCCCCACTTGGAACTGAACCCAGAAGGATATTTCTTTCAACAGGTGTTTTCATTCAGCAACTGTATGTAGATATTAAACATAAGGATGAGGTTTTGAGCTTTGTGACACCTCCAATGAGAAATGGATTTCTCTATCTGAGAAAGCCATAGAGAAAAGAGAACTACTGCAACATTCTGTCTCCACCCCATCCCTAATTCCAATCCCCACACATAGTCCGGAAAGATATAATAAGTGGTGGTATTGAAAAACCGGGAAAGAACAAAGAAAATCAGGTTTGTAGATTCCTGGAATCAACAAGCTTCTGTATTAGCTACCACTCTATGTTGTTTGAGTTAAATCCTAATCCTGTTTCTTTCCATCCAGGGCCTCCAGTCATTGGTTTAGGACATTTATGGCATCTCCAATTTGCTCCAGGTTGGAGATTTACAGTTGGGAATCGTCAATGTATTTGTCAGGGTTTCGACAGATGCTCTAATTAATTCATGAGCCTCAAGCCAAGAAATCCAGTTATTAGGAGCAATATGTCGGCACTTTTCCCAAGTGCAGTCAGCTCTGCCCTACATAATTTACTGTTCACCTATGACCCTGTTTCCCCTCTCCTCCCAGGGTGTGTGATAAATCACATTTTCCAAAAGCACTTTTGTGGGCTGTAAAAACATACCTCTCCCGATGGGCTTCGTAACTTGAGACACAATCCGGAGAAAGGTATGTATAGAATGTGCTTTTGATCATAGCAACGAATTGCTCCATCAGATCTGCTCCCCTCCTTCTTATGGCAACTTGAGAGCAAGCCAGGAATGCTTTACGAGATGACAGTATTATTAATTGATTAATTTTTCACATGTTTCAACTGTGACTCATTTTCACTTTAATATTTTATTTCCCTTGGACTGGAGATCTTTCCCAGTCATTGGTGAATCCTGAAGATTTCCAAATGGAACTTCAGGATTACCAGCAATCTGGAAGGCAGTTCAGCTGAACATTTTGCTGGAACTGAGAGGTAATCAGAATGCTAGATAGGACTGCTGCTGATTGCCATTTCCTTGTCCATCTCCTTGCTTGGATTTCTGAAGAACTCCTGGAAAATAGGTTGAAGAGGTGCTTGTGGAAAACAAAGTCAAATTTCATCTCTCTAATGTGTTAAAATCAGATCTATATATCAGATGTGAAAGGATGAAGAACTATAAATAAAAGGGATTTGTTTTCTTAGCAATGAAAATGCAATAGTTTAGGTATTAAACTGAAGGTGCAATAGTTCAAGTATTACAATCTTGCCAGACAGAGAAGACTTTATCAACAGCTATAAAAATAAGTGCTATATTACATAATGTTGTTAGCAAAGTTGTTTTAAAAAGCCAGGAATCTGATTGTCTTGATGAATCTATATTTTAATGGGGAAAAGTAGCATTACTGTCCTGATGCAGTTTGGCAACACATTGCATGAATTTCAATAATTTTTCTTCCAACTAACACTATATAATTTAAGCCCTCCCCCACCTCTTTAATTACTGTTTTCTTCTTGTTCTGCACATTAGTCTTTTTTATCTGTCACTGCCTCCTGATGGAAGAAGTGACAATCTATAATTTTATTTTCTGTTTGAAACTCAGGTTCTCAACTGGCAGAGAAGACTTCGTTCCAAAGATTATTCAGGATTATAGGATGACTCATTTGTAATTCTCCTATACAAAAAAGAAGCAATGAAGTAATATTTCCAAGAAATATTTTGGAGACATTTGAAACTTTATACTCTTTGGAAAGGTGGGATATTGGGGCATCTAATCATTGTCCTCAGGACTATAATTGAAAAGATCCTTTCTTTCTTTTACATAGGTGTTTAACAGTGTGTTTAAATTCTTCTCACAAAGATCATCCGTACTATAGGATCGAATTTCCTTCTGGGTAGTGATGCAGATACAGATCAACCCTTTGACATACATACTGTGTTCTTATTAAGAAGATTATTTTTGTACATAGAAGGTTATAAGTATTCATAATTTGGACTGAATTATGAAATCCCCTAATGGCAGTGTTCTTTCTTCCTGTCTTCTTCTCTCATCTTACTTCCTGTCTTCCATAACAAAACCTTTGAGCTTTGAAACCATAAGCAATGAAAAGATCCAGAATCATTATGCCTGTGGACCCAGTAGCAAAATGAGTTCTAAAAACAAATCTCCATCGGGCACTTCCATTGGACTCTATGACTGAAATCTAAATGGGTAGGCTGTGTTGAGAGTGTTTACATTTTCCTAGGAGTTTTGTTATTTTTCATCAAAGAATTTCACCAACTGGTACAAAAACCACTACACCTACATTTTAACACATTCTGAGCCAGGTCTCTATTTTGAGTATCAGATCTAATTACAGTTGTATTTCCAAACCCAACTCCTAATTTCTATAAGGAAGAGAGGGAGGAGGCAGAGTTGGCCTATGTATTGTTTGCAGCTCCCAAGACCTTCCAAGCCAGCAGGCAAAGGTCAGGTGGAGACCATATTTTAAACTGTTTTCCTGTCCTTTTCTTTCTACACAGACTCATGTAGCTATTTGCTACTAATATGATTCAATGAACAAGGAAACAGTTATACACTTGAGGCCCATACATTTTCTCAAGTGCCCTACTACATTGATATATTCTAGCTTAGGTGTGTTGTTAACATACTCTTGGGATATGGCTTCCATGAATTTCATGAGGACTCAAAACAATTCTACCTTGTAGAAGAAGAACCCAACCAGAAGTGGTATTCAGCAGGTTCCAACCAGTTCTGGAGAACCGGTAGTGGAAATTTTGAGTAGTTCGGAGAACTGGCAAATGCCACCTCTGACTGGCCCCGCCCCCATCTATTCTCTGCCTCCTGAGTCCCAGCTGATTGGCTGGGTCTTCTTTGGTTGCCCTGCACAGGAGAACGGAGCTGGAAAGCAGGTTAGTGGGCTGTGGAGGGAATGGAGATTTTACAGTATCCTTCCCCTGCCACGGCCACCAAGTCACGCCCACCGAACCGGTAGTAAAAAAAAATTGAATCCCACCACTGAACCCAACCTTGTGAATTGAATCGTCCTTTAATTTTCTGGCCAGGGAAATGTCATAAAACCAAGACATCACTCCAGCTACTTGTTTGGCTTTTTTTTTTTAAAAAAAAATTATGCTATGTGTCCTATGGAGATTCTGCTAGTGTTGTATAACTTTAGCATGGAGCATGAGGTAAGAAAAGTACACCTGCCTAGCCAGCCAGCTTAACCCCGGTGAGCAGTAGGGTGATAGATGTCATAGTCAAATCCAATACAAATCCCTCACATCCTGTATTAGACTCTTTAAGACCTAGCATTGCTCCAAAGGATACTGAACAGCTTGCTTTCTGGGACACTGTTATCTACAAATTTTTAAAATGACATTAGTATTATTTTAGGATTAGTAGATCTCTGCTGCAAAAATCCAAATGATCACTAGATGGCAAAAGGAAGTTACTAAAAATTATCCTTTTGCTGCTTTCTTCTGGTTATCATTAATCAGATTTTTGCAGCCTACATCTGATATCCCTAAGTAGCAATAGCAATAGCACTTAGACTTATATACTGCTTTACACTGCTTTACAGCCCTCTCTAAGCGGTCTACAGAGTCAGTATATTGCCCCCAACAATTTGGGTCCTCATTTCACCCACCTTGGAAGGATGGAAGGCTGAGTCAACCTTGAGACTGCTGAGATTTGATTTGCCAAATTGCAGGCAGCTGGTTGCAGCAGAAGTAGCCTGCAGTACTGCACTTTAACCAATGCGTCACCGAGGTTCTAATGTATCTCTAAGTATCTGGATATCTGAAGATAATAGCACTTTCTTACGTGACCAGGATAAATCTGGAATTTGTCTAAATAAAAAAATGCAGAATGAAGTTAAATTTAATTTAAAATTAAGTTCAATTAAATTGAATATTAAATTAAATTTAAAATTAAAATTAAAGTGATGAAAAGGAGACCTGACAGTGAATTTGTTAATTTTATTTGCATTAAATATAGTTTAAAAAAAGATAGAGGAAGCACACAGAATATGGTTCTGGAATTCTTCCCAACCCTTAATAGCATCTTTATTCTAGGTCATGTGATTAGGAGGAACAGGAAGGGGATTTTAAGAGAGAAGCAGTGGCAGCATTCCAAAACCCTACCCAGAGGAATATACTGTATATTAGGATATTTTTCTCTCTCTCTCCTCCTATCACAGCTGGTCCATTTTCAAAGCCAAGTCTTTCTTTTGCTAGTTTTTCCTATTATGTGGAACTTGATTCTATTCTCTTCTCAGAGTTATCCTGCTTGTAAGGTTTCAGCCTCCTTATATAATTTCTTTGCAATATTCCTTTGCATTGGAAAGAATTAAAAAGAGGGGGCACACGCATGCACGCATACACAGAGAGAATCACTTAGTTAAAACCAAACATTAATTCTCACAAATTTATGTAAAACTGAAAGATCATATTTGTGAACACTAAACCAAACCTGGTAACTATATGTTAAAAAATGGAAAAGTCTTATCATATAAGGTACGTACTTCTAATTAGAATTTACCCAGTCCTAACAATTGTATCAATAAAGGAGAATAGTTGTAGCTCAGGGTTGAAATGAAGGGCCCTTGGTGCTCAACATGGACTGATGATGTTACCTAGTTTTGGTAACGAAAATGTCTGCAAGAAATCAGTGAGATGACTTTGTGCGAAATAGGCAAGAGCTGAAGAGGGCTGAAACCAGGGGTGGGATTCTACCAGTTCGGACCAATTCTATAGAACCAGCTGTTATGATTTTGTGCAGTTTGAAGAACCAGCAAATTGCGGCACTGGTTGGCCACTCCCCTCCCCTCCTGTCAGATTTCTGCTTTCTAGCTAATCTAAATCACTGTTGAACGGCTTTGCCTTCACCCAGGAGGCTTTCCTGAGGCCGGGGGGTTGGGGGGTGGGGGAGGCTGATAGTCACACAGCCAATACCTCAGCCACACATGTTCTTAAGAAAAAGCCAGCCAATCTGCAAACATCAACTCCATCAACCAATCAAGAAATGACAACACAGCCAACCTCCCCACCAGTATATATAGGGAGACAGCTGCTCAAATCACGCTTTGCTCACACAAGCACAAAGCCGAAAGCACCATGTTTCTCATATAATAAGGCCGGGCTTTATTTTCTTTTGTCCCCCCCAAAAATGGCTAGGACGTCTTTTTGGGGCTGACTTAATTTACTCCCCCACCTAGAGCGCCCCATGCGCACTCACTTCTCCACGAGGCTGCTTCTATTGGCTGATCAAAGCTCCCTGAAGGAAGAGTCTCCAGCCACTTCGGGTCGAGGCATGGCTGCCCACGTCCCCTCGCCATGAGGCAGTTTATTTTGGGCGATGGAAGCTCACCAGCCACTTCGATCGGCAGGTAGGAGTCGCTTCGTGACAAGGGGAGTGTGCATGGGCGCTCGTCCCGAGGCCGCTTCTATCGGGCGATCGAAGTGGCTGGTGACTCTGCCTTCGGGGAGCTTCTATCGCCTGATGTTCGATCGGGGTATTCTAGCCTAGGCTACCTGCAGGGCACTCCTAAGATAAGTTTTCTCCCCCCCCACCCTTCCCCCCATTTCTCTTCACCTCATGTACCTTAGTTCTAATGAATGATGTGAGAAATGGCGGGGAAATGCATGGTTTAAATAGGCCTAAATTTTGGGGGCGGGGCTTAATTTCACCTCATATCTAGAAATTATGCTGGGCCTTCCTATTGGTGGAGGCCGTATTGTTGGAGAAACACTGTATGTATATATATACATACACAATATTTACAATATTTACATATAAGCCATGCCCAGACAGTCACATGACCACCAAGCCACACCCACAAATTAGGCCATGCCCACAGAACCAGTTGTTAAGAAATTTGAATCCCACCCCTGACTGAAATCTTGATTAAATGCTCAGAAACAGGATAGCAATTGGAAAAAAAACTCTCTGGATCATTGGATGCAAGAGGAAAGGGATGTAAAGCAAAATCCAGCTTGCAGGATTTTGTTGTTTTAGCTAGCTGGTCTATAGTAATTCTAGCCTTCCTGTGCAATCTGTTTCCTCATCTGATCCACTCTGAAGGGCTGATAGTAACATGCCTCCTGGTTGTTTAGTAATCCTGTCAGGGTTTCCATGTTATATATTTTACTGCTTTTTTAGGTCATAACATACCACAGGCATTGTTATATAAGCCATTTTTTGGAAACCTATTTTATGCACTCTAAAACAATCACACTGGCTCAGAATTCTGGGAATGGTAGCCCAACCTATCTCAGCATCCGATGCCTTATACAAAGAGCCAGGTAACCATAGAGCACCTTCATTTTCTAGTCCCATCACATTCTTAAATGAGGCCAGGTGCTTCTGTTTTCAAACTCACGAGCCTATTAAAATAGCTTTCAGTTGAGAAAAGTCTCAAACTGACACCACATTGTGAGCGCTGCAGGCTAGAGACAATTTAAGCTACTTACAGATGTAAATGACATCTGCATTTCTTCCTTCTGCAGTGCAGCCACACACCAGTAATGTTTCCTCAGCTCATTAGTTAGGAGAATCATTAAGGTGTCTATATTTGCAGAGAGATGTCATGTCTGTTTCTTGGACTACTCCTTTCTGTTTCCATAGGGACTCTGAAAATCAAAGCGGATCCCTTTTTAAAAAGAGACATCTCTCAATATTTCAACACAAATTATGCTGTGATGTGCCTTATAATTCAAGTATTTCCTATCCCTGGAGGTGTCTAATGTAGATCTAATTTGTAACGAACTATAATGTAATTATAATGGTTGTGGTTTCATGGATACACCTTCTTAAAATCCTTAATATTTCCCCTTGATCCAGCAAGGAAAATGCATACCTAACAGGGTGATTTTTTTTCCCGTTTGCCAGCTACACCTATCAAAGAGATGGAAGCTTGCTATCACATTTACAGAGGAAAACTGGGGAGGAGGGGAGGAGAGAAATACTTACCACAACTAAAGCAAAAGTCTTCAAAGACAAAGAATGGGGGGGGGGGGGGAATCCTCCTTCTTTGAGTAGTCTGAGCCATACATTTTAACAACTGCAACAACAACAACAAACATTTGGGGCAGAAAAATGGAGAGGGCAATATAATCCTCTCTACCAATGGGCCTGCTTGTGCCTCTAAGACAGGGGTGTCAAACTCAAGGCCCGAGGGCCAAATCCAGCCTGCCAGGTGCTTAGATCTGATCCTCAGGACTTTCCTGGAAACAGTGAAGGACTGCCCCACGGTGCCTCTGCCAGCAAAAATGGAGCTCAGGAACGCTGCATGCAGCCCTCCCGAGCTCCATTTTCACTGGCAGAGCGCTGGAGGAGGCCGTCACCACAAAAGCCTGGGAGGGGTGCCCCCAATACGAGAGACCACGCCTACCCTGGCCATGCCCACCCAGCCCCCTGAGGTCAAACACAACCCTGATGCAGCCCTCAACGAAAATGCCTGCTTTACACCCCTGCTCTAAGAAGCTCTTAGTGTCACATTTTTAATGAAATGTTATAGAAATTTTCGTCTTGTTGGAGAAATTGAATGAAAGGGTCTCTTCTCTGAAGAAGAAATGGCCTTCTTCTTTGTCCAAAAGAACATTTTAGGATTAATGGACCTGAAACAAGAAACTTGGAAAACTGATCTGGGATCTGCAGTCATCTTTTACAAACACACACTTCTTAATAAATACGTAATTTGTAATGACTGATAATTATTACATCAGTAATAACATGAATTATATAATTCATGCTAGTTCTCACTCTATCTATACACTTGCACACATATTTGATTATAATAATAAAATCTAACTAAGTTTAAAGATAGAAAAAGAATTCAAAAACAATAAAAAAATCAAGAAAAAAAAACAAAAAATAAGAATGTAATAAAGAAAAAATAAACATATAAAATGACGTTCAACCTTCAAATTTAGTAACTCTTTACCCCCCCCCCCTAAGGTTACAAGCATTTATCTCTTTATTCCAAATCCCATCTCTTATCTATAAACAAATAAATAAAACATAATCTTCAGTCCTGGTTTCAGCAGAAAGTCCATAAAAAGTTGCCAAAAGTGACAACATACCTCAAATAAACCAGCTTTACTGATTTTCTTTTACTTTTAACAGTCTTAACCTTTACTTCAATATTGTCATGATATTTCATTTCTCTTCATTTCTTCTTTATCCTATTGCATATAATTCTTCAAGGCTTTAACAAACCTCTTTGGTAGATCCAATTGGAAAAAATTTATCTGAGTCACTCTTTTGGTTTATCATTTATATTTCTCTTTTACATTTTAAAACCTCAACCAATTTTGTTTGTAATCAAAGAAAAAAATTTTTCTAAGTCATTCTCTTGATTTGTCAGTTGGAAATTCACTTTCAATACCATCTCTATCTTGTCAGATAAAATTTGTTCTACATCTGTCATTACTTCAATAATATCTTTGGACATAGTCTGTCCATAGAAGCAGACATCATTAGGGAAATTGTTGATGTTATGGCTACCATTTGCTGATTCCATTGTTTAAAAGCGTCCTTCAGGATTTTTGTTGTTATAATGTTTTGCATCATATTGTAGCCTTGTATATTCTTCCTCTACCTAGAAGTCTTTATTCCCCTCTAATGTCCAGTTTCCAAAATTGTGAAATTGCTTATCTTAGTTATGCATTATAATAACCAAAACAGGATGTAGTTCTCATGAAAAATGGCTTGTTCTTTTCAGGTAATCCTTGACTTACAACCAGGGGTGGGATTCAAAATCCCAGTAACCGGTTCTCTGCCCAGTTGCAGGGTGGGCGTGGTGGGCGTGGCCTACTGGAACTTCCAGTTCTGCCATTTTTCACCTTCCCCAGAATCCGGAGGCTTCCCTTGGGCCTCTGGGAGGGTAAAAATGGCCTCCCCTGGGCTCCGGAAGGCCTCCGGAAGCCAGAAACAGGCCAGTTTCCTGACTTTTGGAACTTCTGGTTCGACCCATTTTTCGCCCTCCAGAGCCTCTGCACGGATCCTGCACTTACCTGCATCCAAAACAGGCTGCGTGGAGACTCCTGGAAGGGGTGGGGTGGGCGTGGCTAGCCAGTTGGTTCAACGACCGGTTCAGTGAACCAGATGGAAATTTAACATCTGGTTCGCATGAACCGGGCCAAACTGGCTGAATCCGACCTTTCCTTACAACTATTTATTCACATATGCAAGTAGCTGGGGAGACTTAGTCCAGCTACTTGCAACTTTCTCTGCCAGCTTTCCCAGGAAGCCAATGGAGAAAAGTCAGGAAAAGTTGCAAGTAGCTGGGATACGTGTCCCTCACTTGCATATCTTCCCCCAACCCATCTGCACTAAATGCCACATCAGTCACTTGTGCACCCTTATATGTCTTCCTAAAACTGCACCATACCTCTTGTGCACCCTTACTTTGGTTGTAGGAAGCTGGTAGGAAGTCATCTTGCCTAATTACCATGGCATTTGGTTAACAGTGACAATCGGGAATGGATGGATTGTCATCACTAAGTGATGCAGCTACAATTTATGACTGCATAAATGACCATCATAAATTGTTGCTTTGTGGTGTTAATTGTAGTCATAAGTCAAGGACTGCCTGTATAATTAATTCCAAAATCTTAATGTAAAAGATTCAATATTCCGATTTTATCTGGACCCTCTGTCCATTTACCATTTTCTAAAATAAAAAATAGTATTTAGTTTTTGCTGATTTCAGATTCTATCTCTCCCTACCCCCCTCACACTCTCTGACTCTGTCTCTCTCTGTGTGTGCCTCTCTCTCGGTGTCTCTCTGTGTCTCTCTGTCTCTTTTTCTCTCATACACATACATATATATGTTATATTTTCATACTGCTTCACAATACTTTACAGCCCTATCTCTACATATAGATATATTGTTCAGATTGAAGGCAGAATTATTTGGTGCTTTTAAATTTGTCTTTCCTAAGATCTCAAATAGTTTAGAAGTAGTTAATGAGCAATTTCTGAAAGTGTATATTTATTTATTTATTTATTTATTTATTTATTTATTCATTCATTCATTCATTCATTCATTCATTCATTCATTCATTCTTTTAAACTTATATACCACCCTTTTTCCCTGACAGGACTCAGGGTAGTGTACAGCTGATAAAAATGCAACAACAATACAAAATTAAAATCAATTAAAAATCAGATATAATGGCTGAAAGGTAAAAACATATAAAAAGGAATTAAACAGACTAAAAACCAGATAAAACCAGATTAGAAACCCTAAAAGAACCCTAGGCCAGACCGGCTTGGCGAAATAGATGAGTTTTCACCGCCCGCCGGAAGGTCAGGAGATCAGGGATGGTCCTCATCTCCAGGGGTAATTCGTTCCAGAGGGTTGGTAAACCTCGTGTCCTTTAAAAGTCTCCATTAAGGTTGTAAACAAGATGGTTAATCCGGTTGTCTCCCAGTGCTGAATCTTGCAGAAAACCTCTGTGCGGTGGTCTCCTCATGAGGAGAAGCTGTCTAGAGAACATATGGGAAAATCTCCCATCCTCTCTTTATCCAAGAGCTTCCAAGGAACCAGTATACTTACCTGTAACTTCACTTTCAAAGAACCATCTTCAATTGACCATATTTTTCCTGGAACTCCTGCAGTCATCTTAAACTGCAACTTTTTAAGTGATGGTTTAAGTATCCCCAACATTTATCCTTTCTCTCTAAAATAAAAACCCTGAACACTCAGAAAATGGTGGTTTCTTCTTTAAGCTATGTATAGCTCTCTTACTATTTAAAGAACATTTCTCAGTTTCTGGATTCAAAAAGGAGATGAATCACAAGCAGCTTCCAATCTGCTGCTCAATTGGTCTTAGTTCCTACTCGTCATGAACCAGGTTTGCATAGATACCATTAGATCTATGGATGCATTTGGAAAAAGAAGCCTTCCTATGAACTTGCAAGATATGATATTCACTGAGTTGGACTTCACTATTCCTGCCAAAAATCTCATCTTGATATAAGGGAAGGGGAGGCAAAGAGAAAAAGATTCATGTGGACAAAATGGAAGCTTCATATTTTACAACTCTCTTTTTTTGTTTTAAAGAAAGAAAAAAGTACACGATTCTATGTTCAATTCTGGGTGTTGATTTTGTTTTTACAGTGTGGGACACTTGTGTCAATAGCTCTGATTTGATTATCTTGGTTTCGAATTAAAAAGACCAATGGTATGAACACTCTTATGTCTTTTAGGACTGGTGCAGATTCCAATGCCTTTTAGCCTGGGGCTTATTATTTAAAAATAACAAAGAGCCAAGTCCTTAATATTGATGCCTTTGATGCCCTTTTGAGAAAATGAAGCAAAAACTGAGGATGCTTACAATTTAATCAAAAATTTCCCCTTTTTATTAAATAATTTTTAATATTTTATTAGCAACGTTCTATTATAATTCAATAGAACTCATAAAGCCTAACAAACAAGTATGATCTTAACGTTTCACCTTGCCAATTAAAATCAGCACTCCATTAAATTAATCTTTCAAATTTGATTAAGCCACCAATTAGCCAGTTAACCTTGCAGTCTGAATGATTACCCTTGTCATCAAAGTATATGTAATGAGGGAAACCAGAGTAGTTAGGGAGTAGTACCCTTAACTGTTAGAAAAGAGTTCAAGGTGGATTCATAACTGTGGTAGCCATGGCCAGAAGGACTTTTGCACAGCTTCCAGTTGTGTGCCAGTTGTGCCTCTTCCTGGAATGGGATGCTCTGTTCTGTCATTCATGCTCCTGTCATCTTTCAAATGGATTACTATAATGCAGTCTTCCTGGAGCTGCTCTCAAAGAACATCTGGAACAAAATGCAGTAGTAGCATGGGCAATTATGTGAGGGATACTTTAGGGACCACCCCCTTCCCAGTTTCATCTATGTAACTCATCAGGTGTGGTAAGAGAAACATACAGTGGGTCCCATCCAGTGGTGGTATTCAATTTTTTTTACTACCAGTTCTGTGGGTGTGGCATGGCATGGTGGATGTGGCTTGGTGGGCATGGCAGGGGAAAAATACTGTAAAATCCCCATTCCCTCCCTACCCCACTAACCTGCTTTCCAGCTCCGTTCTCCTGTGCAGGGCAACAAAAGAAGACCCAGCTGATCAGCTGGGACTCCGATCAGCTGGGACTTGGGAGGCAGCGAATAGATGGGGACAGGGCCAACCAGAGGTAGCATTTACCGATTGTCTGAACTACTCAAAATTTCCACTATAGGTTCTCCAGAACCTATCAGAACTGGCTGAATACCACCTCTGGTCCCATCAAATTCTTATCTGGTAGGCCCAGAAATACACCTTTTCTGCTGTGGTAGTTGCCCTTTGAAACATTATTGTCCTAAAGTTTAGATTAGCAGTAGTAGCCACATCTTTGCCAAATCTCAATCCCATGAGAACTATGGGTTCTGGATTTTAAACTCATCATGTAAGCTAGCCCACTTGAGGTACATTGATTCCAATATTGCCTTATGATGCACCATTTCGCCCAATCAAACACCCATGAGAATTTTAGTAATAGATAAGTCTCTTTACTTGTTATTCTGGCCGAGTACTTGAAGGGCACTTAGCAAAGATCATGACCCTGGTTTAGATTAAAGCCTGTTCACATTGCTCCCAGGTTTTGTTTCAAAGCCACCAATCTCAGAGCAATCTATTTCTCCAATGGGAATTGTCCCTGGTCCTGAATATTGTGGATGCACTATACAGAATACACCAGGAGTCATATTGTATGGGAAAGGGAATATGGCCTATACAGAAAGTGCACAGTAATCCAAACTAAAGACCATGTTTTATTTAAACTTCATCAACAATTTAAAATACAATTATTCTCCCTCATCCACTTTCCCCCATTCTTTCAATTTACTGAAAATCTGTGGCTGCTTTAAAAAAAAAAAAAGCAGATCATACGTACACCTCTCACACATATAAGCCTAGGACAGCATGATCCCTGGCCATAGGCTGTTTACTTACTATGCACATCATTTTCCCCACCTGTCCTTGTTTGATCAAGATCAATTCACTTTAGTCTTCGCTCAGGTCTGGCAGGTTTCAAGCCTGATATGAAACATTGTATTCAATCCAATAAAACAAAAACTTGATTGAATACTAGTAAATGGTGCTCTTTAAATGTATCCTGTTTGCCACTTGATGTCTCTCCGTTTCCTTGGAACATCTTGTACTCCCTCCTCCCCCCATTGATAATGTTGATCCCTCTGGGTAGTTGCTGCCCTGGTTTCCAAAATAACAAATTCACAGATATAATTAAGCCGGCACATAACGATGCTCACTTAGAAAAAATTCCCGTCTCTTCTCTTCCTCTTAAACACCATGTTCTTTTCAGTCCTTGGCTGTCACTTTGACATGTTACCATTTTCGAATGAGATAGTCTTGTCTTCTTGTTTACAGCACATTGCAAAATAACTGGTGGTTATATTTTTAACAAGCGAGGTTGAGAACATGGCACACCTCTTCCAAATTGTTAGTAATTGTGGGATGTCATGGTTGCTAATTGATCAAGTATTGTTTGGAAATGTAAAAAGTCTTTTGCTTCAGCTCTGTTCCATAGAAACAAAATATTGACCTGCATTGTTTTCTAACTCCACCTCCCCAAATCTCATTTGAGAGCCAGAGCTAAACCTTGTTAAATGAGAAGCTTACATCTATTTTGAAAATAATCCTAGAATAGATGGATAACCTATAGCAAAGGATATCAAACTCACATCATCACAGCGGTGTCATGTGATGTAGAGGAACTTTTTCCTTCTTCACTAAACCGGGTGTGGGCGTGGCCAGCACGTGATGGGTCTGGAGTTTGACAGCCTTGACCTACAGTCTCCAAATATTGAACGGCAATTCCTGTTCTCCCGCCCCATTGGTCACATTATTTTAAGTTCATATGAGTTGAAGCTTAATGTCTGGCAGCTGCACATTACCTACCACTCCCTTAAAGTATAAGTAAGGAAATAGTAAGCAGTGAGCCAGATGAGTTCCTCTCCCCATCCAGCCTAGGAATGCTCAGAAAATGTCCAAGCTTTAAGGTTTTAAATGTCACTAAGGCCCACTCTAGGAATTTAAATTTTAAATTAATCAAAAATAAATTTCTGAAGCAGCCCACAATCTTCTTTCCCATTTAAAGGATCCACAAAATCCACTACTTTCATCCAACTGGAACATTATTTATTTATTTGTTTATTTATTTATTCATTCATTCATTCAATATGCTGACCTTACTGGTAAGATAACTCTGGGTTGCTTACAAAATATAAAAAGATAAATATAGAAACAATTACAATGCTATATAAAAACAACAATCATGGATGGCATGGGGATGAGAACTTCTTTCTGTCGACCATTTCCAGGGATGAGCTCCACGCTTGGGGCCTCAAGTGAACTGGCAAAATCAGGTTGTGATACCTTTCTGGAAGGCCAAAAGGGTGGGGGCACTTCTCACTTCCAGTGGTAGAATGTTTCACAGGGCCACAGTGGAATAGGCTCTTCCCCTTGACCCCACCAGATGGAATTCCTGGGCCAGTGGGATCCATAGCAAACCCTTTTGCTGGAGTGAATGGGGCAAGCCAATCCCATTGGAGCAAGACTGTTTCACAGATACTCTGGGCCATAGTCTTTGCTGCTTTTTGTTGGGCATGCAACATCCCAAAGGACCAAAGCTTCACTGCATTGCATCATTTCCTTGCCTTCCTGCAAATGCTGCTGCTTTGCATGAATAGCCCAGAAATCTGTTTCCATGTTGCAACTCTGTCTTAGGACAAAAATATGTAGGATTTTTTTTAAAAAAGGTGAAAAATGGAAGAGAGGTGTGTGTCATTTCAAAGTATATCCTTCAAAGGACATTTTAAAAATCATGCTGGTAAATGCAGGATTTTAGTAGGCCAAAGTAAATTATTTTTCCTTAAACATCCTGAATTGGAAATGAAACATGCTGCATTAGATGACTCTATAGAGCAGGGGTGTCCAACTGCATCACGTGCAGACTATGCCGACCCCAGCTCTGCAAAGGGAAAAAAAAAAATCACAATATGTCACGTGATGACAACATGACACTGCAAGTTTGACAACTGTGCTATAGAGCTACCCTGGCACACTAGATGTTACATGGCCCTGTGTTTTTTCAAGTTTGGGGAAAAAGAAGGTAGACTGGAAAATACTGAGGAGGAGTGGGCAGAAACAATTATCCAGAAAACGTTGGACAGAGGAAGAACTGAACTGGGTTTTCAATCCTAGAAAGGATTGAAGAGTTAAATAACTGGGGAAGCGTTTATGGAAGCCCTCAAAGAATAGCTGGTCCTGAAACTATGGACTTTTCTCTTCCTTCCTGCCCCTTTCCTGCCTAGCAATTATTGGTGTTGTTGAGTCACTTCAACTCTTTGTGACCTAGTAGGCAACAGCATTCCATCCAGATCCTTTGAGTTGTCATAAACAAATGTTTTTGTCATCATTGACAGTATACTGCCATCTTGCCTTCTATTCTGTTAGCCTCTTTAATTTTATTTAGAGAACCTTTCTATGGGTGCAGACTAAAACTTTTTTTTTTTAATTGCTCTGGGAAAACATTTCATTTGGAGCAGCAGGGGAGTTACTGCAGCATCCTAACAACCAGTTCTATAGAACCAGTCTGAACCGATAGAATCCCACCCCTGCTTCAGGTTCTAATTTCTGTTTATAGATCCTGTTTGGAACTTTGGTTGGGTAGAATATGCAATGAAAAAGTGCAAATAAAGAAAAGTATTAGCATTTTCCTTCCTGCAAATCATCTCTCTGCTTATTGCAAAAGGAAAGCAATTCTCCAGATATATAAATTAATGTAGGTGTAATTGATTGTGTGGAAGGCAACACAATGAATAAGCAGATTATTCCAGGCAGCTGAACTGACTTAGCTTTTAGCATGAATATGTAAGGGACAGAAAGCATTAAAAAGGTAAAAAAAGAAAAGAAATATTGTATTTTCCCCTTCTTTTTGACAATCATCAAAGCATTTGCTGATCTTTTTCTCTTAGAGATACAGTATTAAGGGCAAATTAGGATGTTTGTGGGCTGGTGAGTTCCACTAACTGGGATGGTCATTATGTTTTTACAAAGGAAGTGGAAATCCTGAGTATTCAAGGATACTAACTTAGAGAGCAAGAGTCTCTAAGCTAGATACCCCTTGTTAGAAGTTGGATGGAAATATAAACTCCACAGGAGCACAAAAGAGAGAGGAAAAGGAATGTGGGAATTAGTTAAAATGGAAATAAATTTCTACAAAAATGTTGACATTTTTGCTAAACAGACTGCTGAGCTTGATCATCCATTTATTTGAATTCACAGGCTGAATTTCATTTTGCTTTTGTATGAAAAATATCCTGAAGCGATGCTTTCAAATTAAAGCATCTGAGATTAGAAGACATAATAAAAATAGAAATATCCTTATCAGCTTTTATAATGTGCAGCAAGTGGGCTTGATAAATTATCTCTTCTAGAGGCAACCTTTTCTGATCCTTTCTTCTTCTGCTAGCCCTTTCATATACACAAAACCGAACGTAGCTATTTATAAATAAGTAGTCATACATGCCGTTTAAGCCACAAGAACATGGTCTTGATCCTGAAATGAAATTCTATCATTATATTTAATAATGGAACCCAAGCATCCAATATATATGCTGAGAAGGGCTCCATTTTAAGCAGAAGATTTGAATTCCATTCCCACTAGATAATCTACTCATTGTATCATCATTTACAGCAGGGATGTCAAACTCATGTCATTATGTCGGCATTACACGACATTTTCCCCCTTCGTGGCCAGAGCATGACGCATCCGGCCCACAGGCCGCAAGTTTGACAACCCTGATTTACAAGTATTTACTGAAACATAGTTCTGCTGGCAGAAGAAGGACTTGGCTCATTAGCTGAGCTACAAATATTTGTGCATTGCACATAGCAGGGGTCCCTAATTTGTGGGCTGCTGCTCACTAGTGGGCCATGAGGGGATTATAAGTGGGCCACGGAAATAGCCAACTAGCACATGTGTGCACACACATGTATCCTCACTTGCATGAGCAGCAGGTGAGCACATGCATGCATGCTCCATTTGCGTGAGCGGCAGGTGCACATGCATGCTGCTTGTGCAAGTGGAGCTGTGTGCGTGTGAATACACCTTTGGACACTCATGCAAAACCATTCCCTCTCCCCACTGTTCCGCAAAGCCGGAAACGTTGGGGAACTCTGGCATATAGCACTTACACTGCTTCAAGATCAGCTCTGGGTTACCACAATCCAACTTTACTGATTGATTGATTGATTGATTGATTGCATTTATATTGCTGCCGATTCACCCATGGCTACTCAAGTCAGCTTACAGAATATAAAACCACATTTAAAACAATAGCAACTAACAAAATGAATCAAATAAATTAATATAGTACAATATAACAAAATCACTCCCCACCTCAGCAACAGCAGATCACACAAGCCGTTTAATGGGCTCCATCCCACTCTGGGTTCCCCGGGCCTGCTGGCAGAACCAGGTCTTCAGCACCTTCTGGAAAAGTATTAGAGTGGGGGCTGTTCTAATCTGTGGGGGAATGATATTCTTGTTCTGACCCAAACTCTTTTCTAATAAAACAAACACGAACCAAAGGGAACAGAAACCTTTTAATGATTCTTACAAATCCCTGGTTAAAAAGTTGCTGCAAACTAATTAACTTTGATAAGCACAAGTCTCGCCAAAACTGTGCGAGGCTGCCAAGAATAACAGATAAGAAGTATTTTACAACACAAGAATCTTCAAATACCAACTAAGATACTGCAATGTCCACGAGGCTGGAGTTTCAAAATGTTTTTGCTTCCTACAAAGAGCATCTGATTCACAGCTGGCTTTTATCTTCTTGAAGGAGGGGCCATTACTTTGCAGGCTTACTCCCAAGTTGTCCATGTTGCGGCAGCTGTTCTTTCCTATGAGCAGCCCTGTGCCCACACACACTTGGCACAGGCTCCTCGGGAACCTCCTCATCACTGCTGCCAGCCCCCACAATCTCTGAAGGCAGCAGTCCACCCTCTAATGGTCCTGGCCCTTCATCTGAGTCCTTGCTCTCTTCAGCTGTCTGTACCTGCTGCTGGCTAACCACAACAATTCCAGAGAGAGAGAGCCACCATGGAGAAGGCTCTTCTTCTGGGTCCCACCAAGTATATCTCCCTTGGAGATGGGACCTGCAACATTCCCTGCCTCCCCACTCTGATGGGTCAGGTAGATGTGACCGGCAAGAGACGGTACCTCAGATAACCTGGTCCCAAGCCATGAAGGCCTTTAAAGGTGACAACTAGCACCTTGAATTGTAGCCAGAAGCAAATTGGCAATCAATGCACTCCTGCAGGAGAGGTGATACATGTGCACACTAGGGTCTGCACAAAACCATGCGGGCCACTTTATTTTGCACCGGCATTATTGCCCTTACTTGGGAGCAAAGTTGAGATATTTTGGCTCAACTGGCATGTAGCTAATTTAAAGGATTTGGAATGAAAGTGGTAGTGCAGAACTCCTGGAAGTGCCCGAACTCCTTCCCAAACATGTTAACCAGCTAAAGCAGATGTTTCTTTTGGTTCTGTTTTTACAAGCTTTTGTATTATAACAGCCCAGGAGCACCATTCTGTTTCTACTTCCACATACTATCATTAGGTTTTTCCTCAGCAGGGTGGATTAGTAATAATTAAATAGGTACAAAAAACCCCAGGAACTTCCTATTATTTTATTTTAGAAAAACTAATGATCATGACAAAAGAATTCATGTGACTGCTGTATATCAAATACAAATTCAACAAGAGTGTTCAAAGTCCTTGCTTCTCTTTCTCCTTCCTGATTTACATAAGGAGTTAGAAGCAATTATTTTGGGAGCAGGAGATAAACATTTTAATCAGTTCCTTGTTTTGTTAACCAGATAAAATATTTATCTATTTATGTTTGATCATGTGAAAACTAATTTTCACCTCAATCTATGGTGTTTATTTGATTCCTTAATGCTAATTTTTAAAGTATCCGAAATGACCATGGTCATACAGCTATTTGGTGGGCATTAGAAAACTTTTGTAAAATAAACTTCAAAATATTGTCTGAAGTTCTTTTTGGTATCCATTGTAGCACTTAAAACTATTAGCAAAAACCACTTGATACTATGGTTTTCTCATTCCTGGTTCTCCCAAAGTGCCAATATACAGCACTACAAATAAGTCAGGAAGCAGCAATAATATATCACCTGCATGATATATTACTGCACACATCAAAACAACTGCTGGCATAAAAATGGAATATTAAAAGCAAAATATACCCACACTTAAGAAAATTGTACTACTTTGGTCTTTTAAAAGAAGCAAAATTTTCCATTGTCTGAAAAATGGTAGAAAGAAGCATGGAGAAAATAAAGGATAATAATAACAATTTGATGACAACATTTGCCAAAGAGCTTGTATAATGTGCAAAACAACTTTTGGCTATTGCAGATTTAGAACATAGTATGGGAACTTAGGTAACATCAACAAATAATCCTTTAAAATTTCTGTTGCACAGGGCATCCATAAAACAAACAGGAACACATTACCCTGTAACAGGTGGTTCAGAAGGCCTATTTCACTACTTCACTATGTTTGTATTGATTTTATTGAGATCTTTACAGCTAGATTATATCGGGTTAAAAGCCCAACTTATTTTGAATTTATGTTAGATCCAATATATACACATGGATGTAATGCTGATAGATCATTTAGTTTTGGAAAAGATTTCAGCAAGAAAATAAAGTTGATGTTTGGGTGTGAGAGAAAGAAAAAGAAAGTTACTGTTATTCTACATTCTAAATTCTGTGTGATATTCTCCCTATCACTAATGGCTCCATACTAATGTAAGCATGCACTTAATCTCCTTTGCAAGATGACAAAATTGCTATGTAAAGTAAGAAAAAGGCAGATGTAGAAAATAATCCTTGGTCTTGACTGATTCCTTTGCTTTTTTTCTCCCCAGTAAAAATGGATAATGGAGCCACCGTGTCCCTATAAAAAAGGATACTGGGTTAATAATACTCTCAGTTGTACACGTTATATAATTTGTGGCTTAAACTGTCTTTTTTTTTAAAAAAAGTAGATCCCTGAACAATACGTGTAGAAGTACAGATAGTCCTTGACTTACAACAATTAGTTTAGTGATTGTTTGAAGTTACAGTGGCAGTGACTAATGACTATTCTTCACACTTATGACCATTGCAGCATCCCCATAGTCACGTGATCAAAATTCAGATGCTTGGCAGCTGACTGTCATTTATGATGGTTGTAATCTCCCAGGGTCATGTGATCTCCTTTTGCGACTTTCTGACAAGCGAAGTCAATGGGGAAGCCAGGTTCACTTAACAACCATGTTACTAACTTAACAACTGCAATGATTCACTTAACAACTCTGGCAAGAAAGTCATAAAATGGGGCAAAATACACTTGACAAATGTCTCACTGAGCAACAGAAATTTGGGGCTTAATTGTAGTCATAACTCGGGGACTGCTTCAATAGTGGGATTCAAATTTTTTACTACCGGTTCTGTGGGCATGGCTTGGTGGGTGTGGAAGGGGAAGAATACTGTAAAATCTCCAGTCAGAGGTGGTATTTGCTGGTTCTCCAAACTACTCAAAATTTCCGCTACTGGTTCTCCAGAACTGATCAGAATCTGCTGAATACCACCTCTGGACTACTTGTATATGACTGGTTCAAGATTTTTAGTGCTTTTGGGTGGAGTTAAAGATGTAAAGGACCAAGAGGGGTATCATTGCAAAATGTGAATGTGAATATTTTGTGTCTCCATTGAGAGTTCTTAAATTCACTCTCAATTTATATGACCGTTGAAGTGGGGCCTGTGTTTAACTATGGTTACTTAATAACAGCACATGAGGACAGTAGAATATCTGTTGTGTCAATTATATACTTATTTTATTATCTCCTTTGACTTGCAATGCATTACTTGTCCCAAATCAGGGCTGTCAAAATCACGGCCCGCGGGTCATCACAAGATAGCCATGCCCAGTTTAATGAAGGGAAAAAAACTCATGATACATCATGTGATGTCACCATGATGATGCGAGTTTGACACCCTTGTCCTAAATCCTATCATGGAATCTAATTTGGAGATGTTTAGATGATTGAGTCATAGTTTAGGAAAAGATATGTTAGTCGTGTAGCTTAATTTCTACTTCTGTTTGCATCAGATTGTTTGACCGAATATCAGGTCCAGGTAGAATTTCAACTGAGTGATTATTTCTCTCTCACTTCTTTCTTTCTTTTCATTATTTCCTAGAGATCAGGGCAGTTAACTTGTCAAGGCTTTTCTCAGACCTGACATTGCACCATAGTTGTGGTTTATCTCCATATTCCAGTTGATATGCTGTGACTAGTAGAATAATAGGAACTTTATAGGCCTTTGACATGACCAGTTTTGTTATGAAAACATTGATAGTGTTTATGTTATCAATTGACTTACAAATGTAAAGCTTATAAATATAGAAGCAAATATACATCAAGATATGCCGTCTTTTAGAATAGCAACACTTTCTCCTAAAAAAAAAAAAAAAGAACAGCTCTAGGACCCTTCAGACAGCTTTGAAAATAGATATTTTCTTTTCCAGCTGATTATGGTACCATTTTCTCAACTCAAGCACATACATAAAGGTACAATATTGCTTTTTGTTTCTGTCCCTAAAATACCTAGTAGCTGCCAGCTTTCAAAAGCCATTAACTAGGCAGTCTATTTTGGGGTGAACTGTATTCTCAGGACATCTACTTCAAACACTGGTCAGTATGATAAAGCTTTCTTTTGTCAAATAAAAAGACTTTATTAGTCTCAAAGCTCTATAATAAAATTAATGATGGTAATCTGTCAAAAGAAGCTTCAGAGATACAGAACATGTTCACTCAACCAGATAGTGATATTATAACAAATTCCAAAGATAAACGATAGTAAAATGTGGGCTTTCTTTTAATAAAACATTTTCTTTCCTTTTTGAATATCTTGGAGGCAAATTTCTTATTACATTTTATTTATTGTCCCACAGGCATTTTCACCCACTCAGATTGACTCAGAACTCTAAGATTTCAGCTGTATTTTTAAGAAGAATGTTGCTGTTTTTTTCCCCATTATGTATCATTGCTGTTGTTGTTTTTCCAGAAAACAAATAATGGCTTACAGCACAAACTAGAATGTGGATTAGGAAAAATCAGGGATGCAGTTTATTTCTCTGTTAAGAGGAATGGATTTGAAAGTTTTTTGTTGCTCTGGGAACTTTGTAGATCAGTTGGTTGGATGCCGTTTTATTTTATTTTATTTGGCTTTTATTAGACAATAAAAGGTGAGCATTTATTGGCTTATGGCATTTCCTGCATGTTCTTAAAGCTTTCAGATTTCAGCAGTGAGTTGACTAAAGATTGCTGTCAAAGGTTTTGTGAGAGATTGGGAAAGAGAAATGCTAAGCTATGGGACTGCTGCTTGATCACCAGGCACTAGAAAAAGGTCTTCAGGAGCTGGATAGGAACTGAAATCTTCTCTTCCCAGCCAGACAGTAGATAGAGGTAGTCCTTGATTTGCAACAGTTCATTTAGTGACCATTCAAAGTTACAACGGCACTGAAAAAAGTGACTTTATGCCCATTTTTCAGGCTGATGACCGTTGCAGCATCACCATTGTCATATGATTGACATTCAGATCAGTAGTGGGATTCAAAGATTTTTACCACCGGTTCAGTGGGCGTGGTTGGCGGGCGCCAACTAAACATGCACTTTGCACAGGCGCAGAGGTGTTCCAACTCACCTCCTACAAGCCTGCACTCATCGCTTTAGCAGTTGCCGTGTAGCACTGTGCTGCGCTGCACAAAGCAGCTGCACTTCAAATAGGGAATAAAGGTGAGTATGGGAGTCCGGGCTGGTGCATGGGCCCAACAGCAGAGTGACAGAGAGAACCGGTTTGGTTTCCACTGCTCATCGGCGCTACCAGCTCGGAAGAACCGGGCTGAACCGGTAGAATACCACCACTGATTCAGATGCTTGACAACTGATTCACATTTATGATGGTTGCAGTGTCCCTGAAACATATGATCCCCTTTTGCGACCTTCTAACAAGCAAAGTCAATAGGGAAACCAGAATCACTTAACAACTGGGTTACTAATTTAACAACTGCAGTGATTCACTTAACAAATGTGGCAAGAAAAGTCATAAAATGGGGTAAAGCTCATTTAACAAATTTCTCACTTAGCAACATAAATTTGGGGCTCAATTGTGGTCCTAAATTGAGGACTACCTGTACTCCATAATTCCAAACAGCGAGATGCAAATTCCTTAATATGCAATTTTAAAGAGCACCAAAAGAGCAAACTGGTGGTAGGAATCAATAGTAAAACTTAAAGTAAAACAATAGATAAACTGATTTATCTTAAGGCAAGTTTAGGGGGAGGAAAAAGTCTGAATAGAAATTTACTAAGCAAGGGTAACTGTTGCAAAGAAGGCTTTGAGATTGCTAAAATATTCTATAATATTTTATATTAAAATATATTGGAATATAAATAGGAAATACATTTAAAAAGCATATATTACAAGCTAGCTTTACAATTAGTGTCTAGCTAGCTTTACAATTATTGTTCATCATATTAATTGAATGATCTTGTATATGATACTCAGAAGAAAATTCTATTGAGTTTATTTGGATTTCGTTCCAGATGAATGTACACAGAATTGTAAACTAAGAAAACAAGTGATATTTTTGAGCAAGATTAGCATAGCTTTTGGAATAATTTACACTGCTTAGGATTGGCTGATTGAAGAGTCTTTAAGCTCTACAAGTAAATAAATAAAATCTTAATTCTGGGTGATTTCAGCTTTGATATGACTCTGACATACCACCTTTAATGTTTTGTGTTTAAATGTTAGTTAACATATTGTAGTACATTTTAAATGTTCTTTTTTTAAAAAAACAAACTTTATTAATTTTACAATTAAAATAAACAAACAACAAATACAGAAATGTAGAAAAGAAGAAAAGAAACAGAGTTGAGAAGTAAGAGAGGAAAGAGAGAAAAAGAAAAAAGAAGTAAGAAGTAAGGGTAGAAGAAAAATCAAAAAGTGATTAAAAACAATTTTATCTTCGACAGTTTGTGGGTCATTATTTCTATCCTTATTTTATGCCATATTTACAAGTAATCCTTAATGCGAATATATAATTACCATTACGATGATAGCTTATCCTCTTTTACAATACTATGTAACCCATCTTTTATCTAACCATTCATATCAGCATTTCCAGCTCTCATAGTACATTGATGTTTCTTTCTCTTTTAATGCTAGAGTTAATTTATCCATTTCTGGACAATTTAGTATTTTTTGAATAATCATTTCCTCTGGTGGAGTATGAGCCGGTTTCCAACATTGTGCAAAGGCCAATCTAATTGCTGTCAATATATGCAATATTATATACTTCACTTTTTTGGGAAATTGTTTATTAAAGATCCCTAATAGGAAGAACTCTGGTTTGAATTCAATTCATTTTAAATGTTCTAAGTGATAGCCCAAACAGCCATTTGATTACATGGGGTGGGTGGGGGAGGGAATATTATCTCTTCATTGTGAGAAATGAGATGATAGATGTGTGAGACTGAAAGAAAAAAAATATTGGCTTAATTCCATCTACTGAACTTGTGTCGGTGAGCTGAAATTTGAAACAGGGGCTTCCTCAGCAGCTGCTTCTTAACTGTCAACTCTCAACTTTTGCAGAATGGGGTGTCCTCTTCTGAGAGGGAACAAGGCAAGCTTTTTGAGGGACAAAATAATGTTGTCCCTCCTTTACAGCAAGGCCTGTAAAATAATTTAAGAACACAACTCTACTAAGCCCTTGATTTATTAAGACAGCTATGATTCCTCCTTCCCTTCCATTCAACTCTGTTTCTAAAAGAGTCCAGGAAATGGCAAAAGGATCCAAAACCTGTTTTCCTTTTGATAAGGCTCTTTTGCCACACTCTGCTATTAATAGGCCTTTTTACTCTGATGCTGGAGTGTAGGGGTGATATTTGTAATAAAAATAAGCACTGCTGTTGCCAGGTAACTGCATTTCTGATAGCACCATAGCACTGGAGAGGAATTGAAAGCTGGCTTGAGGAAATGGCTCGCTGCCTACCTTTGATCAGTGATTCACGGATAGGGAATGAAGAAACTTGACAAAAAACAAAGACCAAATGGGGGGAAAAATCTATCCACATGCTACAAAAATGCAGAAAGATCATGTGAATCCACCAAAAGGGACAAACAAACCTTTTGCAGCTGGAAATCCTTTAATAATGCCTTCTGGGAGGTGCAAAGAGCAAAACAGTGACATGTTACCATGAATGAAATAGCAGGGCCTAAATTTTAGGCCTTCCCCACCCTGCACCCCAAGGACAGAAAGAAATTGAATATGTCTTTTTTTCTCTTCAGAAAAAGCCCTGAAACAACAGGCTACCATATTTGGACTTTACTAATCAAATTTAGAGGCAAGATCTGAGGGCTCCAAAAAGGAGGGAAAATAGTCTGGCTGAAAAGTTACAGGTCCACCACTCTCATTCCCTCAGCTGTTAAGACATGCCAGGGATGGAAAATGAAATGCTTCCTCTGCTTTTTCCAGCAAAAGGGTTTATGTCCAACTCTGATTGTAGCTAGGTACTAAGAGTAGGAAAAATACAGTTCTTCTGTCCAATTTCCCCTTAAGGCTTTCTAATAGTCAGAGGGACACATGGAATTTTGGTTTTAAACATGAAACTGGAATAAGGTAAATGAACCGGGTTGTTTATGCTCCTGCACATTGCATGGACCTATCCATTGTCCTATTCAAGACCCTAAAGAAGGAAGCCCAGAGAGCAAAGTCCAAGAGCAGCGAGGAGCCAATGTATTGGGTACCCTGAGATCATAATAGAAAATATATGTAACTCAGCTTTGAAGTGTTGGACTCTTAATGTTCTCTGAGCTTGCTTCTCTTCCTGAAGATATAGCATTACTAGCCTTGGGAACATCATTAGTGCAAGAGGGCAATCAAAGAAGAAACTATACCCTGATCAAAGCTGGAAAGACAAGCAACCACATATGAATAACTCTCCTGCTCCATGCATGGATGATGTTACCTAGCTGGGTAAGGAAATGTCTGCAGAAAGAGAAGCAAACTCAGAAGACCAAAAACTCTACAACCCAAGATTAAGCACGTGACCAGCAGTTACCTGAGCTCCCAAACTACAGCTAATGCTTTTGGCAATGAATTGTTCTTAGACAACTCCTCATATCTAACTGCAGCAGAAACAAATCCCACTAATGGCTTTTTGTAACAAAATTTCCATTTTTAAAAAAAGGATTGCCAGAAGTCATCAAGTTTAAAGAAGGATGAAGAACAGAATATTTTAATCTTGTCCTGCCGTTGGCTAATTCTCATTCAAAATCCAATGTTCTAGGAAATGTAAATGTGATGCACGACACACAAAACCTCTTATTCCCCATCTCCCCTTTCCTGTACTTAATGAAACTATGCTAGCAATGAACTGCTCTTTTTGCCCAAACTGCTCTGAGCCTTCAGCTGAGAGGCAGCTGCAAGGGGTGGGTGGAAATTTGCACAGTTGTTGCTGCCATCAACTATATGTCACATTCCCTTCCCCCTCCCCTGAGCAAACAGCTTCAAGTAATTATACTTTAAGACTTTGATAAATATATCATTACCGGGTGAGATGGAGAGAAATTAATGGGACAAAGAGTGAAGTGCAGAAAAAATGGACAATAATGCAGAAAGTTTCATGTATCTACTAAAGAGGTTGACTCTAATTAGAGTATAGTACATCAGGAAAAAACAGAGTACTGAGATATTCTTATTTCTTATTTTACTTATTTAATTTTAATTTATTGGGTACATTCCTAGTATTTTAGCATATCATCTGTATTAAAATTTTAGTAATATAGAATCCTGTTTTGTTGTATCTGCAGGGTCAAACTGACAAAACAATGTTAGCTTTGTTATCTTGCAGGGGCTGTCTCTTTTGGAGATGTGGGTAATGTCACAACACAGGTACAAAAGGAGGAGGGCTTTCATACAGAAGCCTAGTGGGAACTACTGTAGCTTGTGAAGCAGTAATGGTACATAGCAGGCATCACTTTATATGCCTGAAACTGCACATAGTACTGCCTTCTGACTCAACTGCAGCTGCTGAATGCTCCTTGGGGGGTAGCCCTATATAAAATGAGTTGTAATAGTCCAAATGGGAGGTGCCTAAGCATAAGAGATAGAAGATAGAATAACAAAATTGGAAGGGACCTTGGAGGTGTTCTGGTCAAACCCCTTGCTTGAGCAAGAGACCCTACACCAGTGGTGGCTAACCTTTTTGGGCTCCTGTGCCAAAAATTGTGTGTGCACTGGCGCTCCTGCACTCGCTTGCCAACACCCAGAAGGCAATGCGTGCCCCTCCATGCCCCCTGTGCATGCACGCGCAATCCCCCCGCCCCCCTTACTTGCACTGGACCTCACAACTGATTTTTGGCTGATTTGAAAAAAAGTCTCTGCAGGCCGAATAGGCCCGTTTTATCACTTCTGGTATTAACAGGAAGTGATGAAATGGGCCTATTTGGCCTGCAGAGGCGTTTTCAAGCCTTTAGAAGGCCGAAAAAGGCCTCAAACCAGCTGAAAAGCAGCTGTGAGGCACACGCATGCGCAGTGAGGTAAGTTTGCCTGCGCTCGCGTGCCAGTACAATGGGCTCTGCGTGCCACCTGTGACACGCACCCCATAGGTTCGCCATCATGGCCTATACCATTTCAGACAAGTGGCTGTCCAATATCTTCCAGTGATAGGGCACGCACAACTTCTGAAGGCAAGGCATTCCATTGGTTAATTGTTCTCACCATTAGCAGGTTTCTCTTAATTCTGCTTCTCTCCTGGATTAGTTTCCATCTATTGTTTCTTGTGTTGCCTTCTGGTGCTTTGGAAACATCATGAAATCCTGATGAATTAGTGCATGATCTGGATTTCTGCAAAGGCCTTAATAGAATAACAGAAGTGGAAGGGACACTGGTGGTCTTTTAGTCCAACCCACTGCTCAGGCAGGAAACCCTATACCAGAGGTCACCAACTGGTGGGCCAGGGATCACTGGTGGTCCGCAAGAAAATGTTGGTGGTCTGCAGAGAAATGTCACCTCCAAAGCATTCCCCCCAAGCAATTAATACATGCTTTTTTTTGCAGAGACCCTGGGAAAGTCCCCCCAAAAGTCTGCAGGAAAATCCCCCACCCTGTTTTCCTACCAATCGTTCGTTCTTTATTTGGGATCACAGGATACCATCTCTCTCTATCTCTCCCCCCCCCTCTGAGAACGGAGCTGAAAAGCAGGTTAGGAATGTGGCTGCCTTAGAGCGTGTATGTGTGTGTGAAGTACCTGTATGTGTGTGTGAGAGAGAGAGACAGAGTGGGGGGAGGGAGGGAGGGAGGGAGGGAGGGAGGGAGGGAGAAAGAGAGATAGAGAATGAGACGGAGGGAGAGAGAGAGAGAGAAAGAGAGAGAGAGAGAACATCACCGCCCGCCTTCCAAGGTTAGATTGGATCTCTCTCTCTCCCACCAATATCAGCAAGCCACCATCACTCAAAATTCATATTAGTGGTCCGCAGGATTTACAATTATGAATTTGGTGGTCCCCGAAGTCCAAAAGGTTGGTGACCCCTGCTTTGAAGTATAAGTTGACCCCCTCTTCTTTATGGCAGCCCATTAGATATTGGTATCCTCAATTCCTGTAACCGTTCTTCATATGTTTTAGCCTCCAGTCTCCTAATCATCTTTCCAGGTCATTACTGTCATCTGTTCTTCAAACTGAACTGTGAAGCCAAGAGGATTCTGAAACTGAGTTGGCATGCTTTGAGTGTCTCTTTTGGAGTTCTTTCAGGAATCCCTTTGGGGTCTGTTCACACAGGGAATCCACACTGGCATGATCTTATGCAGGACTACCATTGCCGTCTCCTTCCATGCAGTGATCAACCATAAACAGCTTCAGGGACACCCCTCAAATTCCCCCTGAAACACAAATGGATCCATCAGGCTCTGGGGCCAGACTGATCAAATAGATCTTTCCACCCTGCTACAGGGGCAGCCAAATCATCCCAAGGCCCAACAGGGAATATTTTGACTATACCAGAGAACTGGTGTAATGTTGTACAACTCCAGATCATACAACAACAGTCACAAAAAAAAAGTCAGAATATGATCCTCACTTTGTGGATGCTTTGGTGGTCATTTTGGGTTCCCTATTCAGGTTCAGGTATTCACTAGGAACAAGGTTTACATTATTTGCTATACAAGAAGAATAAAGGTATTTTTTTAAACGGGTCGCCAACCTTTTGGACCTTAGGGACCACCAAATTCATAATTTTAAATTCCGCGGACCACTAATATGAATTTTGAGTGATGGTGGCTTGCTGACATTAGTGGGAGAAAGAGAGAGAGATCCAATCTAACCTTGGAGGGTTGGTAGTGATGTTCTCTCTCTCTCTCTCTCTCTCTCATGCACACATAAGTCCCTCACACACCCACACCCCCTCCAAGGCAGACACATTCCTAACCTGCTTTTCAGCTCCGTTCTCGGGTGGTGGGGGGGAGAGAGAGAGACGGTATCCTGCGATCCTAAATAAAGAATGACCGATTGGTAGGAAAACAGGGTGGGGGATTTTCCTGCAGACTTTTTGGGGGACTTTCCCAGGATCTCTGTAAAAAAAGCAGAAGCAGCCTGGATTAATTGCTTTGGGGTGGGGGGGTTGCTTTGGAGGTGACATTTCTCTGCAGACCACCAAAATTTTCTTGCGGACTACCAGTGATTCCTGGCCCACTAGTTGGCGACCACTGTTTTAAAAGACCATTACATATGACTCTCTCTCTCTCCCCCTCTGTCCCCCCTCTCTTTCTCCCACATACAGTACATACATGTATATACTGTATATAGACACACACTGTAGGTATGTGTATGTATATATAGACACATACAAAAAGTGTAGGGGGAAAAAAGAATACTTCTCTCCAAAATAGTATGAAAAATAAACTTTCCTCTTTGTCTCCAGCAAATATACCCAATATTAATTATTTATCTCTTTCTTTTAAATAACCACCAAATACGTCTTCTTTCTCTATCTCATTTTTTTATAAAATCATCTATACCTTCATCTCTCCTTACTGAACAACAAAGGTCCAATAAAAATTAATAAAAAATACCTAACAGCATAAGTACTGTATATAATCCTCTGCTCCATTTAGTCTAAATTCTCCTTATCTCTCTTAATAATTAAATATTTAATCATCATCATCATCATCATCATCATCTGGCAATACATCACACAGTCCTAAACACTTGGGAAGTGTTCAACTAGTGATTTGTGATACGAAATCCAGCATAGTTATCTCGTTTGCTATGTACATTGTTGTTTTTTGTGTATAATAATAATAAAATTGAAATCTATTAAACACCACCAGAAATAATAACCCCTTAAGTTAGATATGTAAAAATGATAACAAATATTATTAATTACTAATCCACTATATCATTTAACATTTCAAAAAAAGAAGCTATCCAATCCAAAAAGCAATAACATCAATAAAGATAGCAACTCATTATTTAAACATAATCAAACCAATTTTCTAGATATTTTCCTTTTTCTTCCCAGCCATCCATAAATCTCATAGATAAAAATTTAACTTCTCTCTTCTTTTAGCATTTTTATCTCTTCTCTAATGTTTTTTATCCAGATCCATTTGTACATTTTCATGAAGTAACCAGTAAATAATTATATTTCAATTTAAAAGGATATTCTACATCACTCTTTTTTTTAAAGCAAATTTTATTGATTATACAATTAAAACAACAAACAAGCACATACACAACATAAAGAAAAGAAAACAAAAAGAATAATCAGAATATTGTAAAAGCTGGGAATGCTGGTATGACTGGATAGAATAAAAGTAGAAAATATATTAGTAAATATTGTTAAATTGTAAGAGAGATAGTAATTACATATTTGCAATAAGATGTATTCGTAAATATGACACCAATAATGATAACAAATAAGGAACCACAGACTGTTGATAATGGAATTGTTTGTTTTTATTCGTTTTCTTTTTCTCTACATCACTCTTTGGGTACATTATTTGTAGATCCTTCTTGGTTTTTAAGTGATCAATCAATTCCATTTATAGATCCAATATTTCCTCTCTTTCATGTAAGTTGTAATTTTTAAATCAACCTTACAATTGATTTTGGTTGTCTTCAAACAAATTTGTTCAGCTTCAGGCACAACTCTTAGTTCAGTAAAGAATTTAAAAGATAAAACAGTTCAAATATCCAGAGATCAAAGGTTTCCTTTAAAAGTAGCCATTATGTGTTTTAATAAATCATGTGCTTTCAAAGTCTTGTTTGCATTGAAATGTAAACAAAACAGATTTTCCCCACATAAGAGGGTCATACTAATTAATTTCAAAATCTTTCTTTAAAATGG
The DNA here is from genome assembly GCA_023653725.1 of Bungarus multicinctus. Lineage (NCBI taxonomy): Eukaryota > Metazoa > Chordata > Lepidosauria > Squamata > Elapidae > Bungarus > Bungarus multicinctus. The sequence goes on along the minus strand of CM042842.1, from coordinate 31,349,095 downwards.
TTTCACAAAACTTTTAGCATTTAAATTATTTATAAACAACTCTAAAGTCACTCATTTACTGTATAATGGAAAAAGTGACAAAAAAATTAAAATCTTACAAAGCTGAAAAGACATAGTTTTTCTTTCTTTTAAACAGATTGAAGGGAAAGTTACCCAGCTATTTGTAGGGTTGTAGTTTTGTAGTTTTTTTCAATCTTAAAGAGGTATACCAAGACAGCAACAACAGCTACAGTGATTAAAAAGATGAAATTTGGTTAAGCCTTGAGTCCATCAGGATTCAATTATGGCACAGAGCATGATGGAATCCACTAGGTCCAGATCACAAATGCCTTCAAAAACAACAGCTTCTGCTGCCTGTTCACAAAAATCAGCTGCCTGATGTACATGTGGACACTCTCCAGATCTCTCTTTCTTCCAGAAAGAATTTCAGCAGTTTTCATCTCACATCCAGCTGCCTTTTTATTTGAAATGCCCCCACAATCTGCAAAGAAGAGACAAAATGTCACTAGCTTGCCTCATCTCACTCTAAGCCAAGACACTGTCCTTTTTAAAGGCTGTTCTCAAAATTCAGTTTACCTTGTTAGAAGAAATGTTCATCTGGGTTCAGTTCCAAGTGGGAAGAAAGACACTGGAAACATGAAGGCTGCTTGGAAGGACAGTTTAATGGTGAAGCAGAACAACCGAGCACGTGTGATTCTGGATAGATGACCACATGGAGTGGAGAGTGAGATATATTTTATGCCCTGTCTTGGGCCTTGCAAGAAATGTATCCTATTGGTTGTCAGACTCTCAGGGGGCCATATGGGAATCTAGTTAACCTTATAGGCTGTCTTTGTCCCAGGCTTGGTTGAATCTTGCTGGGTGATGATCAGGGGTGGGATTCTACCAGTTTGCACCTATTTGCTAGAACCGATTGTTAACATTCTAAGCAGTTTGAAGAACCGGTTGTTAGAAGAAATTACTGACCTAATCCTGTAAGAAAGGCAAGAAGGAAACATTCTGGTGTTGCTTACAGAAACTGCCTCTCTTTTTATTATGTTCTTGACAGGACTAGACTTCCTGTCTCAGGAACTTCTCTGGAGTTTTTTTTCCCCTCCTTTGCTGGTACTTTGCTTGTGTGGAGTGACCATTGAAAAAAGTGACTTATGACCATTTTTCACACTTACGACTGTTGCAGCATCCCCACAGTCATGAGAAGCCAGGCGAGGAGATGCGTGCCTTGATGTGAGTGATGTTGAGTTGGCCATGCCCAGCAAGTAACATGACCACCAAGCCAGGTCCACCCAGTCACATGACCACCAAGCCATGCCCACCAACTAAGCCACACCCACACAACCGATTGTTAAAAAAATTGAATCTCACCCGTGGTGATGATATAATGAAAAGAGTGTTGGGCAATTCCTGTTATGGCTTAATGGCTTTGTCCTGGTTTGGATCTTGAGTGAGGGCTAATCCTATCACTCTGGAGCTGAAGGCCTTTTGTCTTGTAGATAGGATGGCCCAGTCTTTCTGGGACTATTAACAAAGGTGGGGGCTGCTTTCCAAGAGCATATTTCTCCTTTTCTCATCCAGGGAAATAGAATATTCTGTTTTTTAAATATTTCCTAGAATATTTCATTCTTCTAGGAGAGGGGTGGGCGCTAACTTTCTACGATTTTGAGGAGAGAGAGCAGAGGAGTGAAAATTGTCTTTCAATAGTAGGACAGAGTGGAGAGACTTTCTCCAATATAGTGAAGAAAATGCATTTGTCTAAAATTAATTTTCTAATTGCATACATACATATAAATCAGCTTGTGGGACTGTTATGTTCATCTATTCCCTTGTTCAGTGGTGGGATTCAACCAGTTCGCACCACTTTGGGAGAATCGGTTGTTAACTTTCTGAGCAGTTTGGTTAACTGGTTGTTGGAAGAAATCATTAGGGCAGAGAACCAACTGGTTGTTAAATTTTTTGAATCCCACCACTGCCATTGTTGGAAGAATTATCCTTCTGGGTTCAGTTCCAAGTGGGGAAAAAGACACTGGAAACATGGAGGCTGTTTGAAAAGATGGTTTAATGGTGGACAAGACCACATGGCTTGGAGCTCCAAAGTGAAAAGAACAATCACATGCTTCAAATTGAAGGAAAAGAAGGCAGGGGTGATATGCTGAGTGTGCCTGGAATTGATACCCTCTGTTGGGATTTGAATTTGAGCTTGTATTCTGATTGATTGTCAGACTCCCATGGGGCCATGCAGAGGCAACTCTGCTTCTGAGTTTTTACTCTTTTTAGGGGAAATATTCTGCCTTTTAATACTTCCTAGGCTATTTCATTGTTCTAGGAGGGGATGGGTGGGTGATAACTTCCTACACTCTCTTTTGTCTTTTTTTAATGTTGAATTAATGGTTAAAAAAAAATCATTGTGGATCTATTGACTCCAAATTGGGAAAAATCAGATTGTAGGGTATCAAATGCCAGAACATTTGGTCTTAACAGTAATTTAATAAAATTTCAGAAATGGCAATATTCTTTTACAGAACAACATATAATAGTCTTTTGCCAGTAAATGTAGTTCCATTTACACTCTTTAAGAGCTCATAACGTACCCAATACATAAATAACCACTTTTTATTTATTTTATAGTAATTTCCTTTGAAGCAAGCTGTAGCAACTATGTCTCTTTGAAGCCTTAATTCTCAAAGAACCACTTTTCAAGTCTATAAGAACATTTCTCAAGGGTTTTGGAAAAGTGAGAGACTGCAAGTCTTAGCACACTCAGTTTAGTTTTTTACTATAATTCTTTTGAGGTGAAAAAATTGTGGGGAAAAAAACTTACAGTATGTTGTCCTCAAAAAGAAAGAGCTAGGAAAAATTGCGAAGCTAAGGGCATTGTCTTCATAGAATCTGTAATAAAAAAGCATTTTGTTCAGAAAGCATTTCCCAGAAAGAAGATATATTATTTAAGGAAATTGTCCAGGAAGACGTTTATTGTAACTGCAATAACTTATTATATGAAATGAGATATTTTACTTTATAAAAAAAGTCTATTTTAAAGTTGATTAGTGTTTTCAAGAATTTGCTCATATTTTGTCAATTCAGTTTGTGTTTTCCCTCTCCCCATTTGAAATATTTTCTGAACCCCTTAATTGCTTACTGTTTAATTCCCTCCCATCTGTTTACTGTTTACATGCTTTCTCGTGCAGAATGATCCAATGTGTTAGTCCTCAAAAATGAACTCAAATCTGGTCATATTAAAGTCTTGATTATTTTACTTTATTGAACAGGCTATGGTTGTCTAGATTTTTATAATACACTAAATCCCATTATTTTGTAATATTGTATGCCTAGAATTGCATTTCCACATTATATTTATACCTGGATCTTAAGCAATGACACATAAAAACTAGGAGACCATGAATTCTAGTCCTGCCTTGGACATAAAGCCAGTTGGATGATGACCTTGGGCAGGGATGGGATTCTACCAGTTTGCACCTATTTGCTAGAACGGGTCATTAACATTCTAAGCAGTTCGGAGAACCGGTTGTTAGAAGAAATTACTGGCCTAATCCTGTAAGGAAGGCAGGAAGGAAACATTCCTTCTTGCCCTCTGGAATACTCTGCCACCTGAACTTCGTACCAGCACGGACCTGAGGGCCTTCAGGCGCGCGTTGAAGACCTGGCTCTTTGAGCAAGCTGGCCTGGGCTGAGATGGTTTTAAATTGTCTCCGAATTTTGGATTTTAATTGGGGTTTTAAAGTTGGGGGGTGGGTTTTTTACCAATTATAATCAGCCAGTATTTAATTTCTTTTTAATTTTTGTATTGTCTTTTGGGGTTTGGATTTGGCTGTACACCGCCCTGAGTCCCTAGGGAGAAGGGCGGTATAGAAATACTATAAATAAATAATAATAATAAATAAAATTCTGGTGTTGCTTACAGAAACTGCCTCTCCGTTAACCCTTATTACATTCTTGGCAGGACTAGACTTCCTGTCTCAGGAACTTCTCTGGAGTTTTTTTCCCCCTCCTTTGCTGGTACTTTGCTTGTGTGGAGTGACCATTCAAAGTTTCAATGGCACTGAAAAAAGTGACTTATGACCATTTTTCACACTTATGACTGTTGCAGCATCCCCACAGTCATGAGAGGCCAGGTGAGGAGATGCGTGCCTCGATGTACATATTGAGTTGGCCACACCCAGCCAATAACATGTCCACCAAGCCATGTCCACCACCTAAGCCACGCACACAGAACCGGTTGTTAAAATTTTTGAATCCCACTCCTGACCTTGGGCCAGTCACAATCTCAGCCCTAAGAAGGAAGTTCAAAAGTTTTGTCAGAGATTTGTCAGAAAGGTCTCTGGAGATCAGAAATGACTGAACAGAGGGAGAAAGAAATCAGTTTTAATGAATTGATGAATACAGTTATGGGCTTCTTAATCGGACATGTAAATTTTGCCATTTTTGCAGGTTCTGTCATCTTCACCAATCACACATTCCTTATCTTCCAAATGCAACATTGATATGGAAGTAGCTTAGTTACAGAGTCATTCAGATTAGGGGGAAAACAGTTGCTTGATTAAAAAGAAAAAAAATGAAATATTCTTATATCACAAGATAACACTGGTCTGCTATTGTATAAATAGTTCAGTTTGCAAAAGGGAGGGAAAAAGAGAGAGATTCAAATGCTTACTGTAGATCATAAGAGATCTGAAGGAAAGAGAATTCTCATCTAGACCTTGAGATTGGCTCCATAAACACTATTGCTTAATTCTTACAGAGAAACAAAACACCTTAAATTTAGCACTTAGTTATCCCATTCTTTCCTCACCTTCCCTGGTTCTGCTCTTTTAAAAATACCTCCAGCAAAAAGAAGAGCTTTAGGTATTGGATGCTTTGTGTACATAAGAAAATAGTATATCTTCTTTGTGGCTCAAAGTCAACAACCCCCAAACGTTTGGGCAACAGGAGGCTTGTGGAGGCCTGTTTTTCCACAGACTTGGGGGTGGAGTCATGATTTTGTGCGCTGCCTGGATTCTGCATGTGCACAAATGGGGTTTTGCTTTCTTATGTGGCCTGGTTTCTGGTGGGCCACGGGTCAGTGCCAGTTCATGCACCAGGGTTTGGGCACCTCTTGCTCTAGGTAGACTGCAGCTTAATGTGCAATATGCATTCACAACACCACAAAAGACAAGAACATGCCTCCCCTCTCAAACATGTGGGGAAAAGCTCATCAAGTTGAAAATCAACCTCCAAAGTAAACAAGTAAACCTTGTTTAAATATAAGAATAGCTGAGGTAGAAGCTGAATTTACACGAGAAAGGTCACAGAAAACGCAGCTCGGTGATGGAAAAAAGACTAGAACCTGGTTCTTATTACTGTAAACATTGCTGGCTCATTCTTCTGAATAAGAAAAATAAATTGTTTTACCAGCAATAGTTTTGCAATCAGCCCCCCCTCCCCCAACAACCGGTGCCTATGTAAGGGTGTCCCACTCTTCAGGTTTTGATCTGACAAAAATCTGTAAGAAAGACTGATCACCTTCTACTGTATTGATTGGAATTGAAGGAGAGTGCAAAAGTTGGCTTGAAACTCAATATTAAGAAAACTAAGATCATGGCTTCCTTACAGGATTAGGCCAGTAATTTCTTCTAACAACTGGTTCTCCAAACTGCTTAGAATGTTAACAACCAGTTCTAGCGAATAGGTGCGAACCTGTAGAACCCCACCCCTGTCCTCTCCTCCCGAGTAGACCACGTTTTTCCCTGATCCTTTCCTCCCTGTGTGCCCTAGGATGGATAGTGGATGGGCCTGGGTCCTCCTCTGACTGCTCAGCTGGCCTTTGCCCTTCCCCAACCTCCTTCACAACCTCTGGAGCCACATTTCCACTCCCTGTTGGCTGTTGCTCCTCTGCCTCAGAGACATTACCCAACATAGAAAGAAGTTAGCATTTTGTAGAGATTTAATTATTCCTGACCACCACTGGTCAGGAAATTTTCCTAAATCTTTCCTTCTCTGCCATTTCCTCTGCCTTTATGAATGCCATCTCAACCTCTAAAATATATTCACCTTGTTCCATCTACAAAACCAAGACTAGCACAGGGCATTTCCAGAAGCGGATGTCATCTTGAAATTATCCTGAGCCATTTAATGTTTTTTTAGCAAATGTTCAGATTATATGGCCTCTCTTGTTATCCTTCCATGTTTTTCCCATCTTTTTTTCAAATTACAAAATATTACTAGAGGAAGATGAAATAGAGATATAAGGCCTTTTGATTGTTGCTGCTAGGAACTCCCCATATTAAATAATTCATTGTATAAAGTAAACTCACAGATTACATCAAGATTTATAGAGTAAATTGGACTTACATTGTAAAGATGGATGGTGATTGTTTATACATAGCTATTCAAATGATGTCTCAGCTGTTCTATCGTGTTTTAAGTAGGTGACTGCTTAAACACCACCTTGTTCAAGCACTAAACAAGCCTTCCCCAACCTATCTACCCTCCAGATATGTGGATTTCAACTTCCACAACGCTCAAGAATGGCCATTCTGACTAACGCACTTTGGGAGTTGAAGTCTATACATCAAAGAATATCTGATTTTGTAAGGGTGCGTTACAGTATTCACTTGTCTTCTATTAAATTGAAAAATAGTGAAATATCTGTGCAAACTCAGAGAGCCATACTAATCACTAGGAGGACCCTATTCAGGGTTGCCTGTTTTCAAATATGCTTGCTCAAACAAGTTTGTCCAATTTTCTGCTGTTGAGTATTTGCTGGCTCAGTAAGAAAGGCAAAGCATTTTCTACACTAGTTCCATAGCTATGAAATAATATTTAGTAATTCTACTGAATTGTTTAAAGCAGGGGTCTCCAACCTTGGCCACTTTAAGACTTGTAGAATTCAACTCCCAGAATGCTTCAGCCAGCAAAGCTTAGGAAATATTAAAAGGGCAGAATATTTCCCCTAAAAGGGAGGCAGGAAATCAGCCCCTCCCCTTTGTTAATGAGCCATTAAGACCTGGGCCAGTCTATTCTACATAACAAAGATCTACCTCCTTGAGGCAGAGCCATTTAATTGCTGTTCAAAAGCTGGCTGAGGACTTTTGGAAATTGAAGTCCACAAGTCTTAAAGTGGCCAAGGTTGGAGACCCCTGCTTTAAAGCATGCAGCCCCTAAACTTTGGAGCACCAGGGACCAGTTCCGCAGAGGATTATTTTTCCACAGACCGGGGGTGGGGCTGGTTTTACCTGAATCCCGCATGTGTGTGGATGGGGCATTGCTTATTTGTTAGGCCCAGTTCCTGGCAGACCTTGGAATAGTGCTCGTCCACAGCCCAGGCATTGGGAACCACTGGTTTAAAGGACTGAACCCAGAAGGATATTTCTTCCAACATAACCATGTGTGTGCAATGATTCCCTTAACTGTAGCAAAGAGTGTTGTAAAATTGGGCACAACTCAATAACTTAACACCTGCCTTGCTTAGCAACAGAAATTCTGGTCTGTCAGTAACAGCAGTATTTTATAGAATCACATGGCATAGCAAAATATGCATATCATTAGCATTTTTTTATATAACCCAACAAACCCAGCCGGAATTAAAATAAACCCCTCTCCTTCAAACAGCACATGTTTTGCCTCTTCATGATATTTTATTTTTTGCTGCGACTTTTCACAGTGAGATAAGCGTCATGAACTTCCTTTAAAAAAAACTCTTCTGAATCAACTTATTCTAACTTTATTTATTCACACTTAAAAGAAGTTGACAAACTGGAATTATCACTCCTGGAGAAAGATGTAAAAAGCCGGGTTGCAATGAATAGGTATGGGAGAGGAGCCGGGATGTTCCAAAAGGACTTAATGCTGCCAAATATCTCACATACTTAAGGCTGGCCTTATCTATTCTTTAGAAATATTGGAATGTAACTGCTATTATTATTGCCTCCATTAGCCGTCATGGCTTAGGAGCTAGAAAACAAAATATCTTGGGAATGATAGGTTTGGAAAGCTGACTTTGTTCAAACTAGTGGTGGGGAATCTGTGGCTTCCAAATATTCTTGGATTTTAACTCACAACATTCCTCACTACTGGCCATGTTGGCTGGGAAGGTTGGGACCTGTACTTTAGAAAAATCTAACAGCAGGGGTGGGATTCAAAATTTTTAACAACCGGTTCTATGGGTGTGGCTTAGGTGGTGGGTGTGGCTTGGTGGTCATGTGACTGGATGGACATGGCTTGGTGGTCATGTTATTGGCTGGGTGTGGCCAACTCAATAACACTCGCATCTAGGCACGCATCTCCTCACCAGGCCTGTCATGACAGTGGGGATGCTGCAACAGTCGTAAGTGGGAAAAATGGTCATAAGTCACTTTTATCATTGCCATTGTAATTTTGAATGGTCACTCCACACAAGCAAAGTACCAGCAAAGGAGGGGAAAAAAATTCCAGAGACGCTCCTGAGACAGGAAGTCTAGTCCTGCCAAGAACGTAATAAGGGTTAACGGAGAGGCAGTTTCTGTAAGCAACACCAGAATGCTTCCTTCCTGTCTTCCTTACAGGATTAGGCCAGTAATTTCTTCTAACAACCAGTTCTCTGAACTGCTTAGAATGTTAACAACCAGTTCTAGTGAATAGGTGCGAACTGGTAGAATCCCACCCCTGTGCAACAGCCTTCAGAAGACACACCAAATGTGTGCTGCAAAAATCCAGACAACCGTTATACGGTAGTAAAGAAACAGTTTCTTTGCCATTTTTCTACAGATAACAATCAGAGTTTTGTAACCCAGTTCTGTTTGTGTTGACTCACATGTCCTTTACTCTTTTCTTGAGACAATGGTCAAGTGACACATATTTATTTGTATTCTCTTTCCACCAAGCATTGCGTCAGATGTAAGAGCCCTAAATCCTAAGTCAAAAATAACCTAGTTTATTTGTCACAGGTAGGAGGGATGTGGGTTGAAGCAGGAGGAGGTGATTGATAAGAGGTGACAGACTGCTTCAAGGGACTGCCAATTCTAATAATGAGAAGCCACGGCTGGCAGCATCCAGTAGAAGTAGCCAAACTAGCATAGGAATAAGCAACATGGTACTGTTTTCGCTAGAATAACAAAGTGAATAACTAGGCATACATTTTCAGTGAAATAAGTGAACAATTGCAATGCATTATTTGATGACAGAACCAGCAACACATAGCTGGCAGAATCCAGCTTTGTTTCCTAGTATAAATAGATTTTCGCTGCAGCATAGAAATAACTCTCTCTCAGGGGAGTATTAGTTCCATTTTTAAAACAGGTCTAACATTCTTTCAAATGAATTCTAAACCCATGTTTAAACATATTAGACTAGTCTCTTTACAAATAATTCTCTAAACCAGGGTATCCAACTTTGGCAATTTAAGACTTCTGGATTTCGGCTCCCAGAATTCTCCAGTCAGCCAAGTTTTAAAGTTGCCAAGGTTGGACAACCCCTGCTCTGAACCAATCTGTATAAGGATCCTACATGAGAACATCTAAATGTTTTGGAAACCTTTCCTAAGTATCTGCCTCAGGTATCTGGCCTCTTCAGTGTTTTAAATCCAAATGACCTTGGGGGCCAGTGCCCAGTGACTGGAAGGGAAGGACCAAGCCCTAAAGAGCTCAGTAGGAACTAGATTCTAATCTTTGCCGGCAACAACAGTACACTATTGACCAAAAAAATCCAGGTAGTACAAAAACAAAGAATGTGTGAGGAAAAGAGATAAAAAAGTACTTTTAGCATCATGATTCACTTTACCTGTCCATATCTTTCAATCCTTATGAACTATCCTTGCTTCCATGACATCAATAAAATATACAATTCCATGTATCACATTTTGTTCTTAAATCTTCTCATCTGTCTCTTGAAGATCTTATCAATTCCATTCAATCATTATTTTCTTGGCCTCCCATTTCTTCTTGATCCCAATTTTTCTTCATGTATTTCTGTTGGATGTTTTAATTCATTCTGTTGATGTTATTAACAATATAGAGAGAATGAATGTTTTCTTGTAGAACTCCATTTTATATAAAAGCTATATTCCTTCACTTCTATTCTTTCTTGACTTGGGGCTGATCCATATATCCATGCTATTGTGGTTTCCTCCCATCTTTGAGTGAGAATTAAAAGCACTGCCTTCACAGTGTACTTTACTGTCTGTAACTCTTCAGTGGGGTCAGTTTCTGTTGTTACTCACTAATATGGAACACAATGTAATTTCAGGGCAATGAAGATGGAATTTCTGCTGTCCTTTTCTTCAATTTCTTCAATCAGTTATGAAGGGGAAAACAACACACCCAATGTTCCCCTAAAACCATGGTGGGGCTCAACATCCCTTCATCTACAATTGATAAGAATATTTTTGGGGTGGAAGAGTTTTCAAAATACCAAAAACGATCTGTGCCATATTCAGAACTTAACCATCTTTGTATCCTTCACTAATTCACATCATAAAACAATAAAATCGAACATATTTTAGATTTAAAATCATTCCTTTATCTCATGTATGTATAAGACATACATCATTGATAAAAAATAATCTTCTAAACTGATAGGAGACAACTTTCTGTCATTCTTGGGCCGCTAAATGTCCTTATCACTTTTCTGTGCTCTTTCCTCAGTTCCACTCATCCATTTCTAATGTCTATAAGAACTCCTCTCCTCTCACACACACTTTCATTTAGTAAGTTGCATGATCCAATTTTTCCTTTATCATCAGTTATAGAGGGTGTAACTTGCAACTATCACCAGTCTGAAGATTCCTACCATCATGCATGCCCCCCAATGCCTTGCAACACCAGTTCATACTTTCTGACACACATATGATTCCTTTTATTTTAGAATTAAATGATCAGCTTCACTACCCAATGTAGAGTCATTAATTCTGTAAGCTCAAACTACTTTCATTCATCTGTATCCTTCCTCTTTTTTTTAGTTCCATAGCTACATATTGATTGATGATTTATGGTGAGGCTTAGATGAGGGGAGTGTGACTTGACTGGTCCTGCCAGATTTTTTAACAGACTTCAATATCACTGATCATGATATACTGTAATTTGGGACCCCTTTGGAGACTGGGAATCGGAAGCATTGTTTTTTGGTGTTTTAGGTCCTGCCTACCTACCTAGAGCATTCCTGTAGAGAATGGTAGAAAGTGCATAGTGATAGGAAGTGATAGGAAGTGCAGAGAGGAGGAGCAAGTAGGATGATTAAAGGCCTTGAGATTAAAACATAAAGAATGGTTGCAGAAACTGGGTATGGCTAGTCTAGAGAAAAGAAGTATCTGAAGGGCTGCCACAAACAAGAGGGGGTCAACTTATTTTCCAAAGCACCAGAGGATAAGACCAGCAACAAAAAGACAAGACAAACAACAAACTAATCAAGAAGAAAAACAACCTGGAATTAAGGAGAAACTCCCTAACAGTGAGAATAACAGCTTGCCTTCAGAAGTTGTGAGTGCTTCATCACTGGAGGATTTTAAGAAGAGACAGCCACATATCCCAAATTATACAGGGTCTCCTGCTTGGCCTAGAAGACCTCCAAGATCCCTTCCAGCTCCACTCTGATTGATTGATTGATAGATTGATTGATTGCTGAGAGTCACTACCCCTCCCAAATGCCACAAGACGGGACTTGGAATCAAGCATTCTCTGCAGGTGGCCTCTCATACAGATAGAAGAACCACATTCTTAGAGCCAGTTTAGTGTGTGGAATTCCTGAGCTAACATGACTGGAGGAGGAATTCTGGGAGTTGAAGTCCACAAGTCTTAAAGCTGTCATGTTTGAAGACCCTTGGATTAAGGCATCAGGCTAGAAACCAGGAGACTATGAGTTGCAGTCCTAACCTTTCAAAACCTTTGCTAGACCAATACTTGAATACAGCTCTGCTGTCTGGAATCCACATTGTATATCAGACATAAATACAATTGAGCGAGTCCAGAAGTAGTTTACCAGAAGAGTACTACATTTCTCTGTTTGCAACAGAATACCCTACACCACCAGACTTGAGATTCTAGGCTTAGACAACCTTGAACTATGCCGGCTAAGATTGGACTTAAGCATAGTACATAAAATCATATGTTACAACGTCTTACCAGTTAATGAATATTTCAGCTTTAACCACAACAACACAAAAGCACACAACAGATACAAACTTAATGCAAACCACTCCAAACTTGATTGTAGGAAGTACGATTTCAACAACAGAGTGGTCAATGTCTGGAACTCACTACCTGATTCTGTTTTCACCTGCTCAAACCCCCCACTCCTTTACCCTCAAACTAACCTCTATTGACCTCACCCCATTCCTAAGAGGTCTGTAAGGGGCGTGCATAAGCGCACAATCGTGCCTATCGTCCCTGTCCTATTGTCCTCAATTATTAGTTCCTATTTCTTATATTTAAACTTATGTTTATTCTTATTTTATATTGTAAGCATTTGACAAAATAAAGTAAATAAAAAATAAACTTAGGCATGGAAGCCGGCAAGGGGGCTTTGCACCAGTAACTCTTTCTCTCCCAACCCATCTCACAGGATAGTTGTGGGGAAAATAGGAAGACAAAAGAGTATTAAGTATGTTACCTGCCTTGAGTTACTTATAAAAATAAATAATAAAATAAAAAATAAACATAATAAGGGAAGGTTAAAAGCATGAAAATATATAATTTCTCCTTTTTAAGATCTAGGAATTTTTTTTTAAAAGCATGCCTTTTCAATGAGTATTTTGGGACAGAGATGAGAGTAGATGGAAGCATCTGAATTGTGATGAATTTCTGTTGTTTGATGTCAAATGATATCTTAGTTTTTTTTATTATAATAGTATGATTGCTGAATTGTTTTTGGTCTATTGATAGTTTCTGATAATTGATTATTGTGTATATGTATGATGTTACACGGGAATAAACTGAATGCAGTGGTGTAAAAGCATTTATAATAGTAGGAACATGTATCTATTTTTATTTATTTCATTTAATATATAGTTCATTAAAATTTCAACTCATCATTTTTCATAAAGGCCCAGATATATTGATCTCTGTCACCTATCAAGTCTTCAATTGAATGTGTCTTCCACATAATGCTTTTAGTTAGCCAGTGGTCCAGAGTAAGCTATTTTCCTTAATCATGTTTGGTTCACATGAAGCATTCTCTGTTAACAATAAAAGCAACACCAATCAAGGCATCCAAATCCAGATTTACTCCAAATTTGCTAACTGCAGGATAGGATCTCTAATCCAGAGATTATCTTGCAAGCCAACATTCTGTTGTCTGCATCCCACCAACTAGGAGACATATACAACATACTAATATACATTCTGGATGCAAAATTAAATTACATTGTTGCTCTTTTAGGTGATATTCCAAGAACAAGATATTTAACCATTATCAATAAGATGTCTAAACATATGTGTGGTCCATTTTATTTCTATAAATTAGAGGAAGAACTGATCTGGTGGTATAAAGGGTAACATATTTCAAGACAACGTTAACATATGCTTTAAATAAAAAAGTGATTTGATTTAGTGACCATAATGATAATTGAATGAGATGTTCAAACTGCTTAAAATATAAAATACATATCAACAGCTTTATGGAATGGAATGGAATAGAATAGATCAGTAACTCTTATTTTAAAATGAAAAGTGAGGTCTGAGACTACTAAGACTATAATAAATTTGTTCAATATCTGACAGTGGAATTCTGGGAATGCATCCTTAGAAATTTGTTTAATGAATTGAGACTTACTCTCAGGTAAAGGTAGATAACTTTACAGCCTGAGTTTTTATAATTTATCTGTTTTTTCATTTTATGGAAGTATTATAATCAAATTGATCTGTCTACAACATTGGACATTAATGATTCTGATGTAATGATTCATAGTGGTACTGAAAAATTGTAATAAAAAGGCATGATTAATATATTTTCCTGCCTTATCATTTCAATTTTCTATGCATACATAGGATCCTCACTTGGTAATTTTCCTTTTCTGCTCCCTCTGTGTATTTAATTGTATTCCCTATCCTTTTTTACTTACTTTATGTTTTACTTATCTTGTTCCCGTTTATTTAATTGTTGTTATTTTTGTATTTAATACATTTTATTTAATGTTTTCTCCTCTTCTATTTTCTTAAAATAAAACTACTGCTTTAACAAAGAGATATTAATTAGCATTTTCATGGATTTGATGTCTTTTTTCCTTGGAAAAAAGAAAAATGGAATGGAATAGCCTGTAGAATCAGTGGAAATTTATCAAAGTATAGTGAAAAAATACATCGATAGTACAAAGAAAGTACAAGGATAACCGGAGGGTATTGCTAAGGAATTGAGCAGATTGATTCTTTTAAAAGTATTATTAGCTGTGCTTTCACCTAAAGTCAATTATAAGGGACAGAGTAGCTTAAATAGCCCATGGTCTGCTGATCTTATATCTATCTCACAGATAGGTTGCAAAATTTTGTCTCCAAGGCTGAGCCTTATAAACAAAAATGAAATCAGTAACAGGAGCCTTTTCTGTCTCTTTGTTTTGTATAATTGGAAAAGTTTTACCTGTTGAATTTTTCTTTGTTGCCTAGCAATTAATAAACAAAAGTATGTAAAATAGAGGTGCTTGATGGAATGTAGTCTGGATTCCCAGGAAGGAGGGTGTGCATTCCGGAGGGCCAAAAGACAGCGAAGTTTAGATATTTGTGTGGAATGAAGAGATTTCAGGCGCCCCTCTTCTAGCAGTTCTCAGAATTATGTTCAATGTACAAGTGGTCTGCTTTACAGTAGTTTGGCAAGATTTCTGTTTATAAGTGAGGAACAATAAAGCAAACTGCTTAAAAGAAACTTTTTATACCCTTCTTGGTTTTTGGGACTTGAGATGATGAAATCTATTCTTTTCTTGCACTTGGGGATCCCACGTTTAAAACAAGCAAACCCTCCACCCCTTAAAATTATCTTGAATAAAGATGGCCAGTACATACACTGTAGTATATCCAAGAAACAAATGTAAAGCGATATGATACAGATGAGTGGTAGATCTGTGGAAAAATAAGATGTCTCCAAGCTCAGTCCTATGAGTTCTATAAAACAAAGCATCGGGATTACATCAATGCTTTTTCTGTTGCCATGTTCCGTGAATACCTGAAATTGATTTCAAGTGACAAAAGAAAAAGAAAAAAGACATTACTTATAGGCATGAGAGAATATGGAGTTATTTTATAGATTCAGTTTTAAAATTTACATTTTAATGTAATTTACATTTACAATACCTTATAAAGTTTTAAATTTTCAGGCAATTATAACAGAATATTTTAAAATCATTATTTTGTAGTGACAACAGGTTAAAGAGAAAAACAACAATTTATCAATAAAACCCAATAGAAAATGGAAAACTCTAGGGGAAACGGATCATGCTGAAAGAATAGATGACTATATGATACATGCTTCTTTTGGGATAGAATTTCATAAATGGCCCATATATGCTTTTTCCCTACATTTTTTTAAATTTTCTTTCTTCTCATAGATAATAAGGAAAGGAACTTGAAATATGGTAGACCTTCAGCAGGTATAGTTATGTACAACCAGACTCTAAAATATCTGAATGGATTCCAAGCTAAGATGCCTTTATTGTGATTTTCTTTCTTTATAATAATAATTTAGTCATTTGATTCTGTAATTAATGGCTGGCAAATCTATCTTTCTTTCTTTTTTATAATACTTTTTTTTTTTATTTTTCAGTTTCAAAAATACAAACATTTCATTTTTTCTCAAGCAGTGTGTCATCTAGGCACAAACACATCTGTGCCACATCCTTCACCATTTACAACATCATTCACATTCACATTGATATTATTTCTCTAAACTTAGAGTTAAGATACATCAAACAGCTAAACATTATACAACTCTCCTGATGATAGTGCCTTATTGGAGTTATATCTCATTATTCTCATCATACATATAATAACAATTATCATCTTTTTTCTATCTTAATTTATTGTCTATTCTCCTTTATTCTTCTTCATTTCCAAATTCCTTTTTTATTCTCTAACCATTGATAAAATATTTTCCATACCATATAATATTGGTTTGCTCTTTCTCCTTAATTGCTAGTGTTAATCTGTTCATTTCTGCACATTCTAATATTTTCCTGATTACTTCCTCATCTTTGGGAATCTCCTTACCTTTCCAATGTTGTGCAAATACCATTCTAGCTCAGTTAGTCCATGAATAATTAAATATACATTTTATTTGTTATAAACTTCAGGTAAGATCCCTAACAGAAATATTTCTGGTTTTAATGCAATATGTTGTTTTATCATCTCTTCCAACCATGTCTTTATTTTCATCCAATATTTTTTTGGCTTCTCCACACGTCTACTGCATTTGATAGTAAGATCCAGGTATCTGATGTTGCTTATCTTGGTTTAAAGCTTAGGTATCTATAGAACTACTATATTAACCTTGCTATGAACATATTGAATTATTAAGAGGATATTTTCTGCCACTTGAAGAGGAGGCACCAAAGATTTTTCTCCTGTGTTGTTCCCAACCCATAAAATACTGCTCCTGAAACCCTATCTATCTATCCAGAAAAGTGTCAAAGCCTGTCTTTTCAAATCAGTTTTTAAACTGTTTCACACAGTATTTAATATTTCATGAAGAATATTTTTAAAATGTTTTATCATACTCTTGGTTTGAGTTGTCCTATCCTCTTGGTATTTTTTTAAAGTTTAGACATACTTCTAAAAAGATGCACAAATAAATAGCTTGTACATTTAGTAAAAGTCCTCTTTTCCAATAGTAAGCAATAACGCCTATTTTATCTTCTAATATCAATGCACTGTGTGTATATGGATATATCTATCTATCTATACAAATACACACATACACACATACACACATATTGCACATACCAGTTAATAGTTTAGGTCAGAGATGCTTCTAAGTATTAAAATCAATGCAAAGGGAAAACTGCCAGTAAACCATTAGGCATTCATAGCAATGCCTCAAAATTATTTCTGGCATGTCACTTGTCAAATTGTATTCAAACAGTTGTGGTTACTGAAAGCTAATAGTTAATTGCATATTCAGAACATAATGGAAATGTGATCACATGATAATCACATCTTAATATTCTTTATACATTTTTACCAACTTATATATTCCAAATATGTTTCATCACAATTCCAATTTTCACTATCCAGCAACTAAAAGAACATCAGATTGGAGAAGACTGCTACATACGATGATAGACAGTTGACTTACAATGCAGAAGACAATCTGTGAAGGATTTTAAAGCATATTTGCTGTTACCATATACTCTTCAATCATTGAATGGACATTAGCAAGAAATGTTTAAGTCTTAGTGGGTCTAAAAGAGATGGAGAATTTACCGGTATGTCTGTCTGATCAATAGAAATACCTAGAAAGGTCTCACCAAAAGAGATATATAAATAGTGAACTCTTCATTAAAAATCCCCTTCAGTCACATTTAGTTGGCCAGGGGGAAGGTACTGTCACTGCACCTTCCCTTCCCCAGTATTATATCCCCCAGTATAATAATGATATATTATATTAATTATGCAAAATTCATTGCAAAGTTGATCCAAGTAATGTATGTTTTACTTTAACAAATTTAAAACTATTTATAATCTTGGGCATCACTTTTAAAGAAAGCGTAGAAACACATATAATTTAAAATCAGCCAGGAAGAAACAGCTTACTAAATGCCTATGGAGATTCCAGTCATCCAGGTCATGGTTGTCTCAAAGGTGCTTTTTCAAAAGGCAACTGGACTTGTTTTTTCCTTGAAGATATTTCACTTCTCATCCAAGAAGCTTCTTCAGTTTTGACTCTTATTTATTTATTTATGTATGTATGTATGTATGTATGTATTTATTTATTTTTCAAATTTGTATACCGCCCCCTTTCCCTAGGGACTCGGGGCGGTGCACAGCCACATACAAAACATATAATACATATACAATAATTTAAAATATATTAAAAGAATTAAATAGGTTGGCCAATTAAGAATTAATAAAGTAGGGAGTTAAGAAAATTAAAACCATTTAAAAACCAAATTTAAAACCATTACACATAACTCTAGGCCAGACCGGCTAGATGGAATAGGTGGGTTTTTAGTGTGCGCCGGAAGGTCAATAGGTCGGGGATGGTCCTCATCTCCGGGAGCAATTTGTTCCAGAAGGAGGGTGCTCCCAAAGAGAAGGCCCGAACCCTCGGGGTCACCAGCCGTCCAGCTGGCGGCACACCGAGGAGGCCCGCCCTATGGGAACGCACTGGTCAACGAGAGACTGATGGTGGCAGCAGGTGGTCCCGTAAATACCCAGGTCCCAAGCCATGGAACGCTTTAAAGGTGATCACCAATACCTTGAATCACACCCGGAAGGCTACCGGGAGCCAATGCAGCTCGTGCAACATGGGAGCTCCAAGAAGCCCCCAAGATCACCCGCGCGGCTGCATTTTGCACCAATTGGAGCCTCCGGGTGCTCTTCAAAGGGAGCCCGATGTAGAGAGCATTGGCATAGTCCAGACAGGAGATAACGAGGGCGGATGTGACCGTGCGAAGTGCGTCCCGATCCAGAAAGGGCCGCAATTGGTAGATCCTATGGACCTGATAAAAAGCCCCCCTGGCGACAGCTGCTATATGATCTTCCAACGACAGCCGTACATCCAGGAGAACACCCAAATTGTGTGCCCTCTCTGTGGGGGCCAGAATTTCCCCCCCCCCACGGCCAGCGAAGGAGTAAGCTGGCTGTATCGGGGCGCCAGAAAGCACAGCCACTCGGTTTTGGCCGGGTTGAGCTGAAGCCTGTTCTACCCCATCCAACCCCGCACAGCCTCCAGGCACCGGGTCATCACTTCCACGGCTTCGTCAGGGTGGCCCGGGGTAGAAAAGTACAACTGAGTATCATCAGCGTACTGATGGAATTCTACCCCAAAGCCACGGATGATCTCACCCAGCGGCTTCACATAAATGTTGAACAGGAGGGGCGAGAGTACCGACCCCTGAAGTACCCCACAAATCAGGCGCCTCAAATCGATCTCTGCCCTCCTGCCAACACAAATTGCGAGCGGTCGGAGAGGAAGGAGGAGAACCACCGTAACACGGTGCCTCCCACTCCCAACTCCCCCAGCCGCTGCAATAAGATACTGTGGTCGACAGTATCAAAAGCCGCTGAGAGGTCTAATAGGACCAGGACAGAGGAATACCCCGTCACGGGCCCTCCAGAGATCATCAACTAACGTGACCAATGCCGTTTCCATGCTGTGCCCGGACCTGAAGCCTGATTGGCGTGGATCCAAATAGGTTGATTCCTCCAGGTGCTGGGAGAAGAACTAAAGAAGCTTCTGAGGACTTCTGGTTTGAGCTTCTTCGGGGACGGACCGAAATCTGCGATCATGCGGGGTTTCAATCTGTGCTTGCCACTGGAGTGTCCCAAGCTGGCTGGTTTTGGGGCTAAGCCACCCTGTAGAAGTGGTGAAGAGGGGGGAGACTGCTAGCAGGGTTGAGGAGAGCTGCATCTCTCCTCCCCAGCTGGCCATCGCTCCCTTTCCTGAAGGCAGTTGTAGTGGTGGTCAGAAATGGCCACCTCAAAGAAGAACTCGACTGGAAAAAAATGTGCAGGAGGAAGATAAGAAAAGAAAGTTTTGGCTGACCGGATCAAACTGAAAAAGAAACAATGTAAGGTACCCTGGAATTTGAACTATAAAGAATAACATTGCTCCCAAAGAAGATTTTGAAGTGGTGAATGAGAGAAGGAAGGGAAAGGATTTGGTTTTTTTTTTCCTTCCCCATAATAACAACTAAGAGATTTAAAAGTAAGAAACTGACAAAAATCCACTTTGACATTAACAGGCATTTAAGCTGAAAATAAAATTTCAAAGGGATAATAAAGACTTCTGGATTTTCAAAAACTTTTAAAAGAAGGAAAGGAGAGAAAAGGGAAAAACAAAAGGGTGGGATCTGGAAAAATGGAGGAGACCACCTGGAAGTAAAAGGAATCAACAGTGAAATTTTAACAAGATTCCTAAAAGATACATTCCAACTGAAACTTTGTAACAAGATAATAGCACCCCAGGAAGAGAAAGTGGAAAAAAGAAGCAAGAAGAAACAGCTTGGATTATTTGGGTTATTTGGTGATTTTTGGTTATTGGATCTAAAGGACTAAAATCAATCGGGTGGTTGTTTAAAAGTTTTAAAAATGGTATCACTCTTGGAAGAACTGAAAATGGAACTTAAAAAACAGAAAGAAGATGCACAGGAAGGAAGAGACTTTTTTGGCTTCGTATTTTAATTTTTAGAAATGGAGATCCTGAACTATGAGAAATGCCTGTAGAACAAGAAGGACGGGACCAGGCAATTCTATGTGGGGAAAAAAAAGGAAAGGGGAAAAAGAGAGTGAAAAATTTAAGATCTGAAAAAACAACCAAAAAAAGAATAGTTTGAAAAGTAATTACAATATTAGGAAGAAACAGAAGAGAGGATTCCAGAAGAGAGAATTAGAATTAGAGAGATAAGGGGTTAAAAAGGGGAGGGAGAAGAAGAGGGGGAAGAGGGAAAGGAAAAGAAGCTATAAAGGACAGAAACAGGATATAGAGAGACAGGGAAATGTTCAAGGATTAAAGGTATAAGCCTATTTAGAAGACATAGAGATAATGGGTGAAAATGTAATTGAAAGAGGGATTCTGTAAGGGTACATAAGATAGTATTGTTATATTAGAAATAGAAATAAACTTAGAAAATATGAAACAAGTGTGATTAAAATGATAGATAAAATACTCATTGAATGTAATGGAATATTTGTTAATAAATAAATGAAATAAAGAGAATGAGAGAATGAAATTAGGAATGGATGGGAACATTTTAATTATTATTAATGAGTTATAAAAATTTAAGTGAAGAGGAATATGAAACAAATATGAAAAAATTATGGAAATACTATAAGTGTTCCTAAGGAAGTATGATATCCCATTGAAAAGAAATGTTAAAGATGTTAAAGATTATAACTAACATTAATGATAAAGCTGAATTGGAATAGAATAAGTATTTTATTTATTATTGTTTTATATATATACTTTCTCTTTAAGAACTTAGTGTGTATTTTAAGAATGTACCAAGCAGAATTTGACTGGAAGTTATGTGTTATATTGAATGTTATAATTGTAAAGGCATAAATTGAAGTTTAAATAAGAGTTAAATGACCAAAAATTAAAAGATACAAAGGTGTCATACTCTAATCAGGAACTACAGGGGAAATTTTTGTTTAATGAGAAAAGAAAATATGAAATTGAAACAGGACAGACAAAATATAAATATAATGATTAGAAAGATATTGAAACTTAGAAAAAGATATATATATATATAATTGAATTTAGAAAGGAATGAGATAATTAAAAGCAAGGTTGAGAAAACTAAAGGAAGGGAAAAATTATTGAGAAAATGTTAAAATAGTAATAAGATATGGAACAGAACACAAAGATGAATATGAAATTGAGTTTGTGTCTGTATGGAGAAGTGAGAACCCGGGACCATGCTATTCTCAAAAAAAGATACTTTATTTGTATTATGTTTTGTGAAAACCTAAATAAAATTTTTACAAAAAAAAAAAGAACTAAAGAAGCTTCTTGGATGAGAAGCAAACACATCTTCAAGGACAAACCAAGTCCAGTTGGCTTTTGAAAAAGCACCTTTGAGACAAACAGCTGATTAGTTTTAGTGTGATTTAAGGAGTCTTTTCTCAACTTCCTGCTTTCTCGGAGTTTAAATTTCTTTTTTCATTAAGTTCAACCAGCACTAGTCCTATGATCTGATGAAATTCTAATGTCATGTTTCTAGGGAACAGCATATAGAGGAAGGCAATCAGATGCCCATAATTTAGGAGGGATCCATTGTGAAAACTGTTGGGGGTAAACTGTAAGTGTCAATCAATCAAACAAAACAATTTTGTGTGTGTGGTGAGGGAATAGGTTGGAATAGTCTTAGAATAGAATAGAATAGAATAGAATAACAGAGCTGGAAGGGACTTTGGAGGTCTTCTAGTCCAACCCCCTGCCTAGGTAGGAAACCCTACACCACTTCAGACAAATGGTTATCCAACATCTTTTTTTAAAACTTCCAGTTTTGGAGCATTCACAACTTTTGAAGGCAAGTTGTTCCACTGATTAATTGTTCTAACTGTCAGGAAATTTCTCCTTAGTTCTAGGTTGATTCTCTCCTTGATTAGTTTCCACCCATTGCTTCTTGTCCTGCCCTCAGGTGCTTTGGAGAATAGCTTGACTCCCTTCTTCGTGGCAGCCCCTGAGATATTGGAACCCTGCTATCATGTCTCCCCTAGTCCTTCTTTTCATTAGACTAGACATACCCAGTCCCTGCAACCGTTCTTTATATGTTTTAGCCTCCAGTCCCCTAATCATCTTTGTTGTTCTTCTCTGTATTCTTTCTAGAGTCTCAACATCTTTTTTACATCGTGGCGACCAAAACTGGATGCAGTATTCCAAGTGTGGCCTTACCAAGGCATTATAAAGTGACATTAACACTTCACATGTTCTTGATTCTTTCCCTCTGTTTATTCAGCCTAGAATTGTATCTTATCTCTTGATTTTTCTTTTCTTTCAGGCAATCCTGTTAGCAACAATACATTATCTTATAATCCTGTGTGGGTCTTTCAGTCGGGGAAAAAACAACAACAACTAGATGTTGTAGGTTTAAGATTTATTTTGCTATACAATTTCCAATGTATTTTAAAAGAAGATATCCCACAACCAGTTTCTCCCTTCCCTCTAGTGGCATTGATAAATTGACAGCAGCAGCAGCAGCAGCAATAACGAGAAGCTGAACACTGCAGGGAGAGGCCAATATTAAGCTGAACAGCTCCACATCTATCTCAAGTCTTTACACTTTTAGCTTCTCCATTCCGTTCATACTCCTTTTCCTCCCAACACAGAGTTAGCACATTTATCTCCATAGAAGCCTTGCCACTCTCCTCGAATGGGCACTTCCAATGAGCTGTCATCCAAAGGAAGCGTATTACTGGGTGGGTGGGGAGGTGGAGGACAGGAAAGAGATTCCTCGGGGAAGAAGACAATTGTGTGCATTTCAATGTTATCTGTCTGTGCCGTTTCCGCTACCAGGCTCTGGGGTAGAATGAAGAAAGCCCAGATTTAAGATCCTGCCTTGGCTGTCTGTGGAAGCTGAGCAAGATGTCTGAGAGTGCATAAGATTAGAAGCCAGGAGGGACCTTTTGGTTCCTTTAACTTCGGTTGCGATGTTCAGTCCTAGTCCCATTGGCACAATACTCAAAATCCACAAGCTTCACTGGGCAACATGATCATAAGAAGGCGAAATAACTGGTGAGTTTTTGCCCTTGGACCTACCCTCTGCACAGGCTTTTGTCATATGCAGCCCAAAGAGTGTTTAATGAAATAGCCTTCCCAGAGCACTGTTAGCTATCCGGGTCAAAGAGAAATCAGGATGACAGCCGTATGTTTTTGGAGCAGGCTAATTTCCCAAAGATTAATCTATATGCATATTTATTTCCTACTTCTAACCTCAAAGACATAGTCTCAGAATAGCACGTGGTTGACAAAGCCTGCAGTTTTAATAAGCACTCTATAATCCATGGATACTAAGATGATTTTTTTTTTTTTAGTTACCTTCTTTTGGGTTACTTCCCTAGCCAGTGCTCAATAGTCACGATAAAGAAGAGCCCTTCACTTTCCCTATCAAAGTGACTCTGAGATTCTGATACTCATACGTATAACTCAATTTGTGGTTGGCTGCAATGCTGTCACTTGTAAAGATTTGATCTTGTAAAGTCCAAAGCAGCTGTGATATTTTGAGTAAGCTGTGCAGCAAACAAGGAAGAATACAGACTTAAAACAGGATGTGATTTCCCTCTTACATCAAGTCATAGCTCAAGCATGCCCTATGACAGTGGTCGCCAGCCAGTGGGCTGGGGTGGTCCGCGAGAAAACTATGGTGGTCCGCAGAGAAATGTCACCCCCAAAGCACCTCCCAAAGCAATTAATCCAGGCTGTGTGGGAACACAAGGCTGTGCTGCCCACATGGCACGAGGTAATGAGGGGAGGGAGGAAGGGCGGAAGGGGGGAACTTGCTCCACTTGCCTCATGCGCCTCGCCTAGTCACCGGGCTGCTTCTTTCCACTTCTTTCTTCTTCTGCTATTGGCTGCATGCAAAGAAAGCAGCAAAAGTCTTTCTTTCTCTTCCCCAAACTCTGCCGGAAATGAGTCTTTGGGACCTGCAAGGCATCCTTTTCCAAGAGGGTGCGCCGGCGCGACAAGTCTCACAAAGACTCATTTCTGGTGGAGTTTGGGGGAGAGAAAGAAAGACTTCTGCTGCTTCTGCTGCTTTTCTTGCATGAAGCCAAAAGTCCCCCCCCCCCCCCAAGAATGGAGCTGGAGACGGTATCCTGCAATCCCAAATAAAGAATGATTGATCGGTAGGAAAACAGGGTGGGAAATTTTCCTGCAGACTTTTTTTTGAGATTTTCCCAGGGTCTCTGGTCCGAAGGATTTAAAATTATGAGTTTGGTGGTCCCTGAGGTCCAAAAGGTTGGTGATCCTTGCCCTATGACCTCTTTTTTCTGCTATGCCTCCATGATAGAGCCTTCACTGTATTCCTGCCTATGTGTGTTATATCCTTAAATTGCCTTTGGTTGTTATTAAAGTGATACTTCCTAGCTCAGGCTGTCAGCATCTAGAGACAGCTTTGCCATTACACTGGAGGTGAAGGCAGGTGATCAGTATATGGTAGGGTCGTAGCAGAGCTGGACATTTCAGATGGATAAAGGCATGGCCTGCAATCAGTATTCTATTGTTTTTTTTCCCAAAAAAGATTTGGGGCACAGCAAAATTGTGGCAACCAGAATTGCAGAATTCTTTGACATTTACACCATCAAAGCTGACACCAGACAGAGCATAAAAAACTCAAAGAAATAGTGCAAGGTTGGAAAATGTGGAGAGATGTGGCCCATAGAATCACCAAGAATCACACATGACTGAACGAATAACCTCATTATCATCATCATCATTATCACCACCACCATCATCAACATCACCATGACGTTGGTGCTCAGCTAGTAGTTCTATAAACGCATTACCTCCATTGCCTTAACCGAGTTAGCAAATAATATAACATCTCTTTATCTTTTTCTCTTATTGTTCTGATGCTGCAGTAATTAAAGTGATATGGAACAGGTTATTCTTTCCTTTCTGCTTCCTCTGTAGGCTACAGAAGCTCTATAGTAAGGAAGAACTGATAGCTCAGCTTGATAGAAACAAAGCAGCAATGTTCTTACTTGTAACTCAAAGTTAAGGAAAGGGAAGCTTTGCGGTATTGTGGGCAAGGGATAGGAAAGCAATAAGAGCATGTGTCGTCTAGCCTATGAAGAAATGGAAAAGAAACTAGGGTGTGAAGTAAGGGCTGACTGCAGCATGAGTATTCAGGGTGGAGTATTGCTTATTGACTTAATAGGGCATTGTTGGATCTCCTGCAGGTTTACATAGCAGCATAGGACCAAATGGCTGCCCAGGGGAATGGCTAGTTGCTGGATGGATCGGGGAATGCCAGGCATTGCAGTCAATTGGAGCAGGGTGCAAGGGTCGCTAACCTTTTGAACCTCAGGGACCACCAAACCCATAATTTTAAATCCCATAGACCAGAGACCCTGGGAAAATCTCAAAAAAAGTCTGCAGGAAAATTCCCCACTGCGTTTTCCTACCGATTAATCATTTTTTATTTGGGATCGCAGGATACCGTCTTCAGCTCCATTCTCAGGGAGAGGGAGAGGGAGAGGGAGGAAAGCAGCAGAAGCAGCAGAAGTCTTTCTTTCTCTCCCCCAAACTCCACCAGAAATGAGTCTTTGTGAGACTTGTCGTGCCGGCGCAGCCTCTTGGAGCAGGATGCCTTGCAGGTCCCAAAGACTCATTTCCGGCAGAGTTTGGGGAAGAGAAAGAAAGACTTTTGCTGCTTTCCTTGCATGCAGCCAATAGCAGAAGAAGAAAGAAGTGGAAAGAAGCAGCCCGGTGACTAGGCGAGGCGCATGAGGCAAGTGGAGCAAGTTCCCCCACTCTGCCCTTCCTCCCTCCCCTCATTATCTCATGCCATGTGGGCAGCACAGCCTTGTGTTCCCACACAGCCTGGATTAATTGCTTTGGGAGGTGCTTTGGGGGTGACATTTCTCTGCGGACCACCATAGTTTTCTCGCGGACCACCCCAGCCCACTGGCTGGCGACCACTGTCATAGGGCATGCTTGAGCTATGACTTGATGTAAGAGGGAAATCACATCCTGTTTTAAGTCTGTATTCTTCCTTGTTTGCTGCACAGCTTACTCAAAATATCACAGCTGCTTTGGACTTTACAAGATCAAATCTTTACAAGTGACAGCATTGCAGCCAACCACAAATTGAGTTATACGTATGAGTATCAGAATCTCAGAGTCACTTTGATAGGGAAAGTGAAGGGCTCTTCTTTATCGTGACTATTGAGCACTGGCTAGGGAAGTAACCCAAAAGAAGGTAACTAAAAAAAAAAAAATCATCCTAGCATCCATGGATTATAGAGTGCTTATTAAAACTGCAGGCTTTGTCAACCACATGCCATTCTGAGACTATGTCTTTGAGGTTAGAAGTAGGAAATAAATATGCATATGGATTAATCTTGTGTGGTTTCCTTGTGTGCAGCCAAAAGCAGAAGAAGTGGAAAGAAGCAGCCCAGTGGCCAGGTGAGGTGTGTGGGGCAAGTTCCCCCCCTCAGCCCTTTCCCCCCTCCCATCGCTACCTCGTGTTGTTCGCAATGCAAGCGACGCAAGCCTTGTGTTTCTTTACAGCCTGGATTGCTTTGGGGGTGTGCTTTGGGGGTGACCACCAAAATTTTCTCGCGGACCACCAGTGGTCCCCGGCCCACTGGTTGGCGACCACTGCGCTAGTAGAATGGACAGAAGTATCGGAGACCCTTTGCTCTGAAAGGCTTAAGACAGCTGAGGTTGGAAAGGAGCCCTTAGGAATTGAAGCTGAAAAATGTAGGCACAGAGTGTATTTACAATGGACTGGAAGTGGAAGGAGAATAATGTTGTCTATTCTTGGGCCCAAGTAGGGAGGGTGGCTTGTATAGAAAGGACTTGCCTTCTTCTGGTGCAGTACATTATTTATGATTTAAGCTGGGACCACGAGGAAATTAATTTAAAATGATTGCTTGATTCACACTTTTTTCAAAAAAAAAACTGAAGCATTTTTATCATTGTGGTTGTGTTATGAAAACCTATTAAGTAGAAGCTAGTCTTGTAAGTTCTCTAGGCCAACAAATAAATCAAGCCTTAGAGAATGTTGGGGCAATCTATGTTCGTATTTTCCATTTATTATTTTTCTTGCCTTGAAATAAAATATCTAAAACAGGGGTGCTTAGATCTGGCCCACGGGACCACCATGGAAACAGCCAGGGACCGGCCTGTGGTGCCTCTGCCAATGAAAACAGAGCTCAGGAGGACCGTGTGCAACCCTCCTCAGCTCCATTTTTGCTGGCAGAGGGTTGCAGAAGAACATCGCAGCTGGAAACGGAGCTCGGGAGCCTGTTTTTGCTGGCAGGATGTTCAGGCCACCACAGATGCCCCTGACGCAAGTGATGTCGAGCTGGCTACGCCCACCATGGCCACACCCACCCCAGTTCCCCGAGGTCAAACACAACCCTGATGCGGCCCTCAAGGAAATCGAGTTTGAAACCCCTGATCTAAAATATTGGGAAATGCCAATCTACTTATAGCAATAGCACTTAAGACTTATATGCCGCTTCACAGTGCTTTACAGCCCTCTCTAGTTTACAGAGTCAGCATATTGCCCCTAACATTTTACTGACCTCGGAAGGATGGAAGGCTGAGTCAACCTTGAGCTGGTCAGGATTGAACTCCTGGCAATTGGCAGAGTTAGCCTGCAATACTGTATTCTAACCACTGTGCCACCATGGCTCTTATTGTCCATTAATTTCATTTGCCATAAGACTTGCAAATACTTGAGCACAATTTCAATCCTAAGTGACTGTACCCCTAAACTAGTGAAAGTGAAAAATAGATGCATTGGACTACTGTATAGATTTTTTTGTTTAGCTTCCAGGAAGCAAGCTTCCTTATTAATAATTAATATCTACATATATAAATATTTAAACTGACTACACACACACACCAGAAAATATCACATAATTTTATGTTTTAGCTTTTAAAGATGCCGTTGTTGCATTCCAAATTCACTGTTATGAATTTGGATGAACTGGCTGAATTAAACACACTCATATCACCACATCTCTTGGCTTTCTTAGCCCTAAATTTTTATAGCAACGGAGAGATAAGATGTATGAGCCAGTTTAGGGAGAATGGGAGGAATGCTGTGGAGCAGAACCAAGAAGACATGGAGATTTACCTTCATTATCAGCGTGAATTTAACCAACTGAAAAAGTGATGTTGCCCTGGATGTAATTTCTCTTTCAGAAAAGAAAAAAAGAAAAGAAAAGCTACTGTATGCAGTTTCAGATTCACCATATTAAATTTAGCCCTTAGTATGGCAGCACATTTGAATGTTTGTGGAGTGTCATTTCAGACTGTAAACAAGGCTCATACAAATCTTCTTCCATCAAGAAATCCTACATACAGTGTGTTTGTTTCTGAATGTAATGATCTTGTTTGCTCATTTGTATGTACCACAGAGGAGCATTCCATATAGACCTCTTAGTTTCCATCTGAAGAGATATAGTGCAAAGACAGGCTTATCATGAGCACAAGGCCCATCTCCAGGGGTGGGTTTCTACCGGTTCTGTCCACCTCTGTAGAACCAGTAGCTCTGAAGAGCAGCAGACGTAGAACCGGTTCTATGTCTGCTGATGTTTTTGCTCACCTGCCCACCTGGGCTCTTACCTGACCTTTATTTCCTGATTTTTTTCAACTTCAGCTGCCGTGCGAGGCACAGTTAAAAAAGCAGGAAAAAAGGGCTTTTTGAAAGGCTGCTTCTCTGCACGCAGCATGCTGATGACGATTTACAGACTCGCGCCAACCAGCAGGCAGGGAAGCACATCATAAATCACCGAACCTCGTAAATGACCGAACTGGTAGTTAACCCTGTCAGATCCCACCCCTGCCCATCTCTATCTTCTGCCCATTTTCGTCTCTTTCTGCCATGGTATGACTCTGCAGCTGAGGTGTTATCTAGCTGGTTCAATCCACTGCATGGGAACTGAAGCAGGGGTGGGGCTGCTGGGGGTTCGCAAGGGTTCGGGAGATCCCCTAGATAAGATTCTGTGCAGTTTGGAGAACCCCCAAACCCTACTCCTGGCTGGCCCCACCCACCTCGCCCCTCCCAGGAGTCCCCACGCGGCCCATTTTGGATGGAGGTAAGTGCAGGGCCCATGCGGAGGCTTGGGGAGGGCCAAAAAAATGGCCCTCCCATAAGTTCAGGAAGGCCAGAAATGGGCCTGTTTCCAGTTTCCAGAGAGCTCCGGAGTCTGGGGAGGCCGTTTTCGCCTTCCCGGAGGCTCAAGGAAAGCCTCGAGCCCGGGGAGGGCAACCCCCCCCCCCCGTGGTGCAGGAGGTCTACTAGGCCACACCATGACTACACCCACCCAGCAACCGGGCAAAGAACCCTTTGCTAAAACTTTTGAAGCCCACCCCTGAACTGAAGTGATGTCTAGTCTCTCTTGAGATATCAGCCCTCTGCCACGCTTTCCTTGGTAAGGCACCCTGGATAAATTTTGGGGCCAGCTTATCATAGATGATGGTGATACCTCTGTCACACTTGCTCCACTAAGGAGTGGCCAAGCTCCTAGGGCCAAAAGGACAGGGCTTTTGCTGGCTGTCCAGTTGAGACAGGCTTTCACTGACTGCAAAAGAGAAAAGTAGCAGCCTGAGGTGGCATTGGTCCTTGGGACACCCTTGCATAACTAGCAGGCTTGCACCAAATCAGCCTAACTCACCTTCCCTCCAACTCCCAGGAATTCAATAGGTGAAATTGAGTGTCCTGAATTGCATAGATAACAATGGTATGTGTGGCTTTTTTTTTAAAAAAAAGCTTTTTTTCTCCATCAAAATCCCATCACTTCTGCTTTGCTTTAATTTTAACGTCTGTCTGGGTTCCTAGGTTGCTTAGGTTGCCTAGAGTAACATGAGTTATGTTTGAGTGTAATGGGACAGGCTCACTTGACCAAAGCAATGATGAATGTACGAGTCCAGATGGTGGATTCTGACATGAAATGATAGAGAGGCAAATGGCAAAGAGCAAAAAGAAAAGGGAAAGGGAAAGGAAGCAAGCAAGGAAGGAAGATTAATGGATTGTGAAATAGAAAAAGAAGGGTATAAAAATATTACTGAAGATGCTCTGGTATTATGAAACTGGGTTGATGAATGCATGTAGAGGATTGAAAGTACCGGTTCAATGAAAAACGGAAAGATCTAGAAATGTATGTCAGAACAAAATAATTCGTTTCATTTAGGTTACATATGAAAGTAGTAATCCATAGATTGGAGATAGTTTCATTCTATGTCCCAGTGAGTGGTGATGATGAACCAGAAATCTGCAGGTGACATGGGTAGATGGATGAGATGAGTGCAAAAGCATAATTGGGACATCCAGAGTCCCCAAAACGAACAAGAATTTTAATCATTAAAAAAGGACATTCTGAATACATAATTAAAGCATGATTCTATAAATATGCCAAGGAATGTAATTAATATTAATCTAATTGACTAGTTTGATTTCAATTATGAAAAATAGAGGCAATTAGTAAAGGTTACAAAAAACACAGAAAATGAAGGTGACAGAAAAAGAATGAAAGTAGAACAACTGCAGGAAGAGAAAGCACAAGGTCTATATAAAAAGGAGCAATTCATCTGCCATTCGAATGAATGGAAAGAAAATCTGGACATTGTTTGAACAGAATGAATGGATAGTGTGCGTGTGTGTGTGAGAGAGAGGGTTTTTGGAATTTTTAAAATAGAAAATACATGAAACTGCTTAATGGAATGATAAAGTCAAATATGCTATGAAAAATGTATGTTAAGAGAATGCTGCAAAAGTGAGGCTGATAGCAAAATAATGTTCGATGCTTGTGAGAAAAAAAAAGAATATAGTCAGAAAGAGCATGAAGCCATTGAGATCAAAACCTCTAGGAGCCATAGAAAATGCAGGGTGATTTTGGATTGGATAAAAAAACCCAGCCGAATGAACTAAAGACAAAAGCGATGAAATTATTTGGTGTAAAACTGAAATAAAACTTAAAAGAGATTTAAGAGATTTGCACGAGAATGATGGGTATTGAAATAAATGCTATAAATGGTTGTGTCCAAGGAACAATTGATGAACAGAGATAAATTCTGGGGGATTGCTGAAAATTAGTAAAACTGCAGATGTAGGAATCCTAACTGTAAATGTGAAAATATAGGTATGGTTTGTTTACTGGACTGGTTGTAAAATGTATTTAATGTGTGTGAAGATTGCGTTTGTGTCTCAGGATTGGAAGAATGCTATTACTATCCCCATAACAAACAGGATGAAGGAGTTACTTATTTTTTGCTGTCTGTCAGGAAACTGAGTAATGTATGAATGTGCGGAAGAAAACTTGTATTCTTTCTGTTCCTGAATTTGGGCAGTAAGATCCAAAACCCCTTCTCTTCTGTTTACTTAGAACTCGGCAGAAAAGGAAAACTCTGGATAGAAGGCTCAAAATTTCTACAATGTACATAATACCTGAAGATCAGGAAGATAAGCCTAACTGATGCCAGTCTATCATCAAATCTTATCGGGGAAAGAAGGGGGTTGCCAGTGAGGTGTTTGGGAACATCTGCAAAAAAAAGAAAAGAAAGAAATATGACCTCTCCCATTAGAAAATGACAAAATACAGCTTTCTTCTTCTCATGATTGCCATCAGCAGTCAGAGGTGGTATTCAGCAGGTTCTGACCAGTTCTGGAGAACCGGTAGTGGAAATTTTGAGTAGTTCGGAGAACTGGCAAATGCCACCTCTGACTGGAGATTTTACAGTATCCTTTCCCTGCCACGCCCACCAAGCCACACCCACACAACCAGTAGTAAAAAAATTGAATCCCACCACTGGCAGAAGTACAAACTTTAGAGAACCAATTTTGCTAATAAGTATTTATTAATTTATTAAGTACATTTACAATGGCTGTCCATCTCATTACAGTGACACACTGGAAGGCAAATTTTTAACAAAAACCATAATATAAAACCATTCAACATGCAGTTCAGAACATTCAGTTCATTAAAAAAAAAAGGTAGCCAAGAGTAAAAGCAATATAATATCAACCCAGCCATGTTTCACTAACTTCACAAATCCCTTGCCTGGGCAAATAATCAGATTTTCAACACTTTGTAGAAGGCTAGCAGGGACCAATCGATATCAATATCATTGTGCTTTATTCTGTCTATGTTACCTTCACATACTGCTGAATTTTTATAGAAAGATGATTTAGACACAAAGGAACAAATAACTCAATACTATGTACAGTAAGTCTGTATATAAGTCACATTTCATACAAACATATACTAAATAAAACTATTATTATTGCTCTTACAACAAGGTGCCTGATGAAACTCTTACCTGAGTTGACTTGTTTCCTAATGTATCTGTGTTGTATTTGGGGGGGGGGGGGGCGTGCATGGCAGTGTCAGCCAGATAGAACACCTTGTATAATTCCTGGAAGTATTTTTGTGATGTGTCTGCATGATAATGAGGATAACGGTAAAACACAATGCTTCAAGAACCTTGATCCAACTTGCTGGTCTTCTTTATATCTAACTGCATGGATATTACAAGATGTTAGTTGGAATGGCTTGTGTGTTTGTATCTAGCACAGCAGCCTTCAACTTTTTGAGCGCCAGGGACTGGTTCTGTGGAAGGTGGTTGTTCTGTGGACCAGACGGCGTGGTTTCATGCGCTCCCCAGATCCTGGTTCCTGGTGGGCCACGGATTGGCACTGGCCTGCCGCCTAGGGTTGGGGACCCGTGATTTAGCCTTTGAAAGCACACCAGAAAGAAAGACCAAGCAGAATTTGGATTATACCTGGGGACTCTTACAAAAGCATTATCAGTCTACTCTATATATACAATCTCATCATTTAAACAGGTAGAAAATATTGACTCGCTGATAAACTGTAATCATATTGTCCAATACAATATTCATCGTATCAATAACCACACTGATTAGTATTGACAATTGTTGTCATAGTCTAGTTTTATATATTAAATTATGTAATTGAATCAATAATTCAATTGTTTAATTAAGGAATGTTAAGTTTTATGATAATTGTAAATTTCCTCTTTGTTTACTGATATTTTATTTTCTACCTACAATGTCCTTTTTTCCTTTCTTCTCTCTTTTATGTACTCATTTGTTTTGTTCCTTAAATATTTTTAATAAACAAACAAAATAAATAAATAATATTCACAACAAAACAACTGGCGGCCCCCAGGAGTAGGGCCTTCTCTGTGGGGGCCCCCGCCCTCTGGAATAGTCTGCCCCCAGAGATACGCACCCAACACGGACCTGAGAGCCTTCAGACGGGCGTTAAAAACTTGGCTCTTTGAGCAGGCTGGTCTAGGCTGACACAAGATTTTAATTTTGTCTCTCGTTTTTAATTGGTTTCGAATATTTGGGGTTTTAATTATTTTATGGGGGAGGGGTAAACTTTTTAAAATTTAAACAGCCTAAATTATTTAATTTTTGTACAGTGTATTGGGGTTATGATCGGCTGTGCACCGCCCTGAGTCCTTCGGGAGAAGGGCGGTATATAAGTATTTAAATAAATAAATAAAATAAATAAATAACAAATTGTTAGTAAATTCACGTTACCAAACAACCAAGCATGCAAAAATCTGGTTTGATTCAGAACTTAGATATCTAAAACAACATTGTTTGTGGCTTCAAGGCTTGTATTATTACTCTAAATGAAAAGATTGATTTTTGAGTCAAGTTTAACCCTGAATAGCTACATCTCAGTGTTTGCTTTGGGCACAGTGCAAATCAGAAGGGAATCAACACTGTCAATTGGTCAGTAGAATGGAGGGATGAGACTGCTATTCAGTCTTGACTTGAAAAATATTAACTAGGAGAATTATTTGAGGTTTAAGCCAATCTGAAGCTTTATGGTACTACCTGTAGGACTTTTGAGTCGATGACTTGAATGATTTCTCTTCAAGGACCAAAATGTTTGCCATTCAAACCTTGACCTTCTGCTCTTGCTTGTTCAATCTGGACTTCAGGAGAAAGCTTCAATTATAATTTTAACTAAGATGAAGGTACTGTATACAACTTCATTGGAGTAATGGCAGATTTAGAATTGAAGAGCATGTCATGGGCATTATTTATTTATTTGTATTTATTATATCCTACATTATTTTAATAAATAAATTAAGGCAGTGAACGTACACAATACTTCCTCCTTCTCCTAATTTCCTCACAACAACTCTGTGAGGTGAATTGGGCTGAGAGAGAGTGCCTAGTCGTAAGTAACTCAGTTGGCTTTCATGCCTAAGGCAGGACTCAAACCAGTGGTGGGATTTAAATATTTTTACTACCTGTTCTGTGGGCGTGGCTTAGTGGGTGTGGCTTGGTTTGGTGGGTGTGACAGAGGAAGAATACTGAAAAAACTCCATTCCCTCCCCATTCCAGGAGGAAGATTACTGCAAAATCCAATAACCTGCTTTCCAGCTCCGTTCTCCTGTGCAGGGCAACAAAAGAAGACCCAGCTGATCAGCTGGGACTCGAGAGGCAGAGAAGAGATTGGGGTGGGGCCAGTCAGAGGTGGTATTCCAAACAATTCAAAATTTCCGCTACCGGTTCTCCGAACTACTCAAAATTTCTGCTACCGGTTCTCCAGAACTGGCCAGAACCTGCTGAATACCACCTCTGACTCAAACCCAGAGTTTCCTGGCTTCTAGCCTGGTGCCTTCCCCACTAGACCAGACTGGCTTTATCACAGAATGTTGGTATAGAAGTTAATAGAATCTGGCAGGCATGTACTCATCAGAGTGTTGATCTACTCTCAAAGAGAGCTAGTCCTTGAGTGCAAAGACAACCTTTTATCATCCAATAAAATCTTTGACCTAACTATAACAAATGTTTCATCAAGCTTGGATTGTCATTAGTTTTGAGGGTTTTTCTTTCTTTTTAACCCCTTTAACTTTTGCATTATTTTAAGTGTTCAGAGACTGCTCGGAACCGAGTTAATGTAAATTGCAAAAAATAAATAATGAATAACCAAGCAAACTGTAGGTAGGGTAGCCAACCGAAAAGTCTTGTAAAAAGGCTAAACCTTGGGAAATTCAATTACTGCAAAGAGTCATCAGCAAAACTCTTTCCAGTCTCTTTTTTTTTTTTAAAAAAAAGGAAGAGAAATAGGTGCAAGTAAGCTGGCAGGGAGATCTGGACTGATGATGCGATTCAGGTGAGAGGAAGCATGAAGAAATGTGAGATAACACCAAGCCGAAGTTGGGGAGGAATTCACACATTTCTCTTTAGTTTACCTTTTATAAAGAACTGGCTATGCATTTATCACATAGCTGCACCCAATGAGAAGCCTTCATTGTGATTTAATAGATGCAATTTGACTTTCCTGGCTTTGGTGCTGTTTAAGTAAGCTCAGTGATGTTATTCTTCTCCGCTTAGCTCCAGCCTAGAATCTGCGTGGATTTCCCATCTTACCCTAAATCCACCAAGGACTTACATTAAACACTGCAAGGAGATGCTTTATTCTAATGACTGGGGTCAACAATTGCCTGGAATGCTTATGGGAGAAGAGAACTTCTGTCTGAATCTGCTTCAGTCTGCAAATGTTTGCCAGCCAGGCGTTTACTGAATACTCCGAGCCAAGCTTTCCTTTAGCAGAATCAAAAGAGATTTGCCATCAGGTGGAGAAGAAAAGAGCAAGATGAAAGAAGATGCTTCCAAAAGCTCTGATCAGGTGGACACTTCTCAAATCCCACCCAGGAAACATGTGAGCTGGCTCTGCAGTGCCGGACCTCAAGCCTGCTCAGTTAGATTGCTTTAGGGGTTTCGTGGATGTGATATGCAGACGGAATGATCAGAGCTTTCAGCTGAGCTATTGCTCAGGGGGAATACCGGGAGGGGGGAAACTAGGAGGTGTGTCTGTCTCTCTCTGTGGCTTTTGCCCCTGCTTAAGAGATTGCTCTATTCTCTTCCTAGAGCCTGTCTGATCACACGCTTGGTAAAGATCTCCGGAGCAGGACAGGTCAAAGGCAGTGAGTATCTTTTCCTCTTCGTCTGTTTATTTGTCTGTCTGAGATGCTGATCTCTATTGAATTGTTTGCTCTCCCTTTGATAGGTTCTCCTATCTTTATTTTTTTTTTCCCCTGCAGGAATGTTTGCTACATCATTTTATTCTTCATGCTTCTTTCCATACAGAGTAATTCCTACTGAATTTTAATATGGAGGGTGACTTAAATGTTAACAACTTGGTCTTGTTCAATGGGAAAATACCAGCAATTCTCCCTCTCCTTTTCATTCCTCTGTCCTCAAAATCTGTACCTGGAAATTCACTGGAAAGGTTTCTCCCTGCATCTATTCTGTTTACTACAATGAGAAATCAGAAAAAAAGATTAAAATCCTTCTAGAATCCGGGCGGAGCTGGAGAGAGAAAAAGAAATTAAAAAAAAAAGGGAGGAAATAATACAAAATCTAGAGATTGTTCACCTGAATCCTGGCGAATAGGGCACGGTTTAGCAGAGAAAAAGATGAATGGAAATTAATATGGATGGTATGAAGCATATGACGAGTTCCCCCCCTCCATCCCCCACTTAGTGAAATGAGACCAAATGACACCTCAGCAAAAGTTTGAGATGTTTGTAAGCTGATACTGCAGAGAGAAGAGCGAGGTTGTCTTTCTCTCCCCAGCCACCCCCACCCCAAATCCAAAACCAGCGTGGCAGGGAAGGTCAAATTCTTGCTCAGGCACTGAAGCACAAATGGAGGAGTCAGGCCAGTTTTTCTCACTGACAGTGGAACCCAGGAAGCAGCACTGGATGCTCCACATGGCTTAAGGTGGGGGAACTGGGTTTGCGTTAACGAAGGCTTTCGAAGGGTCTTCCGAAATTGCAGGGATTGATTTCATCTAAAGCCAAGACAGGGAGTTGGGATGAGGATTTAAAGAAATCCATTTGCTGGCCAGTAATGCTCTCTGCCCCATTAGGTTAGATGGAATGAGCTTCTGTGTGTGCCTTTGTGTGTATTTTAATTTAATCAGATTTTTAATGGATGTTGGAATTAACCACTGGGAACCCACGTTAGATTTTTTTTTTTTGATTGCCTTGAAAACCCATCTCATTATTTCTCTGCTGCCCATCTTTTTTTAAAAAAAAAAAAAAACCTTCTTTGTTTTCCTCTTAGAGCAGCAAGGGAGGCAGATTGTGGGATCATTCTAGCAGAGAGATGCTAAAAATACAGAGTAACTGCATCCATTCTAAATTGGATACAACTAACAAGACAATATATTGCTCCATTCACAATAACTCATCAGTGTGCTTCTTGGGCCATTTTGAAGCACTTCACATGTGCTCTACCAATAATCCTCAACAAGCTAACTCTCAAAGATAGGCCAGTGATAGATTCCCTGTATTGCTTTTACAGGAAGCACAGCTTGTCTAAAGTTGCTGGTGGATTTGAACCCAAGGTGAGCTTTAAGCTAGGGATTTCTTTTATCTTAAATTGTCTCTGTATCTGCCTTCTTTATTATTGGCCCTCAGCTACAGATAAGGGACTGCAGCTGAGAGATACTACTTATTCACCTTTAAAAAATGTCTGTAACGCTCTTCCATTTTTTTTTCCAGAATCTCATTCTGCCATCCCTGTCTGCAACATTAGCTCAATTCTTAATTTGTTTTTTTTTTAAAACCCCAAAAACAAACCATGACATTTTTTTCTGAGTACATACAAAGAAAAGCAAGAGTTCTGCACTTGGAATAGTTGCCAAATGGGTTGCATTTTGCACATAGAACACGAAGGAGGAACGGTCTCCCTTGCTTCAGGCCACTAAAGGTCTTTAGAATGGACCTACTGGATGAGAACTAAAGAGAGAGAGATGGTGGAAGTAGACTTTCGGGACCAAACCAAGTCAGTATATAGCCCAGTCTCTTCCAAACTGGACATGTGAAATTCTTTAGCTATCCTTTCCAGTGCAGAGAATGTGACAAATTAATATTCATGCACCAGATCACCCAGGTTGAGCAAGGATGTGCTATCCTTTTCAACAGCATTGAGGAACCTGAAATAGACTTGATTGCACTAGAAAGTCCTCGAGGAGAGACTTGGAGAAAACAAGCAAGTGTAGGTAGGATTAAGCTTTTCCCACCTGTCTGTTTAGCTATGCAAATTCCCCACTGAAGCACCTCCTTTTCTGCCAGGGAGTTTCTTTCTACTTCAGGATCAGCTGGAAACAAACGTTCTTACAAACAATGAGGATATTTGCAAGAGAGAGAATAATGGAAGTCTGAGGCCTCTATCTTTCCTTCTTTTATCAGCACAGGGTTGGAAATCTGAATTTGCAAAGATAACACACAATTGCACCTTCTGCCAGTAGCTACTACTGTGACTCTCATCAGTTTACTTCCAGGTTATTCTTTCGGCAATTGCATTTCCTTTACTCTTAATACCTTTTGACAAATGTCTTTGTCAACGTTCACATGCAATATGTTGCCTTGTTGTCTCTATATATGCTCAGTTTTACTCCTCGCTTGAAAAATCTGCATGTGAATATTTGAAATAATTTAAGAGGTAGAAATACTTTAACACCACATCCAGTCCCCCTCCTCCCATTCTTTCTTTGACAGGTCAGTTCAGTGCCAACTTTTCTTTAGTGTTTTTTTAGAAGAACTCCAGCCTTGATGTAAAGAAATGGTAGCTTACTCTCCTTAAATCAGTCTGACCCTTAACTGAGACTTCCTCTTCCGTTCACTAGCTTTGCTCTCTTGTAACCTACTTTCCCACAGCTTAAACTTTATTGACAGAAAAATAGCAAAAATAGCACCTTCTGTGGGAGCAATCCTGTAGACAACTACAATGAAATTCTGTGCTTACCTCCAATGGAAAGCTGTATTTACCAAGTTAAGAATAATTAGCTTCCTTTGTAATTTTGTTACAGATTTTAAACCTATAATTGTTGGTATTTTGTATCTTGAATTTCAGCAACCGCTCAAAGACTTTGGGTCTCAGCAAGATTTTAAAAAAATGCCCCATTTAAAAAAAAATCCCAACATGCCTACAAAAAAATGTTGTTACTTATTTTTCAACTTTATATAGCTACCTATCTCATAACAAATTATTCTGGGCAGCATACAACAAATAAAACAACAAATATACAAAAGAGTCATTATAAAAAGATTAAAAACCATTATTAAAAATTATAATATAAACAATTTAAAATATACAAACTGCAAGGCACAGGGAGAGAACCTCAAAGATATTGGGATAAGACATTCATGACATCGCTTAATTCACCAGGGGAAGAGATATGCAATTGAGTATCTTTGGCTGATACCTCACCCCAAGGCAATGGATGAACCCACCCAGTGGTTTCCTGTGGATGTTAAATAGGAGGAGAGAAAACATTGAACTCTATGGCACCTCATAGAGGAGGGGCCAAAGGTGGGGCTTCTCCCCAGTCATCACTGTCTAGAATCAACCCCCACAGAAAGGAAGTGAACCAGCAGAGTATGAGCTCCCAATCTTAATCCTCTGAGACGATACAGAAGGATTCCATGGTTGATGGTATTGAAAGTCCTAGAGAGATCAAGTGGGGCAAGGATGAATGCAGAACCCACAACCTGCCCAAGCCATAGATCATCCAAAAGTGCCATTAATGCTGTTTCCATCCCTTACTTGGGTCTGAATCCTTACTGAAAAGGTTCCAAATAATCCACTTCTTCCAAGGTCCTCTAGACCTGTTTAGCAACCACCTTCTTAGTCACCTTCCCCAAAAGGGGAGGTTAGATATTGGATGGATATTATCCAGTATGATGGGTTCCAGTGATAGTTTCTTGTAAAAGAGAAAACCAAGGCATTTAAGAGGTAGAGGAACAATTCTCTCATTAACCACCATTAGACCAACTCACATTACACCCCGGGTCACTTTAGCAGGACAGGAGGGGTATAGATCTACAGAGGAGGTGAATGAACTCACAGTCCTAAGAGCCCTGCCCACTTTCTCATATCCAACAAGTTCAAACTGTTCCCAGGTACTAGTAATTGGGCAAGACTCCTTCCCAAGCCCGTCCTCTGGACCTGCAACAAGGTTGACATCCAACTATAAACAAATCCAAGTAACTTGTCCAATAAATGCTGAGTAAATTCCTCTGTACGCCCCTGCAAGAGAATTCCCAACCCCCCCTTTACCTTTCTCACCCAAAAGAGGGCTGCAGGGCAGCAATATATGGGCACAGTAAGGATTGAAATGTATTGAGGCTTTGTACTCTTATCACTGCAAGATAGGCCTTAATAATAGCTTTAACCTATGTTTGGCTGAGTTCATCTTTTGTTAAGTGCTAATGGTGGTCTAGACATTTCTCATTTTGTCTCCCTCTACTCCTTTGTGAGTCACGGGAAGTGACAGACTCCTCAAGGGTGGGGAGGTTGCATGGAGGTGAGGTGATCCAACCCAATGCCTTAGTTACACTCTTACTCCAAGTAACAACCAAGGCTTGGATAGACCATACAGCAGACCAACAGGGAAAGCTCTAACTCTTTTTAAAGCTCATCTGGGTCCATCGGACACTGGAGGCAGACCATCTAATGGAATGGATAATGGCACGAGAAAATTCCATGGAAATCAGGGCGCGATCTTACCATGACCAGGCAGACATCAAGAGCTTCCCCAGTTTCAGATTATATACTCACTGCTCAAAGAAGAACATCAAATTTGGAGGGTTTTTTTGTTGTTGATTACAATAATTTTAAAGACTTCAAATTTTAATAACTGAATTGTGTCCCGCCATATTACTGAATTCCACTTGTGGAATGTTTTATCACTGGCTGAGGATCATTATTTTCAATAATCAAAAGCCACAGTAGTCTTTCTGCCCTGGGGTTTTGAATTCTGACTGGAATATATGTATATTGCTGGCCATCCTTAGAAGGGAATTGTATGAACACAATATAGTAAAACTGCTGTTGACACAACTGCAACAGTTAAGAAAAACACCGATTTGGATTATTTTTATCTTTCTCAAGCACAATTACCCAACTGTCACTCATTCACACAAGTTCCACATTCGTGGAATTTGACATGATGCTCCAAAGGTCAACTTTCAAAGATTGTGTTTTTCTACCCCCCCGCCCTCCCAAATTCAACTCTGGACTATCCACAGAGAGAAAAGAAAAAGGGTAAAACTTTCATAGGCTGAGAAAACAGCAGAACAGTACATTTTAGACTGCAGGTGGGAGAAGTGTTTCTGTAAATATAATGGAATGTTAGTACATCAAGAAGACAAATTTGAGCTTGGTGATGTGGTATTTCATTACGTAACAGAACTTCTCAAGTAGGGCCAGCTCAACTATCATTTGCTTTTGGAAATGAAGTCGTATATTCATGGGAATATTCTCTCCGTCCCCCATGTGTTCTTTTCCCTTTCCACTTCACACATTTTGATCTCCTGTTTCTCTGCCTTGGCTATTATAACCATCCAAGATGATGGTTATTTTTGCTCAGCTCTCTACATATTATCATTGCCTCTTTCGGTTGCTTGCTCTGTCCCCAAAGGAATTTAACCAGCATTGCAGTACTGCGTGTCAATTGCTTTAAGTAAGTGATTCTTAGCTTTCCCCAGTATTTTACCTACAAAAGTGGTGGGTGGAGAACTTTATATTGAAGTCATCAAATTCAGGGCAACCCAAGGATTTGAATAAATCTCTACTAGGTACTTTTCCATAAGAGTCATGCAGCATTTGTTTTTCTGACTAGCCGGCTTTAGTGTAACCTTGTCCTTTGGTGACCTCTTTAGACTAGGATATTATGCAGTTCTTTGTATAAAGGGTATGCCCTCCTTGGGTCAACACTATGCCAAAGCAGGACTAAGGAAACTCTGGTTCAAAACCTGATTCACTCACTCAGATTAGCCTACCTCATAGAGTTCTTTAAGCAGAAATAGGGGGCTCATGAGCTTATTAAAGAAAAGGCAGGATATGTATATAATTAATTAATTGAAACATCTGCTTTTTTGTTAAATGAACAGATCATACTGTGATGACAACTGAATTAGAACTTACCCATCTTTTTGGCTGGTAAATGCAGTATAATGTGCTTGGGATGGTTCTTCTGATTCTGTTATTTGTTACTTGGTGTGCAATTATGCCAATGCTTGTATTACTTTGAAGGATACTTTTTGCCAGCAAGAAAAGAACAGACTTGTCATCTATCTGCAGACAATTGCAGAGAGCTGAATTCTTAAAAGCTAATACCTGGGTAGACTAAAGCTGCACTTTTCATGGATGAAAATGGATTTTAACTGATGCTGCTTTGAGTTAAACATTCACTTATTCCTGCTTTATGAAGCCATTTTGGTGATATGAAATTGATGTCATAGTTTTTTTCCTTACAATTTTAAAAGCATCTTATAAATTTTTCAGTATTGCAAAAAGATTTTTCATCTGATAATGTGCAAATGTATTTAAATGTAAATTAATTATTGAGCAAATATTATTGGATGGAAGGCCAACTAAGTCACTTTCAAAATGTATAACAACCCTAACAATAAGCTTTCATGATGGAGAAGAAATAATTATCATTTTGAAATTCTTTAGCTAAACAAAGGAATGTGACTATTCTGTACATTTATTTGACTGATTTATTTAATCTGATTTGATGAAATACAGGTGCTGGAAATAATGCTAAAGCTATTTCTGTTGTTTTGAAGGAGTTAAATGCTATGGAGCAAGCTGTATGGCTCCAGCCAGATAGTTTATTCAGCAACATTTAGATTTGCTCTAAAATTACATTAAAATATTCAATAAATAGAAACTAGCCAAGAATGCTTATAACAGAAGGGAGATGTGGGCACAGTGAAATTATCTCAGAGACTGTGCCAAAGCTTTCTGCAGAAGCTTCCCATATGGCATGGAGAAATGTCATTTTATATTTAACTGTGCAATGATACAAAGCTCTTGTAGGCTGTTTTAGAATGAAATTAACAGAAAAAGATCCTTTGAGACTAGGAGAGTGTCAAGAGAAGGAGATAAAAGATAAAGATCTGGCATGTTTCAGAGCTGATACAGTTTGAGGCTACAGTTTCCAAGGTCTTTTGAGCTGATCGTTGAAAAATATATGAGAATTCCTCAACAACAACAAATACCCCAGTTTCCTAGAAAAGTAGCCTATATGAACTTCCCCTTCTTTGTCCAGCCCAAAGTGAAGAGGTTCTAAGAAGCTATGCTCAGCCACATACAACTGGAACATTATAGCTAACCAAACGACCAAGCTTACTTGTACACTGTTTTTGTTTTCGTAGTTTCCCTATCCTTGATACAGGTTCTGCGTTCCAGAAGGTTTTTTATGTATATTTTTTATTACTGTCTACAAGGGGAGGAAAAATTGAGGTTTGTCTGTGAGTGTGTGTGTGTGTGTGTGAGAGAGAGAGAGAAATTCCCTCTGGGTTTCCCTGCATTGTGATCCCTTTCAAGCAACCCTTACCCAGTTATTCTGGAGCATAAAAGAAAGCGACAGATGCATAGATTTATGCTTCTTTAACCAATATATATTTTGACATTCAGTTTCATGGAGATAAATGGAGATGATCCCTTATTCACTCTTCACATTTGCATTTGCTGACCAAGTTTGATTTTATGAAGGCAAAGAGCTGAGGATTTTATGAGAGAAGTGGAACCAAGCCATTTGGCCTCTTCTCACTTTCTTCCTCTGCTTGAACTGTGGCTGGGTCACATTTATTAAAATAGGACATTTATTACCCCATCTTTCAGCCTCAATAAAGATGCAATCAATAGTCACATCACACCCATTCAACTTTAAGCACGGTGGGCATATGGTTCCCCTGACAGAGGAAAGTGAAAAGAAACCTCAAACTTTCCAACCTTATCTTGCTCTCTGGGGTTGCTTAGAGTTATTTCTAAAGTTGATTCATTTCTGAAAACTGAGGTTGGGGGGGTGGGTTGAAAATGAAAATTAATTTGGATTGTAGAGCTTTTGACGCTCCATCTGCTTCAAGGGGGATCTCCCAGATGTAAAAAAAAAAAAGGCATATTAAAGTTTTTTAAAATAATTAAATAATTTAAAAGAACATTGATAAGATTTTAATTGGTTATGAATTAAAATAGAGATACAAAGTAGGTCTCTGTGTTTTCTCTTGAGCTATCACTTGTTCTTTCTAGCGTTTCTCTACAAGCCTTGGGGATAGGGGAGGGACATACACTCAATCTCAAATTATTATGGCC
Organism: Bungarus multicinctus; assembly: GCA_023653725.1. NCBI lineage: Eukaryota > Metazoa > Chordata > Lepidosauria > Squamata > Elapidae > Bungarus > Bungarus multicinctus. Next base: position 31,304,644 of record CM042842.1, on the reverse strand, counting down.
TCATTTTTAAGTCATGATTTTTTAAAGTCACGATTACATAAATCTCTTAGCTTCCATAAACTAGCTGCTTTGGATCCATTGCTCATCATCCATAATTCACAGTCCTCAAACACCAGTCTGAAAGATAAGTTTTGCTTTAGACTTTATAGAAGCCTGATAAAACATTTCCTTTCCCATGTTGGTTTTTAAAAATGAAAGTTGAACCCACCTACTATAGGAGGGTTTTCCTGATCAATAGAATTTATGTAGCACAAGGCTAATAAAAGCCATACAGCTTTTGCTTTGCATTCTTTACAATGTACAACACAAGGCACACTTCCCTTCCCTCTCCTTCAATGCTTTCTTTAAGAAAATCTCTACTGGAAATAATAATATTGGGGTTCTGTTTCCTGTAGGCTACAGTACAGAGAGGTGTATGCACATATGTACAATGCAGACATACGCATGTAGAAGTATGATTTGCAAGTAGGCTTGACTTCCCCTATTCTTCAAGTTATTTCTTAGAAAAATGCGATAGTAGCTTGGAGAGGTGTTCTTTTTCTTAGGCCAAGAAATTTGAGAGATAACCAGAGGCAAAACATCTGTAACAGATGATGCGTAGCTTCATTTATTTGTCAAATTCTATTCTCCAATATTCTTATTTTAAAAAGCGTTACTGTCATTCAGCTAAAATTTATCTTCAGGTCTATTTCATTTGCTCTGAGAAGCAACGAAGAACAAGCCTTTGCTCTTTTCTACTGGTCAATTCAAGTATTAGAAAAGTCAGAAGAGTCTCTACAATGAGAGGGAACTTACTGCTCTCACCAGCACATAGAAATTGCTATATTTGCCTTCATTATAGTTGGTTCCTCAGTAGCCTATCTGAGTGAGTTTCTATTACTTGCCCCAGATCCTACCAACCTAGCAATTTGAAAGCATGCAAATGTGAGTAGATAAATAGGTACCACTTTGATGGGAAGGTAACAGCATTCCATGTGCCTCAACATATAGCCATGCTGGCCACATGACCATGGAAATGTCTTCCGACAATGCTGGCTCCCTTGGTTAAGAAGAGGTGGGCAGGGGCAGGGGAAATCTTTATCTTTTAATGAGTGATATATCAGTTTTATAAATAGAATGAGACAAGTCAAAGCTATAAAATATAGCCAGCTTACCGACCCTAATTAGCTTTGTTTGGTGCTTGGGTTGGCTTTCTATATATTTCACACATTCTCAGAAGGGAAAGAAGATATCAAATATATCTTCCTACTTATAAGGCTATCTTCCTGAAATTGTTTTTAAGACCTGTTTTAGCCCATCCCTGCAGCATTATATCTCAGTGAAATTGATTGGCAGTAAAATAAATTACAGAAGACAAAAGAAAATCCTTTTTCTCAGTCACTAATGTATGGAATTTGTTGCCAGGAGACGAGAAGTGGTGCCTTTTGAAAGTGTGAGGTTAACAAGGCTAGTAGCTAAGTGGAATTTCTGGTTAGTTAGTTGGTTTATTCATGAAAGCTGCATATGTGTATGCATCACTCTCTCTCTTGCTCTTACCAAACCACATAGATTTAAAGCAATTATAAAAATACACAATAAAAAGATCAAATAGATAAGCAGGATTTTTTTTTTAAAAAAATAGAAATAGTATTAAAAAATCAAAAACCTGGAGTAAGCATTAGGGATGAAGTCTAAGGGCTTAAAGTAAAAATCACTGTAAACATGTTTTTGTGAAGCACATGTAAAACATATCAGCTTTGCAGCTTAAGGTGTCATACAATTGATGTCCCTCAAGATCAGAGGTCTCCAAACTTTGCAACTTTTAAGACTTGTGGACTTCAAAACTCCCAGAATTCTCCAGCCAGCATAGCATGACTTCCTTGCTCTTCTTGTGGGTTCTTAGGAAGCATCTGGCCAGTCAGTATTGAACAGAGAATACAGAGATAAATCATGGACCCAGTGACTGCAGAAGCACAGATCCTTCTTCTGTTCTTTTGCACTCATGTTAATTGTTATCCCTTTTCCTTCTCTCCCATTTGCTCCCCTATCGTGTATGACCGACTGCAGAAACAGAGGGATGAGGACTCGCCTGGGCTGTCTGTCTCAGAAGTCAGACTCATGCAGCGACTTCACAGCCATCCTTCCGGACAAGCCAACTCGAGCTTTGAAGTAAGTTGGGGACCTTTGTTTTCAGTGAGGGATCATTTTCTTCTCCCCCGCCCCGCACCTTTTGCCAAAGACCTACTGATTGACCATTTTCAGGAGACACAGGAGGAATCTTTAAAAAGATGAATCCTTAATGACTTTCATGAGTGAGGATAAAAATAATATTTGCAGATTTCTTTTTACTATCGCACTATGGCTTCCTGTATACCATTTTCCACAAGACAATTGGCAAGGTGAAGGAATTTACCAAGATAGGGAGAAATGCAATAACTGGCAAGAAGGACATAAGGGTAATGATGAGATGTGTGTAAGAACGCTCTCATGTGAGTGCTACAATTAAGTACTTGCATCAATAGGAGTATCTAAGCTGTTGTTTCCATAGTGATGTCATAATGCATATGTCATCATTGTCCCTTCCCCACACTCCACACAGCCCCAATATCCACAAGGGGAATGGTATGGAGATTCTGATAAACAATTTAATAGCAATTATAGCTTTATTACTTCAAAAAGGTTAATTTACAGAATGCATCCAAAATCCAGGAACCATGATCCCCATGGAATTGAAATTTGGCAGATTTTATAAAACATATGACATAAAAATGGTCACAAACCATTTTATGACATAATACAAAATGTCATAAAACAGTGGTTCTCAAACTTTTTTTCACCATGGGCCCTTATAAAACCAAATGAAATAATACAGTTTCAATGGATCCTTACTATTAAGAGACTGAATGCTTCTAAGGCCATTGATGTCCTACAAAGGACATTGTAGGCCACTGATGTCCTACAAAGACATTAAAACTTTCTCATGGAGAGATAGCCTAACAAACCATGCTTAGTTCAAGAATTTATTCAGAACTGAGATCAAAATTAATTCACCACAAAATCCACTCTTTTATAATTTATAAACAGCTGGGCTTCTCTTGTTGTTCAACAATTGGGAGTCTGGAACTTTGTGACTCTATTGCGTGTTTATCTTCTGCCCATTCCTGATAAAAGCAGAATAAGCTATTAATTGATCTGTAATATCCAAATTATTTCAGGTAAATAATATGGACACATCAGATTTATAGAATTTTAATGAATTATTTTTGGGCATTTTTTGTAGCTCTTGACTTTCCCTTTTCCTCCATAGAAGATTGTCCACGGAAGAAGCTACCAGATGGGCAGATTCTTTTGATGTTCTCCTGACTCATAAATGTAAGTGGAAAAGTCTGTCCTTTACATTGAATTATTTGCCTTCATGCTTAAAAATGTGCCTATAGTTTATTAATAAAGAATTACTGAGTAATTATACATGCAGCAGGAGAGGGATTCAGTTCTCTTAAACCCTGTGGTGGATTGGATACCATGGGGATTTTCTTTACATGGGTGAGTTTTAAATTGATTGTGACAAGTCCAGGAGGAAATAAATGTGACTTTTTTTTTTCAACTTCAGTTGCTATTATTCTCAAGTGACAAAACGTCTTTCAGATATATTTTTTTTAAGCAGAGGTGGCCAATTTCATTTCAACTGTTTCTAGATTCCCGCTCCTATCAGCCATAGTTATTGTTCCCCCCCAGTTTACAGCCATTACAACTATAATACTCTGATAGAAATTCCAAATCAGGAATGAAAAGATAAAAGATAGGGAAATCATATTTATATATTATGTGCTACGTGCATTTCCTTAGCCCTAGTTTTTACATGAATGAGATAGGGAAAGGAAGCATATTGCAGCTTATAGAATTCTTTCCAAAGTCTTGATTATAGCAAATGCTAATGGTCACATGTTTGGGAAGGAAGAGGAGGAAGAATGCAGACTAAAATTGAGAAGTTGGGGACATTCTGATTCCCCTACCTCTCTCATTGGGGGATTTTTTAAAAACAGATTTCTTCTCTTTGCAACTCTCAGCCTTCCATTTTCAAACTTGATCTTCCTTTTTGTTGGGTGTTTCTACCAACATCACATTTTGTCCTCTTCGCTTAATTTTGGGGAGAGTTATCTTACTGATGGACGGGCAGGTGGACAATTGAACAGGCAAGTAACTTGAGTCCCTTTATAGAATGTATTTCCAATTTTTTTTTCCTGTGTGAAGAGAAAGAGTGACTCACATAAAATGATTAGATGACTTTCCATGGTTGAAGGTGCATTGGAACCTGGGTGTCCCCAGTATAAACCAGCACTTTTTGTCACTATATCAGGATGGTCTTTCTTTTTTCGCCACACCCTCATCAGATGCATCTTCTTTGGCAGCTGAGCTGACTATGGCTGAATTATTGTGGTTTAGTTGTTTTGGAAGAGGAACCATTCTGAAACCAGGACTAACAGAGCTCCAGTCTCATCTTCTCTGTGGCAGCACACTCTTTATTCCAGTATTTCTGAATTGGCAAAATGAAGACCTCATACATTGATTTCCAGCTGTATTTAAAGGATGCAAGAGTGAATTCTGGCCCCAATCTACCTATACTATCTATACTGACCCGAACTCAACCCATCCATACTGCAAACCTCTCTTTGAGATGTCACCCCCTTACTTGGTCAGACATAATAAATAAAACCTCTTAGGGGTTTTTAATCAACCCTTCTTTCTCCTGAATATAGTTGTCAAGGTTTGAGAAACTTTGCAGTATAAATAGCATATCATGCAACAATTTTTGCTGAAAATAAAACACTGAAGACCTAAAAGGGACAGATGCTATTTTTCAACAGTAACCCCACATGTTCTAAATATTGGCTAGAGAGGAACGTCCCCTCACATCATGAGACTTGTTCCCTCTTTATATTCCCATCTAAACAGCGAGCTTTGAGATTTTTCAGAGTTATCTAATAAGTTAATTAAAATGAGTGGAAATTGGGCATTCAGATCTCTGAGGTAGGCTGCAGATTTCCGCCCACGGCATTGTTTGGTATGAAAAGCTTACTTATTTCAGATGGCGCACAATATAATTTACGTTCAGCAAGAAAAACCTACAATCTGCCATTTCCATATAATTTTATTTGAATCTGTGAAGCCATATAATCAACTTGCTTTGTGTCATTTATAACCAATCTATTATCCCAGTGGTAGTCATGAAAATATTATTTTGGTAAGCTGACATATTTCTGTTGATATCAACATATCTGCTGATATTATACACATGCCTGTAATTTTTTTATGAACCTGCCACACATTTTAGCCATTTAACCATAGTTAGATTATTAAAGAAATATTTGAAATATATAATGTTTGGTATAGTAGTTAAGGCACCGAGGAATGTGAATTCTAGTTTCACCTTAGGCACAAAGTCAGACCTAGGAAGCAGGTAATGGCAAACTTCTTTCAAAAACTTTGTAAAAAAAACTGCAGACTTGTCTAAGCAATCATCATATATCTATATATTAAAACTATTTTCAACAAGCTTAAATAATCATAAAAATAAAGGAAGCAGTCAATGAGTAACATGAAGGATATATATACTAATTAACTCCTTACTTTTTATTTTGCTTTAAACTTATTGAAAATAGTGTTAATGATAGATTATGGTTTTTATGCTTTTTAGATTTTATAAATGGCTTTGACTAATTTTGTGAGAAAGGGGAATCATGGTATGTCAATGATCTGAATAATAAATGATAGATATACTTTGTCATTGCACATATGAAAAGCATAGAAGAGGGTTTTTGTGTAGGAAAAGTGGTCAGGTTGTGTTCATATCAACTTGATTAGACCATGTATTTTTGCAAAGTAAACTGAAAGCCAGAAAACATTTGGAAGCAACTCAGACAGACACCTCCCTAACTCACAGAAATTTAAGGAGGAAGAAGTGTAGCACAATAAGTTTTGCAAGATTCTGTTACTAAATCCACTATCAGTAAAATGGTTTTAGTATATCTGTAGAGTTGATTTCATTGTCTGGTCCACTTGATTGGGTTGACGTGAATCTTGCAAGTCTCACTGTGCTGCACCTCCCTTTCCTTCTCCTGTGGAATAGGGAGATGTCTGTCTGAGCTGCTTCCAAATGTTATCTGGACATTGTGGACTTAAAAAAACGTTTTAGCACCTTTTGCCTACGCAACAGCTTTTGCATATCTCTGTCAAGGTCATCTTCCTTACTGTCTACAAGAACATGCTGAATTAGTCCCATCTACTTGTAACTAAGGCATGTGTTATTATATTGAGAACTGTAACCAAGGCATGTGTTATTATAGCCATAACTGAGTTTATTGAAGATAGAGGCAGCTGGATTACCAGTCTAACTTGTGCTGGGTGCAGCTGCATACTTGTAAAATGAGTTCTGGTGTATTCTCAGATGCACACCTGATTCTAATAGGCTAAACAATATCAAAGACTACAAGTCTGGGAGGGCCAGGAGCACCAACAATTTATTTGATCAAATCCCACTTTATTCACTTTTAATGAGGCCATTACCACCCCCAGAGACAATTCAGAAGATCAGTATCTATGAAGCTGGAAAATAGAAAAGGAGAGTTGGCTGGAAGGAATGCTCAACCTGGAAGCAATTTTATTTTTTTGAAAAGAGGGGCATCACTGCAGAAGTGAAGGAAGCCTCATCGTATTTAAAGGATTTTATGTGATCAGATAGGGAGAGCTCACTTCATAGAAACCTCTATTTGAGCTGATAATAACTGAATTAGAGAATCAATCTTCTGATTCAGTTTCTTGTCAGTTTTCTATCATCAAGTCCGTCCTTTATTTCAACAAAGGATTGTCATAAGAACTGTTGGGAAACAATCAGCCTTAGAAAATTACAAAAAAGACTATCCATAAAAATTTAAAGAAGAGAGTTGCTACACATCACTAATAATATAGCAGTATTTTTTTTATTTGTATTCTGCCTTTATTATTTTTACAAATAAGGCAGTAAATATATCCCCCCCAATTTCCACCTCCTGTTTTCCCCACAATAACCACCTCTGTGAAATGAGTTGGGCAGTGGCAGGATTCAAATATTTTTACTAGTTCAGTGGGCATGGCTTGCTGGGAGTGCTTTGCATGCATGCACACACTTTGCGTGTGCGCATGCGCCAAACACACACTTTGCGCAGAGGCATCTAACTCAACTCCTGCAAATCTGCCCTCTCCCAGTCACTCCAGCAACTACCGCGGGACACTCTGCTGTGCCGTGCAAAGCAGTTGTGCTTCAAATTCAGAGGATAAAGTTGAGTATGGGAGCCTGGGCAGGCGGGTGGGCGGGCCTAACAGCAGAGCAGCGGAGAGAACCGGTTCAGTCTTCATGGCTCATTGCTGTTACCGGCTTGGCAAAACTAGGCCAAACCCGTAGAATACCACGACTGGAGTTGAGCTGAGACAGAGTGATTGGCCCAAGGTCACCCAGTTGACCTTGGGCCTATAGCTAAGGTAGGACTGGAACTCACGGTCTCCCATTTTCTAGCCTGATACCTTAAATCAATAGAACAAACGGGCCTTTTTTTCAGTCCCCATCTTGGTTTTCTTCCTCTGATCATGTTTATCAATGTCCTTCCTAAAATGCAATTCCCAGAATTGAACACAATATTCTAGATGTGGTCGCAGAATATAAAGCATCAATACTTTCTCTTGAAAGTATTGAAGTATTGAAAGTATTGAAAGTATTTCTCCTGAAATGGTACTTCCGTTGATAAGGTTCAAAATTGTATTTAAGGTTTTTTACAACTGCATCATAATGTTGGCTCAGGTTCAGCATGTGATATACCAAGACACTCAAACCTTTTCCACATGTATTTTGACCCAGTATGAGATCTTTTTCATATGTATTGTGGCCCAGTGTGGTTTTACCCATTCTATAAATCCGTCTTTGATTTTTTCCTATCCAAATGGAAGACTTTATATTTGTCTCTATTGGAGTTCATCTTCCTGGATTTTGCCTAGGGTTTATAGCCTGTCAAAATCAGTCTGAAACTTACTTTCATCTCTGTTTACTATCACTTTCATGATCTTGGCATCAATTGTGAGCTTGATAACCAGATCCTCATTCATGTCCAGTATATAAAATATAAATATTTTGTCAAAAAACACAGAGCTGTCGTATACCACTCCACGCTTCCTTCCACTTACTGATGGACAATATATTATTTTGGTATGATAGTACGACCAGTCCTATATCCATCAAATAATATCACAATCAAGTCCAAATTTTGTCATCTTATGGGCATTTCATCCAATAACTTGCTGAAGCCAAGGTAATCTATGTCCACCACACCGCATTCCCATGGTCAATTAAATTTGTCACTTTATCAAAAGGGAAATTGGGATGAGTTTTAGGATGACTTACTTTCAGCCTTCTGCCAAGCAGGGCATTCTTTTCTAAATACTCATAAGCTAACTGCTTAATAACTTGTTGCAGATCATTGCCAGGTGGACAATGGCTAGGCTGTAGTTATGTGGACACTCATTTTTCCCTTTTGATAGGAATAACATTGATTTCTTCATTCATTCATTTAGAAGCCACACAATTTCAGATCATTCTAGGCAGCTTACATAAAAATGTAAGAACAAAAGAGCAAGTCATAAATGTCCCAAAATCATACTGTAAATAACACTAAAATAAACAGGGCTGCAACTACTACTCTGGTTCCAAGGCCTGAGAATAGCTAAGTTTTCAGTTTACCTTTCTTTGATCCTATTACACTGCCTGTTGCCATGCACCTGTTTCTCCATGTTTCTTAAAAGCTCACATGTCATCTACAACAGGGGTGGGATTCAACCAGTATAACAAACCGGTTCGGTGATCGCACGCTTTGCACGCACACACACACGCTTCGTGCATGCTCTGCCATATGTTCTCCACATTTTAAAAAGCTCTAATACTTACCTTCTACTGCAGTCCCTGTGAATAAAACAGCTGGGGCGCAGCAAACTGCTCTGCCGCAAATCAGCTGTGCTCCAAAAAATGGAAATAAAGTACAGGAAAGAGCAGGGTGGGTGGGCAGGTCCACATGCTTGTCGCAGCGAACTGGTTCGCTGCAGCTAATCTTCGGAGGAAGGGGTTTACCCAAACCGGTCCGAACCAATAGAATCCCACCCCCGATCTACAATTTTCTTTAACACTCAATCTATATAATTTTGCCTGATTTTGCTTAAGTCCACTTGAACATATCATATGGGGAGAAGATTGAAGTAAAGTAAGAGATAAGGAGCTCTTCTCAGTGTTATTTTTTTCTATTGTACCATCTTCTCTTGGTTCACTCTTTTCTTGAAACCAAGATGAGACAGCTTTCTTCCACCTGTAGTAACCAATGCTGCAGCTTCCAAACTGATCTACCCTGATCTCCATAATTGCTGATGGTGTGTTTCTCAACATCACATTTGATCTTGTTGTTACATTTTTGGAGAGTCATCCTGCTCTTGGAGAAACAAATAGACAGGCAAGTCCTAAGCCTTTTATATCTTTCTAATTATAAATAATATGTATATATATAAACACACACACACATATCCCATTAGGTTGAACTGAATAAAAATAGTCCTATTAACTTTAAAATATAACTCAGTTTAGAACTTGGAGGGAAAAACTCCAATGAGAGACGATTTCTTGTGATTTTACTAAGTTCTGGAATACTTTTGCATCTGTTTGGTAAATGTTTGCATTCCAAAAATCAATTGAAAAATGAGTGCCTACATGTTAAATAGAAAATCCCTCTTGAACACAAGAGGTCAGACAATACTGAAAGATACACCAGCATTTCCTATGCTAGTGTTTCTATTATTAAAAATTGCAAGATTAGACTTCCTCTAAGTAGAAACAACTCACTGGAACTCCATTTCAAACATTACTTCTTTACCATTTGATGTTTTGATAAACTGCCAATGACAGTTCAGGAAAACACCATTTGGGTTGTTTCTCTTCCAGCTTATTTTAATAATGCTTTAGCTTTTCCTCAATTAACTGGAAACAGAATAAAGAAAGCTTCCAGTCATGGATTATTTTGTGTGTGCCTTTGAGTCAGCCCATGTAGTTTTCTTGGCAAGATTTTTAAGAGTGGTTTCCTTCATCTTCCGAAGGCTGAGAGAGAATAACTGGTGCAAGTCACATAAAGGATTTTATGCCTAAGATGGTTCTCCTGTTTTCTGGCCTGGCATTATATCAAACTGGTTCCCACATGTACCATTATTTTATATCATTCAGCCCTGGACAACATCCTGCTACATTTACTCATATGTAGATCATACGCAGTAAAAGTTCTCAAGTTATATTAATTAAAAAAAATTCTACTACCAAGTTCAGCCTGCTTAAGTGTTTCCTGTTGAGCATAAGTGGGGGTTATTGATATATTTGCTCTAATTAATGGACAGTATTTCTGACTATTATTAAAATGACAATTTGTTTTCCTACAGGAAGTAGGACTACCATTTTCCTCTTCTTTTTATAAAGGAATACTATTCTGCTATAAACAATTGCATGAAGAAACAGTAACAATGAATGGAAATCAGTAACAAAGCTTGTTTTCCATGTCAGAACAGAAATAGATGTTGGAGCTATTAATAGCTTTTTTTTAATGATAAAATGAAGTTTGATTCCTGGTGATTACATTGGCACATAATTAGCTGTTCTGTGCTAATTGTCTACCTGTGCTCAATAGGAAATGGGTTACCTTCTTAAATAGAACAATTTTAATTAAAGGTCACAGATCTTTAAAAGCTTCAAATGTTTTGTACCACACATTTCATTATTTAAAAAAATATATCTGAAAAAAATATGGAAGAACAGCACAAAATATTTATCATCTGGGTACTTTAGTCTGTAAAATATGAAAGAATAGCAGTTCCAGAGGAAATTGCTGGTCTGGACTCTTCTTTGCTAAGCACAGCCTGAATAAAGATTATTAGGTTTGAAATAATAACAAAGCTCTATCTGCAGCAGTTGACTAATAAAGACCATTTCATATACACTAGTTATCTGGTATTTCTGACATTGAGATGAATTTGTCACAGTGAATCTATTCTCCTTTGATGTGAACTGTTATCTTCCCTGTGGCCATATCAGTGATGTGAAGTCTCAACAGTGGGAGGAAAATAGAAAGGGAATTGCTCCTAGAAAGGAAGGGAGGAGACCTGAAATGGCAGAGACAGAACAAATTTGTTTCTCTTGTCCGGTTGATGAGAATATATTTGGCCAAACAAATGAAGATTTCTTTCGACAAGTTGCTGGGACAGGCATAAAATAACAGAATAGCTCATGCTACTACTCTTCAAGGCTAGCTGTGTTTTCCCCCCGGTCAAAGTCGGATGAGTCTATTCTCAAATCCACAGCCTGACGACAACTTACTGACATAGAGAAAAATCCCTATTGGAATTTGTTTGGCTTTGCTGCCGGGAGATTTTCCCGTTTCTCATCCTTCCTGTTCAACTTGGCAATGTTGGACATTCCTACTAGCCTTCCAATACTTCTGAACCAAAAATTTAAAAAAAAAATTTTATGTGGTTGCCAGGTTTAAAAAAAGAAACACTCTAAAAAAAAGATAGGGTCAAATACCAACCGCAGGGCTTTGGTTGTTGTTTTGGTTTTAAATAACTGGTTAGTTAACAATGCCAAATCATGTTTAAAGGTTTATTTCTGAGTGTAGATAAAGGACCAAAGTACCTGTTTAAAAAAAAACCAGCTGTCTTGCCCCTTTGACAGATAGGGTGGGGGGGAGAGAGATTTCATTTTTAAATCAAAACGAGGCCTATAGGAATGAGCAGCTAAGTTGCTTTTGCAGCCTCAAATAAATTTCTTTTAGCTCAGCTCCAATAGCTGAGAAGAAAAGGACTTGAAATGACAAGACAAGGATATTAAGGTCAATGTGAGAATATTAAGCCCCCCTCAGCACTCTGAGGGGGGGAAAGAAATAAACTTCTTGTATATGAGAGTGGGGGCAACAAAGTCACCGATCCATTGCTTTATTTCAGTCATACACAGTTCCAGAGTTCTAAATCCTTTGGGAATAGAAAAGGTTCATGGTTGCAAAAATTATCCTCAGCATATAAAGGACTGGACAGAAGTATGTGCTCTAATTGCAGCACCGCTGCCTTTTCCTTCCTGGAATGCTTGGATTTCTTCATGAAAGTCACCTTGCAACTTCCTCTTATTTCACTGACTGCTGTTTAGACTGGCAAGGAAGCTCACTACCCCAGAGATTGAATCAGGCGTGCTACTTTAAAATATGTGTTAATGTAAGGGAAGTTGTCAACTTTAATTTGCTAATGGAGTGACAGCTGCACAGTCTGCACCAGGGTTTCTCAACCATGGCAATTTGGAGATATGTGGACTTCAGCTCCAGAATTCACCAGCCAACCATGAAGACCTATGGACTTCAAATTCTTGGCTGGGGAATTACAGTAGTTGAAGTCCATACACTTCCAAGTTGCCGAGGTTGAGAAACTCTGGTCTACAGAACAGAATAACAGAGTTGGAAGGAATCTTGGAGGTCTTCTAGGCAACCCCCCTGCTCAAGCAGGAAATCTTTTATCACTTCAGACAAATGGACATCCAGTACTGGAACACCCACAACCTCTGGAGGCAAGTCGTTCCACTGACTAATATTGTTCTCACTGACAGGAAATTTCTCCTTAGTTGTAGGTTGGTTCTCTCCTTGATTAATTTCCATCATCATCAGGGGTGGGATTCTACCTATTCACTAGAACGGGTTGTTAACATTCTAAGTAGTTTGGAGAACCGGTTGTTAGAAGAAATTACTGGTCTAATCCTGTAAGGAAGGCAGGAAAGAAACATTCTGGTGTTGCTTACAGAAACTGCTTCTCTGTTAACCCTTATTACATTCTTGGCAAGACTAGACTTCCTGTCTCAGGAATTTCTCTGGAGTTTTTTCCCCCTCCTTTGCTGGTACTTTGCTTGTGTGGAGTGACCATTCAAAGTTACAATGGCTCTGAAAAAAAGTGACTTATGACCATTTTTCACACTTACGACTATTGCAGCATCCCCACAGTCATGAGAGGCCAGACGAGGAGATACGTGCCTCGATGTGAGTGATGTTGAGTTGACCACGCCCAGCCAGTCACATGACCACAAGCCACACCCACAGAACCAGTTATTAAAAAAATGGACTCCCACCCCTGATCATCATCATCATCTCTGCTGAGAGCCTTGAGTGCAAGTAATGTTCCAGCTAAAATGTTCCTCAGCTAAAGTGCTGTTCTTTTGTAGATATCCTCTGCTTTCATCTTTCATGAAAGAATTCTGCAGTTTAGTATTTCCAGCTTTCTTGTATTTTCAGCTTTTTCCTAAAGAAGTTACTTTAGCAGAAAGAGGGTTTTTTTTTTGCCTCTTGAAAACAATTTCCTCTTCCTTCACTTATACCATTCATACAGATTCCATCAATTCCTTTATTCTTGCCATTCCTTATATACAGGGGAGATGGATGGGAATGAAGGAGATCGTTTGGGAAAGACAGGCAACTAAAAAGGATGTTTCATTTTTTAATGAATTGATAAAAAGTTGCAAAGGTAATTGTTAAGGCACAAAATAGATGTTACAATACTTCATCAAGCATGCCTACACATTCAACGAACCATTTCTCAGCTTTAAAAAAAAGGGGGGGAGTATTTGGCTCATTTCAAGAAGGTGTGAATATTACAGAAAATTCAGAAGGATTGAGCACAATTCTAAGGAACCATTTTATTGCAACTCTCATTGGGTGCCTCTTTTACAGCGAAATAAATGGAAAGCAAAGATTTTTACAGAAGTTGAAAGCTACAAGGTAGGAAGTCCGAGGGATTTGATTTGCTGGTCAGTTTGAGGCAGTCAGGGAGGGACTTGTCTGTGTACCTGTGTACCTGCTATCCTTTTGCTAGGCAAAAGGATAGCAGAGTTGCAGGAGTTCATGCTAACAGAGAGAGAGAATATTGAAATCAGCAGGAAAGTTTCTCTGATAGAGCATGGCTTTTCTACCTTGCAATTCCCTTGTAGAGGCTACTTTGTACTATGAACAAGGCTTCTATCAACACAAGAGCAAACAATAGATACAAACTCAAGGTTAATCGCACCAAACTTGATTGCAGGAAATACAATTTTAGCAACAGAGTGGTCAATGTCTGGAATACTCTACCTTACTCTGTGGTTTCTTCCCCAAACCTCAAAAACTTTAACCTTAGACTGTCTCCTATTGACCTCACCCCTTTCTTAAGAGGTCTGTAGGGGGCATGCATAAGCGCACCAGCATGCCTACCATCCCTGTCCTATTGTTTCTTTTATATTTTATTTTTCTTATATGTATCCATGTATCCATAACTATGTTTTACTTATACCTATTATCTTGTAAGCAATCGACAAATAAATAAATAAAATAAATAAATAAAATAGATAGGATTGCAGGGCCTTTGAAGGTAGAATGGGTTAATTTGTGCCCGATGGAATTAGACAAAAATAAGAAGCTAGATTTGGTCCTGAGGATGTCCAAAAGATAGGGAGGAAAAAGGATGGAACTTCCATTTTTTTAGATTTATTTTCTCCAGCACAGTGGGCAAATGTCAAGAATGTTTGTCTTATAATAAATACATGGTGACCATTTCTGTCCTTTGCAAATATCAACTAACAATTGAATGAGAGGGGGGGGGGAGAGGGAGGGAGGGAGGGGGAGAGAGAGAGAGATTGAGATTGTGTGGGAACCTGGCTACATCCTGCTTCTGTTAATTTTAGTATACTTGAGATTTGATCACCAGTCCAAAGGTTAATCTAAAGTTTTAAGTCACTTTTGCCCCCTGAGGTTTACAAAAATCATGGTATTGGTTATTCTGACCCAGCATCAAAGAAATAGTATAGCAATCATCCAAACCCATTCGTCCACTTCTCCACTGTTCCTTGTTTGTATCTAATGATTGCTGTATGTTAAATGGTATAAGGATTCTTGCTTGAGGAAGAGTTTGGATTAGAAGACTTCTAAGAAGACTTTCAACTCTGTTATTCAGTTACAGTTATAATAAATTGTGGGAAGAAACATCCATCTGATTCAGTTCCAAATGGGAGAAAGACACTGGAAACATGGAGGCTGTTTGGAAAGAGGGTTAATGATGAACAGAACCACCAAACACATGGGTCTGGTACAGCTGACCAAAATGGTTGGGAGTGAGGGGTTATTATACCTTCTCTTGGGCTTTGCACTTGAGCTTCCTGTTGTTGTACAAGAACATGTATTCTATTGGCTGTTGTCAGACTCCCATGGGGCCATGTAGGCTCTATAGGCAAACTACAAATCCCAGGTGTTTGTCTGAGCTAAGTTTGGTTGAAGTTTAGACTGCTCTAAGGGTGATGCAGTAATTCCTATTGTGGCTTAATGGCTTTTGTCCTGTTTAGGCTCTTGGGTGAGGGTATTTGCTTATGAATAGAGCTATCTAGTTCTCAATAAGCTCTTTAGCTCTGCTGACATCTGCTGTGGGCTATTAAGAAAAGATGGGGGCTGCTCTCTCCCTCTAAAAAAACATGTTCTCCGTTTCTCATTTAGGGAAATATAATATTCTGCCTTTTTAATGTTTCCCAAAATATTTCATTCTTCTAGGAGGGTGGTGGTGGCTTCCCTCAAATTGTTATGATACGGAACAGATGACATTATCTTCATCACTCCATGAAGTATCCAGGCTTCACGTGCATTCATAGTCCACTGATGGCTTCTTGCATGTTAATGAGAACCCTTCCTACATAATCTTCCTTCAATTAGATGAAGGCATGTATGCAGTCTGAGCAGGAACAAGACCCAGCAGGGAGAAGAGTAGGAATAGAAAAAAAAGAAAAGAAAAGAGAGAGAGAAGACTAGCTTTCAAAAGCTGCGAAAAAAAAAAGAGAATAATGAAACAAGTTCCCAGGAGTCAAGCTCCTTTTACTTAAAGATGTTTTCTTTATATAATCCCAGAATAAACCGAGGATGGGAAGTCAGCCAGGGGTCCGTGTTGGATCTCCTACTTCCAGCTGCTTATTCTGCCCTCTGACGTCTCCAAGCCGCCTTCTGAAGCAGAGTTTTTTTCCCCCCAGTCTATCATACATGGGAAAGCATTCCTCTTTTTTCCAGACTTTGCTCAACTCCTCACGTCCTCTGGCAAGCCGTCTGGCTGAGAAACCCCAAATTATGTAAGGATGCTACTGGAAAAGCAGAGCGCCAGAAAAAAAAAGGGAGGGGAAAAAAAAAAACTTAAACATTATGAGAAAATATTGTAATTGTGATCATTAATTATTATAGCATCAACGATCATGAATAGTTACAATTACAATATCTTCTCATAACGCTGGGCAACGAAATTCTTCTTTTTTTTCTTTTAAATCTGTTTGATGAAATGCATACGAATATACTGTATATACACACACATATA
The DNA here is from genome assembly GCA_023653725.1 of Bungarus multicinctus. Taxonomy (NCBI): domain Eukaryota; kingdom Metazoa; phylum Chordata; class Lepidosauria; order Squamata; family Elapidae; genus Bungarus; species Bungarus multicinctus. Next base: position 31,288,213 of record CM042842.1, on the reverse strand, counting down.
AATATATACACATAATTAGGAATAGAATAGAATAGAATTCTTTATTGGCCACATGTGATTGGACACACAAGGAATTTGTCTTGGTGCAAATGCTCTCAGTATACATAAAAGGTACATTCATCAAGAGTCAGGAATCGTAAGGTACAACACTTAATGATAGTCATAGGGTATAATAAGCAATCAAATCACACTAGGAAACAGTCATAAATTGTAAGGATACAAGCGACAAAGTTACAGTCATACGGTCACAAGTGGGAGGAGATGGGTGAAGATTAGCAGTAATAGTAGTGCAGACTTTGTAAATAGTTGAACAGTGTTGAGGGAATTATTTGTTTAGCAGAGTGATGGCTTTTGAGGAAAAACTGTTCTTGTGTCTAGTTATTCTGAAATGCAGTGCTCTATAGTGTCATTTTGAGGGTAGGAGTTGAAACAGTTGATGTGCAGGATGTGAGGGGTCTGTAGATATTTTCACAGCCCTCTTTTTGACTCAATATGGAAGGCAGATTGGTGGTAATGGTTTTTTTGCAGTCCTAATTATCCTCTGAAATCTGTGCTTGTCCTGTTGGGTTGAAGAACCAAACCAGACAGTGAGAGAGGTGCAGATGACAGACTCAATAATTCCTCTGTAGAACTGTATCTCCACAGTTTGGAATCTGTCAATATGCAATTCTCTCTCATGTGGTAAGTTAATGTAGTCTTATCTTCATTTTGTCACTAAACCTCTGCTCTTTATTGTTTTGAAATTCTAATAGTATTTTTGAAATATGGTTAGCATTATTTTACGTCCATGGAAAATGCTGAAGGTGTTTTTTTTTAAAAAAAATGATTTGTTTTATATGTTTATATTCCACTATTATTTTTATAAATAACTAAAGATGGCAAATATATCTAACACTCCTTCATCCTCCTATTTTTTCCACAAAAACAATCCTTTGAGGTGAGTTGGACTAAAAGACGGTGACTGGCCCAGAATCATCCAGTCATCTTTCATGCCTAAGGCAGAACTAGAACTTGCCATCTCCTGGTTTCTAGCCTGGTGCCTTCACCACTAGGCCTTCTTTTTGTGCAGATCAAATTAAATACTGCTTCCCTGAGGATTGGGAATCAACCAATGGGTGTAGTTCATCAGGCAATACAAGTACAGGTAATCCTCAACTTATGACCACAATTGAGCCCAAAATTTATGTTGCTAAGAAAGACATTTGTTACGTCAGTTTTGCCCCATTTTACGACCTTTCTTGCCGCAGTTGTTAAGTGAATCACTGCAGCTGTTCAGTTAGTAACACGGTTGTTAAGTGAGTCTTTTTCCCCAATGACTTTGTTGTCAGAAGGTCACATGACCCCGGGACAATGCAACTGTCATAAATAGGAGCCAGTTGCTAAGTATCTGAATTTTGATCATGTGACCACGGAGCTGCTGCAGTGGTTGTAAGTGTGAAAAACGGTGAAAAGTTGCTTTTTTCAGTGCCGCTGTAACTTTGAAGGGTCACTAAACAAAACTGTTGCAAGTCAAGAATTATCTGTAGTTACCTAACATATTTCTAACACTCCAGATTCTGGCAATCACAGGAGAACAACATTTTGATTTTAATAAGAAACCAGGAATGTAGCACTCTGACTTTCACCCGGCATCATTAGTTTTTCTAATTGTCCTGGGATATTTTAAAAAAAGAATAAATAAAGAATAAAGTTTGGGCAGGAGATAAATGGGATTTTGAAATGCTCTGTCAAGATTAGAGGCTGGCAAATGCCTTTAAATTACTTTAGGAAATTCTCCAATTGTTTCCCAAGGGAATTCTCTGCCATGACACATTTGTTCTTTAAGGAAGAAAAAAAAGCTCCCAGTGAGAGCAGTACTGTCACGTTTGCTCTTGAAATGTAATTGAACTCTGAGAATCCTGTGAGGCTTTATGGTTTTTTGAGAGGAAAATGTTTAAAGGCCATTCATACATGATCCTTTGCTACTTTTTCTCAACTTTTTCTAAAGTTTTCTTCTCCTTTGAGATGATTTCTGTGCCAACTCAGAAAGTTCAAACTGCCCAAGGAGCTGCTGATCCAGTTCTATAGAGGAATTATTGAGTCTGTCATCTGCACCTCTCTCACTGTCTGGTTTGGTTCTGCAATCCAACAGGACAGACACAGACTTTAGAGGATAAATAGGACTGCAGAAAAAACGATTACTACCAACTTGCCTTCTATCGAGGACCTGTATACTGCACGAGTCAGAAAGAGGGCTGTGAAAATATTTACAGACCCCTCACATCCCGGATATAAACTGTTTCAACTCCTTCCCTCAAAACGACGCTATAGAGCACTGCACACCAGAACAACTAGACACAAGAACAGTTTTTTCCCAAAAGCCATCACTCTGCTAAACAAATAATTCCTTCAACACTGTCCAACTATTTACAAAGTCTGCACTATTATTACTGCTAATCTTCTCATCAATCCTTATCACCCATCTCCTCCCACTTGTGACCGTATGACTGTAATTTTGTCGCTTGTATCCTTACGATTCATATTGACTGTTTTCTAGTATGATTTGATTTCTTATTGTACCCTATGACTATTATTAAGTGTTGTACCTTATGATTCTTGACGAATGTATCTTTTATGTACACTGAAAGCATTTGCACCAAGACAATTCCTTGTGTGTCCAATCACACTTGGCCAATAAAGAATTCTATTCTATTCTGTTAAAGGGGTCACTTCAGGCACTTACGAAACCAATACTTTCAGAACATACTGGTTTTGTAAGTGCCTGAAATACCCCCTTTTATTGGCGGTAACTCATCCCACATGCCTCAAGAAGACTTAGGATTGATTCTTTCTGGCTGTATTTACTTATAGCAGAGCCAGAGTGATGGCTATGGTGTTGGGATGTAGACCAGGAAGATCAAGGTACAAGTTTCCATTTGATCATGGAGCTCACTCAATGACTCTGAACCAGTTATTTTCACTCAACCCAACCCATCTCACAAAATTGTTATTAAGGGATAAAATTACAGAAGACTCCAGATAGGCTACTTGCACTTAAAGAGAAAAGGTGGGATATAAATTCAATGAATATATAAAATAACAAATAAAATGAATGTTATGGCTAACTGAATGTACTAGATTCACCTAATGTACTGAATTATTGGCTAAGTACATTGACTGGCCTGGCATAATGCACTGAGCAACGAATAAGCCAATCTCAGCTTCTGAAGTAATAAATTATGTAATTTCAGATAAAGAATGATAGGATTTACTGCCTCTTCTGTGTAATAACAGCAACAATCAGACTCTCTGCTTTTTGGGTGGATATGTTTTGATGTTAGCAGAAACCCCCCTTATAACCCACAACTGAACAGTCCAAATAATACTACGTCTGGGGGGATTCAGTTGAATCACAATTAATTGATTTTAATAGAAAATCAGTGACTGTAATATTTTGAGACAGAATTTCTTAGCATCTGCTGAACAGGAAATGCAAACGCTGTTATTAAAGGCCTATTTCTCTATTGCTCAAAATATCACAGTTACCAAGCACTAAAGAGGTAAGGACACTTACATCACTACCTGTAGCCAGCAGCAAGTCTGTCTGTCTGTCTGCCTGCCACCCTCTCTCTCTCCCTCCCCCCCCTCTCCCCCTCCCTCCCTCCCTCTGCCTCTCTCCCTTGTCAGTTTAAGGATTGGAATAAAGGTTCTTCTTTTTACACACAATGGGAATTAGAAATACTTTATAAATAATCCTTCAGATTCCGATCATCTAGGTACAATATTCCATTCCAACCACAATCTTCATTTCATCTTATTTTGATCTTCGATCCAATTACGCTTCTCAAATGGTAAGCATTTCAAACCTGTTTCAGTAAGATACTCATGCTTGTTTTTCTGGTACGACATTCTTCAGAAAGACATAACAGGATGTTGAAGTGGTAGCGTGGGTTGTATTCTACAATTTCTGATTTGATTCTCTAGCTACGGCCTGAATGGAAGATTTGATTAAACAGATGCATGTTGCTATTCACTTTCTCTACAGACACAGAGGAAGTGACTCATTAGTGGGATTCCCTTGACTGGTAGTGTTGGCCTCATCAAGCATCTTCAATAGAAACCTTCAGGGTGAAACCCCTGCCAAGCCTATGTTGAAGTTCCGGTTTTAAAACAATGGTGGGAAGGGTTCTGGCCTATGCCTAGAATAGTGGAAATTGTTGAAAAGGAAATGCATGTTCCGGTACAGCGGTGAAATCTATAGTGAACTAGGGTAGAAAAGTGGGAGTCAGCAGGATCTACTTCCCCTTCCCAATGCCTTCATTCAAGAGAGCACAGATAGATCTCTCTCTCTCTCTCTCTCTCCAAGAATGCTCAAACACTATACTTGGCTTTTCCATAAATATTTTTTTAATGTTTGCAAATAATGTGCTTAAGAATTATCATGATCTCTCATCAGAATGGGCACCATTTTGGACAGTGGGCTTCAGTTTTTTCAGGCTAAACTGTTCCAGACTACCCCACAGAAGCAGAATACTATTTCAACCGACTCAGTGCTTATCATAATGTTTAATATCTGTTATAATTACATTTATCATGAACACAGTAATACTGAAATGGCCATAATTCTTGTCTTGTAAATGTAAGGCTGCTGGTTTGAAATCTGTCAGAAACTTTTAAAACATTGTTTTTTTCTCTCCCCCACTTCTCTTTGTATGTTTAAAAAAGTTTCCTAGCAATTTCATTTTCCCAGTCACTTGAAATGCAAGGGTGTCAACTACAGTTCACAAGTAATCCCGAGATAATTTGGGCTATTAGGAAATTGAGGGTGCTGCTCTCAAACCTCAATTGATGTGAAAAATGATGAAATAGTACACCAGTGGACTTAGTTTAAAAAAACCCTCATATGTACATAAGGAAAAGTAAAAATTCAGGGAGTAAGCACTAAGTGTGGATATATCCATGCTCCCAATTATTAGCAATGTGGACCGAATCATGTTGAGTTGCTAATTTTTATTGTTTTACTCTGCAATCATTGATTCATGCAAGGCTGTCACAATAGAAAATAGCAGCCACCTTTATTTCTGAACCATGTTAAAATGTTTTTGCCAGATGGAGTGGCTGCATTTCGTGCCTTTCTGAAGACAGAATTCAGTGAAGAAAACCTGGAGTTCTGGCTGGCATGTGAGGAATTCAAGAAGATACGATCAACTACCAAACTAGCTACCAAGGCCCATCGGATTTTTGAAGAATTTGTTGATGTGCAAGCACCACGAGAGGTTAGCAGATGCAAGGCATGGGTTGTTGGGCAAGATATGACAGAAACATGGGTGCTCCTCTTGGGTTCATCAAACTTAGTACTTCAGCATTACCTTTAGGACTGGGGATCAGAGATCCGTGGTATTATTGTGGTAACTGAAGAAACCATAATCACTCTGACGATGTCTCAATCATATTTGAATAAACTGCATCACACATAAAATGTCTTCGAAATCATATTATTATTTTGAATATTTGAAGAAAACAAATCCAAGGATATATGCTTGCCTTCTGTGCATATCACTTTATCCACACAGCCCTGTGAAGTATGTTAGATTTTGTGATAATCACAGATAATCACTGGCTCACAGTCAACTGTAACAACCACAGTCAACTGTGACAAACCTTCCCTTTCACAACCATGGTGAAAGGGAAGGATAGGAAATAATTGTGATTAATAATTATTAAACATAATAATATTATTATAATAATTATTTTTGTACACAGGCTGTTGTTTACAAAAATCATAATACAAGTGGTCAATATTCTGTAATGTCATCAATACGTCAGCAAGCCTGATATTAGATTCATTTTTCAGATGAAAACAAAATATTTGTTTCTGACTATGTAACATAACTGCTACATTCAAATGAAAGGAATAGGAAAATAATTATTTTATATACATTTTCATGTTTTTCTCTCCTTAGGTAAACATAGACTTCCAGACAAGAGAAGCAACAAGAAGGAATCTAGAAGAACCATCACCATCATGTTTTGACCAAGCCCAAGGGAAAATTCACAGCCTTATGGAAAAAGACTCATACCCCAGGTTCCTGAGGTCCAAAATTTATACGGACCTGTTGTCTCAAACCCAGAGGAGGCTCAGCTAGGGCAGGGATCAGGAGGAGGAGTGTCCTCCTTAAACACCACAAGCTTCTTGCACTAGCCACATCCATTTCTATGTGTGATGTTAAATTCATTTTCTTACAACAACAATAGAAGGAGAGGAGACATGGAAGAAGCATGGAGAAATTGAGTTGTGTACATGGATAAAACATTTCACAGTATGAATCCAGTGCTGTCTTTGGATCCTCATCGTTCTATGTATGCATGTCTATATTTTAACTGAAGACCATGCATATGTATAGCAGTAAAACCCTTAGTCCATCCCTGATAGAAGCTTCTAGCATATTCCAATATATCTGGACAAATCAATGAACTGAAGTAAAAGTAGGGTTAAGAACAATGATCAAATTGGACTATTTTCTGAAATGTTGCTTGAAGGAAAGCATGTAAGAGAATTTATAGTTGTATTTAACATATTCAACATGCTTGTTTTGAGGTTGCAACTTCTGGTATTTCCAACAACCCAAACACATCCGGTGGGGACTGAACTGGGGAAAGCGATTTTGAATTAAGATAAAATGATATTGCCAATTGTTCTGTCCAAATAATTCAGGTTCACATAATTTTAGTTTATAAGCTAAAGATAGAAAAACCCACAGCCCTCCAGATGTCTGAGTATCCTTTACGATTGTAAATGCTGGAAGCAGTATCTGGTGGGTCATATGGGATCATATCCCCATCTCACTTTATCCTCTGTATAAAACAGAAAAATGCTGAACTAATGACAACTGGATGCGAAATTCAATGTCTTCCCATCAATATTTTGAAGATTACGTTTTTTAGAAAATAATTTGTACAAACGGACACTAGAGAAAGGAGTATGTAATTTAAAGTAACACCTTCACGTTGCCTGATAGTAAGATTGGTCCTGGCAAGGATTTCTGAATACATTTTTTCATATTTTAGACTAAGGAGGCAAAGGTCTCTCTTCCTGGTCAAAAAATCTGTTTCCTGCACAGATTGGACCAAGCAACCTTGATTAACATGGCTAGTTCTGTTACTGGACAACTTGTCCAAGGTGCTAGATTTTTTTTAAAATGGCAGATGGGTATTAGAAGTAACCGGTTACCTTTTGTCCAGGAAGACTTGTTTTGTTAATAGGAATTTCTGGGAATTCCCTTGGGATTGGATCTAGAACAGTGGCCCCCAATCTTTGGGGCACCAGGGACCGGTTCTGTGGAGAGAGGATTTCACGTGGACCAGAAGGGCTTTTGTGTGCTGCCTGCATCCCATGGATGGGGCTTTGCTTGTTTGTGTGACCCTGTTTCTGACATGCCGTGGACCGGTGCCCATCCACAGACTGGGGTTGGGGACCCCTGATCTTGAACATTTAGTTAACAAGTAAGAACACATGGCTGCAGCTTCCCTCATTTGATTCTTTCAAGAACCCCAGTTGGGTAGTAACATTTTTGGAACAAAAATGGTGAGTTTTATTTTATTTTGCCCCAAGGAAGAGCACCTCTGGGTGTAAAGCCCAGTTTTATTCCTTTAAGAGCTTCAACTGAGAAAAAAAAAAAAAAGGCCAAGTTGCAGAACATCCCAGACTCTGATGAAAACGATCATTTTCCTCACATTGTTCCCCCTCTGCTGTTATTTATTATTACCAAACTGATGTTGGTGCTCTGACCCTGTTTCTAGGGAACCTGCTTTGCGGGGGGGAAAATAATCCCTCTTTTGATGAAAAGCCCTATCTTGAAGCTCTGTTTGCGTGAATGGATAGACATCATGCAGCCCACATTTCTCTTCCCTTACAGCAGCATGCCCAATTGTGTATGTACAGCAGATGTTGTATTTCATAACTTGAGATTTGCAGCTTAAAATAGACTTCACCTAGACATCTGCTATGTCATGATGTTGTCAAGCTCTGCAAAGAATAAATACTTCACGACAGACTTTGTACTGGGTGTGATTGCAGGGAGGCAGTTGGGCTTATTTCTACTAGATAACAGGACCTGTGTGGGACCTCAGGTAAAGTGGAGATAGGAGGGGGCAGACTGGAACAAAGCAGGAGCAATAAAAATAGATGAATTACTGCATATGCATTGGATTTCCAGCTGCTACCATCAAAACCAATCTGCCAATGTCGCCAGAGAAAATATAGCACGTTCCTGAAACATTCCTGAAAGTTTATTTTTCTGGCCAGAGGCGATTTCAAAGCATTGTTATCTGGAGCTCTTCCTGATAATAATCACACTCGATGGAGGCCCCCAAAATCTTAAGCCATTCTGTATTGGGCTTAGCATTTAATAAGGACTCAATCAATGCAGTCTGATAAGATAACCCTAGTTTATGACTTAGCACAGAATGAATCCAGTATGATTCTCTGCAGTACAGAATCTCTGCAATGTAACCCAGCAAAATGAAGATAAGGAATTGCAAATATGAATGGAGGGGGAGCAGGAGACAGGCTGCTGGGAGTCGTTCTATTTGCATTTATCTGTAATAAGAACAATATACATGTTTAAAAAAAGAAGAAAAGGAAGTAGAAAACTGAGCCACATGATGGTCCCTTTGTGGATTTGTGGTTATAATTCAGAAGGAATCAAATGTGCTGGATAAAGAAGGAAAGAAGGAAAATGGATTTCCTAGTAGAGACATTCTAAAATTACAAAGTAAGAATAATTTTGGAGGTTTCTTAGGGAATCAAGGATGGGTTTTCTACAGGGTTTTTGTGTGTATGGATATCAAAGATTTGGATTTTGGTCATGTAACACCTACAAACAATCAAAGCTTATTAAGCAAAGGAGAAGGGTGTCTAAGACCTTTCATCGGTTTTTATGCTGGACTATGACCAACTCAGCTGGACTGAGTTATATTTCAACTACCCTCACCTCCTCACTTAACAAATGCTTAAAGCATTCTGAAGCAAGATTTTAAACAGAGACTCATTTAGCATACAGTACAGGATGGAAAAATACTGTGCAAGCTTGTGCAAGGTCATAGACTAGTAAACATTATTTTGAACCAGTCACACTTGTGGTTGCAAGGCTGTTTCATAAATATTATTCTTTCTTTCATATGGAGTGCTTTGGGCTGCAGTCTTCTAGCCCTTGAACAAAAGTAAGGGTCATTCATTTTAATGGTCTTACTTCTAAATCTTTGCCTAACTTTTCATTATGCTGATAATATTTTTCTGAAGAAAAAGTAGAACCTTAGATGAATTTTCTATCTGCCTTTTGCCTCTCTTTTAATCTCTGAAAGCTTATCCCATGGTTTAGACTACAGGAAAGTGAATCATATTTTTTAAAAATATAATGGAAGGAAACATCTGAAAGCAGTATAATTATTTTGGTAACTGCTTTTGTGCAAGGAAATTCTCTTTCTTGGAAATAAAAATAGCCTAATTATTTAGAACTTTGTTTTAATGGAAAAATAGGCACGCGTTGTAAACATCATGTGAACAGTGCAGCCTCATTAATGAATGGTTTCTTTCCCTGTTAATAAATTCAAGGAAATGGATGCAGGCCATTAATTATCACAATAATATTCCTTAAAAGAGAGAGAGATATGCTTACTTTAACTCTAATGGACAATTCTAGGAAAAAAACATGCTTCTAAGTTCTAGTAGCTTAAATATATTAAACAAAAACAATCTGTTATTTATTAGTTAAAGGTTTTTATGCCCCAAATTCTAGTGTCACATGGAAGCAAGGGCAATGGAGAGTACCCATGATGTCCCCCCAGTTTCTAGAAATATCCGTTTTGAAAGGTTCTTAATTTGTATATTGTCTCAGGCTTTTCAAGTAACTTAAAATAAGCATAAGCATAAATATGGTGTACATGGTGTGGATAAAGTGAAAAGGCAGGTGCTATTTTCCCCTTCCAAAAGACTAGAGCAAGAGGTTACCCAATAAAATTGAATCCTGGAAGAACCAGAATAAATACAAGGATTTTTGTTTTACATAGCATATCATCTTTAGATATTAGAATACACTGTTACAAGATGTGGTGCTGATTACCAGCTTGGCTGACTTCAAAACAGAGTTGGACCAATTAATGGAAGTCATGAGGATCAATGGCTATTTGTCTTGATGATGGTGTGACTACCTCTGAAGGCCATTTGATGGGAGAGTAGTTAACTAGCTTTATAGTTGGTAGGCTGGACTAGATGGGCCAAAGTGTGAACCAGCAAGGCATTGCTTTTGTCGGTTCCATGTGGATTCTTGTAATGTGGCTGACTGGCTAGCTGTAATTGATTTATTAATGGATGAGCCTGTCTGAGGTAAAAATTAACTCCTTGAAAATTAGATGATTAGGTCACTTAATCCCTTTTTGGTGTTTCCATAATACATAAATGTATCAATCTATATATTAGAGTGGGCAGTCAAAACGACAACAAAGCCTAACCTGAACTAAAACAAGGACAAACAATTTCACCACAGTTACTGAGAAAATTACATGGACGTATCGATGTAATTACTAGGAGTCAAGCTTGAAGATGTCTTTTTCAGGTTAAATGAGCTATGGGATATGGCCAGTATGTTTACTTTATTTCTAGTTAAGACTTGTGATATTATTTCAATATACATGATTTTGCTGCCACATCAGCAAGAACATATTGCCGTGCATGCCTGTGCCCCTGAGAAACTGAATAAACTGCAGGACATCATCCATATTGATTTTTGGGTTATTATTTTATGTACAAAACATTTAAAGAGAGGACATGGAAAACACTATTTGTACGCTCATAATTAAGCTTGTGTATTTATTTAGAAAAACATGTAGGAATCTATATGTCATAATGTTCTGATTATATATCTGATCACAATAAACAATATTAACAACATCCTTGCATATGGAAAAACTACAGGTCAGGAAGTGTGATAATTTGTATCTCCACATACCAAGTTTCTTTCAACAGGGCTATTGTATATTAGATCCGATCTTTCATCTACAATTTGAACAGTAGAATTGCAAGAAAACCAAGTCAGTTGTTGAGTGTAATTGCTTTGTTCAGAAGGAAGAAATGGACAGAACTGAGAGTCTACCAATGGTAACTAAGATAGGATGTAATCACTCACAATGGTGAGGTGGAAATTTTACTGGCTGAAGGCCCCAAGCCTGGAATTACCGTGTCTATCTCTGTCTTCTCATCTGTCAATTCAAGTTTTTGGGTGGACTTTATGATTTGGATATAGGAATATCAATCTTCTGGAAAAGCCATATTTGGTCTTTCATAAGAGTGATACAATTAACAACTTACAAGAACAGAAATAGACTGTGTAATCCAGATGTCTGGTCTCTCTCATAGCCAGAACCAAATGGACCACAGAGGACTTAAGCAGCCAAAAGTCATCACCAGCATGGTCATCAGTAGCATGTAGCGGTAATATATAGATAATGTCATGGTAGCATGTCCCTAAAAGTAAGGGTAGTAAGGTCTTTTATTGCAAACAAGACATGACCATGAACCTAAAAGATCTGAAGCTTGCTGTGTTTGACTGGCTGGTGATCAACTGCTAAGTACTCAATCATCTAAATCAATGAACCAATTGCTTATAATATATTTCATTAATGGCTGAAGGAAATGTTTGGCAGAATTGGCTTCTGAAATGTAGAGAATGGAAACAACAGCAGTGGTCCCAAGAGTGTGGAAAGGAAAGTACAGTACAGTGGTGTTGTAATTTGTGACCTTAGCAAACCACAGTTTTCTCAGGGCTACTAATAAGATATCCATAAGCTGCCCAGCTGAGTCCTAGAGGGAATTCTAGGGAGTGTTTTATAATTTTCTTCTGAGTCCTAACACTAATTGCTTGCTAAGCAACTGATCAAACCAATTGTTTCAGTGCTTTCTGGTTTTCAGAGTCGTAGAGCTGATAAGATGCTGGAAAGAGGTTTATAAACAAGCACATGAATGGTTTAGGCCACCTATTTGATCCAGAGACTAGGTCCCTAGTGAAAAAACTGATCAAATCTTCAAGGAAAAATAACATTACATTGCTATATGAACTTTCCCATTCAGAACCCCCCGCCCAATCTCCAGACAGTATAAAATCTTCACAGGTTCACGTAGACAACCAGAAACAGAGATGTAAAGTTATCATCAGCATATTGATGATAGCTATATAGCCCTATATGCTGGATGACCTTTTCTAGCAGTTACATGTAGATACTGAAAGCAGGGGCCTAGGGCCTGACCGTGGGCTCCCACAAACACCAGTTAGCACTGGCCTGGAAGAAAGAGGAAACCATCACAAAATGGTTCTCCCACTCCCAAACTGCTAAACCATTCCAAAAGAATATCATGGTTAGTACTGAATGCTCTTGAGAGATCAAAGAGGGCCAGGATGGATGCACCATGCCCACCCATAACTTATGACAGGTTAACAAATGTGACTACAGCTGCCTTGGTATTATATCATGGTCTAAATACAACTGGAAAAGGTTGAGGCATTCTATTTCCCCGAGGGTCCTCTGAAACTGAAGGCTGATCACCTTAATAACCTTGCCTAAAAAGGGAAAGACTGAAAACCTGGACAAAAATTGTCCACGGATTCCATGATGGTTTGTTTTGGAGATGGTGAACCACCCCATCTCCCAAGGACACACTTACCATCGCATGATTCCATCCATATGCTCTCCCTGGAAATTTTCACCAACCAGGAGGGGTATGGATCCAATACACCCAGGATAGTTAGTATAACATGAGACATGACTGTTGGGAAACCAAAAAGAGATAGTGACCTTAATTAATCCATACCCCTCCTGTTATGTTTGGCAAATGTACGCAATCCTACCAATATGATGCAATATAGTTACATTTGATTCTAAAAGGAAAACTTCTCAAAAAATAAGATATTGATGAAAAAGTAACTGAAAGAAAAAGTGAACAGAGACGAATCATGTACCTATTTAAAACCACAGTAATTAAAGCTTACTTTGAATGTACCACATGAAATAATAATCAAACCAAAGCCACGAAGAAACAAGCATGACTTTCTAACAGAGTCCAAAAAGAGGTAAACACGAAAAGGTGCTCCATTCTGGAATGGAAAGCCTGTTGGACAGGCTGGGATTGGTACAGAAGGTGACTTTGGACAGATGGACATATCTGTGGGAGTTAATCAAATGCATTCAAAGGGAGCTCAACTATGAGTAAGAATTGGGCTCCTTTGGGACACAGCTTTACGGCTATTACAGAAGAGTGCTAAAATCACTTTCAAAAGCAGCTTGAAGGACAATTGACAGGCATAGAAAAATTTGCATTATTGAAACAGCAGATAGAAAGATGGCTCACTCACTATCTTTTGTTTCACCATGCAGTTCCTACAACCAGCTGCTGTTTGGGGTCTTTGAACCAGGGGAACAATTCAGAGATGTAATTCTTTAGGAGAAGAAAAGGCTGATTTGAAAACAGTGGCTCACTTTGTCTAAAGCAGAGTGGACCTGGAAACAAATGTATCTGCACCAGCTGGACATGCCAAAAGGTGCCAGCCTGATCCCACTCTCCATGATCAGCTGACCGAAGAACCAACAAAATAAAATGGCGGTGTAGCGCATCGAATTATATCAACAACACTATAAGTTTCAGTATAAGGGGAAACCCACTACCTTATCACCAGTACAACTAAGGATGATTTAAAGCTGGCTCAGACATGGACTAGACATTAATTGAAGGCAATAACTTGAGGGCACAGCAGAAAATAGAGGTTGCTGGGGAATGTTGTGTACTAACTCAAGTAAAGAAACAGTCTAACTCTGGATTCTTTTCAGCTAACAGATAGATCATAAACATGTAAACATTATTTTTTCCTTTTGGCCCTCACAATTTACATTTAAATAAGATTCCCAAAGGAAGCATAGAGATATTTATTATTTCTGTTGCTGAGGTAAAATGGTCCAAGATCCAACTTAGCATCTAAGTTGACCTCATAATGTCAATGCACACGATTTTAACTACACAACTTCAAACTAAAACAGATAATTGTTAGATATTTTAGATAGGTCCAAAATCCCTGGACAAAATTCCTTGTTATACGCAAGGCTGGTGACAAATGCTTTTATTTTTATGCTGCTTTTCAGTTGTGTTCAGCCCCCAAACCAGTATGTAGAATACTGAAATGAAAAAATAAGTTACATTAAACCAAAATAAGAACAAAAATATTACAGCAAAAATTATTGAGTTTGAGCAATAAAGCTTATTTTTCTGTTGATTTTCAGCTAGGTTCAGCCCCTGGACCAGTAAGTGGAATAATGACATGGGGAAAAAAAGCTGCATCAGATCAAAATAAAAAAGAACATAAAAAAGATATTACATCCTGCATATGTAATAACTGTCAGTCAGGATGTAAATTATTCCATACTAAAAAGGTATCAGGGCTGCCTGCAGATAGTTTATTTAAGCTCAGAAAATGCAGGAGTTCTGTGTTTACAGCCAAAGTTTGCCCTATGTACTTATTGATCTCATTCCAACCAGGAGTAGAACACTGTAGCATCCTTCCCAAATAATCACAACTGGTGGATAAAATTTAATAAACTAAGATAACCTTCAGGTAGGAATAAGGCTTTAAAAGCTTGGATTGTAGCCCAAAATAAACCTTTAGGATTAGAGTCAGATAAAAAAAAAACCTGACTACTACCAGAATAAAATGTCCTGTCTTTATATTTTGAACTACCAGCAGGTCTTGAATAGTCACTAAAGATAGCTCTGTGGCATATAAAAAAAAACAACCAAATCTGAAGCATGCAGGACCATATCTAAGTTATTTCTAGAAAAGGCTATTGCTAATGTGCAAACCTGATTTGCTAATATGCAAAAGCAGATGCCACATTTATGCTCAGCTTCTGGTTCCAAATCTCATTCTCACAGATGAGAAACCAGGTTATGCCACATTACTATTGTCAGGCTTATTTGAAGACCATAGTAGAATATTTTAGCCATTGATTGGCACCCAACTGGAAATGGGTTCAATAAAACAACACTGCAAGAAGCCACACCAGATTCTCCATTTAGGCACTAGGCTTGCATTTGGTTTATGGCTGCCCAACACACATGACAGAATCTTGATTGCATATTATGATGACTCTATTAAATCAGTCTGCATGGAAGTAAGTGCACCTCTTCTATCTAGCCATTGTCCTTTAATTCTAGCACCTCCTTCCATTTCTCCCACCTTCCCATGTTAATAGCCTTTTCTCTGCTCTTCTTGACTTGGGAACTGTTCATTATTCAAAGCCCAGAATCACTTAACTTAATTCTCACACCTATTATTTTCCCCCAGCTTGGCAGCCCTACTCTGGAGCACATTAAAAAGCTGATGAACAGATGTTTTATCATCATGTTATGTGCTGTATCACAGTAACATTATTTTGTTATTATACCATTAACACTAAAGTAGCTTATCATAGTACCATCCCTAGTAAGCTATTTGAAAGGAAAATGCACTTCTGTTGGAGAAGAGAGTTGTGCTATATGGCATTATACTGCCATAAAGCTAAAACATTATACTGCAATACTAATAACGCTAAATTGTTATACTCATTTTATTTTATAATAGCATAATAGTTTACTTTTAATGATAGCTCTAGACATCCACCACTTAGCAGTTTAACAGGCTGCATGATAATGTAGCTTTTTTTAGAGGAGGAAGATAGGAAGGTCTATGTATGGCTATGTCTGCATGTACACCATGCTTATTCTATGTGAATGCATGAACTTACAATATGCATCTTTTTACATGACACTGTTGCCCTTGGCGCCAAAAAGTTTTGCCAACCTTGATTTTCTGGAATGTGTGCCAGAACAGACTGAAGTGAATTGATGGTCATAGGCCAGTTTTCAGGTTTGGTTGGCTTCAAAAATGGGTTGGATCAATTCATGGAAATTGGTGGCTATTAACCTTGAAGGCAGTGGATTGCCTTCATCTTCTTGTGCAGTTGTTTGGCCACTGTGAGAAAAGATTGCTACAGCAGATGAACCAGGATTCTGATCCAGTATGGCACTGCTTATGTTCTCAGGTTAACCAAAACACCTGTCTCACGTGGACAACTAACTCAATTTGTTAGTCCATCCATCAATTAGTCAATCAATGCACTTATGTCCATGCAGAGACTAAGTGAGTGAGCCTGTGGCTTTGTAAAGCCTATGAGAATGAACAAACTGAGCAGTTTATTAACAGTGGTGTTGTTAGTCTACGTCATCTGTTTTTACAGAGCAAAGGTAAATGCTGTCTGTGCAGATTGGGAAAAAAACAACTTTTAATGTGTTAGGTGTGCATAGACTACAATGTTCTAGATATTGCTTTATTTCATTGCTGAAACCCATGTTTAAGAAAAAAAAAATGAGAAGACCCACTGGCGACAATATGAAAGTGGTTGTCTGAGCAGCATTATAAATTAGAAATTACAAGTCTGTTGCAAAGGTCAGACCTTGTAATTCATGTTTGTTATGAAAGACAAGAAGTCCTTAATTTGTGGTCCAGATAGAACCGCAGGTTTCCAGCTTCTTGACTGCTGGAATTGCAGAAGTGCAGAAGCAGAAATGGTATAGGTCAGTGGTGGCTAACCTTTTTGGGCTCCCGTGCCAATAATTGCGCGTGCACTCGCCTGCTCGTGCTCATGTGCCATCACCCAGAAGGCAATGCGCCTCCCCATGCCTCCTGTGCAAGCAACCCGCGTGATCCACGCTACATGCTTCTGCGCATGCACGAGTGTCTCCTGCATGCTGCTGCACCCACCGCGCCTGTGTGCCAGATACCCGACAATCAGCTGTCGGGCGGGCAATACACGTGCATGCGAAGTAGGCCTTTTCTGGGTGAGTGCTCGCGTGCCGGCAATAATGGCTCTGCGTGCCACTTCGCCACCACGAGTATAGGGTTTGCTGCTTGAGCAGGTTGGACTAGACCTCCAAGGTCCCTTCCAAAGTCTCTTAAAGTACACTTCTATTAAAGTGTTTTCAGGTTGGAGGAATTTTCCTTCCTCTCAATTTCCCTGCCAGTTATGAAGAAAGAAAAGGGAAAATGTGCCTCTTTTTCATCAAAAGCCATGAGGCTCTCAAGAGGAGGAGGAAGCATCTCAAACTTCTCCAGAACGTCTCCCACTCTCTTGCCTGCATTTGTTGATTGCCAAAACTACCAAGCAAATTGTTCATTGCAAAGCTGACAAGCAGCTATACTACAGTTAGAAATAGGATGGGAGTACAGCTGCTATCTGAAATGTCTTCCTGCTTGCTATTCTTGTGCTTATTTTATGAGTAATCTCCTTAATATATCAGTAAAATGGCTCATACAATGTATGCTTTGTATGACTGAAAACACCTTTGACATCATCAGTGGAATTGTCTTGTAAATATGAAAATGGAATATTCTTATTTGACTTTTATTGTAAAGATTGAGGAGGGGGAATATTTTTCTTTGGTTTAAGATTGGGTTCCCAGAATGAGTCAGCAAATTCTATTTCATGCCTGTTATATTTCTCTAGAGAAATGTGAGGTAGAAGACTGAAAGTAGAAGGAATTTAAGGAAGAGAAGTAAACTTAAAAGCAGAAAACAACAGGGCTAAGTTTAGTTCAGAATGGATGCTATATATAGAGAGCACAGCCTGGTTGATTGAAGATTATATAAAATAGTGTTTAATTTTAGACTTGATGGGTTTACATATCATGCTAAATCACAATATAATTAGCTTGATTTTGCCTTGGTGCATTGCCTGGATCCAGCCATTGTAATTTGTAAACTGTGGTTTAAAGCTCCCATGCAGGGACTGAGAGACTTTTCAGGCATCCTAAACTATTAGTTAGTCTTGTATGATAGAGCAGACACGCACACATAATTTAAATGGAAAATATTGTGAAATCATCACATTACACGAGGCCTCAAAAACCTTCTCAACTTCAATATTTTATGCAATCCCATTGGAGAGTCCACATTGTTGTTTAATTGGGGGGAGGGATTGATTGTAGACAATAAAAAAGATGACCCTCTGTTGTATCCTTTTGGCCGCCGGTCACTCCAGCAGCCAAATCAGATGAGGAGGAAGCGTGGGAGTCAGGGTCAGCATCAAGGCAACCTGGGAGCTCTGAAGGGGAAGAGGAAATGGAGTTGCTGGAGGGACAGAGGTGGAGCATAGGCCTTCCATCAGCCCTCATAGAGAATCAACAGCCCTCAGGTCTGGAGGTGGCTGATGAGGAAGAGAACAGCGGGTCCGGTGTCTGATGCATGGATGTGCAGAAGGCAGAGGAGAGCAATAGAAATCCTTGGGTCGATCCTTGGGAAGGAAGAGCCACCACTGCTAGCGAAGCCCCACCTTAGCTCTGGGGATAAAAGGCAGAGGGCAGAGATGAATAGATGTGGAAGACCAGAGGTGGGATTCTACCGGTTCTGTCTGGCTCTGTAGAATCAGTAGCTCTGAAGAGCAGCAGACATAGAACTGGTTCTATATCTGCTGCCCAGACTCTTACCTGACCTTTATTTCCTGCTTTTTCAACCTCATCTGCTTTGCGCGGCACAGCTGTGGTTGAAAAAACAGGAAAAAAGTTCTTTTTCAAATGCTGCGCATTCATGCGCAGCGCTTCTCAGCAAGTTGATGTTTCATGTGCACGAGCGTAGCGCGCATCAGGTGCGCATGCAAAGTGCGCCTGTGCACGCAAAATGTAAATCACCAAACTGGTAGTTACACCGGTCGGATCCCACCCCTGTGGCAGACAACTATCTATCTCCCTCAGAGGTGGTATTCAGCAGGTTCTGACCAGTTCTGGAGAACGTTAGTGATACTTTTGAGTAGTTCAGAGAACCGGCAAATACCACCTCTGACTGGAGATTTTACAGTATCCTTCCCCTGCCACGCCCACCAGGCCATGCCCACAGAACCGGCAGTAAAAAAATTTGAATCCCACCACTGATCTCCCTGCCGGACAGACTTGTTAGCCTGTGGTGAGGGAGAAACTTTTTGCTGGGGCTCCTAATAAAGGAATCTTTGAGTTAACTTCAGAGGGTTTGTTGTGTTTGGGGAGCTGGATCAGAACACTCTCCTTATTATGGGACAATTACATAGGCTAAAGAGGCTGAAATGTTTAATAAGTCCAGAACAATGAGATAAAATTTGGTAAAAGTCACTTCCCTGATTCATTGGGTTCTGAGAAGAAAGAGATGGATAATACAATCAGACTTGCAAAGTGTTGTTATTATAGTCCATGTTAATAAAAGTAACTTTAGCTTTAGTACTACTGATATCAATAGATGTTTTTCAGGTGTCACATCTCTCTGGCACCCGAGAGATGCTGTGACAACTTTTGGCATAACATTTTATTTATTACAAATATTTTTATATGCCGTCTATTTGTACCACTCTATCCAGGCACTGTATTCATTAAGCCATGAATCAGCAAACTGTGCCATAGAATGATTTGTGAATCTTATACTGTTGCTCTATTTTTGTAACCCTGAGATGTCTTGAAATTTTATTTAACGTTTATAAACTTGGGGGTTTGTAAAATTAAATACCCTTTATTAGCAGACATTTATCATTTCTAATTTCCCCCTTCAATTGAAGCTTACTGGTCTGTCATGTCACATTACGGTAAAAATACCCTTTTACAGGTGAAGTTTCACATCCTTGGCCAGTGGCCTTCTAGAACCGGAATGTGACTTCAGTTCTTGAGAAGCATATGTGCAGATTTATTGGAAGGTGGTAGGGTGAAGTAGGACACGTAGCAGAATTAGCAATATTATTTCCCGAACAAGCAGTTTCATTTTTACTTCAGAATGCACTCTGAGCCCTTCCAGTGTTGAAGTTTCAGGAAGGTGAAACTTTCCCCTAAGTGGGAGATATGCTTTTGTAATATATCCTTTGTGACTCATTATCTCCATTTGAATCCCCAGGCCACAAACACATAAGTGTTTATGTTGGCTTTTTGGTTTTATTACAATGGATGAATAACAGATGGTGCCTCCCTCAAATTCATAGGGAGAAGAGTAAGTCATTCCATCCATGTGTCCATCTCAAAGCTGAGCTTGCCAGATAGGAAGGCTCACCTGTGACTAACCTTTAAATAAGAGATCTGTCTTTCCCTGGACTGTGAAAAGGTTTTCCCCATAAATAGAAAGTTGGAAAGCCATGTGCTTGAAGGAGGTTGGGGCAGAACTTCCACTCTTCCACTTGAAAAGAAAGCACCATCTAACTTACAGCACAGTTGGTGAATGGCAATGGACTGTAATGATATAGCCTACATTTCAGCCACAGAGCTAAGAATAACAGACGGCCCTCTGTTTGCTTAGCTTACACTCAATAAAACCTCGTCAGGCAGGACAGTTGCTACATCTGCTGAAGCAGGTAGTAACGTATTTCTTTCCCTGGAGAGCTACCTTGGGACACATTCTATAAAGACTAGATGTTGCTCTGGAGAGAATAATCAGAGGAGCAAATGAGGTGGCAAGAGAGCAATCTAACTTTACTAGCTATCCAGTTTAGTCAGGCATAAGATGAAGTAAAGATAGCCCAGCTGAGCCACCAGTGCTTCACGTGAACACCACAAATCTCCTTATTTTCCATTTCATCTGCTTCCTTGGAGACATGAGTGTAGAGTACCACAAATTTATTTTATTTATTTATTAACACATTTATATACCGCCCTTCTCCCGGAGGACTCAGGGCGGTGTACAGCCAACCATAAAACATTCTACAAATTATAAAAGTTAAAAGAAAATTAAACATCCTAGGCTGCCTTAAAATTTTAAATTATACCCACCCCCAATAAATTAATAAAACCTCGAATATTAAAAGCCCAAAATTTAAAACCCAAAATTCTAAAATTACTCTAAAACTCCCACTTCCAATACAGGCATTCTGGAAATAATATATAGCATTATGTTTTTATCCCATCTTCTTCATTAAAAATTATCTTCACAATTACCATCCAAAGAAATTATAAGTTGAAATGTAGTGACTGGCCCAAATAAGAATAAAAGGACAGAAAATCTCTTAGAAGTTCCAGATACTATGAAAATGAATATAAGGGATAGATTTTTTTTCCAAGTGAGGAATATTGAAAATGTAAATAGGCAACTAATATTTAGTACCAACTGTGGGAAATATAAGGTGATTTTTCATTTTACTGTGGAAAAGATAGGAAGGGAGTAAGGTGGACTTAAATTCAAGGGACTATAAGGTAGAACATCTGCATTAATCATCTGAGACCCTGTTTTGATGCTTCGTATCCTTTATTTAATGAATACCTTAATCAATGATTATTCACTCAATTATATTTGATAAAATGGAAATGAACAGCTCTACCCTAAGGGAACAGATAGCTAAGCAGAAATTTCAGGAATTATCAGTGCAGGAAAGCACAATGCTTGAAAAAAGCATCCAGGAATATATTTATGAAAAAGTAAGTTTTTACAAAATTCACTAGCACTGATAATGTTACTTAGTCTGGATAATGAAACATCAGCAAGAAAACATCCAAGCTCAGAAAGCACCAAGGACCTTCATCACCAAGGACCTTCAATACTATGGGATGGAGCTAAAAGTAAGATTACAGAATCCCTGTGCCCTGACAATCTTTTTGTCTCTAGAGCAGGGGTCCCCAATACCTGGGTCATGGCCCACTATCGGGCCATGGCCCATTGGGAACCAGGCTACAGAAGTGGCAGGCTAGCGCATGAGTACAGCTCTATTTGCATGAGCAGCAAAGCAAAGGTGGAATTCAGCAGGTTCTGACCAGTTCTGGAGAACCGGTAGCGGAAATTTCGAGTAGTTCGGAGAACTGGCAAATACCATCTCTGACTGGAGATTTTACAGTATCTTTCCCATGCCATGCCCACCAAGCCACGCCCACAGAACTGGTAGTGAAAAAATTTTGAATCCCACCACTGCCGGCAAGCCCTTATACACAGCTTCATTTGCACAAGCGGCTGGCGAACATGCCTGCCACATACTCACAAAAGGAACTGCGTGTGCATGCTGCTCGTCTCCCACTCACGCAGAACCATCCTCTCTTCCCTCTGCCAGTCCACAAAGCTGGAGAGGTTGGGGACCACTGCTCTAGAGTTGCATGTGATACTTAATGGAGGTCAAAAGATCATGTAATGATATGAGAGGATGGCCTTGGGAGCCAAGAGAAAGAGCTGCCAACTAGACAAAAAACAGTCAGAGAAGCAGCAGCTAAGTCTGCAAAAAGAATTGGGGAGGGGGGCGTGACAAATGTCAAAGTAGGGACCCTTCCTAGTTTCTGGGACTGTAATGTGAGTGAGGGGAGGTGGAGAGAGATGTTTGCAAGGTTCTGTTAATGTAACCTTACAATAAATTAGAGCTAATACTTTTAGGGGTGTTTCAGATAACTGTTCTTCCCCTTGTTTTCTTAATGCCACTGAGATTGTTGAGGTCACATGGTTAAAATCTCTTCCTTCCCTCATATGCTTTATTTGACCTATTGCTGGTATGCAACTGGTGGATGGGTCTGGTGACCATCGAGATTTCGTAGTGAAGAAGTCACAGCAGATTCTTTGTCTTCTGTTCTGAGAAGGCTCTCGGTTGGGTGGGTCTTGGGAAGGTTCCAGTTTCATGAAAACCTCTGTTCTCTTACTACAGAGCCCACTCAGAGCCTAGCGTCAAATGACTTGGTTTCTGTATTGCCATGATCGTGGGAATTACAGAAACAGGGAATTTCACATAACCAGCAGCCATGTCAACACTTGAAGTGTCTAGAAAGAGTAGTCAGCAAAATTGGAAGTTGCAGGAGGGCTATGAACCTCCATGGGATGCTACATAGGGCCTGCCATCTGTCCCTCTTAACTCTGGATAGTAAGTTGTACCTGGAAAACACCTTTAAGAAGAACAATTTTCTTTCTTTCTTAACTGACCTACCATCCGTTAACAAACTAGTTGATGGGAAGCCTTTATCAATATCCCATCAAGATACACAGAATTCTTTCTTTCCTTGTGAATCTGCATACTCTCAATTATTCAATTGCTCTTTTCAAAGAAGACAGCAGCTTCATTTAAAATTCCTCTTACCCAGTTTCTTTCCTTGGGCTGGAATCATTAAACCAAAGCTGTCTCTGTCGGTCCTGAAATTTCTCCTCCCTGCTTTTCCTCTTAATCTACCCCTATACTTCTTGATTTTATCTGCCTTCCTGTCTTTAAATACTTCATATATGATTACAGGATTCTTCTTAACATTGACAAAGCCATCTTCTTGGCTTTCCAATTTTAGCCATTGTTTTCACTGTTACTTATTTACTATTTCAATTTTTGTGACCACCCACTGGTCACAAAATCTTTGGTAACTATATCAAAACGATAAATCGTCAGCAAGTAAACAATAAACAATATACTGACGGCAAGTAAAATAAAAATGATCGGGCCAGTGGAAAGAGACTACATCAATCACCAATGCTACATTCTTAATGATCAGCTCATATAATGTCCTGACTCACTGCATGGGAGCACTGGATCTTTAAGTCTCTCTTGAAGGACAGCAGGATTGGGAGTGTTCAGATCTTGGAGGAATCAGATAGCAGATGTACAGACAGAAGCCACACCTCCTGGTCCCTCAAGATGAACTGTTTAGCAGATGGGACCAATAGCACGCCAACCCCAGCTGATATTAGCAGGCAGCATTACAAAAGGGCAGTTGTAGAAATGGACCTATGCCACTGAGATTTATGGGAAAATTAGCAGTGATGTTTATGACTTCAGGTTCCTTGAAAATGGAAAAAGCAGCAGCTTTTGATTCAGGTTTTGAATTTGCTCCACAGAGTCACACAACACCTTAGATTCAAAGGCAAAAAGAGTATTTCAGGGTAGGCATGTATGCAGACAATGCAACTGTCTGCTATTTCTAATTTTTTCCTGAAATCATGCAGAACAGATGATGCCATCATAGACTCCATAAAATTTACAGAAATTTTAACTTCCATAACCGGAGGTGGTATTCAGCAGGTTCTGACCAGTTCTGGAGAACCGGTAGTGGAAATTTTGAGTAGTTTGGAGAACCAGCAAATATCACCTGTGACTGGAGATTTTACAGTATCCTTCCCGTTACGCCCACCAAGCCACGCCCACAGAACCGGTAGTTAAAAAAGTTGAATCCTGCCACTGTTCCATACCTGTCTACTCCTTTTAACAGTGTAGCTCTATATTTCCTCCTGGTGATCTTTGGTGGACTTTAAGCAGTTGGGAGAAGAATGCTGTGTGCTTTTTCAATCTACCAACCATTTTGTTTTTTAAAAGATGAAATCAGTGGAAAACTTAATAAATGGGGGTAGGGAAGAACCAGAGTTTTATTTAACTGGCAAGAGGGAAAAATAAAAACAACAACCCAAAGGTCAAATTCCAGTCATGTTTCAGAATATATGGAAACTTAATAAATAATAAAATGCTTTTACTACAGGCTACTTGAAATTCCAAGAAGAGCAAGTTAAAACCCCGGTCCTTAAACAGTTTCTCCCCATGATTTAGATTTCATTTGGAGATTCCAACTTCATCTTAGTGGACATATGATCTTTGCCTATAACCGTATTTCTGAAAACATTGGATGGAAAGCATTACTCTTGTGCAATTATAATCAGGATTTAACATCAGGAGGATTTTTTTTTAGGAAAAAAAAAACAGCTTAGACATTTTTATAGCTTCATTTGTAATTCTAATTTCTACTTTAGCAATCTCCTTCCACATGCCACAGTGAATTGATAGAGCAGAAGGATTATTTCACTCAGAGACATGAGGCTGGAGCGTGCTCCTTTGTTTTCAATCAGTCAAATGGACCGTAACTGAAGCTGGCGGGGAACACTGAAACAGTAGCTGCCAGCTTCAGAAGCAAATCTGCTCTATTTCCAGATTGGATCCCAGAAAATTTAATTTCTGAGTTCCCTAGGGTGACCCATATAATATATTCCGAAAACAGAAGACAGAGGCAAAACCACTTATTGACTGAACATTCATTGTTCCATTTTCGCTGTTTCATCATGGAATTCTATGAGTTTCTCCAAGTTTTGAGGATCCAGATCTGTAATAAATATGTATTGATACTGGACCTAAACCATCCTGCCCAGTGATAGCAGAACTACTTCTTCAGTTACCAACTAATTGGGCGTGCATAAGCACACCAACGTGCCTTCCATCCCTATCCTATTGTTCCTTTTATTTTTCTTATATGTACCCATTTCATGTACTCATAATTATGTATATACTTATACCTATTATCTTGTAAGCGATTGACAAATCAAATTAAATAAATAAATAAAAATAAAAATTCTCTACCACATCTAAGGTCTCCTGCTTGAGCAGGAGATTGGACCAGGAGAACTCAGAGGTTCCTTCCAATTCTGTTATTCTGCTTTGCCCTGGTAGCTAGTAATGACAAACAGGCCAGCAAGCCTTAGAAAATGTATAAAATATCACCTTCGTCTTAAGCAATCACATCACAAACAGCGAAAGTTATATCACATTTGCATTTTCAGACAGATTAGCTGCAACTTTAAGAAGAAAATGCTCCCCTGAAT
Organism: Bungarus multicinctus; assembly: GCA_023653725.1. Lineage (NCBI taxonomy): Eukaryota > Metazoa > Chordata > Lepidosauria > Squamata > Elapidae > Bungarus > Bungarus multicinctus. Next base: position 31,262,630 of record CM042842.1, on the reverse strand, counting down.
CTGACTCCCAGAACCATTTATGCTTCCCAAACAAGATTAGTCAGAACTCACATTTGTCACAGTGTCTGTTTCACTTGGATGCAAGCATCACTGCTGAGTGCCATCATGCCTGTACAATGATTGCCATTAAGGGGTCTTGTCTAAATGGTTCAATCGAAGACCTGTACACTGCACGAGTCAAAAAGAGGGCTGTGAAAATATTTACAGACCCCTCATATCCTGGACATAAACTGTTTCAACTCCTATCCTCAAAACGACATTATAGAGCACTGCACACCAGAACTAGACACAAGAACAGTTTTTTCTCAAATGCCATCACTCTGCTAAACAAATAATTATTTCAACACTGTCAAACTATTTACTAAGCCTGCACGCATTACTATTACTATTGATCCTCCCATCCTTCCTTTCACACATCTCCTCCCACTTGTGACTGTATGACTGTAACTTGTTGCTTGTATTCTTACAATATTTTTTATTGACTGGTCCCTAGTATGATTTGATTGCTTATTGTACCCTATGACTATTATTAAGTGTTGTACCTTATGATTCTTGACTCATGATGAATGTATCTTTTCTTTTATGAACACTGAGAGCATATGCACCAAAGACAAATTCCTTGTGTGTCCAATCACACTTGGCCAATAAAGAATTCAATTCAATTCAAGTTCTATTCAATTCTATTCTTATGGAGTGAAGGATGCATTGAGGAAAGAGACCAGTGGATTATTCTAGGTTTGTGTTCCATTGATCATCACAAGGGTTGAGGGGTGAGAAAGCAGTGAGTTTTGATAAATGGCTAAACAATGGCTTTAGTCCGCTCTCATAATTCATTGCTGGCTATGGCCATGGATGCACTGAAAAAGGAGCCCAACTAACATGTAATTGGCAATAAGTGAAGACTCTATGCTTTACAGCTGGGACCTGGACATCTCCTTACCTATACCAGTATTAAGACCTGAAATACAACAACCTTCCCATTTCTATTGTTGATCAGTCCTTCCAAAAGAGCATTAAATCCGTTCTATAAAAAAAGCCTGAATAACAGGCAATCCACAGTCAGACGAGTGTCTTTCTGTTGTTTTGGATGCAGTTCAGTGGGGGGGTTCACATTTTTTTTACTACTGGTATTGTCGGCATGGCTTGGTGGGCATGGTATAGGAAGGATACTGCAAAATCCCCATTCCCTCCCCACCCCACTAACCTGCTTTCCAGCTCCGTTCTCCTGTGCAGGGCAACAAAAGAAGACCGAGCCAATTAGCTGGGACTTGGGAGGCAGATAATAGATGGGGTCGGTTCTTTAGATTACTCAAACTTTCTGCTACCGGTTCAGGAGAACCGGACAGAACCGGCTGAATACCGCCCCTGGTGCAGTGACTCGAATTTGGGTGCAGTCCACACATCTGTTCAATTGCTATTTGGGCTGCTCTAATTCAGAGGCAGGCTTCTATGACAGAATGTGGCTTAGAAGTAGGCAGGTTCAGCAGGAAAGACTGGTTTGAGTTGGACTCCTCAGCTGCCAAAAGCAGTATGGTCCAGGAAATCAGTGTCCAGGGACTGGAAAGATCTATCTATGTCAGGGTCCCCAAACTTGGCAACTTTTAAGACTTGTGGACTTCAACTCCCTGAATTCTCCAGCCAGAGTTGAAGTCCACAAGTCTTAAAGTTGCCAAGTTTGGAGACCTCTGATCTATGTTAATCTCAAGTGACCAATAAGTTCTTGGCTGCTTCTACCTCTTTGTTGGGACAATGCCAACAGAGCAGTAAGTGGAGTCCATCAGAGTACAATGGCAAAAGCTGTGCAGGAATATAGACTTTGACTTGACAACTATTACTTTAGTAATGGTTTACAGTGACACTGATAAGTGACTTATAGTTGGTCCTTACACTTAGGACCATCACAGCACCCCATGGTCACATTAGCAAGAGTGAAGGGCTCACCAACCAATATGTATTTACAATGGTTGCAGCCTCCTGGGGTCATGTGATTACCATTTATGACCTTCCCAGCTGGCTTTTGACAAACAAGGTCAATGGGGAAAACCAGATTCACTTAACAACCAAAGGATTCACTTAACTCCAGTCATTTCTTTAACCACCATAGCAAAAAAAAGAGCATAAAGTTATGTGGAACTCACTTAACTATCTTGCTTAGCACTGGAAATTCTGTGGTCATTAGTTGAGGACTAACCTGTAAAAGGGAAAACACTACTGTCACAGATGTCTAGCTAATAAAAACTTAAGGCTGCCTTGGGTGTCTGAAAATCAATGAAAACATCACAAGATATGATAAGAAAATCAATGAAAACAACATCGTAAGGCTGTAATGGCGGATCTGTGGCATGCAGACCAATTTGTGCTGGCACACGAGCTGCAGGCAAACTTACCTCGCTGCGCATGTGCGTGCCTCACAGCTGATTTTCAGTTGGTTTGAGGCCTTTTTCGGCCTTCCAAAGGGTTGAGGAAGCTTCTGCAGGCTTTGCAGGTCGAAAACTAGCCCCGTTGGATCACTTCCTGTTTTTCTGAAAATACCGGAAGTGATGAAATGGGGCTAGTTTTCGGCCTGCAAAGCCTGCAGAAGCCTTCCTCAAGCCTCTGGGATGCCGAAAAAGGCCTCAAGCCAAAAATCAGCTGTGAAGTGCAGTGCAGGTAAGGGGACAGCAGGGGTTGGAGGTGGGATTGCACATACATGCGTAGGGGGCATAGGGGCACATTGCGTTCTGGGTGCTGGCATGCAAGCGTGAGCACATTTTTTGCCACAGGAGCCCAAAAAGATTAGCCACCACTGTTGTAAGGTATGAACATATTGTGCCATGGTTAGGCGTAAGCGAAAGAGGTCTTACTGGGTCAGTTCTTTACTTACCAAGCCTTGTATTCTTTTTTTAACATTATTTTCCATTTTTTCCCTCTGGGGGTTTCTAAGGTTTGCTTGCCTTAAATTGACCATGTCGATAAAAATAAGTGGTGGGGTTTTCGCAATGTTGTAATTTTAATATGAATTTTTATAGCATGGGTTTGGATGGAAAATCTGGAGTTTCTAATTCCATCATTTCACCAAGAAGAATTTGGCTAGTGCATGAATTGGCTATATCTGGAGTGTTGTTGTTTTTTGACAGTCATCCAAGTAGCAGGATTAAAAGGGCAATGCAAATTACTGTTGCGACGTTAGAATATTTTCCTCCCCTTGGAGAATGATGCTGTAAAAGTCCTCCCACTTCCAGCGAACAATGATCAGCAAAACAAGGAGGAAATGCTGTCTTATTAATTACACTCTGATCCCCTTCACCTTTTTGAACATATTCTTATTTTCTTTTACATCCCAGATAAAACACACCCACCTATTCTGCCAGTTGACATTCAAACCTTGAGTCTTGCTTAGACAATTTACCTTATAAGCCACTTTGTTTAACGAGAAATTGCCAGGATTTGTGTCATTTCAGGGATGACATCATACCTTGTGTAGTAACTCAGTGCCCTCTAGCCAACTCCTTTGTCTTCTTGGCCTGTGACAGTCAGGGTAACATAGGGATGAGAGAGAATTTATAGGACTGCGAATATGTCATAGGGAAGGGAGATATGTGCCATGATCCCTTCTAAAAGTGAAGAGAGCTGTGTAAGCAGGCAACTATCCCTATTTTCATTTCAGTAAAAGAAAAAAAAAAGTCCTAAATGCTTTATTCCCAGAAATGTGTTACATAAATCACAGCCCTGTACATGTCTTCTTGCACAATGTTTTTCTTTTTGTGGTTTTTGACACTTTCCATCACTTTAATTCTACCTCATCTACCTGACTAGCCATCTAACTTTCACCATTTCTTCTCTGCATTGCTTTTTCTGTGCTTGCTTTTTCCCCACTTCTCAAGCCCACACAGACCGTCTCTTTTCTCCTCCCTCTCCAATTTTATAAAATGTGGCTGATGGGTTTTCAAACTTGGTTTTTTTGGGGTGGGTGGGTTAAATGAATTAGGTTCTGCATCAAGAGGCTACAGCTTCCAAATCTCAAACTTATTTGTAGCTGTTTTGCATTCAAGATTTGCAAGACTGTGGAATAGTTTAAACCATGGGTGTCAAACTTGCAGCATCACATTGCCCTCACATGACATTGTGATTTTTTTTCTCCCTTTGCGGAGCTGGGTTGGGTGTGGCCTACATGTGACACATCCAGCCCGCGCGCCTCCAGTTTGACACCCCTGGTTTTAGACAAATTTGATATCATCCTATTTGTAGCAGTTAAGGCTCCAGAATCCTTAAGAAGGGAGGAAGACTCAGGTGTCTCAGTTAAAAATCCCATGACAGTCAGTGATACTTCAGAGTAAGTACCTCTCGTACTAAAATATGGGAGAAAAAAATAATAGAGGCAAAAACAGATTTTGAAGTTTGGCATGTTTGGGACATGCCCAAGAAGCAAACTATCTTCCTTTGGTCTCTGAAGTGCAATTGGTACTTATTTATTCAGCTACAGTATTTCTAGTCTGTCTATGCAGAATAACTAAAAGCATAGAAAGCAGAAACACCATTATAAAAAAGGCTGCAAAAACACACAGCAATATTAAATCAGCATAATACAATGTAAAAGGAACAGCAGAGTAAACACATATTGAGGGTGAAAAAAAATCAGTGAAAACGTATTTCCCATCAGCAAGTTGAACCCAGAGAATCGGACAAACAGGGTGGGGTGAATATGTCGTTAATGTAAATACCAATAATTAATTTCAAGGGAAAATATTCCCCGGGAACTCTTATTCAGCACTTTCTTTAGTGCTTTCACCAAAATGAAAGAAAAGAAAGACTTTATACCAGTTCTTTTTTTGGAGGAAGGGAGGGAAATATTGAAGAAATAACAGCTCTTGAAGAAATTGTCCTATGACTTGTAATTTTTTTACTACTGTGGTGCCATCCAACATCTGAAAACATAAAAGAACCACAGACTCCATAATCACAAAATGGGCAAAAATACAGTGAAAGGATTTTCATTTTAAAAATATAGGACTTAACAACAACTTGGGACACCAGAAAATCCAGTTAAAGACACTTAATTCCACCCAAATCCAAGAGCTCTTTTACACAGAATAATTTAAAAACCATTATTAACTGGAAAAAAAAAAAAGCAAGACAGATCTGAACCTCTCTTCCATAATTTCTGGGATCACTGAAGAAAAGGCCCTCTTGAACAGCAGGATCCCTGAGGTGAAGGATGAAGAAAGCAGTGTCCTGCCATTAGTGCATCACAGGTAGGTACAAAGGGGATGGAGCTTAGGTCATGATGTTGCTTTCCGATCCTGATGATAACATAGATTCTGTGGATGCTTCTCCTTAGATTTGAACTTAATCTAATCTACTCTCAGATGAGGTAGTTTCATCTGAGATTCAATAGTGCCACAAAAAAAATCCTTAATGAGGATTTTTACTTCTCTTTAACTGAATTGATTGATTTTACAAATAACTCAAGGCAGCAAACATATCTACTTTCCACCTCCTATTTTTTCCACAAGAACCCTGTGAGGTAAGTAAAGCTGAAAGTGCATGATTGGGCCCAGATCACTCAGCTGTGTTTTTCCTGGCTAAGGTGGGACTAGAACTCAAGTCTCCTGGTTTCTAGCCTGGTGCCTTAACCACTAGACCTAACCTACTGTTTCAATAATGCTTGAAGATTCAAACAATATGAAGCCAGCATGGCATGAAAGTTATTAGGTGCTGCTCATACTAACTTTTATGAGGAGAGGGGGCCTTAAAACTCCTGATGACTATTTACAAAGTCCCTACAATTTTTTGACAATACTTTTATAAGTGATTTACCATGCCTTCTTCCTAGAGCTCAGAAAGAATGACTGGTCTGAAGTCACCAGCTGGCTTTTAATCCAGTGCCTTTAAAGTTTAAACCACTACATGAAACTGATTAATATTAAATGAGTTAAGAAAAAGAAATACCCATCTTTTATTTTCCCACAATGTTACTTGGAATGTTACCAGGCCAACAATATGGTCCAGACATATTGTACTCAAAAACAAAGTAAAATTATGGTAACTTAAACATATCCTTCAGTTTCCTACCTCAGTACATTGATTTTCTTTTGCCAAAGCGATACAACATTAATTGAAGATCTCTGTCTATAGAAGGCTTTTTTACCCTAAATACAGTAAATTGGTATGTTCATGAAAATGCGTTTTCTCTACATTTTCTAATACTGTGTGTATCTATGTTTGCCAACAAATACGCTTTTTCCCTTTGTGAAACATTTCTACCACCCAATACTCAGACAATTTGGGGGTGGGGGGGACAACATTTAAAAGGTTAAAAATCTTTTACAATGTTTTAAAAACTATTCACTGGAAAAAGTAGCACAAAAAATTTAAAAAAATGTTTTATTTTTGACCTGGTGGTGATAGCGCAGCACACAGCTGTTTGATCCATCAACGTGAACACATTTCAGAACGTGAGTCTCTTCTTGGCCTGTATTTATAGGAGGTAAGTTAGCTTAGTGCAATCAAGGATGTTTAAGAAAAGGGGGGGGGGAGGGAGAATAACAGTCTCAAATGCAAAACAACCACCATGTTCCCAACTGGTTATCAATAATAGATGAAGCTGCTAAGTAGGTGGGCGATTTGCCTACGAGCCCAACAGTGCATTAAATTGGTACCTAAGAAATGAGATCAAAAATTGCTCAAAAAGGGCAGGATACACAACAGGCAAATCTGATAACACGGTTTTAAATAGAGTTAAAATGGAAAAATAGGTCCTCAAATATAGGTCACACACTGCAGGGAACCATGGCTTTAAAAACGCTGGATCTGCTTTTAATGTCAGAACACAGGATTAAAGCAGCTCTTGGTACAATTGTGTTAGATCCACAGGCAGGTTGCAGCTTCCCTAGCACCTGTCACACAATGTGGGCATTGGGTTTGCCTTTAAGTACTACTTAATTTCTACAGAAACAACGGCAAGGATTTTATCACAATCTGCCAGCAGAGAACAGCATCAGTAAACGGAATCAGCTAGCACCCATTACTCCAAGCTGGAAAGGAAAAGTCCTGTTTTCAGCAAAGTTATATTGAAAGTAGGGTGTTTAGGAGAAACCTGTGCAAAAATTAGGGTAGGGCTTAGTTAATACAAAATAAATGGTAAGACAGAAAGAGCTTTGGGTATAAATATGTTGGAGTATTCACATACATAAGTGGGAGTGTTTAGGTACTGTTATCGGCACTTAACCAGATTTAAATACGTGCATGCATTACAGTACTACTGTTCTATTTCTATTAGTTATAAAAGAAACAAGAAAAGAAGGAAGACATGTGATTTTAGACCCATCTCCCCACAAAGAGAATAAAAGCTAGCAAAATAAAATCAGTCAGTTCAATTCACACCCTCCAGCAATTCAGGGCAGGGAAATAATTAAAATGGGTTAAAACTTTCAGCAGAAATAGCTCTTCTTAAGAGTTAAGCTAGTCTTCCCAAATCTGATATCCTCCATATATATCAGACCCCAGCTTTTAACGTCTCCAGCCAAGACTGTTTGGTCTAACAGGTCCTGGATCTTATGTTCTGAAAAGGCTGTTGTTGCAACTGCATTTTGTAGAAAAATGTTACTAGGTAAATATACCAGGAAACAAATCTTCAAAGACAATATAAAAAATGTCCATAAAACACTGAAAGGTTTCAACTTTTTTCTGATTTATCTCCCTTTGTTCTGGCAAAGTCCAACACGGAATGCATTGGAGAAGAATCTTCCACTGGCAAGTCTTCACTGAAATATTAGGACAAAATTTATCTTCTTTATTATGTGTGGTTACATAATCAGCCAAATATTTAAGGCTGATTTTGAGATTTTTATCCACCTACTGAGTCCTCCCCAAGGATCTTGGATGGGTAGACGTTGTTTGATGGTGTTAAAATATATCAGAGGAAGTAAGCTGTTCCAAGTAAAGTTGCCTTTTTCAATTGATAGTGATTTTGCTTTTGCATTTACAACATTCCACATCATCCCCAGGCTCCTTGGTAAGTAGAATATGTCAATTTCACTGTCTAGATCAGGGGTCGCCAACCTTTTGGACCTCAGGGACCACCAAACTCATAATTTTAGATCCCAGGGACCACTAACTGGTTCTATGGGCATGGCCTAATTTGTGGATGTGACTTGGTGGGTCATGTGACTGGCTGGGCATGGCTTGTATGTTAATATTATAAATATTTATATAAATATTGAATTTTTTATAAAAAAGAACAACTTTTACCCAAAATCAGGCAGAGGCAGATTAAGTTGCTCGCAGAATCATTCAGTGATCTATCTATCTGCCATCGGCTAGCTCAGCCTCTCAAATTTGCTTGCAAGGAAACCTTCAGTCCTAAGGGAGGTTTGGCTATGCTGAGCCAAAGATCTAAAGACTAGCTAGAAAGCAAGAAATCCAACCATTTTCTGCTTCCTAACTAATCTAAATCTTCCAGCACAGCAGAACAGATGATGGTTGGAAAAAGGAAAAATAGCAACTTAGCAGACAAGTTTACTGGGTAAGGAATGAGTGGGCAGGGAGGGTTCCTGCGGGCCATGTGATCTGAGCAGCCTTGTGCTTCTGTGCAGCCTGGATTAATTGCTTTGGGGGGGTGCTCTGAAGGTGAGATTTCTCTGCAGCCCCCCCAAAATTTTCTCACGGCTCACCGGTTGGTGACCGCTGCTCTAGATGAAGGCCATGATTTATTGTCATTATTTTTCTAGTCTTCCTATCCAGGGCTTTTGATTCTGCTGAGTCCAATTCTCTATTCCAGCTGTAATGTCTGGAGTTGTCCAGGTATTAATCACATTGATGGTATTTCCACCACTGAGTTTGGACTTTAAGAATGTTTTCACTCTCATGATGTATTCACTTGTAACCTACTTCTTGACTTGAGTGTGCTTGATGTTGTCCATATGCTTGATGTTTTTTTCTATAGATCATCTTGATTCCCTCAGTTTTCACTATTTGTCAGTTGGTATTGTGGTTCTCCGGCAGCTGGTACAGATGGCAGCGGAGTCGGACAGTGAGGAAGAAAGGGGACCAGTCAGGCAGTCTGGAGAGAACTTGGACAAGGGTCCTGTGTCTGATGTAGGGATGGGGCCAGGACCATGTGGGAGTGAGGTGCTGCCTTTGGAGCCTTTAGAGTCTGGCAGCAGTGAAGCAGAAGACCATGGGGAGCCTGTTCCCAGTGCGCGTGTGCGCAGAGCTGCTAGAAGGCGAGAGCAGATGAAGCAGAAGGGGTGAGTCGGGAGTAAGGCTGTGGGGTTTTTATCCCCTCCCATAAGGGATAAAAATCAGACCTCAATGACGAAAGCTTTGCAGGAAGCAAAGCAGTTCAATTAGATTCCGAGTCCTTCTTGAAACTCTGCGTACTCTGGTCATTTTTTTCTGATATTTTGGGTAGGTTCTGTTATAATTACTTTGAAGACTTCTGTTTTTGGCAGAAGTCCTCAGCACTGACAAGCGTGGGGTTATCTTGGGGAACTGTGTATAATGAGTTCTGGCTGGAAATGAAAGTAATTCCCAGCGTTGCATTAAAATAGGTTTTATTTTTGAAACAAGTTTGTGTTTCAGTACTTTTGATGAAGCCTGAACAGTTGGTGAAGAGGTTGACACATCTGTCCACTCCATTGCAAGCAATATTTTACAGCTAAGATATTGCAATGGAGTGAACACATGTACCATATATATGGACAGTGTTGAGCAGCTGTTCAACACTGAACAGGATGTTTTTCCACAAAGCTTCAGATTATCAGTGTAAAGAAGATGTGATAGGTTAATGTAGCGACTAATTTTTTATTATTATTATTATTATTATTATTATTATTATTATTATTATCCCTTTTTAATAAAAAAGTGCTCAACTCAAGGCAGCAAATCTACCTAAGACTCCTACCGATTTTCTTTACAACAACCCTGTTATATGGATTAGGCTGAGAGACAGTAACTGGACCAGCTGATTTTCATGCCTAAGACAGGCCTAGAATCACAATCTCCTGGTTTCTAGTCTAGCACTTAACCAGTACAATGGTTTTCTTCTTCCAAATCATAGCCATATTATATCTGCATCTTATTTCCAACACAAGGAAATTAGATGTCTGCACCTTTAAGTGAAAGACACATGAAAATAAATTGATCCCCTCACCATATGAATCAGGGCTGTCAAACTCTTGGCCCATGGGCCAGATGCGTCACATGCTGGCCACATCCACACCCAGTTTAGTGAAGGGGAAAAAAGTCCCAATATGTCTTGTGACACAGTGATGGGATTCAAAAAAATTTACTATCAGTTCTGTGGGCATGGCTGGTGGGTGTGGCAGGGGAAGGATACTGTAAAATCTCCAGTCAGAAATGGTATTTGCTGGTTCTCCAAACTACTCAAAATTTCCGCTACTGGTACTCCAGAACTGGTCAGATCCTGCTGAATACCACCTCTGATGTGACACCACCGTGACAATGTGAGTTTGACACCCCTGATATAAATGATAACATGGAAAGGGAGTTGGATGGTATAACCCAGTTTTTTTAAATCAAGGAACCCTGAACACATTTAGACATTGAAGGAGGAAAGTTGTGTTACTCTATCACAGCAAAAAAAAAAAAATCAAAAAGAATCTGGTAGTATCTTTTCCAACTAATACATTTTGCTTTAAAATATGGAGCTGTACTTCATAAAACATGCTATATAAATTCCAAATGATGCTGTGAGACTTCTGATTTTTAAAAACATACTTAGAATTGTCTTCTGGCAGCATTATTTTCAGGAACACCGAAAATGGGATCTTAGCTTAGTTAAAGTCTATGGCTCCTTTAAGAGTACATCAGATTTTCCATTATTAAATTAATACTTGGTAAACACACACACACACGCATAATACTCTTGGCTGCCAAAGTAGTTTTCTCATCACTGAACAATGGCAACTCACTCACACACACTTCTGGGATAAGAAGCTGCGTTTGCCAATTATGAGTGAATGCTACTTCACTTTTCCTAAGAATTAGCCACTAGATCATGGGGAGGGTGAATAATCCCAATGGAGTCAGATAATCCTCAAGGACGGCAAAGTTAAGTAGACTACTGAGACATCACCACAAATATGACCAAGTCTTATAAAATTCTATTATGAACAAAAACCATTCTAGTAGCAACCACTAACCAAACACAAGTTCAGATAACAAGCGGGTTGTTCAGGTTTAGTTTTCGACGGATCAGTTTCTCACAGAGCTGGTGCACAATTTGGAGTTTCTCCTAGATTTATAATAATGAGAGGTGGCAGCCGTGACTAAAAGGGCCCTTTTGCATCAATTGCACATTTTTCTTTATTGGGGAACACCTCTGCCTCAGTAATCTGGACTATAACAATGCACTTTATGTGGATCTATCTTGGAAGTGACAAATAGCTCAGAATGTGACGAATATGAGTAGTTACGGGTGCACCTTGGTATGCTAATGAATGTGATGGGATGTATACTTGGCCCTAAAAATGGGGGAGGGATGAACAAATTGTTAAGGGTGTGTTTGTGTGTTTCCAAAAATATAATTTAATCCTGGGAAAGAAGATGGCATGAGAAAGAAAGTCTGACAGGCATTCAAGGTTTCATTATTATACCTAAAACAATAAATATATTCCTGAGACTTCTGCTACTCCTGCCTCTTAATCTTGCCTGTTTTGAAGGTTGGTAATGTGACACTTGTACATGAGCTGCACTGGAGGACAGCTGGTTCCCAAGTACAGTTCAAGGTATTGATGGTCACCTTTAATGCCTTTTGTGCCTTAAGTCTAATTATTTGCATCACTTCCTCTCTCCAATTGTCCCTGGTCATCCTATAAGATCTGACAGGGTCAGTATGTTGCCAGACAGTCCTCTGATTGAAGGGCTGTCCTCCTATGGGAATTGAGAAATGTACCTATAATGTCATTCCTATCCTTTGGAGCAAGATCCCAACAATGTAATCCTTTAGGAACACCACAAAGATCTAGCTCTCTGGGACTGTTCTTTGATGCTTGGGTTCTTCTTTTATTGTTATATTGAATTTTAAATTTTCCTTGTATACTTCCTTAAGACATTTGACAGTTAGGCAGCCCTAAAAATCCACTCAATCTCAGCTGTAAAAATCTGGACAAGTTGCAAGTGTCAGCAAAGTGAGATTTTCTCTCAGTCCTATATGACAGATCTGCAGCATGGGTCTAATAGTCCTATATGAGAAACATAAAATAACTGGTCACAATTCTTGTATATAAGGCTACAGGGTTTGAATACCCAGAAGCTAATTCTGTGAGAGCTGCTATGCTGCCACATTTAAAGCTGTAGCATATTTTTCCATCATTTATGCTACAGCTATTGAATTATTATTACAACCTTTCAGGAAGAGCTGCATGAAATCAAGCACTTGGCTTAATTAATGCCACCATTTTACTGTTCCTAAAGCAATTTTTATGGTCTTTAGCTATGCCATAAATCAGTTTCATTTTGCCAGATCTGATTTTTTTTCTATAACTTGTTCTTCTATTTTCAGTGTGGCAACTGACCCGGTCTCAATTTTTAATCTTCAAATCTTTTTCAGAGATTGATAGAAGGCAGTCAGTATAGCATAGCAAGTAAGGAATTAATTAATGTAAGGGAGTACCTTAAAGTTCCTTGCATTATTGTGGAGAGTCTTGACTCTTTGGGGTCTGACACTTAAGAATCAACTAAGCCCATCCCAAATTCAGCTAGTTCTTTGCCAAGTAAAAACCAAGACGATAGCAGCAGCTTTTGCGGGAATATACTCCTTGATAAGCCAAGATCTTAGAATCAATTCCATTTTATTACTCTCCAAGTAACTTGTAGTTCTTTTAAATTAGGATCCTGTACATGAAATTCTAACCTATTGTGAAATTCTATCTTCTTTGCTTTTTCCCATTATATCAATGCTCCTTTCTGTCTTCCTCCATTCATTCCATGTACTGAATACAATTGGAACCATTCAGAATTCCTATTAAAGGAGAAAACCCAGACCTTTATTAGATTAGATTGATCCAATCTTTATGTATAGCTGACTCAAATCCAAAGCTAGAAGCTAAATTCCCCTCACTTTTGCTTTCCCAGTAAACTGGTCTGATTTCACTTAGGAAATTTGCTTTTCTATGTGGCAAAAAACATGCACTGCAGGGAAAGATAGGTCAACGTAGTTCAGGATGTTAAAAGTAATTTAAAAGTCCCACAAAAAAATAAAGTAGATGTTGTAAGTCACAATACTCAATGGATGATAGCCAAGACTGATCCATCATAGTCTACATGATCTGGGGCTTGTGCTTCTGCATTCCATTCTAAATATTTTCACATGGATTTTTCCATTAAAAAAATCATGAAACAACTGGATCTTCTCGATCAAGGCCTCTCTCTCAAGCAAGCATATAAGAGAACAAAAATGATATAAATCAAGTGATGAATGAGCGAGTTTCATCCCATAATAAGAAACCTTTTTATTTTGCAGTTTGAGAATAACAGCTGACCGGATAGTTCATGGACTTTCCCTACCACTGAGTTGGAACTCTACTTTCCTATCCTTGAACTGATAGAAAAAGTACCCCTGTATGTCATTGCTGATCTCTGCTCTATGTTTTTTGTCATATTTCCAGTCATTTCCAGTCATTGGATTTCCCTCCAAGGTAATAGTTACAAATAATTGTTTATATACCTATATCTATATCTGTGCACCATGATAGCTGGAAATTTATGAACTTTAAAGCCAAAAAGTTAAGGATAACCTAAGCTTGCCTCTGTCATAGGCTAGAGACAAAATTAAGGCAGCATCGTGTGACCGTGGGGAGGAAAAAAAAGTTGCCTTGGCATATTTGCTCCATGGTAGGTAGAAGTGAAGAAAAATCCCATAGGACAATTTTAAACGTGGAACATGAAAGAAACTGAGGGTCTCTAGCAAAGGGTTTTTAGCATTCCTCAAAAAGTTACAATTCTTAAGACTTTGTTTTTTGAGAGTCTCAAAGTGTTATAAAAGAGGATAATTTTGAATTAACTATTAGTTTAGTCCCTTCTGTGCTGTCTAAGTTTGGTTGTTTGCTTGCAGACATTTTATTATCTAACGAGATATCATCAGTGGAGGTGAATGTGGGGTTCGCTTGTTTATATACAGTAGCTTGCCCTGCTCTGCCAATTTTGGTGGGGGTTCAGTTCCCTTCTTGGTGGTTGTTTGATTTGGATAGTTTTCTGGCACTTTGGTGCTGATCCTGGCTTATCTGAATGTCAGCTACTGGAAGGGATATGTTCTTTTGTTTGTTTCTTAGGTTTTTAATTACCACCTTTGAATAGTGTATAAATGTGGTTTATCTCTATCTTTCTAGATTCTTCTCTAAGGACCCTGGGCATTATAACTGGGTAGGTATTCTGGCTATTCCCTGCTAAATATTAACTTATTTGTAACTGCAGTCTAGGGAAGACTGTTATCATGCACTTACTTGAAAGGCAGGGGCAATCATAAGCCAGCTGCAGGTTCATTAATCAGTAGGCAAATCTGGTGGCTTTCCACTGGGATACATTGTTTAAGCTTTAGGGCAAAAAAAGCCCCCAAACCCGAACTCTTTAAAGCAAATAACACATCCGCCCGGGCTCCCAACATTAAACATATGGGATTCTCAGAAAAAAGAGTATTCTTAATTCAAACTACTTATAATTCCATGATTTACAGATTACTGATTCTGAGAATGCAGAGAACAATTAATATCTACTGCATAGGGAGTCTTGTTTTGGCATCTATATTTCTATGTCAGTTGTTCCAAATAAAAAAACAGGAAGCTTCTCATCCAGAAGAGATCTGTGTGATCATGGAAACTTGAAGTCACTGCCTAGTTTCCTTCTTTGAAAAGCCAGCTACTGAAGTGGAATAAGCTTCAGAGAATAGGATGCCTTGTAGGCTGGCAATAACAGCAAGACTTTCAACACTGTGCATCTGTCCCAAAAAGCCAGTTTAGAAGCATCTTAAGAGTATTTATAAGACTTTTCTCTTTATGTATTGAAACTGTATAGTGTTCTTGACATCTGGCCCTACTAAGTCAGAACATAAGATACTGTACATCTCAACGGCCTTATTTTCTATTCTGCATTCCCCTCAGCAGCCATTTCTTGTTGCAGGCATATTGCTAAACGATTTCAACATTTGATCCATGTGCAAAAATCAGAATATGTTTGAAAACAGTATTTGGTTTTAGTGCCTGAGTGATAAAAAGTGGATGGATCTATCACAGTAGGGCTAACAGATCTGGGCTCTTTGTTTCTATCTGCCATCTTGTTATCCAGACCTTTGCAGCCAAGCACTGGTAGCTTTAGAAACCTGGGTGCCAAATTTCCACGGGCCATTTCTGCTTTATCTGTTCCATCTGTTGTGTTTGGCTCAGCTTACACCTAGTCTAGAAGTAGTTTTGTGTTAAATTAATATACTGTTTCTTCTGGTGGGGAGAACTTGGAAATGGTCCAGGTGAATGCTGGATCAGATACATTTTTATCCCAAGGAATTAATTTACCAAATAATTAAAAGGCTCTTATGATACAACCACTCCCCAATATCTAGCCTTAAGCTATGTGCTGCATTTTTATCTTTAATGTGATGCGATGGCCTGTGTCCACATCAGGTATGAGGGATCAGTCACTCCCCATATGAAAAGAAGGACTAGGGGTGACATGATAGCAGTCTTTTAAGAGGTTGCCACAAAGAAGTCAACTTATTCTCCAAAGCACCTAAGGACAGGACAAGAAACAATGGATAGAAACTAATCAAGGAGAGAATCAACCTAGAACTAAGGAGAAAATTCCTGACAGAACAATTAATCAATGGAACAACTTGTACTCCGAAGTTGTGAATGCTCCAACACTGGAAGTTTTAAAGAAGAGATTGGACAACAATTTGTCTGAAATGGTATAAGGTTTCCTTCCTGAGCAGGAGGTTGGATTAGAAGACATCCAATGTTCTTTCCAACTGTTTAATTCTCTATTCTATATCAACAAGATCACTTGCTTGTGGAAGATATGGCATGTTTTGCTTTTGCTGGAGGTATTTATTTAGCCTTGATTTTTCCTCAGGCAGAAAAACACAAACAGCAAAGCACTTTGGAGGAGGATCTTCTCTGAAGTTATTGTTATAATTCCTGCTCGCTAAGGATTCAAGTGGCTGAGTGTCACCAGGGACCAACTCCATGTGAAATGATTAGCAATCAAGAAATGTTTCTTTTTTATTTGAAGCATGCTGGGAGAATGTCAGAGAGGGAAGAGGGTTTTTTTGTTTGCCTAATTTTATCATGTTTGGTGGAGTGAAATTCAGAGTTTTTCTCAGCCTATTAAGAATTTGGATAAGAGACTCTTTTCTCTGTAATTGTATTATCAGCCACTGAAAAATAAAGTGCCACCTTCTAAATACTCCAGGCCGGCCACCCAGAAAAGCCCAACATTGAGAATTAAAAGGAAGTGATACCATGATAGGAAAGGGAGGGAATAAGAAAAATTATGCTAATAATGGTATGTAAGATCTGGTGCCAGAAGGGTAGTGGTGGAGTGAAAATATTTTAAGTCCACAAGAGACAGATAATACCTGGAAGCGAATCTGACAGACATCTCCCTTATTTACTGTACTATAAGTAGTCTTTGTTAACCGTAATTGGGATCATGAACTTCATTACTAAGCGACATGGATGTAAAGCATGTTATGTGCCCATGCCAACATATGACGGCAGTTCCAGTTAGTGAATCCTGCATGATCATTAGGTACAATGTCACTTGATTGCCATTGGCAACTTCCTGCTATCCTCCCAACTGACTTGTTGGAAGTCAGCAATGAAATGGCAATCGTGTGACTATAGGTTGTCATAAATGTGAGCCGTTTACCAAGCACCAGAATCGCAAATGAATGACTGCAGGGACACTGTGATGGTGGCAATTGTGAGGTAAATCTCATTCACTGCCCTTGTAACTTTGGTCACAGAATGAGTGTTCGCTGAATAAGGACTACCTGTATAAGAAGGAGGAGGAAGTACAGCACAATCAGATTCTATTACAGCTGATCTAAATAGAAGTAGTTTTAGCTTTCCTGTGAAGCTGATTTCTTGGTCTGACTGACCTAGTGGAGTTGATAGATATATAATCTAATCTAAATGGGATCTTGACTTACTTACAATTCATTTACTCACCTTCTGAAGTTACAATGGCACTGAAAAAAGTGACCTACGACCATTTTTCACACAACCTTTGCAGCATCTCCACAGTCATGTGGCAAAACCTACTTAACAACTATCTTGCTTAGCAACATAAATTTTGGGCTGTTATGGTCGTAAGTTGAGGACTACCTATACATCTAAGAGAGATGTATAATGACCTCTTTTATATAGGTTAAGACAACAGCTTTGTCCTCTCAACCAGATGAACCACCAGATATCCTATCCCATTTTACCCACCTATAGAATGTTACGGAAACCTGGCCATGTAATACTGTTTATGTGCATGCTCACACATATAAATACAGATTCTCCCTTCTGGAAAAAAAAAGAAAGAAGGAAGGAAAGATCTGTAGCAGCAGGGAAAAAATTAATTTAGTTTCATTGTGATCTGGGGGCAGGTAGGAGGAAAAAATAATTTCCTGTCCAGTGAACTTGGCTGTTTCTCTACAAGCCAATATAAAGGAAACATTTGTTCTGTGTCTGAATTACATGGGAGAAAGCTGGACTATTGTGTTCCTTCTTATCCTGCCCAAAATAAGCAATGTCAGTAACATTACAATGCCACGCTCAGAAAAGGGCATGTAAGCATTCTAGCGCTGAAGTTGGTTTTGAGAACTGTTTTGTTCTGAAATACTGTAATTTATCGAGAAATGTTAGCTCTAAAGCATTTATTTAAGCTACTGCCACAAATTTATACTTCCTGGAGGATTTTTGCAAATACTCCGAAATATTTTTCTGGACGTTATATATCCACCTACCTACAGGGGCTCAGTTCAGATTTCCTTAAAATTTAGGGAGGTCCCTGCCGCAATCTCGAGAACACCTATGCAAAATAAGAATTAAAACGATAACATTCTACTGTACAGCACAAGCGTGGTAATTTAATTATTGTATAAGAAAGTAACAAGTTTCTTAAGTTTGGGGGCACCCTGCCTCTCCCTCCCCATCCTTGGTTTCGGCTTCTGATAGGAGGAAAGTGTAGCTCTGTGTTTGAGCAAGGGGAGATTAGAAACGTGGAAAATCCTAGCCTTTGCAGCTCACACATCCATGTCTGTCACTGTTAATTGAAACTATCAAACCTAGCTAATTTTGTGGCTTATGTGCATGCTTTTTTTTTTTTTTTTGGCTTTCCCTTGTCTTGCCGCCTGACCGCTTGCTTGTTGTTTAGAAAGAAGAGGCTATGTAGAAATGCGACTTCTCGTGGCAAACGGACCCCCCCGACCCTCCACACCTTCCCCAAAGAGGGAAGCGGCTCTCTCCTCCTCCGCCGACTACAAGCCCAAACAAACAAACAAACAAAAAGGGGGACTCGCTTTTCCCACATGGGCCCCCACGTGTACACACCTCTGCCACGAGGGCCGTGCTCGTCCCCCCTTTTGGGAGCTCCGATTTGCCGTCAAGCAACGAACCGGCTGAATCAAAAGCGCAATCCCACCTCCGCAAAAGGACGGACACGGGTTGGGAGGGAGACTTGAAAACGCGCACGCCGCAGACACACGTGTCCGCAACCTCCCCTCCCCCCTCCTCCCGCGCGCGCGCCTTCTGCAGTGCTGTATGCGAAGCGCCGCGTTCGAACACCCGGGCAGACACCCCCTCCCCTCCCCTTCCCCGTCCCTTCCCGCCAGTCTCCTGCCTGTAATCTGCCTTCAGTCGGGATTTCGGGAAGGACTGGGGGGGCGTGTGGGCAGAAGCAGAAGGCTTCGCCTGTTCGGAAGGGCTCTTGAACTTCGGAGAGTCCCAGTGGTGGGAAAGAGGGTGACAAACCCTTTTAGGAGAAACCCTGACAGTTGCAGCTGCAGAACACATTCTTGTTTTGTTTTCACGGGATGAATGCCAGCCGTTGTAGACCTCTGTTTCGTTTTTATTTAGAAAATGTGGGCGCCACCCGTTCCCATCTGCATCGGGCATCTGATTGAAATGTACAGGGAGTAATAGAGATCGCTTCCCCTCAAGATCAAGGTGCCATTGATTTTATTTTTAATGAACAGACTCCCCTCCCCCCCATAGGAGACTGAGTCCCTTAAGTATAAGATGCTAGGGGTAATTGTCACCAAATAACAAAGCTATAATGTTTGTAATTAGAAATTGGGAAGGTTTCAGCAGAGGGTTTGGTGCTGATTCTCATAAATTGCATGACATATTTTAGAGATGATTGCCCAGATAATGCCTAGACGTTGCAAATCATTCTGGGTATGGTTTGAGTTCCTGTCTAGCACTTTTCTCCAGTGGAAGCATATGAAAGGACGGCTGGCAAGAGTTTGGTACAGCCATGCTGCAATTCTCACCATTGGAATGGTATCTACCAGGGTCCCTGGCACATCGAGTTTCTCATATTTTTCATTTTTTTCCCCCAATGTTTTGTTATTTTATCCTAGCAGGCCAGTATGAAAAGTATTAACTCTCTAGTGATGATCATTGGATCTGACCACTAATGAGCATCAGGGTTTACAACGTACATGAAAAATAAATTTGAGTTTACCACTGAGCAGGTATTAAACTTAATGTCAGTTGATGCAAACTTTATATGCCATACTCGGCACCAAATAATAACTTTGTTGAAGAAAAGCTTCTTACAATACAATAAAGTTCTTGTATTGGGGGGGGGGGAGTCAGTAATGTGGTTCTCATAAACAGGTTAAATACTCACACATGACCTTCTAATTTTTTTTTTACTATTGGGCTATCTGTAGAGAATTTAAGTGTGACCAGCAAAAGAAAAAAAAAAACAATGGAAGATTTCCTGCTCCTGCACTGCATTAAAGTATAATTCTTGCATGTATAAAACCAGCAACTGACTTCAGTTGCTACCATCATATCTGTGATAACATTTATGTTTTAGAATGCACATTCATCTTTCCTGCCTTTCTCTCTGGTGCATCTTGTTCTTGTGATAAATTTTCTCTGACATTGATTGTCTATAATTGTTTCCTATTTTCTTCCTTCCTCTCTCTCACTCAAGAGACCGCCCCCTCCTAAGATAATTCAAGTTGTGGGAATGGCATGTAAACAAGTTTCGTTGCTTTTGTGAGCTGCATAGGTATCAGAAAGAGTTTTCATGTGCATTTGCCCGTTTTTGTACAGTTGTGGCAGAACTTGGAGGAAATGTATATATATTTCCCCTCTGTGTTGCAGAAATTGAATACAAGATTTTGCTATAGCAGCAAGCAGCTAAATGGAGGGACATGAAATGCAACAGCTGCCTTTACTTCTTGCTGATTATATTGTATAGTTAAATAAGTGAGATGACCCCGCCATCTTGTTTGATCTTGGAAGTTTAATTTCCTTTAAAAATATTTTTATTGAAGTTTAAAAATAGAAAGAATAAAACCAGGATGGGATCTGACTGGTATAACTACCTGTTCTGTTGCTCTTGAGTCGCGAGAGTGCAATTTACCACCTGCTGAGCTGCCTGGACAGCTGAGCAGCGCTGCGTGCAAATGTGCAGCAGTTGGAAAAGCCCTTGTGTCACGCAAAGCAGCTGAGCTTGAAAAAGCAGGAAATAAAAGTCAGGTAAGAGCCCGGGTGGGCGGGTGCACCAAAACAGCAGCAGACATAAAACCGGTTCTATGTCTGCTGCTCTTCAGAGCTACCGGTTCTACAGAGGTGGACAGAACCAGTAGAATCCCACCCCTGAATAAAACTAGTTCAAACTAAGAAAAAATTTAAAAAAGAAAAAGATGTAAAGAATAAAGGGAGGGGAGGAGAAAAAAATATAAAAGGAAAAGAAGTACAGTATAAAGAAATGACTTCTCCCAACACTAACAAGTGCAGTTTCAGTAATTTATCACCTACTTTAACATGTCAAGCTGAAAATTTCTTCATCCCGTCTCACTTTTTATACATTAACAAACAACAAAGCCTCATCATTCAGTCTTAATCAGCAAAAGTCCTTTAAGAGTTATCAGAAATAACAACACATGCACAGTATTAACCTTAAACAACAAATCAATTTCATATTCCTTCTATTTGCTTTACACTGTAATTTATCATTTATATTTCATAAAAATACAAAAAAATATCTCTTTTCCTCATGGCTCATATCTATAAACAAATCATTAAAGTTGCGTCATTCAAAGTTAATAAAAAAAATTCCATTACAAGCTATCAGAAACAACAGCATGTTAAAATTTAATCCTATCAAATAATGTTATGGGAGTGTCGAGATACTCCCATGTGACGCCCCTCCTGCGCGAGCTGCATTGGTTGCCGGTGGCCTTCTGGGTTCGCTTTAAAGTATTGGTTTTGGTCTTTAAAGCACTCCATGGCATCTGACCAGGATCTTACAAGACCGCATTCTGCCAGTAGTCTCCCACTGACCGATGCACTCCCACAGAGAGGGTCACCTCTGGGTCCCGATGCCTTCTATGTGCCGTCTGGTGACCCCGAGGAATAGGGCCTTCTCTGTGGGGGCACCCGCCCTTTGGAACGGGCTGTCCCCGGGGCTACGAACAACCACTGACCTGAGGGCGTTCAGACGTGACCTGAAGACCTGGCTCTTTGAGCAGGCCGGCCTGAGCTGACTCAAATGGGATTTTAAATAAGGGGTTTTAGATTAGTTTGGTTGGGGTACGAAAGTTTTAATTTATTTTAATCAGGGGTTTTAGATTTTTATTTGGGCAGCCTATAATTTAATTCTTTTATAATTGTATTTATATCTGTGTTTTATATGCATTTTAGTTGGCTGTTCACCGCCCTGAGTCCTTCGGGAGAAGGGCGGTATATAAAATTACGAAATAAATAAATGTCCTACAAATTAATACTCATCTTCATCTCCTTTTAGAAATTCCATTGCAAGTTTAATATTTTCCTTCAATGTTAATACCATAGTGTGTGGTACTTATTTCCAATCTGACCATATACATTCTGTGAATATATTGGTGCTTCATTCACTCTGCCAAACACTCAGTCGCTTTATTTTGAGTTGCAGACATTTCATTCCCCCACTAAATTTTCCATATGTGAGTTTAGAGAAAGAGAAGAGAAGTTCATTGGTTGGAAAGAATTATATGCAATTATATACAATATTCACATATCCTGCCTTGGGTGGGATAGTCCTGTAGGGGAATATTGTTTTGCAAGTTGATGTTAGTAGGCTTTTTACCTGTTGATAAGGTGGTGATTCTGTCTCATCTGAGTGCTAACATTTTGCTGTATAATAGAATGGCTTGTGGAGGGTGTTAGGTTGGGTTGCTGGCTTTTGGTTGTTAGATTTATGACAAATGTCTCTAGTTTATCTAGGTTTTTGATTTAGTTCGGTGTGAGGTGGGAATGGTACTCCATGTTGAGTTGATATATTGTTATTGCGTCTTTGTTTACATACATTTATGCATAGGAATTAAGTCAATTGCGACTTGCTTGCTTTTAATTTTTTTCTTACTTTTTCAACCTGCCTTGTTCTAAGATTTCCATTGTTTCCCCGTTGAATTAAGTGCTGGAAGTTGTACGTGTGGAAGGAGATAATTGAAGCTGTATATTTTTCTAAGCCAAGCACAAACCACATTGTGGCTTACGGGGATGTGGGTAGCCAGCCACAGTATGTTATGGAATTGTAGAACCATTCAGATGTAGAAAGCACAAGATAGTAGATTTTGATAATGAAAGTGAGAAAGTAAAATGAATTGAACTACTGTAGGTGCAGTATCATCAACCTTATGAAAATATGCTGCACGTTAAGGAGAAGAAATTGAAATAGCCCTATAGCCTCAGATTGCCCATTAACTACAACAATATAATTGATTCTGCTACTCTTGTCATACTAATAAGGGTTCCAACGCAAATACATTGGAGGTGAAGAATACATCTGAATAGTCTATATAACACTGATGTAATTAAGCTTAGCAACAAGCAGAAAAGTACTGAATCATCCCTGCAGATGAACTGCCTTGGAAATGTGGGTCCTGTCTTCACTGAAGTAAGCACAAGATTTGACAGTGGGGATGAACAGCAACGTGGGAAGGTCAGGACCTGAGTGGTGGAAAAAGAGCACAGCTTTGAGGCAAGGCAAGCAGCTTGAAAATTCCCCACGGTTCTCTCTCTCCTCCTCTTTCCAGCATAAATCAATTGGCGCATTCCTGAAAGACCTCTTTGACCTCACAACTGGGGTCTCAGGAGGCCTGCTCTGTGGCACAAATGAATTAAATTTGGATATCACGTGGTGTTGCAGAACCTCTGGGAGTATCTGTGCTGTGCAGCCCTTCTTACTCTTCTAATCCTCTTAATAAGCCGCCCTCTAGGTGGACTAAGCTTTTGATTGTCCTTTTGCACGTTGATAGAGCTGTGCGATATATTCTGCACCTGGATTGCTTAAATGAGGTTTGGAACATGTTGTGAAACATCATCCTTTTTTCTGCCTACGAGATTTTTTAAAAAATTCATTTCTCTCTCCTGCCTTTGTTTTTCTCGTGTTTAAATCCCTCTTCCGGTGTCCTTTAGTTAAATGTTTATAGTAGGCTAATCAAAGCAGCGCCTTTGGCCTCTCCTTTCTGTATTTTTTTTTTCTTTCCAACATGCAGAGAAGATTGGGGGGGGAGAGATCATGAATGAATCTCACGGCTTTCAAAGCTACCGTAAATACAATTTCCCCTACCATTTTGGCTAGGAGCCACAAAGTTGGGGATTGAGGGATCTTCCAGACCAAGGGTCCCCAGCCCCCAATCCATGGACCGGTACCAGGCCACAGTGTGCCAGTAACAAGCAAAGCCCCATTCGCAGGGTGCAAGCAGCACACAAAACCACACCCATCCCCGTCCCCAGAAAAATCTTTCTCCACGGAACTGGTGCCTAAGTGCCCAAAAAGTTGGGGCCGCTTTTCCAGACAATGATATATCAATGCCACTTGGGTATCATGCTCCCAACAGTCTATACATCATTACCACTAGGGTTTTGCTGTTGTGAGCTATCCTGCTACTAGAGCAGTTTTATTTTTAATGGGGAAGGGCAATTTCAGCCCAATGAATGCTGCTTTGGAAGTAAAAATGTTTTGTTGCCTTGGGCTTTTTTTAAAAATTTATTTGCATTTAGATGCCGCCCTTCTCCGGAGACTCAGGGCGTTGTTTAAGGTGAAACATATCCTTGTTCTCTCCCATACTTCAGGCTGGTTCTCTACCTAGAAAAATACTTTTGTCAATGAGAAAACCTGGTTGAAATTCATTCCTCTTCTGCCTGATGGCTGCTTTCTGTGTATTGGGGCAGTGTGTTTTTGTGGAGTGATGATTACAGAGCAGGGAAGGAGAGAGAGGATCATTACCTAATTACATAAGCCTTCTTTTCTAGAAATACTGCTGGAAGGCTGACACTGTGATTATTTTACCTACAGGATTATCTCTTTGATTGCCAGGATTCAGCTTTTAGCTAAGTGGTAGTAGCCCAAAATGAAGGATTAAAAACAGAAATCAAATAACGTATACATTTTAAACAACAAACAAACCTCAAATTCTTAATTTGTACATTACAGTACATTATGAATATTGCCTGCAGTAAAAATGGTAAAATAATAATAATAAAATCTTTTTTGGATGCATTTATAAGTTGCTATTAATTTAGTAACAGGCTCATAGCTACTACTCCCATAAGTTCTTTTCCAAAGGAGCACCCCAAGATGGTTGTGAGACCCATTGCTGCCTTCCTTGGCTTTCCTTCTGACTTGATTGCTGTTTGAAATGCCAGAACTTGATGGAGGCTGCAGGTGAGCTGATATCTCCTTCTGCTAATCCTTATTTCCCTGCTCTGCAGCTGCGATTCCATTCTGCAGCTAACGAAGATTTCAGAGCACTGAGGTGTCTCCCAAAAGTGCTTCAGGTCTTGAGCAGGCAGGCAGTAAAAAGGTCTGAAGGAGGTTAAGTAAACATCTTTTTTTTAAAAAAAAAAAAGTCCAAATAACTGTGTTATG
Organism: Bungarus multicinctus; assembly: GCA_023653725.1. Taxonomy (NCBI): domain Eukaryota; kingdom Metazoa; phylum Chordata; class Lepidosauria; order Squamata; family Elapidae; genus Bungarus; species Bungarus multicinctus. The sequence continues at coordinate 31,237,553 of CM042842.1, read as the reverse complement.
AGAGGAGGAAGAAGATGAAAAGTAGAATCTTGGAAGAGAATTGAGGATCCAGTGCTCAGAATCTTTTTGATTGGGACAGTCTACAAATATTGTAAATAAATGAATAAATGGAGCCTTCAAGGATCAGTGGGAATGGAATGTAGAAAATGACAAATCAGTTGCCCACCCTCACCCCAAAATAATGGATCCTTAACTTTTGGGGATGCTTGCTGCAGCACTTTCCCTTTCTTTTCACTACATTCCCCAACTATATGTTAGAGATGGAACTTCACAGAAGACCCCTCAACTGTACTCACACTGCTCTGGCTGTCTCTGTCTTTCATTGGGTTCACAATTTCCTCCAAACTGGAAGCTAATATGTGTTCTGCCAAAGGCCACACAGAAATATATATCTTAGCTTACCCAGAGTTATTTCCAAGAGCTTTTAACTTGGGTCCTCATCCTTGCTCTACTGTAGTCCCAGTTTAGTTTGGCCTTGCCCTACTGTGGTCCCAAGTTAACACTATCTCTCACTCCGCTGTCCCACTTAGACCAGTTCCTTGCACCAGGAAAAAACGCTTATATTAGTGCCAGCGCCAACCGTGTCCTGGCAAATTAGGCTGATTTATTTAAATTATGCATAGACTCTGTCATCACATTTTTTTAAAAAGAACAAGAACAGCAAAAGCACTTGCTATTAAAGTGTTTTATTTTATTGGATGATAAGCACAGCAGCCAAGTGCTTTTCAGAGAAGAAAAATACACCCCTTGAGCTCTTGACTGCAGTTTCTGTTTAAGTACCCTTCAATCATGGAATACAAGGGTAGCTACAACAGAAACACCCATTATTTTGTCCGGCTTGTTCTTTCTGAATCCCACTTATGACTCTGCTGTTCAAGGACAGTTCCAATTCTTCTTGTATAGAGGCGGGCGGGAGCTGTGTGCTTGATTCATGCTCCCTCCCACTTGCTGAAAGATATAAAAGCTCTGCTTCCAAGCTCCAGCACTGAAAGCTTAATAGAGGAAGGCTGTGATTAGAGCCCTCCACTGCTCCCCAGTCCAGTTGCTGCAGATCTAAGCAAGGCGTCCAACTACTTTCTCAACATGTGCCGGGGTTTAGCTGCGCTGCCTGCTAGCTGCTTGGAAAGGTAAGAGGCTTAGGAAATTATTGAAGCTCTTAGTATATTATTACTTTGCTGACTTGTAGTGACACCTGTAGTAACCAGGAATGACCTTTGTCTATATCCCAAACCCTGATTGTACCATTTCATGTAATGACTGGACTGGCATTATTTAGTTCAGCACTGAGGAAAGGTAAGGGAGGTAATGATAATAAGAGATTAAAAAGAAATAGGTCTGCCCTGTATTTTTCTTGCTTTTCTCAAGAACTGCAGCTAGACTGTCTGCTTCATACATTTGGCTTGTTTGTGTGCTTTTAAATGTTGTGATGGGAAAAGGAGTACAAATTCCCCTGTGTCTTTGCAATGCAGTTCTCGAAGACACCTCTGCAAGTAGCACTGCACATCATTAGCATGCCTGCCACACACCAGCCAGAGGTTGGTGAGCTAAGAATAGAAAGCGATGCGCCAGGCGGCCATCTCCAAACTGTCGCAGTGATTGCACCAAGCAGGGAGAGACTTCTGAATGGCTGCAGCACCCACCCTGGTTAGGCAGGTGTGTGACACAACATTCAAAGTCTGAACACAACACTACCAGCTACGGGGTGCTTTAAATAGTGGCAAAGGAAAGCATCCAGTTAATCACTGAAGAGGAATAGCAATTAGCAAGAGGTAGCGTCGAGGCATGGTTGAGAAACAATTATAATAATTATGATATTGGCACTTTATTTGTGCCCTGGTAAAACAATATAGCCACAGCAAAAAAGCTGAGGGTCTGCCTTGAGTAGCATACAGTGTGGGGTTTGGGTTTTTTTGGACAGGTGAAAAGGTATCAGAAAAGGACAGTGAAGAGAGCTTGATAGCTGCATCTGACATTTGCTTTAGTGTGCTGGCCATCTACTGTGTTTAAAAAAAGGCAAGATAGCATTCTAGCCTTGAGGTTTTATATATATTCCTAGCATTGTCCTCTCCTTTGCCCCTGGCCCCCAGCCACATCACGCCCTAATGACTTGATAAGGGCTCTAGTGACCCTTGGAGGACATAGTGCAGTAAACAAGTAGATGCAGTCCAAGGCAAGTTCAGCATCATCCCATCTTTTTTTAAATCTCTGTGAAAATCCCATTAATTTTCCACATTCCTGATTGTCTCGGATTCAGCAGCTACAGAGACATGAAAGACACTCAGGGCCTATTAATGGGTTCACAGTCAAGTCCAAGCAGAGAGAAAGATCAAAAGGGGTACGGATGCTCCAAAGTGAGAGAGCAACAGACTATTAACCATCATCACCTTCTTTAATGACCTGCACTGGAAGGCTAGCTGGCACAGGTCTTGGATCCCAGCATGATGCCCAGGAGCAAGAGTGGGCCCCCACTAAGCTACCTGCAACAAATTATTTTTAAATAAAAAGTTATATTATTTTTTCTTAAGTGGCAAACTACCAAAGCAAATGCACTCTGTATTTCCAAGAACAATTCCATTCTTAGAAAATGCTAGGTGGTTGCAGTCCCGGCGCTTTATAGGGTTTAACTTCTTATATATATGGATTAGCTGAACTATCATCATAATCTTTTGTAAAAATAAAAGCTACAACGTGACTTTAAAATTCCCAAATGAGCCCACTGGTCCAAATAGATTGAAAACTCCTATGGTTGTACCAGTTGACTAAAGTCATACCCATCAAAAGCTGGAATTTCATAAAAAGTCATTAAAAAATAAGTGACATTAGCTAGAGAGCAGTGAGCCTGCAATTGTAATATTTTGAAACTAGAAATTATTATTTTGGTCTGACTTACATTTATTCTGTTCCTAGCAATATTTGTGATTTGTCTCAGTATTATATGACAGTTTAATTTTTCAGGAGTTCAGCACAAAAATATAATTACATGTTGGTGAACAGGGTGGTGCTGATTAATCCTAAATGCTATCAAAGTTAACAATTCAGAAATACACATATCAGTTTGAATAGTAAGAATAAACTAGGTTCATCGTTGGCTAAAGAGCATCTTTTCTATGATCTCTGGAATTATGACAATGCATTTTTAAAACATGCTGGATAAATACTAGAAACAATAGCATTTAATTTGTTTAAATATTACTTTAATAAACAGAAAAGAGCAAAAATTGCAACAAAAATGTAACAAGATTTAAAGAATAAACAATAAAGGAAAATAAAAGGGCATCACAGAATTATGTCTGTATGTGTACAGAAACTGTATGTTCAGCTTTTTTCTACAGCAGATGAAATTTTGTCCTCATGTAATAATTGCTTGGTTTTTGGTGCCTATTAATGATGATAATTAATAGCCTCAGAATTTTGCAGAACTGACATGCTTGTGTCATTTTACAAAGCAGAAAATATAATATATATTTATAATTTATATTATTATTGGAATAAACATGCCATACCATTGTAAGCAGCTTTTAAGAAGTTAGGTATTTAGAATATTGAATTTTTGTAAGGTAACTTAGACAGAATTAATGCCTTGGTAGGCTGGAGTCATGACATGTTATATCACTTCATTTGAGAGGTTGAGGCACTTACAAAGTAGTACTATTAGATCTGAGGGTACAAACCTCCAGATGACCATTAAGAGCACAGAGTTGGTGTTCTTTGTATCTCTTTGCTGCCACCTAGTGGAAGCCTACAGTTTGTAGCTTAGAACTGGTGGCCTTCGATGAAAGGTTGAGAAAGATCCGGTCCACATAATTAAGTAATGGATATCCGGTGAAAGTGGGGAGAGGGGAATAAAAAGCTGATTCAACCCTGTGGAGATGTCTGATGAATTCAGTAGTAAGGGGAAGAATTAAAGGAACACAATACAGAGTATTTAACTTTAAGGATTTAAATTACCAATTAACTTTACAATTGCAGAGTAGGCATATAGAACTTCCGCTTGAAAAAAATTGTTTTCCTTTTCAGTTTTTAAGTCTGGTTGAGGCAGTAAATGCTATAAGATTAGGAAAACTAATTATGGCATTCTGTTGCTTAAAATCCATTTTTCAATTTATCATTGTTGCCAACAGGAACAGCCTGTTAATATACGAATAGCCAAGTTAAAGACTGGTTGATAAAGGATTAAAAAAAATGCATTTACTAATGGAGAAAAAGAAAGCTTAGCAGAAAAGCCAAGTATACTTTCTTTATACTAAAGAAATGCTTCAGCTCTCAAACTCACGCTGCAAACTCTTTATCTTAAATTGCCAGAACCAAGAAGCTTCTTCTAGACCTTAAGTTTGAAGGAACATCCTTATCTTGTCTTGATACCCTCTCATTTAGCAACTGCAGTATTTTGTTTTTTTAGTATCCTTTTTGAATTATGTTCTCTTCCCTTTTTCAGAGCCAAAGAGTTCAAAACACGTTTGGGAATTCTACTTCATAAACCAGAGTTTGGACATAAAATTGGAAACCTCAGCTGGAGCACCAAACAAAAGTAAGTCTATAACTGGTGACAAAAACACAAGGGTTTTTAAGGACAATAAAATGTTAGGGTTATTTCAGTTTCTAATTGACTCCAAAGAGAAGAAGGCAAGCTAGATAATGCTTTTTAGCTGTGTCAGTAAAAATTTTGTATGATACAGCGGTTTGTTATGCTGCATTTTTGAAAAGACAAAGAGCCGTTCTGAGTCAACCAAATGGCTGAGATGTTTTTGAAGAGAGGCCGCTTCTAGACAGAAGCACTTATATTAAAAAGCCTCGTGCAAGTCTTATAACACTGTTCTTTTTCCTGAAAAGAAAATGATGGAAGAAATGGGTGAAAACGGGGACCTAAAAATGAAAGACCCTGTTATCTCAATCACTTATAACATTATGTAAAAAAACAGAGTGATTTTTCAATAAATCTTCATCCAGGATATCCCAGCTACTCAATTTCCAGATAGTATTTCTTGCTTATTTCAGAATATTGCCTCCAGAATAATATCTCTACACTTTCACTGGCTAAGAAGGATAAGAAATTTTGAAGAACTTGCTGAAGCCGTTTAAATGTTGTTAATGACATAACATGTGTGAGGTGATATGTGGTAGTGAGCAATTTTGAATGGGGATTATGAGAAATGAAGCCAGGATAAATAGGGTGGCCTCTGCACTTCCCAGCAGCTCTGCATCCTGAACTCTTTGCTTAAAACATTACTCTTTGAAATCTGTCGGACAAGCTCTAAAAATATTATTTCTTCTCTAGATATACTTTGGATGAAGCACTTGGATGGAAAGAGTCCTTTGATCAACTGCTGAGAAGCAGAAGTGAGTACATATCATGTGTGGTAAAAAAATTTGTAAAAAAACAAAAAAAAGTATAGTTGCAAGTAGCTGGCAATTGCGTGATTTCACATGATTCAATAAGGTTGCCAACCAGTCATGTCTTCACAAAATGTACCAGAGGATCTTCTTAGACAGCAAGAAAGCAGATACTTTATAAAATCACTGAATGAACAATCACCCCTAACATTGGGATAGCTCATAGACTTCTCAACTCAAATAATGAAAGTCTGAACTGGCTGAGAATACTAATATTTAATCTGTTTACAAATAACTGAAGAGGGTAAACATATCCCACACACCTTCCTCCTCCTATTTTTCCCACAACAACAAACCCTGTGAGATAAGTTGGGCTGAAAGAGAGCAACTGGCCCCTAGAGAGCCAGCTGGGTTTCATGCCAAAAATGGAGCTAGAACTCTGAATCTCCAACTTTCTAGCCTGGGGCCTTATAACCACTAGACCAGAGATGTTAAACTTGCGTTGTCATGAGACGTATCATGACTTTCCCCCCATCGCTAAACTGGGTGTGGGCGTGGCCAGCATGTGATGCATGCGACCCACGGGCCACAAGTTTGACATCCCTACACTAGAACCAAACAGGTTGTCATTTGAATCAGTTATTATACTAAACATGACCTTCTCTTTATTTTTTTTTAGTAATAGTAAGATCGCTCCAGATTCTCAGAGAGAGGAATCTGATCCCATTAATGTTGTATTTTTGCCGTCCAGATTTTTTTTAATTTTCTACAATAGAAGGCAAAACAAATAAGACTCCGATGGGGTTTAATAGATTATTCTTCATCCAGAAATCAGCCATATATCTTTAAGATGGATCGTCCTTGACATTATACTTTGCAAAACATGCAGCATTTTAAAAATCTGCTCGGGATAGTCTTTCTTTTCCTTCTCTATCACTTCTAAACTGGTTATTCTACCTCCTTCTTTACAGGTGGCATGGCAGCATTTCATGGGTTTCTTAAAACGGAATTTAGTGAAGAAAATCTGGAGTTTTGGCTAGCTTGTGAAGAATATAAGAAAATCCCCTCCAAAGCAAAATTAGCAGCCAAAGCCAACAGGATCTTTGAAGACTTTGTTCAGAATGAGTCCCCCAGGGAGGTGAGTCAAATGACTTTATAAGTTCAAAGATAAATCACACAATCTCAAAGCAGACTTTTTTTAAAAAAAAAAAAATTGCCCGACCCTAACTGAGAGTTCTTCAGAAAAATACATAAAAGAAAGAGGAAGCTCAGTTATTGGGAGTAGGTATTAATTTTTCTGCTGAGTCATGCCGTTTTCTAAAGAGTTTACAATAGGATTGCTTTAACTTTTGATCTGGCTTCAGATCCATCTACTGCATGCAGATTCAGCTTCAAGATGTATCTTTGCATTGGCAACAATGCCTTTACAATGGGAAGGGCATGAAATTTCAAGGTTATCTAAGTTGGCTTTTCCAGTTTGGTGCTTACCATCTGATCTAGCTATCGCTCCCATACCCAGGAAGGGGAAGATGAATATAAGTGCTTTTGCTGATAGTGCATAGCAAGAGAAAGGCTCATAGGCCCAAAGGAGGACAGGTGAATGGAGCAGTTTAGATTCTTCCATATTTGTAGCTCAGGTTGTGAATTTTGGCAGTGGTTCGTTCTCTGAGCTTGCTGTTTCACTCCTGACATTTCATTACCAGACTAGGTAACATCTTCAGTGGACTTCGGGTGAGGTGTTTTGTTCAGGTTTTCTTCTGTTTATATAGATCCTATGTGGTGTTGTGATCAGTTGATCACGTGACTGATTGTTTGCACGGCGCAAAATTCAACTGGTGGTCGGTTTCATCGCTGATTGGTTGTTTGGATGGTCCAGTTTCTGACAGGTTCATATAAGTCAATGTGGTTCTAAGTCACCATGGATGGATCCATCAACAAACACATTGATTTAGAACCAGCATATGAACTTATAAGAAACTGGACCATCCAAGCCGCCAATCATTGACAGAACTGTTTACCTCCTCACCCAACTGAATTTCGTACCATGCAAACAACCAGTCATGTGACCAACTGACCACAACACCACATAGGACCTATATAAATAGAACAAAAACTGAACAAAACACTTCACCCAAAGTCCCATGGAAAATGTCATTTAGTCTAGTAATCTGGGAGCTAAACAGCAAGCTCAGAGAATGAACAGCTGCCAAAATTCTCCCATGTATTTGAGAATATCCTACCTTTTATTTATTGCAAAACAATTTTCAGTGTTTGTTCATATTTGCTTATTCAGAGTTGATTTCCAGAAGTTTTTGATATCTACTGTGCAGGTCTTTCACTGTTAATGCACTCTTAAGAGATTTCTTACCTTGGTTATGGTGTATATATCCTGTGTATTGTATGTGTTGTTTCTCATCCATCAAGTTACAACCAAGGATGCATATTCACCATATTTTTTCTCCTTTAGGTAAATCTTGACCATGAAACTCGAGAGGCAACCAGAAGGAACCTTGCTGGGGCCACTTCTATGTGCTTTGAAGAAGCACAAGCAAAAACATACACCTTGATGGAAAAGGACTCCTATCCCAGATTTCTGAAATCTGCTTATTACAGAGACCTGATTGAACAAGCAAGTGGCCACAGAACAGGCAAACCTACACACACCTGAGCCGATCCCTTGTCATCACCTGGAACTGTGTTGGGGAACAGAGACACAGAATGAAACTGGAGATGCTGAAATCCAAGTGAAGGGTGCTAAGAACATTTCCATTGCAGAGCTTTGGTTTTTCCTGGCCTGGATGCCTGGGACCGCCAATGTTTCCATGTACCCAGAAGCTCTACTAAGTGTAGACCTTCTCTAGAAAAAAGGCTGTGAGTTGAAAAAAACCAGGAGAGCCTATGAAAAAGGCTGGAGAAATTGATGCAAGGAAGACTCTGTCTCCAGATAGGAAGAGAAATACAACAGGAAAGGGAATGAGAAATATGAAGAAAAGGTGGATTTTGATTCTCTCCTAAAATGTTTACCATTTTTGGAGATACCTCTGTGCATTCATCTATTTGAACCAGTGATAGCCTCCATCTACTCTCAAAAGCTAGTCTCTGCACCTATAAACACAGACCAAAAACTGTACATAGCACAATTCTCATATCTCGAATACACAACACACACCAGTTTGAGATTCCTGCCCATTGCATGTCAGCCTCAGAGGGCTTCAGTTCTCTGCATGTTTGTACAATGATCAGCTTGGTGTTCCAGAGCTTTGCATCCAAACGGTTTTGCATTTATACTCAAGGGAAAGGCTGCATCTGCTTTGCTACTTCATACATCTCAATCTTCTACCATCTTGGACAGATTTCCTTTTAAAGACATTTGAAAGAAGACGTTGTTTTATTTATCTCTGAACGTTATATGCAATCTTGGGAGACGTGCCCTATTTTTAAATTATTTATATTTATTATTGTCATTTTATTGTTATTTATTATGGTGGGCATTAGATAAGCACAGCACTTTAGAAGTAGGTGCTATGGATAAACCGTTGCTACAAGAGGCCTACAATTTAAAGTTGGCCTTTTAGCCACATTCATAGCATTTACAGAATATACTTATAGGGGACATTTACATATTTTTTTAAAAAAAGAGGTAGACAGGCAAGACCACCTTTGCAAATATAAGTTCCTCAGAATTGTTAGTTTACCTCAGAGGTCCCCAAATTTAGCAACTTTAAGACTTGTGGACTTCAACGCCCAGAATTCTCCAGTCAGGTGGTTGGAGAATTCTGGGAGTTGAAGTCCATAAGTCTTAACGTTGCCAAGTTTGGAGATCTCTGGTTTACCTCATAATGTTTTATGAACATACTAATACATATATTTAGCCATTTAAAGCTCATTCGATCGTCTGAATGTGGAAAAAGAAGGGATACATTTTCCAATGAGCAATTTCCTGCTTGCTTTGTGGAGATAATTTGTATCATCACTGTTGAATGGATGGTGTAAAATTTAAATTCCAGGGCTTAATTTCACAAATCAGTAAAAATTGAAAATAAATCATAGCCAGTAGGATAGTTCATTTGTTATTTTCCTTCTTTAGGGTGCTTTTCTAGAGCACCATATTGAAATTAATGACAATTGTTCATATCCTTGTGAAATTATCAGTAGCTCAGTTGAGACATATATAGATCAGAGAGTTCTGAGTGATTGAATGCCAAGTAACTTATTTAAAATATATCCTGTCTCTCTTGTTTAACCAGCTGTAAAACAAATAATTTTAAGCCTGTTTAGAATTGTTTATATAATTGAAATACTGAAAACAGCTGGAAGGAAACCAAAGTTTTACACAACGACTTAGCAATTTCTATTGCTTTTGACCACTAGTTCACAAGTGCATGTTCAGAACTGATTGTAGCATCATGTGACATGGGAGTGAGCTATTATAAATACATATGGTATTACTCATCCTCATTGCCTGATTTTAATACCAACACAATACTTTCAGTGGATAGTTTCTATGTTTGGCTGAGAGTCTTGAGTGTTCAAGCAAAATATGATCATGTGGTAGAAATGAATGTATAAACTAGTTTTCCATTTCATTTCTGGAGTCTTTAGCACAGATATAGAGAGTGAAAGGATAGAAGAGATACATTTAAATTGAACAACACTATATACCAGCCGTCTCCAAATTCATGGCCTCATGATGAGTTGGACATTTTCAGAATTACCAGCCAGATGGCTTGGTTGAATGGAATTTGTGATCTAACCATTCTGGAATGGAACTGCAACTATGTTTTTGTACTTCTTAGCAGTGGTTAAACAGCTATCATAGATGCTGATAAATGGACAATAGCTGTAAAAATGAATGTATCTGTTTTTTCTGCACTAGGAGTCTTGAAAATAAGTTCTTTATCCATTGTCAGCATTTCCAGATGAGATGTACCCCAAGGCATTCTCTGGTATATTAAAAGGGCCTGCATCCTGAAATGATTCTTCTGATTGTTTGACCTTTACTTAGATCAACTGTAATAAAGAGGTACCTGAAATAGGTTTCCATTCCATTGGCATTCTATGTCTATAGTGAAAATCTCCTTCTATGACTTTATTGGTAAAAGATCACTACCCTTATTATGTATAACAATTTTTTTTTTTAAAAAGACAACTTCTAAAACGGGCAGGGGAAGGGATTCTTAGAGCATCTGAATATACAGATCCATTGAAAGAGTTCCCTACAATTGACTTGGTTTCTTTTAATATTGATTTTACTGAGATGTTCTTCAGAATAGGCATTTTTACAGGCACAAATGGGACCTAAACCTAAAATTTAACTAAGAAATATTAGAGATCCTTCCAGTGGTCAACAATAAAGTGCTAGAGCAGCCCTGTAGTTCCTCTAGTCAAAACAATAGGAGTCCCTTCTCTAATCCAAACTGATTAGACCTCATTCTAATCTAAAAATCCAGACTGGAATTCGAACTTTGCTAAGGCCAGAATGGCTTGGATATGTATTATTTATTCCCAGTGGAGGTAGTTCTATATTCCTGTTCTTTCAGTGAATGATTGAGATACTGCATTGTGGTTTCATAAATGTTGTATTGTCTTTATTTGAAAAAAATAAAACAATTGCAGATACCACAGAAATCTCATTTATTCTGAAAAGTGGGGAAGACTGGGGAAAGCACTTACTAAACGAAGCATGAGCCACTATCTGTTTTTCCCTCTCATACACCCTCCTGGATGAAGTAAGGGCCTTTGCCAAGAAGGCAAGAAGTGTCATCTCCTAGGATGTCCCAAAGAACTGAAGAAGCTTCTTGAATGAAAAGCATCTTTGGGACAACCATGACCTGGATGATTGGCAACTCTATAGATATGTTACCCAGGATGAAAATTAGAATAAGCATTCAGCGTAATGGTTATTCTATGTTGGCAAATTTCCCTTTCTGTGAAGGAAAATACTTGACATATATGCACACTTTATGCACAACTGGAGTCAGCATTTAATGCTAAAAAGCACAAATTCAACTTCAAGATCCTACCAAGTATAAAAAGTTAAAGATTCGCAAAGCTGCCTTACAACTTGCTTCAGTAGTTTCTCAGAGGAATCTTGGCTTTAGGGAAGGGGGGATAATGCAATTTATCCATAAAATTTGGCTCACAATATTGATATTTCTGGATATTAAACTATATTTGACTTCAGGAACAAGCAATAATAACATCAACTCTAATTGTCCAATGCCCATAGATCCAGAATTATGACCACATTGTTCCAAAAATTATTTGACCACATTGTTCCACAGCACACCTGACTTAACCAAATGCATGAAGATTGAAGCAGCCCAGATTATGGATCTGGCTATAACCTCTGCCTAACCATATGCTTCCAATCTGATGGATAAACTTACCAGCAAATTAAAGGCACATCTATGAGATCACCGCTTTCAGGACTTATCGTGGAGATCATTATGCAATGTCTAAAAGTCATAGCACTTCCATAAATATAATCCAAAATATAGATCAGATCTGTAGATGACACCTTCAACATCATAAAAAAGAATCAATTAGCAAATTACAGAATCATCAACATGTTCAAAGGAATGCAGTTTACTAGAGAAGAAGAAAGCAATAACTCACTACCTTTCCTGGACATCCTGATTAAGTGAAGTATTAATGTTGTAATGTCATTTTGATTCTCTAGAAAAACAATGGGAAAAGTGGATGTTTCAAGGAAAGTTTGTTGATTTTGTCAACCCTAGAAAATTCCTGTCTTCTGTTCCGCCACTCTCCACTTCCTCACTCCCTCACCCCCACACATACATAAACATGTTAAATTTTGAATTCCAATTCAGCAATTGAATCTGTAGGTGTCTCAGGAATCTTGAAAGTGGGTGAGATGACAGAGACACAAGGGAAGATTGCCTGGGGTATTCCTAATGTTGGTTCTCAACTCAACTCAATTAAAACAGACCTCCAGAGATTACATCATGTACTTTCTATTGGAAAGCTTTGTAGAGTGGGAAATGTGGATAACATGAAGGAACATGCTTGGTGAACATGTAAAAAGGATTTTAAAAATCTTGGATTCAAATAGATACATTGATACAGTGGGTTTTAAAAATAAATATTCAATTGAAGCCAAAATGTTCTTTTTAGAATTGATGGGTAAACAGTTAAAACATGCCATGGAATATTATTTTAATATATGATTATTATGGCGAGGTTACCATATGCACAAAGATGGAAAAATTCAGCACTACCCACCACAGTGGAATGGCTGGTGAAATTGACAGAACTTGCTCAGAGGGACAAATGGACTTCTTTCATTAGAACAAGGACAATGTGTACTTTCATTGAAAATTGGAACACTCAATGAAATTTTTGCATAAAAATGAAAAATGTGAACTTGCAATTTTTTTTTTAATGATTAGACAGATAGATTAAAGAGGTGGCTATGGTGTGATTGACTGTAAGTCAACCCTCCCAATCTAGGAATGGTGCAACTGGGACACAACATTAAAGCTCTTCAAAGAGCCTCTTAGCAATGACTGCCACCTGCCCTTTAAGAAAGAGCTGTGAAACTAGGAGGACTCCTGCTATTTTGGACTTTTTGGCTTTTTGGAAAACTTGTACTTGGATTTTGGCTTGATGATTTAGGTTTGGACTGTGGACTTACTGGTGGACCTGGAATTTGGTGGGGAGAGCCTAATGGGCTTGTGCTGTGCTCCATGAAGGAACGCTGGACTCATTCGGAGGAATTTCATTGGTTCCTGTGGAGGGGGTTGATCCTGGGAAACAGTATTTGAATTGGCAAAGCACCAATAAAGATTGCAACTTTTGAAGGTATGAGTGTGTGTGGAGCGGGACAGCACAGCTGAGAAACTAGGAAGGATATTAGGAAGATGCAGCCATGATAAAGACAAGAAGAAAAATACAGTGGTACCCTTGATCTCTGAGCTTTGGTCGTTTTCTTGCAGATGTTTCATTATCAAATGTGATGACTTCAGGATGATGCTCTTGTTTGTGAATAGGATTTCTTTGCAAATATTATTTTTAAGAAGATAAGGATAGGATTTTTGGACCAGGCCAGGGCCCATCTTCATCTCCCCATGATTACCCAGGTACCTCTGGAGTATCCACAAGCAGAAGATGGAGATGTAAGAATTATTACAACTTCTGACTGGGTATTTATGCCCAATATCATCTCCCTTCTTCACACCATATCCATGAACACTCAGTCATTCCAATCTGTGGGAATTATTTTCTAGAAATTTTATAAGACTATATTTTAGTTCCTGTCTTGATTCATTTTTATATAACAATTTAGTTGTGCATTTGGATACTCCAAATTATCTTCGTCTCAATTTTGCTAGCAGATGAGTGTTGCAATTTGAATCAAACGCTGCAAAGAAACCCAATTACAGATAAACTATGATACGACTAAAATCATGGTAAGTTATTTTCCCTAAGTTGTTTCTGGCATATTCACAAGGTTACAAAATGCTAGTTTTGAAATAACTGGGTATGGCATTGCAGGTCTAAGGTTAGGCTAAGAGCACATGATAGATATGATGCCTTGGCTGTTCAAAATAACTCAGTGGCCATCCTGCAATTCTACTGGATAAGGATAGGGGACACTATTTTCCAGCAGCCCTTAAATTATTTCAACCAAAACTGTTGGCCCAGTCATGTATGAACAACAGCTTGAGAAATGAAATTCCTTTGTCTCACATTTCTACATTTCTTCTGGTTGTAAGCTGTTCCTTTGTATTCAGATTTAGCCTCAAAATGACAATGTAACATTTGGGGATGAAGATGCAGACCAGCAGACCAGCACAGGAAGCCAAAACGGAGAAGACCTGAACAGCCACCATATATTTCTCTTTGGTGCTCAAATAGGTGGGCACAAAAGTCACCCAGACACTGCAGAAGACCAGCATGCTGAAGGTGATCAGCTTGGTTTTGTTGAAGGCCCCAGGCAGATTCCTGGCTAGGAAAGCCACTATGAAGCAGATGGCAGCCTGGAAGCCCATGTAACTGAGGGTAATGCAGGACATGACAACAGTCCCTTGATTGCAGGACGATCTCCCCAGGTTGGGAGTGGAGGTCAGGAAACAGAGGAGAAACTCCAAGCTAAATGGAGCAGATGACAATTTGGACAGCAGAACAAGAAAGGATGATGGAGTTGGCTAAGCTCTTTCCCAACCATCTCTTCACTCAGTTTCCTGGTTGCCAGGAAAGCAAGCACCACCATGATCGTTTTGGCAAAAAGAGAAGAAATGGAAACTGAGAACATGATGCTGAAAACTGTTTGTTGGAGAAGGTAGGTGGCTTTTCTTGGTTGGCCAATAAAGAGAAAAGGAGACAAGAAGCAAAACAGGAGGGACACCAGGAGGATGTAGGAAAGATCCTGGTTGTTGGCTTTGACAATGGAGGTTTCTAGATATTTCAGAAATATCATTAAAACAAGGTCTGTGGTTAAGAGAAGGGCAAAAGAGAGCAGGATGATGCCCACATGTTCTTCATAAGAAGGTTTTGGGGATACATTCATCTCGGTCCTCATTTGGATATTTATCATCCAGACACTTGGTATATTTACCTTTATCTGAGAATCTAACGTGGAAAAATGAATTCAGTTATAGAAGAAGAGATTCTGGCTGAACAAGAGGAAAGGCATCCTAAAAAGAGGAACAGTTTTAGAGCTGAGCCAGTAAGTGAGAGTTCACTTTCCCGTTTGCTGATTAAGCAAAGATTGACCAGTCATCAGTCAGAAAAACTGGGGTTCTAGAAGAGAGGAGGGATTAGGCTACATCAGGGGTCTTCAAACTTGGCAAATTTAAGACTTGTGGACTTCAACTCCCAGAATAACATGACTTTTCAGTTTTTAAGTCTGGTTGAGGCAGTAAATGCTATAAGATTAGGAAAACTAATTATGGCATTCTGTTGCTTAAAATCCATTTTTCAATTTATCATTGTTGCCAACAGGAACAGCCTGTTAATATACGAATAGCCAAGTTAAAGACTGGTTGATAAAGGATTAAAAAAAATGCATTTACTAATGGAGAAAAAGAAAGCTTAGCAGAAAAGCCAAGTATACTTTCTTTATACTAAAGAAATGCTTCAGCTCTCAAACTCACGCTGCAAACTCTTTATCTTAAATTGCCAGAACCAAGAAGCTTCTTCTAGACCTTAAGTTTGAAGGAACATCCTTATCTTGTCTTGATACCCTCTCATTTAGCAACTGCAGTATTTTGTTTTTTTAGTATCCTTTTTGAATTCTGTTCTCTTCCCTTTTTCAGAGCCAAAGAGTTCAAAACACATTTGGGAATTCTACTTCATAAACCAGAGTTTGGACATAAAATTGGAAACCTCAGCTGGAGCACCAAACAAAAGTAAGTCTATAACTGGTGACAAAAACACAAGGGTTTTTAAGGACAATAAAATGTTAGGGTTATTTCAGTTTCTAATTGACTCCAAAGAGAAGAAGGGAAGCTAGATAATGCTTTTTAGCTGTGTCAGTAAAAATTTTGTATGATACAGCGGTTTGTTATGCTGCATTTTTGAAAAGACAAAGAGCCGTTCTGAGTCAACCAAATGGCTGAGATGTTTTTGAAGAGAGGCCGCTTCTAGACAGAAGCACTTATATTAAAAAGCCTCGTGCAAGTCTTATAACACTGTTCTTTTTCCTGAAAAGAAAATGATGGAAGAAATGGGTGAAAACGGGGACCTAAAAATGAAAGACCCTGTTATCTCAATCACTTATAACATTATGTAAAAAAACAGTGATTTTTCAATAAATCTTCATCCAGGATATCCCAGCTACTCAATTTCCAGATAGTATTTCTTGCTTATTTCAGAATATTGCCTCCAGAATAATATCTCTACACCTTCACTGGCTAAGAAGGATAAGAAATTTTGAAGAACTTGCTGAAGCCGTTTAAATGTTGTTAATGACATAACGTGTGTGAGGTGATATGTGGTAGTGAGCAATTTTGAATGGGGATTATGAGAAATGAAGCCAGGATAAATAGGGTGGCCTCTGCACTTCCCAGCAGCTCTGCATCCTGAACTCTTAAACGCTTAAAACATTACTCTCTGAAATCTGTCGGACAAGCTCTAAAAATATTATTTCTTCTCTAGATATACTTTGGATGAAGCACTTGGATGGAAAGAGTCCTTTGATCAACTGCTGAGAAGCAGAAGTGAGTACATATCATGTGTGGTAAAAAAATTTGTAAAAAAACAAAAAAAAGTATAGTTGCAAGTAGCTGGCAATTGCGTGATTTCACATGATTCAATAAGGTTGCCAACCAGTCATGTCTTCACAAAATGTACCAGAGGATCTTCTTAGACAGCAAAAAAGCAGATACTTTATAAAATCACTGAATCAACAATCACCCCTAACATTGGGATAGCTCATAGACTTCTCAACTCAAATAACGAAAGTCTGAACTGGCTGAGAATACTAATATTTAATCTGTTTACAAATAACTGAAGAGGGTAAACATATTCCACACACCTTCCTCCTCCTATTTTTCCCACAACAACAAACCCTGTGAGATAAGTTGGGCTGAAAATGACAATGTAACATTTGGGGATGAAGATGCAGACCAGCAGACCAGCACAGGAAGCCAAAACGGAGAAGACCTGAACAGCCACCATATATTTCTCTTTGGTGGTCAAATAGGTGGGCACAAAAGTCACCCAGACACTGCAGAAGACCAGCATGCTGAAGGTGATCAGCTTGGTTTTGTTGAAGGCCCCAGGCAGATTCCTGGCTAGGAAAGCCACTATGAAGCAGATGGCAGCCTGGAAGCCCATGTAACTGAGGGTAATGCAGGACATGACAACAGTCCCTTGATTGCAGGACGATCTCCCCAGGTTGGGAGTGGAGTTCAGGAAACAGAGGAGAAACTCCAAGCTAAATGGAGCAGATGACAATTTGGACAGCAGAACAAGAAAGGATGATGGAGTTGGCTAAGCTCTTTCCCAACCATCTCTTCACTCAGTTTCCTGGTTGCCAGGAAAGCAAGCACCACCATGATCGTTTTGGCAAAAAGAGAAGAAATGGAAACTGAGAACATGATGCTGAAAACTGTTTGTTGGAGAAGGCAGGTGGCTTTTCTTGGTTGGCCAATAAAGAGAAAAGGAGACAAGAAGCAAAACAGGAGGGACACCAGGAGGATGTAGGAAAGATCCTGGTTGTTGGCTTTGACAATGGGGGTTTCTAGATATTTCAGAAATATCATTAAAACAAGGTCTGTGGTTAAGAGAAGGGCAAAAGAGAGCAGGATGATGCCCACATGTTCTTCATAAGAAGGTTTTGGGGATACATTCATCTCGGTCCTCATTTGGATATTTATCATCCAGACACTTGGTATATTTACCTTTATCTGAGAATCTAACGTGGAAAAATGAATTCAGTTATAGAAGAAGAGATTCTGGCTGAACAAGAGGAAAGGCATCCTAAAAAGAGGAACAGTTTTAGAGCTGAGCCAGTAAGTGAGAGTTCACTTTCCCGTTTGCTGATTAAGCAAAGATTGACCAGTCATCAGTCAGAAAAACTGGGGTTCTAGAAGAGAGGAGGGATTAGGCTACATCAGGGGTCTTCAAACTTGGCAAATTTAAGACTTGTGGACTTCAACTCCCAGAATTCCTGAGCTAACATGACTGGAGGAGGAATTCTGGGAGTTGAAGTCCATAAGTCTTAAAGCTGACAAGTTTGAAGACCCCTGGGCTAGATAGTCTCAGGAGCTCCTTCGAATTTATGAAGGTAAAATTCTAGAGTGCTAATCACAAACTCATCAAAACAGAACTTTATTTAAAAATGCACACATCCTTTTTAAAATTAGCAAGTGTTTAATATCAAAATATATCTGTCACATTGCCCACCCTCTGGAACATTATCTCCTGAGTAATTAAATTGGTCAGAACTCTTTCACTTTTTTTTACCAAAAAGAGGTTCAGATGGATCCTCTCCATATCCTTTGGATGCTTTCTAAAAAGTAATTAAGTTTAATGTATCATTGTCAGTACTGCTTACTTACCATGGCTGCAGCCTTGGAGCCCCCAACCTCTCTTTGACTTCCTTGCTTCTCCTCCTGGATCTGGAGGAATAGGCAACATTCAAAGCATGAGCCAGAGTTTTAATGATACTGTAAAAATAGGGGGCATTTGGGATCTGGATTCTATTCCATTTATCTTGAGTCTTCAGTGATGCTTTCTGGGTGCATCTTCTCCAGCCTTTGATAAAAAAAGTGCTTTGAAAAAGAACACTGAAAATACTGACCTTGAAACTCAGGTCCCACATATAAATAGCATTCAAAGGCATCATCTTTTGGCCTTTTTTTTCATCTGAATATCAAACATCCAAATGCTATGGACATATTTGTAATGTCTGTGCCTTCCTATTATCAAATGACCCAAGCTGACATAATCCAGACTTTCCCTTCAATAAGTGATAAATGGAAAGGAAGAATTCTTTGCTTAAAAGGAACATTTTCTATGAAGTGAACAAAGACATTGAGTTGTCACCATTTAGAGAGGGCATTCCTGAGTGGTGCTATATGTCCAGACACTGAGAATCGCTGTGATATAACAACACAAATTCCATTCCTGACACACATAGGAATCAAAGTCCTCATGAAGTTGGCGTATGTCCCAGTCATTAATTATATCTGTAACCAAATTTGTAATACAGGCCTAGATATAGCCCAGTCCCAAATTAAGTAGCATTTCACATACTACAAGCAGCTACTTTAATGCTGGAAAGTCAGTGGTGTCACTCTGTCATATGTTCCAACTCTAGTTTTTTGGGAGCAAGTGTAAAGCAATCTGCAAGCCCCTTAAAGAGAATTGCTAGGTAGTTTCTAACTAATTCATTTCTATCTTTCAGTGTCACACAGTAGGCCAGACCAGGAAACCAAACTCCACAGGAAGACTAGAACAATACTTTATTGAAATGGGCTATAATACCAAAATCTTGCCAGCCTGATTCTGCTTTATCTTCTCTCCACCAGGGAGGAATTTGGTATGAGTCATTTCCAAATTATTATCTTGTTTCCCTGGGGTTAAAGAATGTTTTAGCCCTCTTTGCTTATGCAATGGTTCTTGCCTAACTGCCAAGGTCATCTTCTCTTCTCTCTACAGTAGGGTTGCCCAATCCCCAACCCATGGACTGGTTCCAATCCACAGCATGCCAGAAACTGGGCTGCTCAAACAAGGATGCCGGTCCCTGGTGCCCAAAAGGTTGGTGGGGGCACTGTTCTACAGACATCAATAATCAGCTTTAGTTTTTGGAAAATTCGCTAGCTAGAGCATTGAAGAATCCATTTCTAAGGATGGACCATCTTAGGATCTCTCCCTCACAAGGGAGAGATGATGCGATGAGAAAAGATTCATTCAACTGTGATTGAACCACAATGATGAAATAACACTATTTGCAATGAAGCAAATAGTATTCAGTGTATTCAGCGAAGGTTAACTTAGGTCATTCTGGGATATTTCAATTGCCTATACATGTCCTGTATTTCATACATTACCTGGGGATTTCTTCAATCTGGTGCCCTCCAATAAGTTTTTTTTTAAAGTATTGCTCTATACTGACTGAATCCAACATATCTGGAGGCACCATCTTGAGGACGACTACTTTATTCAGATTTTGACTTTTATTACAGCCATCCCCAGTCCTATGTCAAACTTTCCCAATGGCCAAGATAACTAGAGGTTACAGGAGTTCACGTCAAAGACGCCTACTTATAAGTTGCAAAGTAGAAAAATACCCAGCCTACTTATGAACAGTAGAGTAACAAAACTTTTCTTTGGCTTCCCTGAGCAGTTTGTTGTTGCCTCCCACTTGTGAAGTACTGTATGGCTTTCTGCCCAGTGAGGTCAAAACATAGCGGCTGTGGGAATTATATATCCTCCTGTCTCAACTCGGGGCAAAACTTCCCAATCTTGTGTGACTATGAGTTGGGGGCGGTATAACTTACTTAGAAATTCTCTCCCTCACAAGGGAGAGATGGTGCGATGAGAGAATTTGGGGCTACGCAATGCATTTTGGGCTAGGGCTAGGCACTGAATGGGCGACTTCCTTCCCTCAGCCTGTTCATTCGCCTCCTCTGAAGCTCTATCAGTTTTGCAATATTTCCTTCCTCTTTTCTCCTCCCGCATCCGCCTCTTCTCTACTAGCCACTGCTTTCCCCCCGATTTTGGATCGCCACACCGCCGCCGATGTGTCAGAATTAGGGCAGTGGGGAAACGAGGAATCCGCTCGTCAAGAAAGGAACGCCGAGTCTCTCCTTCCTCCTCTCCTTCGCTCCCGACTTCGTGTTCAGTCAATACGCCTCAAGCGGCCTTTCTTGATCGGTTGAAGAGAAAGCAGCTGACGGTGGAACGCTGGTCGGTTTCTACGGAAGAGTCTCGGACAAGCAGGGCCTCGATGGAGAAGGAGCGAACGGCGAAGCTTCGGGTCGCCTTCCCTCCGTCTCCCCCAGCCCCGCGGCGAGAGAGCGGGTGTCTTTAAGAAGCGCTCGGTAGGCAAATTCCACAGGGGAAGTTAATGCCCCTCTCAGCATCGCTCATCACGGTATCCTTTTTGTTTGTTGGGCAGGAAAACATCTTCTGCACCCGCAGGGGATTAGGGGCAGGTTGAAATCCGAGAGCAGGTCGGTGGGCGTCAGAACTGGTAGAAAAGAAAGGTGTATATTCTGGTGCTGTTTCCTGTGACTGAAGTTAGTGAGCAAAAGTCGACTTGGTTAGTTTTTACGAGTCACACAAACTGCTCGGCATGGATTAAATCAATCCGATAATTGTGTGCGGTGCAGATTTGTCAGGAGAATAATCTTATACCATTTAATTCAGAAATAACCTGAGTTCTTCCTTGAGGTAAATGGATATTGAGAAGGAGGCCTCAATAGCTGGACGAAAATGCCAAGATAGACATCACTGATTTAGGAAACTGAAACCTGCAGGAAAATAATAAGCTCTGCCACTGAGTTATAGTTCCTCTATGCTGGCTGGAGAATTTTGGGAGTTGAAGTCCTCAATCTGAAAGTTGCCAAGTTTGGGGACCCCTGCTCTGAACGTTGAATAATGCAAGGGCCAAGAAGAATCAGGAAGTATGTTAGAATATGACTGCGCAGGGTTGGCTTACTGAAAATGTAGTATTTGGTTTCAGATGTAGAAATAGTTCCATGTGTTCATTTCATAGGGCTATGAAATGAAACATGTCAATAATCCGGTTAAGTTTAAGGAGTAGATTCCATAAAGATGGGTACAATACAAATTGTACATTGCAGAGACAGGTACAATACAAATACAGTTGTGTTTGGCAATCACAATTTTGATTGGCAACTCAGTTACTCTGTGAAGCAGTCACTAAGTGAAATTGTGATTGCTTATGATCCGGCTTCAGTTTTCTTTTGTTCTACAGGTTTGCAAAGGTTGTAAATGCAAGGATTGGTTATAAAATTACTCTTTCATCACCATAGTAACTGAAAGGTCCCTAAAGGAGGTCATTGTTAAATGACTTCCTGTAGCAAGTTGGCAGGAAATCTAAAATGGTTGCTTCACAATCCTAGGAAACAGGAGATGTTGGATGAATTCTGTTTTTATGCTTTATTTCAGAGGTCCCCAAACTTGGCAACTTTAAGACTTGTGGACTTCAACTCCCAGAATTCTCCAGCCAACACAGTCTTAAAAGTTGCCAAGTTTGGGGACCCCTGCTTTATTTATATAGTACTGCCCAAAATGTTAGGCAGTTGTACAAAAATGCTGTAAATTAAAAATGCTTCCAAAAGTAGGTTTAAATAGAAAGTAAATGAACAGAAGAGAAATCCAAATCAAATTAATTATTTGGTCTGATCATCCTCTCTCTTCAACAGAGCATCAGTGCTTCTAGGTACACTTGCACATAGTTTTTGAAGGAACTCAACAAGATTCCTTCAAGGTTGTTCCAAACACTTTGGAGAACTAATGATAGATCTTCTGTGGATGCAAGGCTGCCTCAGATCCTTCTGTCTCTTCATGTAATACCAAACAGACTCAATGATGTTGAAACGGGGGTCAAACCATCACTTCCAGGATTTCTTCTTCTTCTTCATGAAGAACTGAAAATAGTTCTTAATGACATTGGCTGTATGCTTGGGGTCATTGTCCTCCTGCAGAATAAATCTGGGGACAATCATACCTGATGGTATAGCAATGATGATAAATATCTGCCTGTATTTCTCAGCATTGAGATCATGATTGATCTGGACTAAATCTCCAATTCCATTTGCAGAAATGCAGCCAAATTTGCAAGGAATCTCCACCATGCTTCACTGTTGCCACCAGACACTTGGACACTTATTATTGTACTGATCTCCAGCCCTTTGGCAAACAAACTACTTCCTGCTATAGCCAAATCTTTCAGATTTTGACACATCCGTCCAGGGCACCTGCTGCCATTTTTCTGCACCCAGTTCCTATGTTTTCATGCATAGCCTTCTTTCCATGTTGGAGGTATGGCTTTTTGGCCGTAATTCTTTCATGACGACCACTTCTGACCACAATAGATGTGTCATGCCCCTGGTGGAGACTGGCTCTGAGGGAGAGGAGGAACAGCCAACAGGGAGTAGAAGTGTGGCTCCAGATATTGTGGAGGGGGCTGGGGAAGGGCAGAGGCTGGCTGAGCAATCAGAGGAGGACCCGGGCCCATCCCCTCTCCATCCTAGGGCACGCAGGGAGGAGGGGTTAAGGGAGAGATGTGGTCTACTCGGGAGGAGAGGGCCTTGATCCTCTTCATGGGCTGCAGTTGTGACAACTGAACAAGAAGACAGACATGCGTACAGGCGAACGCTGGAAACAAAGCATGGAAATATCTCTAGTTTATGGTTCCTCTCTAAGTTTGGCGTCCTTCCCAGTGTTAGTTCTGTTATCTCCAGCCCTTGTCTTGCCTGGTTTGTGTTGCTTTTTTTCTTCTTCTTGTAACGGTTTGTATGGGAGTTTTTTGTCTTCCGTCAAGGATATTCGGAGCTTGGAAGCAAAGGGAAGGAATAAAAGGGCTTCACCTGTTTTCTGTGATTGTGTTTGTTTTGTATCCCACCCTGGGTCATCACAAGATGGGTGTATCTGGATCCCATTGGTTTCTGTCATTTCTATACTTATGGCACTGTTGGACATCTTCTGATATTGAAGGGGAGTAAGCATCTGCTGCATTAAGTTTCCTTGGTTGATCACTGCATTTACCGTCTTCAATGTTGCCCGTCTCTTTGTGCTTCTGTAGCACATTTTGAAACCCCTGGTCTGCTTTGAAGTCTTTGCCTTGCTGAGGGCAATATAAATACCTTTTGTCTTACTCCTGTGCTCAGTTTTGCCATGATGTGTATGGCCTGTGACATGAAACTGTCTTCTACAACCTCACCTTAGTAGCAGAGTTTGGTTGTTCCTCACTCAGCTTTAAGCCTCTTGCACAGCTGTTTCTATTTCAGTTAATGACTGTGTTTCAACCTACATATGAAATTGGTGATCATTAGGCCCTGCTTGGTATAATTGGTTAATCATACTACCTGCCTTTAATCCAACAAAATCCTTGATTTTGTGCAAGTATAAGAATTGATGCTGTTTTGAAGACAAAGGGTGGTCACATTAAATACTATTCATTTGCTTTCCATTTTGTTAAAATAAACACTTCTATTTCTGGAAACATTCTTGAACAACTGCCTTAACAGTACTTAAAATACAGTACTGTATTTGTATTTTTATGGTTTGTTTCCTCCCCTCCCAAACTGAGTGACATTGGTTAAAGTGATTGTTCTTAACATAAAAATGTCATAATGCTACTCTTCATCTTCCAAAATCTAATTTAGACTGAAGTCATAAACCTTTTGGCAATAAGGCCTATTGAACATAGTGAATGTTTGTTCAGTATTCTGTGTGTAATAATGGTCAGTCAGATGTTTCTAAGAATTTCTCCTCATTCATTCAAACTGTTGATATCTCCATAACTGTGTAAATGTTTATGTTTTACAGTAATAGGAATACCTGGAAATTTAATATAATCCTCTTTCTTGACAACTGAAAGAAGCCTGCAGAAAAACCATGGCAGCAGAATTAAATGAAGCAGTGAAAGTTGGTAATCTTAAGCTTGTTCGGCAGCTGTTGGAAGACGGAGCAGATATTAATGCAAAAGTGGAAAGTGGCTGGACACCTCTCCATAGTGCTGTACAAAAAAATTCCAAAAAGATTGTTAACTTTCTGCTGGAAAATGGGGCTGATCCTTTAGCAAGGAAGGATAACGGTGCTACACCTTTTATTTTAGCAGGGGTGACTGGTAATGTGAAGCTTTTGAAACTTTTCCTTGCTAAAGGCTCATCTATTAATGAGTGTGACATCAATGGCTTCACTGCATTCATGGAGGCTGCTTGTTATGGGAAAGAGAAAGCCCTGAAATTTTTATATAAGAATGGGGCAGATGTAAATCAGCGGCGTGAAGTTGATGAGAATAAAAAGGCTGTGAAAAATGGAGGTGCGACAGCTCTGATGGATGCTGCCAAGCATGGCCATTTTGCTCTGGTCAAAATCTTGATTAAGAAAATGAGTGCTGATATAAATATCTGTGACAATCGAGATGGAAATGCATTGATTCATGCTTTCTCTGAGGATGAAAAGTGGGAAAAAAGCAAAGAAAAATCGGCCCTTTTCCTTTTGAAAAACAACATTGATGCCAAAAAGAGGGATGTAAATGGGAAAACGGTGCTTATATTGGCTGTTGAAAGAGAAAGCTTGGCCCTTGTGAAGGCCATATTAAAATTAGATGAGGTTGATCTTGATGATGCTGATGAAAATGACGAAACAGCATTGCATGTAGCGGTGAAGAAGCAAAATAAAGCAATAGCAAAGCTACTATGTAAAAAAGGAGCAAGAGTAGATAATGATGTCTTGGATATTGCCCGTAGAACTTACCAAGACAAAATGATAGAATTTCTTCAGAAATACAAATCATCAGACAGCCCAAGACAGCCAGAAATATGTGAGGAATTCTCTAGCAATCGCTGGAGATCAAAACTCCAGAAACTCAGTAAAATGCATCGTCCTATGATTGGCAAGCTCAAGATCCTTGAATATCAAGATTTATGGATCCAGAAGACCACCCAAGGTGGGGTCTACCTGGGATTCTATGATGGAGAAGAGGTCGCTGTGAAGGTATTCTGGAAGGGTGCAGAAAATGCCAAGCAAGAAAAAATGTGCCTTGAAAAATGCCGATGCAGCGAATACTTGGTGAGATTTCGTGGCTCAGAAGAGAGGAAGGCCAGTCTCTACCTGTGCCTCTCCTTGTGCGAAAAGAATCTTCAAGAGTACTTCAAGGAAGAAAACAGCATAACTATGGAAAGCAAAAAGATTCTTAAAAAAATATTTCAGGCTGTAAAGGAACTGCATGCATTTGGATTTGGCCATCAGGAACTGCACCCAAGTAACATTTTGATAGGTTGGTGTTTTCTTTGGCAGTCTGCCCATTTATTCCAGTGCAATCCATTTAAACTTTATGGCCTATATATGGAACAGCAGATTCACAATATTTTGTTGCCGACAGTGTTTGGTTGTTTTCAGCCTTCCTTATATACTGTAATGTTACAAAGCCCCAGTTTGGCATTTTAGCAAACCATTAACAATTTCATCATCATAAGTGTCATTTAAAAAGGTCCCAGAGTCACCCCAAGGTAGTTTTGTCTGGTCATCTGTACCATAATGTACTGACCAAGGCTTATTGAGACACTAACAAATACATGTTAGTTCCACAATCCTTTTTTCTTTATTTCAACGGCTGTAAATTATAGTCATTCACAGCCCATAATGAGTCTCAAACAGTTTGTAAATAGTCCCATGGAAGTCTGCCAAAGTTCTTCAGGATAGGTCTGATAAGCACTCATCTATATCTTCCTTGAAATGCTGACACTGTGAGTTTGTCATCCCTGTAATAAAAATTAAACAGGAAAGAGGGTAAGTCTTCCAAAAAACTTAAACTGGGGTTATTTTTTCATCGTAGTTGGTGAAAACAAAAGAGCTTCATTAACTCTATGTGAAATCGAATTGTTTCACTGCTGGGAACGTTCCTTTCAGTGCAAGAATATTTCTCCCATCCCCTCTGCAAAATCTGGACCATCCCATCCATCAAAATCTGGACTCTCAGAATAAGATTGAAGTGCCTGGAGAGAAAGAAAGTTAAAATTGTATTGTATGAGCCGAACTGATTCCTGGATAAATGTATAGTTTAAAAGTAGCTTGTTTATTTAAAAAACTGTTTTTATATTAAATTGTCTAGGCTAATATTATAAGGTGCCCAGAGTTACTGTGTGGCAAGATGGGCAGCTAATAAATTTGACAAATAAATAAGTAAAAATAAACCTACATTTAATCAAAAGCAAATATAAAAATTAACAAGCTTCTCTTGTGTCATAGGCAATAGACAAAGCCCAAGGATAATACATTCTCATAACACTGAAATAATGATTTAATATTTTAAGTAAATCAACTCACTTATACATTAGGGTGAATTAAGTAAGACAATATTTCCAAAAACAGATCACTTGCCTTATGCAAAATAAATGTTTTGCCTTATGCAAAATAAATGTGTTTTACTGATAGGTCTGTTCTCAAAAGATAATGGTAAAATTGTTGCCATTACTTCAATTCAGTTTTTAAAGAATTTATACTTTATCTCTATCAATTTCTTTTTTATTTTGTTAGATGTCACTGGCAAGATTTTCCTAGCAGACTTTGATAAGAGCAAAGAAATAACTGATGATACAAAACATTCTATAATCTCAGAAGATCTACAGGTAAATAATTATCTTCATCTGCCTCCAATCTTCTACATTCCGCAGAATGTTAAATGTAATTATAATCTCCAAAGAACAAGAAAAAAATGCCATATTGGTTTTAGTCTTTACAGAAGTTTTTTCCATAAAAATCTAATATATGTTATGGCATTTTTATTTCTGAAAAACACACATATCTGGTTATACTTAATAATTAGATCTATTTCTAAAATACAAGTTAGATATGGTGTTCCATTTTAAAAATAAATTGACTTTTTTTTACAAATATACAGTTCTGCTAGTCATCCTTATGCTGATGTGAATCTCACTAGAGTGACCATTTTGGGAAAGCTGCAACACCATTTCATTTAAATTGTCCACTTAGTCTATGGAGCAAAGCAAATCATAACTAAAAGTTATAATTTTATTATTTGGTGATGGGTATGCTAGGCTTGGTGCTTCCTGCATTAGCTAAGGTGCACTAGCTACAATCTTGGACACGGAACTTGCTGTCCTATGAGAACTCAGCTGTAGCATATAGGTTAAAGAAGGAAATCCACACTAATTGTTCTGGAGTGATATAGATATTCGTTTGTGCACACAGGGTCTCCAAAAACTTATCCTGTATGTTGTGAAGAGAGGTGAGCTGGACTTTGAACATTTGCCTACAGAATGTCCAGAGACTGTAAAGGAGCATAAGGAAATTGAAGACCTCCGAGGAAAACTGAAACTCTCTGACAAAACTACCCTAGCTGATAGTCTACTGGAAATGCTGATCTATCATCCATATTTCTGGTCCAAGGAGGAGTAAGTTAATACCAGACATTTTGTAACTGACTAATTTGACTTGATTGTCTGATTATTAGCATAATAGTCATGGGAGAAGGAGTTTTACAAGAAGAGCTAGAATGACAGACTTGAAATTATGCAACGTGTTCATTGCAGATCTGTTAAACTAAAAAAAAAGTTCCTCAGCATTGAAGTCCAGGAATTGATTACATGGCTTATAATTTATTTTATCATTTCAATGGCTGGATATTGTTGAGACAATGCAATTAATATGGAGAAAAAGTTGCTATCAGAATTGTCCCATTGTATTTTCCTTGCAAGGATGAGATGGCGCACAAGAATATTATTACTCATTCAATAAAATATTTCATTTAAGCTATGATGATGAGCATGCTACAGACATCAAAACAAAATTGGCATTGAAAGTCATTAAGTGCAACTAGTTCTCAAAATACTAATACAGAATTCTGATTGTGATATGTCTCTGAAAGATAATTCTGAATTTAAGGCAATCACCCCATTTCTATCACCAAAGAAGAAGCAAATAGAAATGATTGATAAACATTATAAAACCAATCAAATGCCAGTTTCCCCATCTTGTCAATGTAGAGTTGCCAACTCTAAATTGAAACTAATCCTAGAATTCCACCCCCCCATAATAAAGAGCCATTGGAAGTTGGATAGCATATAAATTTAATAGTAATTACAATAGAATCACTGTGCTAAAAGAAAGCAAAGGTATACCAATGCTAATAGGTGCTTTGGGTGCAAATCCCAAATCATACCCTTGCAACTTCAATAATCTCATATTTCTCAAAGTCTCCCACTCTTTCATCCATACCAGACATCCAATTTTGGTTCCCAAAATATAACTGTATGTTGAGACTCTAAAAAGAGTGCAGAGAAGAGCAGCAAAGATGATTGAGGAACCGGAAGCTAAAACATATGAAGAACAGTTGCAGGAATTGGATATGTGTAGTTTAACAACAAGAAGGAGTGATGAGGTGACATTTTATTTATTTATTTATTTTATTTTATTTTATTTTGTCAAGCGATTATAAGATAACAGGTATAAGTATAAACATAGTTATGAATACATGAAATGGATACATATAAGAGAAATAAAAAGAAACAATAGGACAGGGATGGTAGGCACGTTAGTGCGCTTATGCACGCCCCCTACAGATCTCTTAGAAAAGGGGTGAGGTCAATAGTAGACAGTCTAAGATTAAAGTTTTTGGGGTTTGGGGTAGAAACCACAGAGTCAGGTAGAGTATTCCAGACATTGACCACTCTGTTGCTGAAGTCGTATTTCCTGCAGTCTAGTTTGGTGCGGTTTACCTTGAGTTTGTATCTATTGTGTGCTCTTGTGTTGTTATGGTTGAAGCTGAAGTATTCATTGACAGGTAGGACATTGCAATATATAATTTTATGTACTATACTTAGATCGGACCCAAGGCAGCATAGTTCCAGGTTTTCTAAGTCTAGAATTTCAAGTCTGGTGGCATAAGGTATTCTGCAACGAGTAGAGGAATGAAGAACTCTTCTTGTGAAATATTTCTGGACTTTCTCAATTGTATTAATATCAGATACGTAATGCGGGTTCCAGACTGATGAGCTGTGTTCAAGTATTGTTCTAGCAAATGTTTTGTATGCTCTAGTTAATAGTGTGATATTGCCAGAGAAAAAGCTATGCAGGATTAGGTTAACAACTCTTAATGCCTTTTTGGCTATGTAGTTACAGTGAGCTCTAGCACTTAAATCATTTGAGATGAGTACTCCAAGGTCCTTGACAGAGTTTGGATCATCAACAAGGTCTTGATTATTCAGCTTGTATTTTATATTCTGATTTTTTTTGCCAATATGTAAGACAGAGCATTTATTTGTTGAGATTTGAAGTTGCCATTTGTTTGACCATTCTGATCCATAGTCGGGGTCTTTTTGAAAGGTAGCAGTATTGTTGGTGATGTTGAATAGCTTTACATCATCGGCGAAGAGAATGAAGTTGCTCTTAATATGATCACAGAGGTCATTTATGTAGAGTATGAAGAGAGTGGGTTCTAGAACACTGCCTTGGGGAACACCAATGTTGACAGGTACAGAATTTGATAGGACACTCCCAATTTTGACCATTTGTTGTCTGTTTGAAAGGAATACTTCTATTCAGTTATGCAGGTGTCCAGAGATACCATAAGATTTTAATCTTAGTAGTAGTTTGTCATGTACCACTGAATCAAAGGCTTTACAGAAGTCTATGTAGATTGCATCTATTGCTTTGCCCTAATCGAGTTGTGCAGTCCATATGTTTTTGCAGTGTAAGAGTTGCAGATTACAGCAGGGGTCGCCAACCTTTTGGACCTCAGGGACCACCAAACTCATAATTTTAGATCCCAGGGACCACCAACTGGTTCTGTGAGTGTGGCCTAATTTGTGGGTGTAGCTTGGTGGTCATGTGACTGGATGGGCATGGCTTATATGTAAATATTATAAATATTTATATCAATATTGAATTTTTTTATTAAAAAAGAGCAATTTTTGCCCAAAATCAGGCAAAGCAGGCAGATTGAGTTGCTCACAGAATCATTCAGTGATCTATCTATGTGCCATCAGGTAGCTCAGTCTCTCAAATTTGCTTGCCGTGAGTCTGCACTGAATTTACTTACAAGCAGACCTTCAGCCCTAAGGGAGGTTCGGCTGTGTTGAGCCAAAGATCTAAAGACTAGCTAGAAAGCAAGAAATCCAACCATTTCCTGCTTCCTAGCTAATCTAAATTTCCTGACAGAGCAGAACAGATGATGGTCGGAAAAAGGAAAAATAGAAATTTAGCAGGCAAGTTTACCGGATAAGGAGTGAGTGGGCAGGGAGGGTTCCTGCAAGCCATGTGGGCGGGGCAGCCTTGTGTTTCTGCGCAGCCTGGATTAATTACTTTGGGGGGTGCTCTGGAGGTGACATTTCTCTGCGGCTCATCAAAATTTTCTCACGGCCCACCAGTGGGCTGTGGCCCACTGGTTGGTGATCGCTGGATTACAGGATAGTTTTTTTCTGAAACCAAACTGTTTGTTAGAGAGTAGGTTGTTTGTTTCTAAGTGGAGGATAATGGATTGGTTAATAGTTGATTCCATGACTTTACAGGTGATGCAGCATAAAGAGATTGGTCTGTAATTTTCTACTAGGCTGGGGCCTCCTTTTTTGAAGATGGGGATGACCGTGGCCAGTGACCATAGGTTTGGCAAGGAGCTGGTCCTGAAGGATTTTTCAAAGATTATGCTTAGAGGTTCAGCTATGGCAGTGGATAGCTTTTTTAAGAAGTAGGCACATATTCCGTCCGGTCCAATAGATGGAGATGGTTTTAGATTGCATAGTGCTTTTTCAACATTGCCTTCTGTAAAATCGATATGTATTAGATCATTGTAGTTGTCAGTGGTTCGACTAGGAAATACTGGGCATGATCCATTGCTGTTTACAAATACTGAGCCAAAGAATGTGTTAAAGAGGTTGGCTTTAATGGTGTCGTCTTTGCAGTCTTTACCATTAGGTCCTTTCAGGGGTGGGATGGACCTTGAGTCTTTTAGTTTGTTGTTTACAAAATTGTAGAAAGCGCGGGTGGAATTGGTGCATAGAAGGTTTTCCTCTTGTTTAATGTGATAATTGGTGCATTCAGTCTTTATCTGGTGGCATAAATTTTTGTATTTGCTTTTGAAGTTGGCAATGTAACAGTATTCCAATATTTGAGGGACTGCCATAAAGAAGGAGGCATGTTTCAACATATTCTCCAAAGCACCTGAAGGCAGGACAAGAAGCAATGGAAAGAAACAAATCAAGGAGAGAACCAATTTAGAACTAAGGAGAAATTTCCCGACAACAATTAATCTGTGGAATGACTTAACTTCAGAAATTTTGGGTGCTCCATCACTGGAGGTTTTCAAGAATACATTGGACTTTTACTTGTCTGAAATGGTATAGGATCTCCTGCTTGAACATTGGGTTGGGCTAGAAAACCTCCAAATGTCACTTTCAACTCAATTATTCTAATTTATTTATTAATTTATTTATTTGATTTGTCAATCGCTTACAAGATAATAAGGATAAGGATAAACATAGTTATGAATACATGAAGTGAATACATATAAGAACAATAAAAAAGAAACAATAGGACAGGGATGGTAGGCACGATTGGTGTGCTTATGCATGCCCCCTACAGACCTCTTAGGAAAGGGGTGAGGTCAATAGTACACAGTTTAAGGTTAAAGTTTTTGGGATTTGGGGAAGAAACCACAGAGTTAGGTAGAGTATTCCAGACATTGATCACTCTGTTGCTGAAGTCGTATGTCCTGCAATCAAGTTTGGTGTGGTTTACCTTGAGTTTGTATCTATTGTGTGCTCTTGTATTGTTATTGTTGAAACTGAAGTATTCATTGACCCGAAGGACAATGAATATTCTGATACTCTGAAATGTTAGACAGCCTCCCTTCCCAAAATAACCCATCGCAAAACAGACCATAGGATTTATAAAGATAGTGTTTGCTTCCATCTATCTTCTAGAGTCTAAGGGCTTTTCCCATCACTGTGTTATAGTGCTCTCTGCGCATCCTCAGATGAAGCAGAAAATCATAATGGTATGAAATTAGCTATGTTGGTGGCCTTGGTTCCTAAGAAATGTGTGACAAAACCAGCAGACCTTATACAACTTGTGGCTGACACTGATTACATTACTTTTTAAGTGGGGAAGATAGTAGTAGATCTAAGGATGACTTACAGCTGTCTCACTCACTGGGAACAAGATGAAGATAATATTATGGGGAGCTGGCATACATGCCAATGGAATATTAGGATGATATGACCAGAAGCAACACTGAAGGGTCTATCAATCTACTGGATAAACAGATGCTCAAATGCCAAAGTATAACTCCTTTGGGCTTTTATGTGTGTGTGTGTGTGTGTGTGTGTGTGTGTGTGTGTGTGTGTGTGTGTGTGTGTGTGTCTGTCTGTCTGTCTGTCTGTCTGTCTGTCTGTGTGTATGTGTGTATATCCAACCAAGATAGTTATTTTTGTAACAATGCAGGTGTTCTTGGCAGCTCTTTTATGAGAGAACCCACAATATGCTATCCAAACTTCCTGAAATTACTTTGAAGTTAATATGCAAAGTATATCATCCACACCAATTTTCATCCAGTAGTAATGTACTCCATTTCTTAAAATTTCCTTTTTTCTACAGAAAGTACAGTGTGTTAAGAGAGATCGGGAATGAGATACGTGTAGCTCAAAACATAAACAAAAAAAACAATCCGGAGGCTTTGAAATGTGAAATTCTGAAGGCTTTGAAATGTGAGCATGATCCTTTCGTGGACTGGCAAAAAAAGGTAATCTATTGAACAACAACAACAAAAGTTAGGAACCCTTTTGCATCTTCCACTTTAATGCTGCTGTTATATTGATTTCTAAATCCAGTTTTTGCCTTTTTTTTGGAGCTGGCTGTGCTAGCTAACAGGTTTCATGTCGGTTTCTGCTACAGACAAACAGCTAAAGTCTCACATGAGCAGTTTATCATAGGCATGTTTAGCCAACATCCATTATTGAGAGACAACGTATGTGGTAGTTAAAAGCTGGATGAAGATCAGGAAGACCTGGATTGAACTCCACTTATATAGTAATCTTTAAAATCCTCTGAATCGGGGTGTTAATTTGAATCCAAAGTTTTCTAGCTTTTTTATGTATCCACCAAGCATGATAACATAACCCTTCTTGTTATTCACATTTCCAACATAAACTTGAAGTGCCTTTTTACATTCTAGATCAATTTCTCTGTTGGTATAACACAGCATAAATTTTAATCTTTTCAACCACATATTTCCCTGTGTTCCATCTATATATTATAACCAAAATTTTACCCCATTATCATATATTCTTTTACTTGTTCTTCTGTTTCAAATTTCAGTAAAAGTATATACAGTTTAGCAATTTTTTTTGTTAGTTGTGAAGTCATGTCTGACCCATTGTGACCCCATGGACAACGTTCCTCCGGGCCTTCCTGTCCTCTACCATCTTCTGGAGTCCATTTAAGCTCACACCCACTGTTTCAGTGACTCTATCCAGCCACCTCGTTCAGTGTCATCTCCTTCTTCTATTGCCCTCAGTCTTTCCCAGCATTAGGCTCTTCTGCAGTGAGTCCTGTTTTCTCATTAGGTGGCCAAAGTATTTGAGTTTCATCTTCAGGATCTGGCCTTCTAAAGGGCAGTCAGGGTTGATCTTCCCCTAGGACTGACTGATTTGATTGCCTTGCAGTCCAAAGGACTCGCAGGAGCCTTCTCCAGCACCATAGTTCAAGGGCCTCTATTCTTTGGCGCTCAGCCTTTCTTGAGGTCCAACTTTCACAGCCATAAATTGCAACTGGGAAAACCATAGCCTTGACTATATACACTTTTGTTGACAGGGTGATGTCTCTGCTTTTTAGTATGCTGTCTAGATTTGCCATAGCTTTCCTCCCCAGAAGCAAGCGTCTTTTAATTTCTTGGCTGTAGTCCCCATCTGCAGTGATCTTGGACCAGGAAAATAAAACCTGTCACTACCTACGTTTCTTCCCCATCTATTTGCCAGGAATTGAGGAGGCCGGATGCCATGATCTTAGTTTTCTTAATGTTGAGTTTCAAGCCAACTTTTGCACTCTCCTTCTTCACCCTCATCAAGAGGCTCTTTAGTTCCTCTTCATTTTCTGCCATTAGTATCATCTGCATATCTGAGGTTGTTCTTAATTCCAACTATTGATTCATCTAGTCCTGCCTTTCTCATGATGTGCTCAGGGCAACAGTATACAGCCTTGCCGGACTCCTTTCCCAATTTTGAACAAATCAGTGGTTCCATGTCCAGTTGTCACTGTTGCTTCTTGACCCCATATAGCTTTCTCAAGAGACAAATAAGATGGTCTGGTACTCCCATCTCTTTAAGAACTTGCTACAATTGGTTGTGATCCACACAATCAAAGGCTTTAGCATAGTTGATGAAGCAGAAGTAGATGTTTTTCTGGAACTCCCTAGCTTTCTCCATGATCCAGCATATGTTGGCAATTTGATGTCTAGATCCTCTACCTCTTCAAAATCCTGCCTGTACTTCTGGTAGTTCTTGATCCACATAGTGCTGGAAACTAGCTTGTAGGATTTTAAACATAACTTTACTAGCATGTCAAATGAGTGCAATGGTGTGATAGTTTGAACATTCTTTGGCATTGCCTTTCTTTGGAATTGGAATATAAACTGACCTTTTCCAATCCTGTGGCCTCTGTTGAATCAAATTTGCTGGCAAATTGAGTGTAGCACTTTTACTGCATCATCTTTTAGTATTTTGAATAGTTCAGTTGGAATACTGTCACCTCCACTAGCTTTGTTGTTGCTCAGATTCCCTAAGACCCATTTCACTTCATATTCTAGGATGTCTGGCTTGAGGTCAGTGATGCCCCATCGTGGTTATCAGGGACGTTAAGCTCGTTCTTGTGTAGTTCTTCTTTGTAATTTTGCCACCTCTTCTTAATCTCTTCTGCCTTTGTAAGGTCCCTGCCATTTTGGTCCTTTATCATGCCCATTTTTGCATGAAGCGTTCCCTTCATATCTCCAATTTTCTTGAAGAGATCTCTGGTTCTCCCTATTCTATTGTTTTCTTCTATTTCTTTGCACTGTTCATTTAAGAATCTATTCTAGATATTCTCTGGAATTCTGCATTCAATTGGGTGTATCTTTCTCTTTCTCTCTTGCCTTTCGCTTCCCTTCTTTCCTCAGCTATTTGCAAAGCTTCCTCAGACAGCCATTTTGCTTTCTTGCATTTCTTTTTCTTTGGGATGG
Source organism: Bungarus multicinctus (assembly GCA_023653725.1). Lineage (NCBI taxonomy): Eukaryota > Metazoa > Chordata > Lepidosauria > Squamata > Elapidae > Bungarus > Bungarus multicinctus. The sequence goes on along the minus strand of CM042842.1, from coordinate 31,201,825 downwards.
TTTTAGTTGCTACCTCCTGTGCGATGTTTAGCAATTACATGTTCTGTATTTATACACAATTCTATTTCAGGTGCAGCTCTTTTGTATACTTTAAATTTTCCTAATAACTGTAGATAAGAAAATCATTGGCAAATATATCTCTCTGCAAAACGTTACACTCCCCTTGAAAAAAATTCTAGTATCTCACAATATATTAGCCATTTTGTTTGTCTATTATTTTTCACCTATAAAATGCTTCTTGTGCTGAGACTCACAAAGGGTTTCTTGGAGGGCACAAACTGGGTTTTATCTATTTCATATGCTTAATATGGGGCAGTCTAACAAAACAATTTTTAAAATCCACTTTAATCTTGACTTTGTCATTCCACAAATGTTCATTCCACCTACATCTGTGGCATGTCAAGTACTTTAGACACCAAGAGCCTTTTATTTCTTAGCAGCACTGACTCTTTCATCCACACTAAATAGCATGCTGCAAAATTTTGAATCAAGTAGACCCATTCCTCCTCTTTCTTTTGCATCTTACAGTATCTTATATTTCTCAAGAAGAGATTGGACTGCCATTTGTCAGAAATGGTGTAGGGTCTCCCGCTTGAGTGGGGGGTTGGATTAGATGATCTACAAAGTCCCTTCCAACTCTGATTATCTGTTATCTGTTATCTTTAATTCAGTTTTCCCCTGCCACACAAATTTAAATATATTTTGCCACTGTTTAAATTGTGCATCGGTCATTAAAACAGATACTGTATAAGGAAAAAAAAACATAATTCTAGACAAAACATTCATTTTTATCATAGAAATTCTCCCCAGCAATACAAATGACAGTTTCTCCCATCTTAACATATCTTTTTAACTTCATTCCATGTCTTAACATGGTTATTTTGAAATAACATATAATTTGTATTTGTCATAGTGATACCCAAATATTTCACTTTCTTCTCAATCTTAAAGCCCATTTTGTTCATCAGTTTTACTTGATCTTTTATTTTCATGTTAATTGTTAAACCTTTGTATTTTGTTTATTGAACTCAAAACCTGCTAGTGCATTAAATATACAGCCCCCAGTCTTTGTGGTTTGACAGCCTGGCTGCAGGACAGGGGAACTGGGTCACCTGAGTGGCGGGCCAGTGTGCATGCATGTGTGCACCAGCTCACTGCTCGCATGAGTGGAGTTGTGCGCATACATGCCAGCCAACCTATGCAGGCATGCCAGCCCACTGCTCGTGTGGCCCAGTTCTGAATAGGCCACAACCTGGTAGGGGCCTACTGCTTGAGAGTGGGGGACCCCTACACTAAATCTTTTAATTTTCTCATTAGTTTCTCAAAGATCTTCTAAAAGCAACAGCAAATCATCTGCAAAAGCCCTACATTTATGAACTTCTTTTTAAATCTTTACAGTATTTCAAGAACCAAAATAAACAAGAAAGGAGACAGTGGACAGTCTTGTTCTTTTTTGTAGAACTTCCTTTTGCTAGAACTTCGTTAACTATTATTTGTGGTTTCTATGAAGTATAAATCAATCTCATCTATTTCATAGTCTCCCCAAAGTTCATATCTTCCAAAACTTTGAACAAAGAAGCCCTGTTCAAATTGTCAAAAGCTTTCTCTGCTTTAAAGAAAATCAATACAGCTTGTTTTTCATTATGTTGCTCCAAATATTTCAGAATATTCAACATATTTCTAATATTATCCTTTAACTGTCTTTTAGGCTTAAAATTCTTATTGATCCTCATGAATAAATTCTTGCAGAATTATTTTTGGTCTATCAACTAGAATTGTAAACAACTTGCAATCATTATTCAATAAAGATATTGGGCTATAACTTCTTGTTAAAGTCAAACAAAATTCCTTCTCTCCCAGTTGCAGTAGTGCCACTGGGTTATCTTTTCAGCTTTCTTCCTATAATTTCTGTTTTACTATCCAGAATTTCTACTTTGTCATTAATTTGTTTTACATCACTTGTGTTACACAGATTTCCATCTTCTAAACTTCTTTCTCCTTTTCATCTTTACAACTCTTTGATCCATTATTCTTTCAAAAGCTGTCAATTTAGTATCAAATGATTCCACTAACTTTTTGTTCAATTTCTCAGAGATTTTCTGAAGTAAATCTGATATAATTCCTCTCACTGAAGTGATCTCCCACCCACCCCCGCCACCAGCTGTTCTTTTTTACTACTTTCTAATGGATGCCACTGTAATACTGTAATCCAAATATGAAAGTATCTCAATTGCAAGGAAAAGAGTGACTGACCTTTTTTCCCTAATTGTGCCGTTAAAATTTTCATCTCAAATAACACTTTATAGTTACAATCAGCTTCACAGTCAGTCTCATATTATTTTATTTATTTTTTGCTTTGTAAAATTCATGATTTGTCTGTACTCTTTAATAGTAAAAAAAAACATATTCCCATCTAGTTCATTTGTCTATTTTAATTCCAAGTTTTTGAAAAACACTGTCTCTCTCTCTCTCTTTCTCACACACACACACACACACACACACACACACCCTTCTACACAACCATCCCCTTTACATGTTTTAAACTTTTGTATATTCCCTCCTTGTTAAATGTTTTGTCAAACAGTTTTAAATCTTTAAACCCCACTTTTTTTCTTTTTTAATCCATAAAAATATTGACTCATCAAGTGGAATTATTTTATCACGCTGCTGAGGAAATCTTTCTTTAGCTGTAAATTAATTTTACCAGAAACTGTTTATGAAAATGAGGCTTGTGCAAAGTTTGTGTGCATATAGGATTCATTATGTGATATGTGAACTGGATTAAAATCCCTCGAGTTCCAGCTTCATAACTCATGAGTCAACTGCAAAAAAACCCCTATGTTTCTGCAGCCACCTCACAAGTTCTCACAATCTCTCCTTTATCCTGAAAGACTGTGCCTGCTATGATTCCCTCTCTGGCTTTCAATCTCTGATGCAGTGTCCTTCAGGGATGTCTAGTCTGCCATAAATCCTCACCCAGAAACCAACAGTTGTTATATCCACTGAGTTTCAAAGAGTGAGTTTTATGGACCAATAACTGACCAGAATCTTGCCCTCTTTTGCAGATTGGTGAAAAAGTATTGGACTCTATGTTTTATCTGGGCAAAGAGAAAGGCAACAAGAAGGACAAAAGAAACTATGGCCAGGGTATGATAGATTTGTTAAAGTTTATTAGGAATATGGCCGAGCACTACAATGAAAAGGACAAAGAGTAAGTAAATATTGCTCCAAATTATGTATCTCTGAAGCGATCTACTGTACATTGGATTTGTTGGCTGGCAACCTTTGCTTCTCCCTTTTCTATTGTAATAACCAGAATACAAACCTAGAAGAAAGATAAGTCACAAACATATCTTCATTGATCATGTCCAACTGCAGAGAAATCTGTCACTTTGCATGCAAAAGAGGGGGGGGGGAATTCAGAAGAATGACCATTCTTCCTCTATCCTGGACTCAGAATTGCTCTTGGAGCCAACAGCAGCTATTACTAAGATCAGAGAGGAGATAGTAGTGACAGATTTCAGAGAGCTATTAGAAGCTGTTTCCCCGAAGGTTTTAGATTCCAATCCTGCCTATGCTGTTCATGTCTCTCCTGATACTAACAAATATTCATAATGTAAACTCTAATGTAATTTAGAAAAGACAGGAAATTAAGCCTAAGATAAAATCTGAAGTGGCACATTTATTAATTGGTTTGGAATAGAAAGGGGTCTTTTTAGAGGGGAAGGGAGGAGAGAAAGGAAAGGAAAAATTCTAATTATTGACATTGCATCTCCTGTAACCTCTTTCACCTCTTAATGAAATGACAGATTTATGGAGGCAACTCCAAAGAAATATCTTATGCTAAATATATAACTGGCATAATATAATAGACTGTTCTAAAATATGGTACAGGTAATTCTTGATTTACAACCATAATTGAGCCCAAAATTTCTATTGCTAAGTGAGATAGTTGTTAAATGAGTTTTGCCCCATTTTATGGCCTTTTCTTACTACAGTTGTTAAATGAATCACTGCAGTTGTTATATTAGGAACATGGCTGTTAAGCGAATCTGGCTTCCTCATTATCTTTGCTTGTCAGAAGATTACAAAAGGTGATCACATGATCTGAGGACACTGCAAACGTCATACATATGAAACAGTTGCCTAGTATCTGAATTCTGATCACATGATCATGGGAATGCTGCAATGGTTATAATTGTGAGAAACATCATAAGTCAGTTTTTTTCAATGCCATTGTAACTTTGAACTAAACCAGTGGTCGCCAACCAGTGGGCCAGGAACTGCTGGTGGTCTGTGAGAAAATTTTGGTAGTCCGCAGAGAAATGTAGCCCCCAAAAGCACCCCCAAAACAATCCAGGCTGCATGGGAACCCAAGGCTGTGCCATTCATATGGCCCGCGGGAACACAAGGCTTGCATCACTTGCATTGCAAATAACATGAGGTAATGAGGAGAGGGGGGAAAGGGTGGAGGGGGGAACTTGTCCCATGTGCCTTGCCTGGCCACCGGGCTGCTTCTTTCTGCTTCTTTTTTCTTCTGCTTTTGGCTGCATGCAAGGAAAGCAGCAAAAGTCTTTCTTTCTCTCCTCCAAACTCTGCCAGAAATGAGTCTTTGGGACTCTGCAAGGCATCCTGCTCCAAGAGGCTGTGCCGGTGCTGCAAGTTTCACAAAGACTCATTTCTAGTGGAGTTTGGGGGAAAGACTTCTGCTGCTTCTGCTGCTTTCCTTGCATGAAGCCAAAAGTCTCTCTCTCTCTCCCCCTCCCCCACTGAGAACGGAGCTGGAGACGGTATCCTGTGATCCCAAATAAAGAATGAACAATCGGTAGGAAAACGAGGTGGGGAATTTTCCTGCAGACTTTTTTGGAGATTTTCCCAGGGTCACTGGTCCACAGGATTTAAAATTATGAGTTTGGTGGTCCCTGAGGTCCAAAAGGTTGGCAACCCCTGAATTAAATGAATGTAAGTCTAGAACTACCTCTATTTCTAAAAAAACAAGGTTGCTCATTATGTGCAGAACAATTAAATGTGCTGTGGGAACAAAAGACAATTTTGATTTTGAAAATTCCATGTGTTTGTACATATGTTTGTACAAGCTGAAGAACTACTCTGACTTGGGTCAAAGAAAATAGAGACTTTAAGGCTTTATCCTCCTTGGCCTGTTGCCTTCTTACCCTTTTGGTGCCATCAATCTGTGTCTGTCGAGGCTTAATTTAGAGTTTGCAAGACAGATGTCAAAGAACAAGAAAGTAAGGGTGAGGCCAAAGTACCAATAGATCTTGAAAAGCTTGATTAAGAAATTGTTCCTTTGCATACAGCATCAGGAGAGTTTGACCCCAAACAGCTGGATGAGCTCAAATGACGGGGAAGGTTTTCAGAACTCAATTTACAAGGAAACTGGGGGAAAGGGGTAATTCTTAGAAGCCCCTTTTTCCAGTTCCCAACACCTTGGAATCATGATATGTGTTCTGAGTTGATCATCATGGGAAAATTCATATTTGTGTTTACACCCAACCAAGAGGAAGAGATTACAAATGAATAAGAAAGCACACAATAGGGAATAGACATTGAAAAGAATGGGTGTGGGTTGTTTGCTTAGGGTTGTTTGCTTAGGGTGTTCCCTGCGCCTAGGAAGCAAAAGAAAGCCTTTGGGATGAACCTGGTCAAAGTCTTGCCAATTTGAAAATAGGAAGACTGCAGAGGATGCTAATTAACTAATCAAGGTCACAGAGCTGAAATGGATTTCTGCCAAAGAGACAAATTAGAGATAATATGAGAATAATTTTGGACACTTTGGAATATTATGAGGCACCTCCTGAAAAACAAATGGCTTTGATATTTTTAGATGCACAGAAAGCCTTTGACAATGTGAATTGGCGATTTATGTTTTTACAGTTGGAGCAGATGGGCTTTGGTAAGAAATTTATTCATGCCATAGAAGCTATATATCATAAATGAACAACAAAGGTAATGATAGAGGGAGAATTGATGGACTCTATTGATATAAGAAAAGGAACAAGACAAGGCTGCCCACTGTCACCTCTGTTGTTTGTGTTAACTTTGAAAGTGCTAAATAAGGTCACAGAGCTGAGCTTATTAATCGGTAAGGTTGGCACCTTTTAAGAAAGTGCTGAGGTGGGAAGAAAAGAGTTTGGGAAGAGATAGTTAGTTTAAGCAATCTCTGCAAGAGGGGGAAATGCTAAACGTTGGAAAGAAAATAAATACAAAAATAGGGTCAAGTGGCCAGGCACAGGACAGTTTTGTGTGGGATATGCCTTCCTGGCAGAGATTCCATCTTTTGGCCAGCACTCTGCAGGGACAGGCTGAAGTTTGAAACTACTCCAGCAAGAAGGTCCTTTTCTATTAGAAAATTCAGTGCAACCTGCTAGAATTCAGGGATGTCAAACTCATGGTGTCACATTGTCATCATGTGACATATCATGACTTTTTCCCCCTTCGCTAAACGGGTGGGCGTGGCCAGCATCTGGCTCGCGGGCCACGAGTTTGACACCCCTGAATTCTAGCAGCTAGATGGACCTTCTGATTTATGAGGGTGGGAAGCATGAGAGAGACCAGTGATTTTCCAGGCTCCACTTGGATCATTCAATGGCTGCCCCTCCTATCCATCCTCAAAAGTTCCTGTTCCTATTGGTAACCATTGCTGCCTGTACCTACCGAGCGATGTCTGCATGACTAAGTTTTTCTCCTCTCCAACAGCCATGGATTTTTGCTGTAGAGAAGAACCTGTAAATTATATAAGAGAAAAGAATTTTTTTTTTCACTCTATAGGAAATCTCCATGCATGCTGGAGAGGAGAAAAAGGCAAAGCAGATGGGATCTTTTCCCTTTCCTGCACCTGATCCTATGTCCAGTTTTCCCCCATAGCAACACAGCAAAGTTTTCTGGGCTATTTGGCAGGCTGGGAAGAACAATAGTGGGGAGGGGGCTGTAGTTTTTGAAACAGTATGTAATGTAGATTGAAGACTGGAAGACAAACAGATCGGAAAAGCAGAAACTTGAGAAAAAGTTGCATGTTAGAAGAACATATCTAAGAAAAAATGTCCCAGTATTGAAGGATCAAAGGAGTTGTATGCTATTGGCTACAGTAAACTTGAGAGCAGCGTATTTAAAGCAAATTAGACTAGCAAATTAGTGGTTTGAGTTTATTGCTGGGTGAATTGTCAGTGGGGCCTCTTATGATCAAAAAGAAATTTATCAAGCCAACTCCTAGGAAATGCTTGGATTTTAATAACTATGCAGTCTTTCACAGCATGCATAATTCACATAGTTCACAGATGCAAAAACACATGTTTTCCTGGCTGACAATTGCATTGCAACTTAACAAGTTGACATTCATGTTTTAGCTATGCTTCACCATCTTTAACCCAGGACAAACTACTGCTTGCATATTGTTTATATTAAAAACTGTATTTTCCTTCATTTCAGGGTGAAAGAAATAATTAAGGATCCTGCAGACTATTTTCTGGACCTCTTTCCAGATTTAACCCTTCATATCTATCAGCTTTTGAATGACTCGAAGTACAACAAATGTTTTCCAAATGCAAAGAATTCTTCACACCCGTAACGTGGGTCAACAGGCATTGGTTGTTTTATGACATAACTGATTGTGACTTACATATAGAGAATAGAATTCTTTATTGGCTAAGTGTGATTGGACACACAAGGAATTTGTCTTGGTGCAAATACTCTCAGTATACATAAAAGAAAAGATATATTCGTCAAGAGTCAAGAATCATAAGATACAATACTAATCATAGGGTACAATAAGCAATCAAATCATACTTAGGAAACAGTCAATATAACAGTCAATATATTTTCTAACTAAAACCAATCAATAGTTTTATCAGCAGTTAATACTATATGTCATCCTGGAAAATCTTCTTTAGACCTTCTCTTGCTCATTGACAATCTAGTCTAGTCAAACTACAACTGTTAATTAAGGTACCCCCCCAGAGAAATCAAATAATGCAGAATGCACAGTTGTCAAATTTGCAATCATGTCTCGTCCAGTTCCCACAGCATTGGACAAAGTATGGTGGAGCTGCATATCTGCTTCCTTTCCAACCTAATATGTTGTATTTGTTAATGGAACTGCAGATATAAGAGTTTATATCTCAAAGTGAGTTTCTGTCCAAAAGAAGCCCCTTACCCTTTTTAGTGAGTGGAGAATCTCTGCTTTCAAGCACATTTATTGTAACCCCACAGGGGCAGAATACAAGGTTCTGCCCACTTGGGAAGGTTGAAGAAGCAACTTAGATAGTTAGGCAACATATTTGATCAGTTAATGATGTCCTATAGCCATAGCTCCCTTTCCTTAAAACCCAGAATCCCCTTTGTCTTATCCAATAGCAGCAAATGAAGCCACAGTAGCCAGAATTCTCACAACTACTCCTTGAGGTTTCACTTCTTCCTTTATTGAGCTGCTTGAGCTATTCCTATCGCTCTGCTTCTTTGCAAGCAGAGGTCAGTGCTTTTTAGCAAGATGAGATCATTTTTTACTAAGCTAAGCTATTTCTTTGGTCAGGTTTTAAGTGTACGCGGGCTTAAAGATGATAAAGGGGCACTTAAAAATTATTATTTTTGCCACCAAAGTTCTGAGTGTGCTCTGCAGGCTGCAAAATAAATGAACGGGAGGCCAGTGACCGTGCATTGCCTACCTAAGAGCTATATGATGAGTGAATCCAGTCACTCACTATAATTTTATGTGGAAATGGTCTTAGGAGTCAGGAAGAAAAGCCATAGAGTGGACAACTGGCTTGTAAAAGAGATCTCAGCCCACAGAAGGATGGAGGGCACGGGAAACATTTCAGAAGGAACCTTCCCTAGTATTCTGGTGTGTAAAAGGAAAGGAGGGGAGAAATTGCAAGATAACTTTGCAATAAAGATAGAGCTACTACTCTTAGTTGTGGTCCTTGGCTGGATTACCATGAACAACCAACACTGTCCGTGCAAAAAGCTCCATTTTGGTATATTCAGCAGAGATTTCCAAATGTTCCCCAGTGCCTTCATCCCAATATTTTTTTACACTGATCCTAGACTTGTAGTTTGTCTGGTCTCTGACAGTTGTCAAGTATCACTGGAGTATCGTGTGATGTTCCTTTGAGTTCATTGCAGCACCCTGCATTGGTGCTGCAACTGCTGAGTTTGGGAACTGTGAAACTATATTATAAATGATCACGTGGATAATTATTACTCTCTGCACCTAATGCATTCAATTTCACTTTGATTGCCTACATCTCTATAGGTATGCATTTATGCCTAATTGGTGATGTCACACCATATAAGTGATATGATAAACTGAAAACCTATGCTGCAATAAAATTGTTGGTATGTAAAATGTCTCAAAACTGTATTTTTGTTTCATCGCTTACTTGAACGGATGAAAACACACCCATCCAATGTTTATCAAGAGAAATGATAGCATGTTGAAAAGAAGAAAATTCCTTTTAATTTAGTTCTGCAACTTATCCAAAATTGCCGTAAATATCATCTGCAGGAAGCACTGCACTACAGAAAGTCAACAGTCTCTAGGAGGATTCTTTAAAGTTTCCTAATACAGCCTAAAAACACAACAAAATCAAAATAGGGCAGCTTAAAACCTTGACTTTTTTTTTACACAAATTGAAAGATTTACACCTCAATAATGTATAAGCTCTCATTTTAAAAACTGAAATATGTGTGCGTGTCTGAATTTTCTCCTTATAATCTTATTGTTTTCTTGAAAATTGAATTTCTCTTACGAATCTGTTTTAAGTTACAAATCTCTCCACTGTATAATGTGAATTAATGACTTCGAATATTTTCATCCCAGCTGGGACAGGATGAGGCAAAACCCAGAGAGCATTTGACCACTTTTGAGTCCTGGCAATGACATCCCCTTGCTGTTGACTGTTGCTGAAGTCAGGATAGACCTGCATATTTTAAAAATATTTTATATTCTAAAATCTTAATTTGATCAATGCCATTAATTTTTCAAGAGTGGCAATAGAAGGTTAGAAGGACTACCACATAAATAGTTTGCATGTAGCATTTCGGCTAGGATCAAACCACCTCTGGCTCCTTTGCCATTTTTGAGCTATAAATACATTCAGCAGCCCCAAAAAGAGACAGTTTACTGTGCCATTGAGGCAGTGATTCAATGGAATCAGGGTCTCACTATGGCACAAAAGTATTTGGCCAACCCCTCAAGAGAAATGAAGCAAGGAGAGTTAACAGACCTTTGTAAAGAAAGAGAAAACATCAACCCAAAACTGGAACTAGTTCCCTTTGTTTATGAGCTTTTGCGATGTGTCCAGCTTTTATTTTTTTCAGTCTTGAAGACTGTACTTTTTAAAATCTTTAGCTCACTAGACCCTAGCTGCATCGTATTCATAACCAAGCCATGGCATTTGGTTCCCTGAATCTTAAGTGAGATCTGAACCCAAACGATTTCTTGGATGTTATTAATTAACTTTGGAAAGTTATTGAACATTCGACGCACAGAGAGCTGGAAATGATGGCCGAAGTGGCCCATTCCATCTACTTCATAGCATGCCAGACTCTCAAGACTTTTCTCTAGACTTTCAGCTGATTTGTATCTTGCTAATAAACTTGAAAGGGACGCAGTGGCTAAGACACTTGAGTTTTCGATCAAAAAAGGTGGTAGTTCAACAGTTCGAATCCCTAGCACTGCGTAATGGAATGAGCTCCCTTTACTTGTCCCAGCTTTTATCAACCTAGCAGTTCGAAAGCATGTAAAAATGCAAGTAGAAAAATAGGGACTACTTTGGTGGGAAGGTAACAGAGTTTCATGCACCTTTGGTGTTTAGTCATGCCGGACACATGACCATGGAGACATCTTTGGACAGTGCTGGCTCTTCAGCTTTGTAACGGAGATGAGCACCGCCCCCTAGAGCCGGAAACAACTAGCACATATGTGTGAGGGGAACTTTTCCCTTTCCCTAATAAACTCAGATCAATCTACCAAACTAATCTGATAGAGCAAAGTGATCTTTATTGGTGTGGTAGCAATGAAAAAGTATTGTGCCCCATACATTTCTGTACAAGTTCTTCTTTGTGATGCCCATTGATGGATCTGTTTAGAATACATAGTTTAAATTTATACATCATTTGACAGATATAAAGAGAAAATATAAAGAACGGGGGTCTTGTGCACAATTTATCCACTATTATACACTTCCCTCTGGCATTGTCTCTTAAAGCTTGGGGTTACTGTCATTTCATAGGAATCAATCAAAACTATCAAAACGCTTTTGGAAGATGTCAGACTGCCAATTGGGCAGGAGAGACCTTTCCTTTTTCTAGATATATTCCATCTAGATATATTCCAGGAACTCAATGAAATCTGCTAATCTCACAGTACTCTGCATGTCACTAATGAAGTGGGCTGGTGCAGAATTAGTAGACTCTGCTGTACCAATGGTGGCTTGGCCGGTTGAACCACATTGTGGAGAGATCTTTTCAGGACTAGACTGAAATATCAGAGAAGCCATCAGTAAAAACACAGAGACTTCAACACCATTTCAGATGTAGCCACAGTGTGATGACCCAGGGTGGGATACAAAAACAATAAAGTCAGAAAAACAGGCGAAGTCCCTTTAATTCCTTCAACTTGGCTTCAAAGGTCCCATTATCATTGACTGGAGAAAAAACTCCCTCGCAAACAGCTGCGAAAAGGAAGAAATTCCATTCAAACTCAAAATACATATAAATTATAAATAGAAAAAACAACAACACAAACTACACTGAAGCAATTAAGGAGTCAAGGCAGGATAAGGACTTGAAGACATCCACAGATATTGAAATACACACAGTGGGAAGGATGCCAGAACTCAGATAAGAACTGAACGACAAGAATTATTTCATGCTTTGTTTCCGGCACTGGGCCATGCGCAGTTTGTTCTTTTAAACAGCGGGAACCCATGAAGGGGATCAGGACCTTTTCCTCCCCCGTAATCTCTCCCTTATCCGCTCCTCCCTGCGTGCCCTAGGATGAAGACGGAATGGGCCTGGGTCTTCCTCTGAATGCCCAGGCGGCCTGTGCCCTTCCCCACTTTCCTCCACAACCTCTGGAGCCACACTCCTATCGGCTGTTCCTCCTCTCCCTTGGAGTCTAACAGGGGGCATGACACACAGCTTAAGAGCTGGAATGAACCTAGTTTTTTTTTTCTTTTCTTTTTACAAGGCCAGGACTGAATGAACAGATAATACATAATGTTTTAAACTTCCAATCTTCTGTAAATTTCAATTTGCTCTTCCTGTGGAAACAAATCAAATGAGCAGAAAGAACCTTTGCTTCTGATAGCTGTGGTTTCTGATTAAGAAAAATGAGCAAAAGCATTAAGAGAGCAACTTCAGTGATTCGATATTCATATTGTAGACATGAAGTTTGTAGAGTTATATATGTCATGTGCAACTTTAATCATATCAGTGCTGAATAATGTTCACATGTGACTTAACAATGAAAAGATTTTTTTTCTTCGTTGTAAAACATGGTAAAGGACATGATATGACAGCTTTCTGTCATGAAAGCTGTCCAACCCACCTCACAGGGTTGTGGTTGTTCTTGTGGGGAAAGTAGGAGAAGGAAGGAATATTATGTACATTTGCTTATAAAGTTACTTATAAAGTAAGAAAGGTGAGATAAAGATACAATAAATAAATCTCATTCTATTTCCAAATTTAACAATTTATTGAAGTTTATATATCAAAATGATAAATGTTTTCATGTTCAGAACCCATTTTATTCAATTCAGTGAATATAAGTGACAATCAATTCCTGCAGATAAAACTACTTTTTATTCATTGTAGCAATGTGTTAAAATGCTATTCAATTTTATTTAAAACACACCAGATAAAATAAATAAAATGCACCAGATGGAAAGAAATACAAAAAGAGAATTATTTAATATCTATGTTAAAAGAGTGGCTTGAAAGCCTTCCTTGTTTGATTTGAAGCTCTTTGACCTACGAATGGACGCCAAGCAATGTTTTGTAGATGCAGCTGCAGAAAAAGAAAACACATTTCATTATGCTCTGTAGCTGCTTCACATAAAATCTCTTTACAAATGAAAAAGAAACTTGCAGGAAAACTATCCCTTGCTTTTATCAAATTTCTTGATATATAAATATCTATATTTATCTATCTATCTATCTGTCTATCTATCTATCTATCTATCTATCTATCTATCTATCTATCTATCTATCTATCTATCTATCTATCTATCTATCTGGGGTGTGCATAAGTGTACCAATGTGCCTACCATCTCTGTTCTATTGTTTCTTTTTATTCATATCCATTTCATGTATTCATAACCATGCTCATACTTATACCTGTTATCTAATACTTGCTTGACAAATAAATAAAAATAAATAAATACATCCATACCCATACCCATATCCATCTATCTATCCATCCATCCATTCATCCATCTACCCTTCCATCCATCTATTTATCTATCCAGCCATCTAGCCATCTATCTATCTATCTATCTATCTATCTATCTATCTATCTATCTATCTATCTATCTATCTATCTATCTATCTATCTATCTATCTATCTATCTATCTATCTATCTATCGTATCTATTTATCCATCCATCCATCCATCCATCCATCCATCCATCCATCCATCCATCCATCCATCCATCCATCCATCCATCCATCCATCCATCCATCCATCTATCTATCTATCTATCTATCTATCTATCTATCTATCTAAATCTGGGTTTGTTTATAAATGTGTAACAATGCAATACATACCTCCAGGACATATATCCATGATATCAAAAGAAACACACAGTAGCTTCTTTCTAATATAGCTGAGTTCACTTTCCTTCTAGAATACAGAAAATACAGCCAGGTGGGGTTCCAGGGTTTGGGCTCAGGAAACATGGAGAGAGAGTGTTTTCCCACTTAGGTAACAGTGTTTTTCCACTTAAATAACCTGAAAATGTGCAGATGCTGGCTGGGGAATTCTAGGAGTTGAAGTCCACATATTTTCAAGATACCAATGTCGAAAAATAGTGGATTAGCAGCTACTGGAAATAGTCTCAGATTTTTAAGTAACCGTAAAAGCTCTTAAGAGTGAAACTCTACATTTTTGTGGGTACTTGGGTGGTACTTGGGAGTAATTATTGCAAAAGAGAGTACCAATGACTTTGGTGGATTCTGTGATCCTGTGTTGTAATTCTGATTTTTAATGGGTAGCAGTCATATCATGAATGTATACAGGCCCTCCTTTGGTATGCAAGTGCAATGTATGTATCTGTGGCTTCTCAAAGTGATTCAGTGGATTAATTCATCCAGAAATAGTTATGCATCCAATTGTAGAAAATGTATGTTACTCAGGATTGAATAGTTGGGTTCTTAGTGTTCTCTGTGCTTGGCTGATTTCCTGCAGAGATTTCTTTACTAGGCTAACAAACATCATTGATGCATGGAAGAGTCTGCAGAGAAACACCAAGCTCAGATAGCACTAAGAACCCAACATTTATGCATATATTATTGTGTGAAGGAGATGCTCCATGGCAGGAAATCACTGAGTCCCATAATTCTGGGACAGAGGTAAAAGTGAGATTTCTAAGTCTCTTATGCTGAAGGATTTTTTTAAAATAAGACCAGAACATTATTTCTGTCCCCTTTCCTTTTCCTGGAGTTATGGGTTAAGAAATCGCCATCAACAAAACAAATGTCAAAATGTGCATGATTCCATCATCCTTGTGTGGGACTTGTGTGATTGAGACAGACAACAGGATGCAAACAGATAAGGACAGCTGGTATAAGATAGCATCAATACATGCATGCCATTATTTTGGTGTGACAGTAGTTTGCTGTGAATGCTGTTCCCTAATGTTGACAGATGGACATTTAGATTCTTTAAGGGAGTATTGTCCCGCTGCTGAAGATGCTGCCAAATCTTTAGATTCGGAGTAGATTTTTTTAACCTGGAAAAAACAGAGTGATACAGTAGCTGCTGATTGTGTGACATCTGCTGGGATGATTGAAGAAAGAAAGATCTTTGCATTAAGCTTGCTGATACACAAAGATCTGACAGGGAAGGTTTAATAAGAGACCAGTATTTCATGATTAAGATAACTGCTTATTCCAGAAATGCTATTATCCCTTACAAGTCCTTGTTTCATCTTCTGAACTGAAACAATCATTTTTTTCAAATAAAACCTGAAATGATAACTTGTCATTACAATAAAATAGAAATCTGCCCACTCAATCTTAAAATATACCAAGGGGGTGGATAAACCTATTTTAATTATACTGCAGTGGCTCTCTAAATTTTGCAGTGATTCTTATCCCTGTATGCACACATATCCTCAATTCTTTCTTTTCCATTTATCCTTTTTTTTTCTTGGTTGCTTCTGCTTTCTGAGAATTAAAAGAAAGGAATAGAAAAATATATCCCCAGGGGGGAAAATATACTTTTATCACTTAGCTCCCAAAGATCTTTTCAGGCTTGTCAAAGCCCTGTTACTTGCTGTGGTGATAGACAAGGACCTCAGTTTCCACATGTGGCAGCAGAAATGCATCACCCATTGAGAAAATGGTGACATCATGCCTCCAGAAGGGAAGACATTAAGCTGTTAAAACACTTTTTTTCCATCTTCAAAAATTGATGTCCTGTGTCAGAATGCAAGCAAAAACAAATTTAACGATTTAAAGCTGAGGTACATAATACTATAAGAATTCACGACTGAATTAGGAATTAGTTGATCTTTTGGTATTATTAGGATGTGGCTTCTGTGCGACAAGCATGCCCAACCATTCAGGTAGTCCTTTTGACCATGTTTGGGACCAGAATTTCTGTTGCTAAGAAAGGCAGTTGTTAAGTGGGTTGTGACCAATTTTATGATTTATTTTTTTTTCCAAAGTTGTTACATGAATCACTGCAGTAGCAATAATGCAGTTGTTAAGAGAATCTGGCTTTCTCTATTGATTCTGTTTGGCAAATATTGGCTGAGATGGTTGCAAATGGTGATCACACATGCCAAGCTGTTTCCTTGACCTTCCATTGGCCACTCTGTTCCAGCTCTTTAGGAAGAGAATAATTGCATATGGAATGATGGCTGAGAAGACTGATCTTAAATCAGCTGTCTTAAACACCTAGAGCTTCTTTCTGATCAGAATCAATACTTGTCACTTAACTCTACCACTATCATTGGATCACATTGGAATATGGAGGAGATGGCTACTGAAATACAGTATTGGATCACCCCTCTTATACTTAGGATAAGAGCAATTCAGGGCAGGACAAAGTGCAGGGGAAGTAGCTGACAACCACGATTATGCCTTTGGTATGGCAAAATCTCACAGAATTCAGAATTTTTCCCCCTGTGAAATATCTGAGAATGTGTGATGACCTAGGGTGGGAAACAAAATAAACACAGTGACAAAAACAGCTGAAGCCCCTTTTATTCTTTCACTTTGCTTCAAAGCTCCAAATATCCTTGACTGGAGACAAAAAAAACTCCCCCGCAAGCAGTTACAAAAGGAGGAAATGCCATTTAAACTAAAAATGCCTATAAATTATAAAGAGTGAAAACAACACAAACCACACTGAAGCAATTAAGGGAACCAGGCAAGATAAGGGCTTGAAGACATCCACAGATATCGGAACACACACTGGGAAGGACGCCAAACTCAGAGAGGAACGACAGACTAGAGATATTTCCACGCTTTGTTTCCAGCGCTGGCCCATACGCATGTCCGTCCTTTAAACCAGTTCTCACAGCTGCAGCCCATGAAGAGGATCAAGGCCCTTTCCTCCCCTGTAGACCACGCCATACATGTCTCTCCCTTATCCCCTCCTCCCTGTGTGCCCTAGGATGGAGAGGGGATGGGCCTGGATCTTCCTCTGACTGCCCAGCTGGCCTCTGCCTTTCCCCAGCCTCCTCCACAACCTCTGGAGCCACACTTCCACTCCCTGTTGGCTGTTCCTCCTCTCCCTCGGAGTCAGTCTCCAACAGGGGCATGACAGAGTGTCTCATGCTTTCTCCTCAGCCCTGGCTGCTTTGTAGAGCTTCCTCTGAATAGTCTCCACCACTTGTGTGTGTGTCTACAACAGCACCAGAGGTGGGTATTCAGCAGGTTTTGACCAGCTCTGGAGAACCGGTAGCGGAAATTTTGAGTAGTTCGGAGAACCGGCAAATACCACTGGAGATTTTGCAGCTCTTTCCTCTGCCATGCCCACCAAGCCATGCCCACAGAACTGGTAGTAAAAAAATTTGAATCCCACCACTGAACAGCACCCCCTCTACATGGAGGCAGGATGCAAAAGGCTGGCCAAATTGTAAGCCTGGCTGCTTCTACCACTGGTTGCAGAAGTGAAACACATGCACATACACATCCCATAAGAAACTCATGTAATATCTTACCTGATGGAGAATTTTCACTGAAAAAATCAGTAACTTGTCTTTCTCTAATTTATCGGCGTATAAATTTTGGTAGAGAATTTTAAGTCTCAAGTAGAGGCAACATATTTCAAAGGCATTTTACCTTTTTTGCACAGAGGCACCAGATGACGATTTCCTATGAGTTGCACTTTCTATTGATGCTGCCAAGGAAAAAGAGTTAAGTTAGATTTGAAGCCTCAACCTAACGGGGGGGGGGGGGGGGGGGGGGGGGGGGGGGGAGAAAGCCATTTTGTTTTTTTCCCCTCATCCACAACTAAGTTGGACAATTGCCAATTTCTTTATCTGACTGATAATAAGGAGAGGATCAGGATGCAGGAAATGCAAAACAAACAAAACAAAAATTCTGATCACCTAGGTTGGATTTTCCTGGCTTTCTTTGCTTGTTACCAGTTTATGACCAGCTGGCGTTTGATCAGCAGCTGAGAGTTTAGCAAATTGATCACCATCCAGAGAAGTTGGACTTTCCACTAGCAAGTGTAAAATCACTATGTTTGTTTATACTTGTAGTAGAATATAGAATAACAGAGTTGGAAGGGACCTTGGAGGTTTTCTATTCCAACCAGAGGTGGTACTCAGCAGGTTCTGACCAGTTCTGGAGAAGCGGTAGTGTAAATTTTGAGCTGTTTGGAGAACCGGCAAATCCCACCTCTGACTGGCCCTGCCCCCATCTATTCTCTGCCTCCCGAGTCCCAGCTGATTGGCTGAGTCTTTTTTTGTTGCACTGCACAGGAGATCGGAGGTGGAAAGCAGGTTAGTGGGGTGGGAGGGAATGGGATTTTGCAGTATCCTTCCGCTGGAGTGGGGAGGGAATGGAGATTTTTCAGGATCCTTCCCCTGCCACACCCACCAAGCCACCAAGCCACGCCATGCCCACTAAGCCATGGCCACAAAACCGGTAGTAAAATTTTTTTGAATCCCACCACTGATTCCAACCCCTTGCTCAGGCAGGCAAACCTCTACTATTTGTCCAATCTCTTCTTTAAAACCTCCAGTGTTAGAGCATTCACAACTTTTGGAGGCAAGTTGTTCCACTGATTAATTGTTCTAATTGTCAGGAAGTTTCTTTTTAGTTCTAGGTTGGCTTCTCTCCTTGATTAGTTTCCACCCATTTCATCTTGTCCTGCCCTTAGGTGCTTTGGAGCAGGAGTCTCCAAACCTTGGCAACTTTAAGACTTGTGGACTTCAACTCTCAGAATTCCTCAGCCAGTTGAAGTCCACAAGTCTTAAAGTTGCCAAGGTTGGAGACCCCTGCTTTGGATTGGAGAATAGCTTGACTCCTTCTAGTAACAAAAACTGGAAGTCACTTCTTTATATAGGTAATCCTCAATTTACAACAGTTCATTTAGCAACTGTTCAAAGTTACAGCAGCATTGAAAAATGTGACTTATGACCACTTTTCACAGTTATGGCCTTTGCGTCATCTTCATGGTCATGTGATCAAAATTTAGATTGCTTGGTAACTGGTTCATATTTATGACCATTGCTGTGTCCCAGGGTCATGTGATTACCTTTTGCAGCCTTTTGACAAGCAATATCAACTTAACAAACCATGTCACTAACTTATCACCTGCAGTGATTCACTTAAGGTATATATATAAAATGGGGCAAAATTCACTTAACAAAAGTGTCACTTAACAACAGAAATTTTGGGCTCAGTTGTGATCATAAATTGAAGACTACCTGTATATTTCTATTCTTTCTTTATATTCCTACTTCTTCTTTTTTCCTATTTCCTTGCACTTCTTAATCTTTCTTTCTCTTTCCATTTCTTTCAGTTTAGTTTGTATTACATTTTTCTACTATAATTAAAATTCTTAATAAAATTATATTTAAAAAAAGACTTACATTTTTCTCCAGGTGATTCATCTGTTGCCTCCCTTGGTTGAGGCAGCAGTAGCTCTATTCCCCTGAGCAAAGTAAACCTGATGATTGGATGATCTTCTGTACAAATTTATTAAAAGTGAAGGCAAATTATAACACAGGCATAAGCACCTAATAACACCCCCCCCAAATAAAACATCACTGATAAAAAATTGTTTTAATATGCGCACTGTAACAATGGTGTAATTAAAGTTACTGAAGTTGAAGGTTTAGCACCCTATAAAAGGTCAGGAGTTGCTTTTTGGTACTGTGATTAGTTCAAACGTGCTAATCCAGTGCGTATTTTGTAACATACAGCATATACAAAATAAACCATGTAAGCTGCATATTCTGCTTACCTCCACTGAAACCACTGGACTTCCTAGCTGCCTTTGTAGGTAACAGTGGTAGTATAGGAAGATTCTCATCTGTTTTTTCTCCTTTGCGTTTTCTGAAATATTTCATCACTTTCCAACAACAGTATCTGTCAGGAAAAATGTTGATACTCCTGGCAGCTTTTATTGACATAATGCACATTTGGCAAAGCAAGGAGTTGTTTGCTAAGAAAGGTCCAAAGAAACAAAGCAGACCAACAAACTGAGAGCCTTCCTGAGCCTTCTGATGGCCTGTCATACACCTGTTTGGCTGGGTGGGCTATAATTTGTGTAGAATGAAAGAATCCAAAAAGAACAGCAGACAAGGAGACAGAGTGACAATTTAGGGGCATGCAATTCTTCTTTGAGTTTTTTCTTTTTGTACTACTTAAACCATCCAAAATCAAATTATCATACAAAAGCTGCACAAGCAGTAAGATCGTGCAATTGATTTTGATATATGGATTGCTTAAATTGCAAAATCAACTTTGGGACCAGCTTAATAATCCTGTTGTTGTTATTTATTCTCTGATTTTGTCCATGATAATAGGGATTTCCCAGATCAAAAACATGCCCAGTGACTTTTTTTTTATTCTGTCATGTCATTGTTATATTATCTTTCTCTCATCCTCAGTCTATATGTGAGGTAGCTTAAAAGTATCCTTGGCTGTTCTGGACCGAAGAGAGCATTTTTCTCCTTAATCATTCAATGAGCCCAGGTATTTTTGTTGTGAGGGCAAACATACTGTATGTTCAACCCATCAATGTTGCAATCAAATGATCCAGTGTTGCAATCAAATGACTAGCGAAATATGAGCCAGCAGTGTGCAGCAGCAGCCAAAAAATCTTATGCAATCCTAAGTTGCATTAACATAGGGATACAATCAAGATCAAGTGAAGTATTAATACCACTCTATAAAGCCTTAGTAAGACCACACCTAGAGTACTGCATCCAGCTTTGGTCATCACACTATAAAAAGATGTTGAGGCTCTAGAAAAATTACAGAGAAGAGCAACCAGGATGATTAGGGGACTGGAGACTAAAACATATGAAGAACGGTTACAGGAACTGGGCTTGGCTAGTCTAGTGAAGAAAAGGACCAGGGGAGACATGATAGCAGGGGCTGTCACAGGGAGGAGGGGGTCAAGCTATTTTCTAAAGCTTGCATCACTTGCATTGCAAACGACACGAGATAGTGAGAGGAGGGAGAAAGGGCGGAGGGGAGAACTTGCCCCATGCGCCTGGCCTGGCCACCGGGCTGCTTCTTTTTTCTTCTGCTTTTGGCTGCACACAAGGAAAGCAGCAAAAGTCTTACTTTCTCTCCCCCAAACTCTGGCAGAAATAAGTCTTTGGGATCCTGCAAGCATCCTGTTCCAAGAGGCTGTGCCAGCGTGACAAGTCTCACAGAGTTATTTTTGATGCTTCTGCTGCTTTCCTTGCATGAAGCCAAAAGTCTCTCTATCTCTCCCCATGAGAATGGAGCTGGAGACGGGATCCTGCAATCCCAAATAAAGAATGTTCAGTTGGTAGGAAAACGGGTTGGAGAATTTTCCTGCAGACTTTTTTGGAGATTTTCCCAGGGTCTCTGGTCCGTGGGATTTAAAATTATAAGTGTGGTGGTCCTTGAAGTTCACCACACTTATAAAAAAGGTTGGTGACCCCTGTTTTAGGGAATTGATTTTTTTTAGTCTGCTCTACCTGGCTGGGCTGACACTTGATAGCAGATCTTGACAGATGATGGGGTCTACACTGTACAGCTGTACAATGATTAGTGGAAAGTTTCTACTTATTAGTGAGACTAGAAAAGAGAGGACAATGACACCAGGGAGTTTAACCTTACTTACTAACGTTTTAATAACATGCCCTGAATACTTTAAATCAGGATATTGTTATATGGTGGCAAACCAGAACATAGGTTTTAGATGCAGGATAGGGATTGATAGTTTAGTTTAGTTGATTGATTAGTCAAACAGTTACATCAAATCATAAGGGCAACAGGCCTGAAAGCGGGAGATGGTAAGCTCAAGTCCCCCCTTAGCCCTGAAAGCCAGCTGGATGACTTTGGGTTAGTCACTCTTTCTCAGGCCAATTCACCTCATAGGATTGTTGACGTGGGAGAAACAGGAAAAGGAAGGTGTGTTCAATATGTTTGCTGCTTTGAATTATTGTAAAAACAATACAGGCAGAATGCAAATCAATAAATAACATTGCCAACATGAATTGCTGGTAAGTGCAGCAAATGCTAATCCTGTATAGATATCTGACGAGTGGAGAACACTTCAATTTCTGCAATTGGGAAAGGTCCTATAGGAGTGGTCTCAACACACACCTGAAATATACATACACAGCAAATCTATTCCAAGTGATACAAATACTTACTTCTTCCAGAAGTATAATAAATGTGGGAAGATGGAAATGATAGCACCATGATAAAGAGTCCTGTTCACCACACCTTCAGAAATTAAAGTCCGAATTTGAATACACTGTGCATCTGTGAGATTGACCTGATCATGGAAGATATCATAAATAAATAAGTAAAGTCCAACCTTGGCAATTTTAAGACTTGTGGACTTCAACTCCCAGGATTCCCTAGCCAGCCATACATTAAAGTCCTAGTGGAAAAAACAAAGGGAAGGAACAGCTCAGGTTGGCCACTACTTTGGCTTTCCCTCCTCTCTGTGAAATCACATCCCTAAAATTGTTTAGGGACAGGAACATACAGACCAATCAAGAGAGCTGTGTCAGATTTTTAGGGGAGAAGGGGCAGCACAAAGAATGAAAGAATTGGCAAAGTTTGCAATATTCAAAAATGAATAGCAAAAAAGAATTAATTTACTGATTCTTTTTTCAAAAAAAGGCTTATTTTGTTGATTTATTTATTAAATTTATATGTCATCAGTCTCAGTACCCAAAAGAGCTCTCTCTATGTGTGTAGGACAATTATTACCACAGACCAAAGTAGAAACTTCCTTTCTGAGCAAAGAGAGTTGAATGGTTCCTTTTTAAACATAGGCCCTTAAAGATACAAATTTTGTGCTAGTGTGGGATGCAACACAATTGCTTTTTGGCTTTTACAAAACGTGCCACCATTAGTAAAGTTGAGCTTTACTAATAATCTCTAAATCTTACCTACCTGTCTGTCCACTTCAGTGCCTATTCTCTGCCATTAAGTTGAAAACACAGCATCTTTTTATTCATGTTCCTGCAAGCACAACTAATCCCATTATGTTGGGAAAGTTCTTTTCAGATCTCTTACCCTAAGTTTAGGTGGGATGTCTGAATTCAGAAATAGTTTGGAGATGGTGGTCACTTTGTTCTTCAAGAAGGCAATATCCCTCTCTGTATAGAACCCAAGAGAAGCCAGCATGACCACAGTGTCAGACAGATGAAGAAACCTGTGGTAGTAATACATAGAAAAAAAAAAGGACAGACAGGTGACATGGGAAATACAAAAGCCGTCCCTTGATGTAACAGAAACTGGAGTCAAGACTATATCGCAGTGGATATCATTTGTACCTGGACTGGCAATGCAGCAAATAACAGGCCATATTTGGGGTCAAGGGAACATTTCTTCCTGTGGCCCATTCCCATGCTAAAAGCTGTCATGTTAATTCAGCACCAGCATGATAAAAGGTCTCAGATTGACTGTCACAGATTGCTATTGTGAACTAAGAGGAGGATGCCTCCCAGGCTGGAGAACTTATTGGCCAATTATTCAACAAGATAGATCAGATATATCATATACGGCCTAACAACATGATGGTCGATAGTATGGCTGAAGAATTGCATCAGACACAATGAATGGGGACAAATATTATAGATCTCAGAATATAAGAAGCATGAATGATATGGCAAGCGATATAGCAGGAGGTGACTTACCTCTCCATTTCTAGATAAAAATAGAGATCATTCACCAAGAAGTTGACTGAGATGATGCGGCCACCAGGTAGCTTGCGCTTCACCTGTGGCAATTCAGGTTCTTCTGGTGGTGCAGAACTTGGGCCATAACGCCCACTAACTCCGCTCTGACTTGGGGGCTTTGTTTGAGTTGGACTCTGTATATCTGGAGAGAAAGAGAGGAAGCATCTTCCACAAAAATCCATACCAGATGAGAGGTATGGAAATAATTCAGTTCAATAATCTTTAACATTGGCTTCACCATTGGTCTTACTATTAGAATGTTTTTCTCAGCTTCCAGTTGCAATCCGTCTCCCTGTAAGGGGCAGACTCAACCAAAGTGCCACTTGAGTAGAACCATTCCACACTATGTGGAGGGCTGGTTGCTGAAGATGCTGAAGATGATGGTTGCTGGATGCATCATGCACTGGCCACGCCCACGCCTGGTTTAGCAAAGGGGAAGAAAGTCCCGATACTTCACATGATGCTGCCATGATGCTGAGAATTTGACACCCGTGGATTAGAGTAATGAACAAGCAAGGACATAAGTGTGTGTGTGTGTGTGTGTGTGTGTGTGTTAAAAAACCTTCAAAACTCTCAAACTTCATTTCATTCCCGGTAACCAAGTTAGTTTTGGATGCTTGAATTCCTTGCAATCAGAACCAGCTGATGCCTTTTCTCAATTTCCTGGTTTTAAAATAAACCATAGCACAAAAGACTTCTTCTCCTGAAAAAAAAACCAGCAATGTGTGGACACTGAGAGATTTAAGACTCACTTTCCTTGTCGTTCTTCACTTCCTTGAGGAGAAAGTTCTCAAAGCGTTTGCGCTGCGCCACATAACTCATCGCCTTTCTAAACTTGCAGACCCTCCTGATGAAGGAGGTAAGCATATTCCAGCATCTTTTCTACAAAAGAAACCATTGTTTGCAATGTTTAGCAAAAGGCAGCCTGATCACTGACCTTGTTAATTCTCACAGGTGACATGTGAAAAACTAGAATAGAAGACAAAGAACTGGAGAACATCACAAAGCATCAAGATCTGAAAATCGAAATTGAAAGATTATGGAATAAACTGGCCATGGTGATCCCTGTGGCTATCAGCACACAGGCTCCCATACCAAAACATCTTGGACAGCTTTTAGAAAATCTGCCCATTGACAACATTTCCATCTGTCAATTGCAAAGGACCCACTGTTTGGATCTATATCTAGACCTAGACCTAGACCTAGACCTAGACCTAGACCTAGACCTAGACCTAGACCTAGACCTATCTATCTATCTATCTATCTATCTATCTATCTATCTATCTATCTATCTATCTATCTATCTACTATACATATTAATTACAACTTCCTAGGTTCTTGGGAAGAACTCGATATATATGAGGACCAACATCTGTTAAAGAACTAGCAATTGTGTTGGCTAAATAATAATAATAACAATAATAACAACAACAATAATGATGATGATAACAACAACAAATAAAAAGAAATAAAACAGGGGGCTCCGCAGTCACTATGACCTTAGGAACCGGAAAACCACCTGATCCCCAGTAAATTTTTGAATGACCTAAAGATGGGAGCCACACAAATTTCTGGAGGAAGATTATTTCAGAGGGTTTTTTTTCTCTTACTGTTAACTTTCTGGTTCTTGGAGTGCAAGATTTGAGGATTGACACTTCCAGCAGATAAAGACTGAGGAAAAAAACCCTAGTTATTTAAAGCCCCCATATTGTTTCAGACTCTGGACCCAGCATCTCAATTGATTAGGAGAATGTCAGGTCAGAATAAGGTCATCTCTTTTATTCAACCAATTCTCCAAGACAAGCCAGTAGTTCATTACTGCAGACAAGCTTTGTTTACTGAATGCAATGCCCTGCATCCTGGCTTCCTCTGAACTTTCAAAGCTTAGAATAGCTTTTAAAATCAGAATCAAGGCAATGGGGTCAGCTGTTTATGAGTTTGTAATTTCAGATTGGGTCTGAATATAGGACAGAAGGATGTAAACACAAATCCCTCCTCTGCAACCATCAATCCCTATGGAAGATATGAATCCAATCCCTTCCCACCCAACTCCTTCAACCATCAGTCACCTGCTTGCTTGTCAATTGAGAATCCTTCTTCTTCCAACCAGTTGGAACAACGGCAATATCACTATCAGGATATAGGCCTTGGTACATATTAAACCTACCAGTAAAAAAAGGAAACTCATTTTGGTAAATTATTACTCCTTGTTATCTACTGCAATTCATTTCACTTGAAGATGTTTATAGGAAAAACTTGAGTGTAACAGGCAAAGGACTCCTAGATTGTCCTACGTTCTCCCCCCATTTTTGGGCCTGAGAAATAATTTATATTCCAGATATAAATTGGCCATATGGTAATTCACATATGGGGAGTGTATAGACACAAGGCAGATCCCACACAAAGGAGACTAAACTCCAACTTTACTCCACCCCAGAACTAAAATACAATAGGTTCCCTTTGAGGAGTACCATCTCATTGTCATCTGCATTATTATGTTAATGCCTCGGTGGCTTTCCATATCACCACATACAGTCTTCTGACTATGGAATGGCCAAAATGAATTATCCCCATGGCACTGTTTGGTCATTGCTCGTTACTCACCACTTCTCTTCCAAGTTCCTCATGACTAATATTTGAGCAGTGACCAATATGGGAACAGGTACTCCTGATTGTAACTTTGGAATCTCATGGATGACATATTCATCACAATGCAGCAGTTTTTCTGGATAAGACAAAGTACATACCAGACATCTGGGTGATTGTTTTGTCCCTGAGTGACTCTGGGCTACACTTAATGGTCATATCATTATAGCTTTATAGATACATGAAATTGTGTCTTTCATGCAAATCTGAAAGAGTCACACTATTTTTTTTTAAGTCTTGTAAAGAAGCCTAAAGAAAAATTTGAAAGAACAAAGAGGCGCTCTTGTGTAAGATCCAAAGCACTTCTTCCCAATCTTTTTTTGAAGATTAAAAGCTCTCAGGTTGAGTTCTTCTCAAATTGGCTTGAGCAAACCAGACCTGGAAGCATTTACAAGTAGCCAAGATCAGAAGGAGACCAGGAGCTTTCTGCAGAGACCTTTAAAGGCAATACTGCCCTTTCTCTCTTTTGTCTCACAGGGCACCAAACAGAAGGCCTACCCAAGATTAATAAGGCAGGAGCACAAGACGGTCAGAAGGTCTTGTGGCTGGCAGCAAGGAAGTAAACTTCAATAGCAAATCATCCCTGGATCTATCTCTGGCCTTGTGAGACTTGCTTGCCGCATACCAGGTGGAATAGAGTTGAAGAAGTAAGTTCGGACACACTCGTTGATCTGCATATGCTGAATCCTGGGATCTGCCTCGTTTTTTATATCTTCTACAGCCAGGCAAAAAAGGAGTGGGGCTTCTGCATTGTGCAGCCTAAGGAAGTTCCTGAAATACTCAAAATGGAGTGAGTTCTGCATCACTTCAGAGAGAGTTCTAGGAAGGAAAGAGAGATGAGGAATCTCAAGAGGCTACTTTTCCACAAAGCTACACAGATGCTCGATCTCAGATATAGTGATGGAGTCCATTTAAAAACTATATAAAAGCACATAACAGTAATATCAATAAAAGATCCATGGTGCAGAAACATTACACGAGGCCTAGAAATTTGATTTTAAACAAAAGAGCATGTTTTTAAGCCAAAGAGGATGTACTGTTCTACAAGGGGAAGAAAATAAATACTTTTCTGTGTATTATAATAAATACTTATCTATGTATTATTACCAGTAATTAAGTAGTAATTTTTGTTACAATATGATTTGTCAATTATACAATTATTGACAAATCATATCGTAACAAACATTACTACTTTATTAATACTTAATACACAAAAAATTATTTATTTTCTTTCCCGTATAGAACAGCACATGTTCTTTTGTTTAAAAATCAAATTTCTAAGTCTCATGAGAAGAGTGTGGGGATTAAGACATTACAGACATGTACCTCCCTTTGGGTAGAGGGTAGAGACATGTGGTTTAACACACACACCCTTTTGAGGGCTATTTTGAGTTAGTGTTGACTTCCTGCAACTACCTGGACATGTCCCTGCAGGGTTCTACCCACCCCCCAAAATTTCAGATGTAGTGTGCTGTTGCCTCTTTTCTAGAGCTGAGAGAGAGTGACCAGCCCAAGGTAACCCAGCTGGGTCTCTATTCAGTTATAAAACTTATTATAGAAACTGGAGTTTCTTTGTGCCTGGCTAAATTCTCAGTGCACAGGGAGAAAATTGCCATGAGATCTCTGGAAGGAAGGAAAGAAAGAAATGTGGCAAATTAAACCATGCTTCGGAATATCCAGATAATGCTTAAAGAAAAACAAAGCAAAGCAAAAAAATGTTTTACGATTAAAGAAAACTGGAAGGAAGATCTGGTAGATATATAGATCCCTGAAGCTCTGCTCTCTAGAAGCAAAGCTTCAGGGATCTATATACCCATCAGATCTTCCTTCCAGTTTTTTTTTTTTTCCTAAAGCTGTTTCTGATATCTCTTATTCACAAACTTACTTCTTCATATATTCTATGTTTTACATTGCTTATCAGCTCCAATACTGCTCCTTCCTCTGGGCCATGGAAACAATGAAAGTTTGCATATTTAGCAATTTAGAAAAATGATATTTGCCTGCCTTAAACAGGGCCCTGAACTCTGCTTTGCTGCCTTTAATTGTCTTTAATGGTAAAATATACAATTTCACATAAGCCGAACTGTTATGCCTGGTTATTTCTTGCATGTCTGACTTCAAATGGGATCCTTGCAGATTTTCAAAGCAATACCAGCCTTACAATGCAATCTTAAATTTGTGCACCTGATTCAATTCAACAGGCCTTAGTCCTGGAAAAGTCCTCCCTGAAAATGGGAGTATAGCAATACATGCTTAAAAAACAAAAGATGACAAGAAGTGGTGGCCTAATCATTATACAGGCCCCTGGCACTGGTACCCTGCAGTGGTGGGATTCGAATAATTTAACAACTGGTCCGCCCAGGGTCAGGTTGGCTGTCGTGGAAGGCGTGGCCCATCCCCGTCCACCAATTCTGCCACACATGCAAGACAATCCTCCCATGATGGCCAATCCTGGGCGAAACGGGTTGTTAAATGTCCACCCTTTGCCAAAAAGGCTGTGCTTGTCTGCATGTTGGTCTCGCAACTTTTTCAGCCTTCTGGACGGCTCTTTTAAGAAGCGAGGTTTCTGAGGAACGAGGAGGGGGGGATACCATAAAGACAAAGAGTTGATGCTCCTGAGAGATCATGTGGGAAAGTGAAGAACTGAGGGGAAATGGAAGGATTTCCACCTTCCCGTAGAGCTGTGCGCAAGCGGTGCTGGTCAGTCTGTGGGCAAAAGTGAGAGGGGAAAGAAATTAAATTGGCAGCACAATCGAAGCTGGGCCCAATGTAGGGGAGACTGTGGGGAGGCAAATTATTACTCCTTCGCTATCAAAGTGGATCCTGGGCGCTGTGTTGCAATGGAGAAATGGACAATGAAGCAGCCGGCATGAGGGAAGAAGAAGGAGCAGGGAGAAGAAAGAGGGAAAGCAGCCTTCTCCTTCCTTCACACCAGCCGCTCCATTGCCCATTTCTCCATTGCAGTACAGCGCAGCGCCCAGGATCCACTTTGATAGCATGGGGGGGGGGGGAGGGTGAGTGGATAATTTAACAACCACTTCACCCAAATCGGTGAGAACTGACTGAATCCCACCACTGCCTCCCTGCCTCTTTGAAAAATTAGATGAGCCCACCAAAACATGGTGTTGATAGTGTAGCATGAGCAACCAGAAAGGGCTAGATTAGACCTGATAATTCAATGAATTACATGAAGCTCCCATTGGTAGCAATGGAGGCTTCTGTTTAAATGAAAACAACAGCTTTAGAGAAAATATCTTAACCTGGAGTTTGTGAAAGAAAGGAGGAAGAAATTTACTCCCTTCCTCCAATCCCTAATTTCCTGATCTACATTTCTTCCTTTGGTTGGTTGTTTACAGCTGCTACTAATTGAGCAAGACCTGTTTGGCTAAGAATTGGAATGAAAGAGCACCATGAATCCTTCTGGGTGTATGAGATAAATACCTGGGCTTTGAAATGGGTTTCCTAACCACAGCCTTCCTCAGGAAGGAGAAACTTGATCTGGCCCATTGGAGACTCCTTTTAGGAACCACTGGGCGGACAAACACTTCTGTAAAGAAATAACAGAACATTTCCAAGTAAGTAATCTTCTCTGATTTGGGGATGGGCAAGAGGCATCTTCTGAAGATGAGTATAGAAGACTTGAAACTCATGTTAAATCCTCAATTCACCTGGGCATTAGGAAATATAGATTAGGACCTGCTCACACAACAAAGTAAACTCCACACTGATTGATTGATTAATTGACATCATTATTGACCATTTTACATGCTTCCAGCTCTCTCCTACTGCAATCGCAGTATCAGGAGCCCTGGTGGCGCAGTGATTAGAATGCAGGATTGCGGGCAAACTCTACCCATAGCCTGGAGTTCAATCCTGCCAGACTCAAAATTGACTCAGCCTTCCATCCTTCAGAGATCAGTAAAATGAGGATCTAAATTGTTAGGGGCAATATCCAAATAATGTTGACATTGTAAACCACCCAGAGAGTGTGGTAAAGCAGAGTTCCCCAATCTTTCTGCCTTTGCAGTCTGATGATGGTAGGGAGAGGGGATGGATCCACCTGAGTGGTGGCCACGTATGCCTGCCACACACACAAATGCACACGCTCACGAAGAGGGAATATGTGTGCACAAACGCTTGCCTGCTACTTCTGCGGCCCAGTTCTGATCTGCTCAAGGCCCGGTAGTGGGTGGCGGCTAGGGGTTGCGGATCCCTGCTGTAAAGCACTAAAGTCTAAGTGCTATTACTATTGCTCTTTTATACTAACTGGGCATTGCCACTTTCCAGCATCAAGTGCCCTGCAAAAGAGGCTGCATTTCCCTTTGCTGTGTGGTCAGCAAACTATGGTGGCTCTTGAAGGGAACGCGTCCCATCTCCTGCTAGATATACCAGCAAGGCAGGAGGATAAGTAGAGGGCACAAAATATGGGGCTGTGATTCCAAGAGACAAGCTGCCATGGTGGACAGACTGAATACCTGCATATTATTTTGATTATTTTATTTGAGAGAGAAAAGGTATATTTTTAAATGGGAAGTGAAGATAGCTAAAAGCAATTGGTTCTGTTGTGGTTTTCCAGCAGCCTGTGCAGACGGCAGCGGAATCGGACAGTGGGGAAGAAAGGGGATCAGTCTGGGAGTCTGGAGAGGACTCGGATGAGAGTCCTGCATCCAATGCAGAGATGGAGCCAGGACCATCTGGAAGTGGGGTGATGCCTCCGGAGCCTTCAGACTCTGGCAGGAGCAAGGCAGAGAACCCAGGGAGCCTGTTCCCAGTGCACGTGTGCGCAGAGCTGCTAGAAGGCAAGAGCAGCTGACATAAAAGGGGCAACTTGGGAGTAAGGCTGGGAGATGATTGCCCCTCCCATAAGGTATAAAGGACAGGCAAAGATGATGAAACTTTTGCAGGAAGCAAAGTTGTTCGTTCGGTTCAGACTCATTCTTGAAGCCCTTTGTACTTTGGTTGGTTTTTTTTTCTAGTTCATTTGATACTTCTGTTATTGGCAGCACTTCACAGAAAAGAAAGGTGGGTGCTTATCTCGAGGGACTGTTTGAGATTCATTACTGGCTGGAAATGAAAACAATTTCCAGATTGCAATAAAATAAGATTTGTTTTTAAAATAAGTGTGCGCGTAATTACGGTCTAGGAAGCTTTGGTTAGAACAGGTTTAGGCATTTCCCTTATCATCTAATAATAACTGGCAGGTTATAAGTGGCGATTATTTCTCCTCACCCACTTACAAACAACTAGATTTTTCCTGTTCCTGCAGTATCTTGTATCATCAGAATATCTTACTTCATTTCCATGGTGAAATCATAAAATTTGGGCAACAAGAGTTTGAAATACTGGTACTTTGAAAATATGATATCCTTGCAGAATCTCAAGACTGTTGCAGGAAACGCAGGTAGTCCTCATTTAGCGACTGCCTGATTTAGCAACGGTTTGCTACAAGTTCTAAAAGTGATGAAAAAGTAACTATACAGCCAATCATCATATTTACAACTTTCACGGTTCTGTAAAGGTAAGAAAAGCTGTAGTAGGATAATAATACCCAATCATGGTTTCACTTCATGATTGCTTTGCTTAATGATCAAGCCACTAGTCTCAATCATGGTTGCTAAACAAGGAGTATCTGTACTTTATTTTTAGATGCCTCCAGGTGTTTCTTCTTTCCCTATTCTTAGATGTTAAGGTAACAGAAAGCCACCAATACACCCTAATCATCTCTTTTGAGATCTCTGTTCCATTTTCTTCCGTATTACTTGTTAATTCCTCTTGAGTCCAGTGCTCCAAGAACTCACTGCCTGATGGACATCTCTTGCAGAACTCCCTGAAGTTCTTGCTCAGAAGTTCCACAGCCATCTTAGGATTCAGCCGAGCCAGCTCCTCAAATGTCATGCCGCCATAATCTGTTGTTATGGGCAGGGGGAGAAGTGGGAAGAACAAGCATGGCAGTCATTAGTGATTTTAAGCTACTTGTTTGAGTTGGCTACTCAGGATTTGTTTAAGTTATTGGGGAAAGAAGTTACAACTCAGATGTAACTCAATGCACCATGAAATTGCAGGTGATGTTGTATCTGTAGTCACAAGAGGTTCAACCATGCATTTTAGTCCCTCTGATTCCATGCTTACAAACAGTTTTGCCTAAACAGGAAGCAGACTCTAATTCAATCCAGCTAGCTTTGCTCTCTGAGCTGCCTAACACTGTCCCAGTTCCGAAGAACCATCTCCTGTGGTTCCAGAGATGGAATCTCTGCAAACCTGATCTCCTTTTACACTTCTGAGAACTGGGTGGAAATCTACCTCAGGACATCTAAATCTAAAACCAGGTCAAACAAATAGCGAGAATATCTTATGCCACCAGACTTGAAATTCTAGACCTAGAAAACCTTGAATTGCGCCGTCTTCGGTCTGATCTAAGTGTGGTATATAAAATCATACATTGCAATGACTTACTTGTCAATGAATACTTCAGCTTCAACCATAGCAACACAAGAGCACACAATAGATACAAACTCATGGTTAACCGCACCAAACCTGATTGCAGGAAATACGACTTCAGCAACAGAGTGGTCAATATCTGGAATACTCTGCCTGACTCTGTGGTCTCTTCCCCAAACCCCCAAAACTTTAACCTTAGACTGTCTACTATTGACCTCATCTCTTTCCTAAGAGGTCTGTAGGGGGTGTGTATCAGCGCACCAACGTGCCTACCGTCCCTGTCCTACTCTTCCTTTTTATTTTTCTTATATGTATCCATTTCATGTATTCATAACTATGTATATACTCATACCTATTATCTTGTAAGCGATTGACAAATCAAATAAATTCAAATTCAAAAGTGGTCTGTTACACATAGCATGCTAAGCCAGTGGCTGACTTCCCACAATCCTTCAGTCACAGATTACCCCATCCTATTGTAGCTTAACCAAGCATGTTGTGTATCAACAGATAAGTGTAGATCCATGTACCCCAAATATATTCTAAATTGCTAACCCTGCAAG
Organism: Bungarus multicinctus; assembly: GCA_023653725.1. Taxonomy (NCBI): domain Eukaryota; kingdom Metazoa; phylum Chordata; class Lepidosauria; order Squamata; family Elapidae; genus Bungarus; species Bungarus multicinctus. The sequence goes on along the minus strand of CM042842.1, from coordinate 31,168,575 downwards.
GACTTAGATCTTGCTCTCCAATAAAATACTGCTTTTGCTGAGCCATCATGTCCATTTACCAATCTGTGGCACAACAGGCTCCAATTCCATGAAAATAGAGCCTCCCGTGGCCAGGTCCTGAATGCCCAACAGTCGCCAGTGCTCTCGTGTCAGCAGGTCAAAGTCTCTCATGCCAGCTAAGGCCTGGCTCAGATGCAAGGATTCAACGATCCTTCTGATCAGCCGCAGATTCTCAGTTCTGTCATATGGCTCTTCTGCACGTGGTTTCTTTTCCTTGCCACTCTACGGAAGAAAATATAAACATGCAAAGTACACCTGGTTATTCAAAATAGTGAATGCTGGAAAACTACACAATTAGACTTTGATGCAGATCCACATAGAACTTTCCCCCCCCCCCCGCAGACTCTGAAGATTGGACTGCCACAGGGGTAGGGAACCTTGGCTCTTTTATCACTTATGGACTTCAACTCCCAGAATCCCTGAGTGAGCCATAAAAGGTTCCCCATCTCTGGCCTACTGGTTTTTCAGTTGTGGGGGAAATCAATTTTTGCCTGGAATGGGACTGTTTAATATACAGATGTAGGACATATTCTTTATATATTCTTTATATGTCCTACATTTGTATATCAAACAATCCCATTCCAGTCAAAAATTGATTTCCCCCACAATTGAAAAACCAGTAGGCCAGGGATGGGGAACCTTTTATGGCTCACTCGGGAATTCTGGGAGTTGAAGTCCATAAGTGATAAAAGAGCCAAGGTTCCCTACCCCTGGACTGCCAGATCTAGGCTGCAAAAGTCTCCACGAGGTAGATAGACTCTCCATGAAATTTTAAATCTTTGATGCTTCCAAGTGATAATTGTTAAACTTTTTTCAGTTCAGATCTTGTAGGCCTATTCTGAGAGACCTGGGGGCAGTATATTCGTTTTGAATCCTCTCCTTTCCAATGTTCTATTTGTTTTCTATAGGCTTGTCAGTTGTTGTTTTTTTAATTACTGATTTTTGGCCATTGAAGTCAGTAGTTCAATAATCAGGAGGGTTTGGAGAAGTGGAACTATCTGTCGGCTAAAACTCTCTGTTTTTTGCACACAGTGCCTTGAAGGACTGCTTTGGAGTACAGCTCTGGCCTAATCCAATTGAAACCACCATTCCTGAACTATTCTGATGGCCTTTAATTGAAACTAATTTTTAAAAGCTTGTTTCAACAGGCAACAGACCCTCATGTCACATGGTCCCAAAGCAAATTCTGACATGTAACATCCATTCCTTCTGAAATCTGATAATGTTTCTGCTCCAAGACTATATGAGTAGTCCTCAACTTACAACAGTTAATTTAGTGACTGTTCAAAGTTACAATGGCATTAAAAAAGTGACTTATGACCATTTTTCACACTTACAACCGTTGTAGCATCCCCGTGGTCACATGATCAAAATTCAGACAGTTGGCAGTTGATTTGTATTTATGAGGGTTGCAATGTTCCAAGGTCATGGGAACACCTTTTGTGACTTTCTGACAAGCAAAGTCAATGGAGAAACCTAATTCACTTTAGCAACTGTGTTACTAAGTTAACACTTGCAATGATTCACTTAACAACTGTGGCAAGAAAGGTCCTAAAATGTGGAGCAAAATTCACTTAACAAATGTCTCACTTATCAACAGAAATGTTGGACCCCATTGTGGTTGTAAGTCGAGGTTTGTTTGGCTTTTTTGTATTATATTTGGGTCCCTTACTTGTCTCTCCCACCTGAACTAAAGATCTCCATAGCTCCCTCTTACCACATAATACAGGAACATTTTGTCATCATTCTGAAGAAACTCCTCAAAGAGGAAGCTGAGTATCTAAAATGAACATAATAACACCACCTAAGTAAATGGTTTTCTTTCAGTTTCACAATAATTAATTATTTAGCGGTAACTAGATTGTGTTGTCCTAGTCAGTCTATGGGAATTGGATAGTTACTTAGGAATTATGAGCTGTCCCCTTAAGAGAATGCATCATGGTAAATGTAATTAAAGGTATCCTGGGAAATGTAGTTCATGTCACATAGCCACATCTGTAATCCTGATTGGTCACTAAATTGACCCTCAATGGGTTGGGGGAGTTTCCGCCATTCTTGCCTGGACTCACTAACTCATAGCAGCTTCTTTCTATTGCTATGAGATGGGTCATGAGATAAACATCTTTTACCTGCAAGGCAGATATACAAAGGATTGGTCATTAAAGAACTTTGTCACAAATGTGAGTTATGAGGATACCTGATGAACCAATAAATGTACTTGTTATGGATGTTTTGTGGAATTTATCTATCTGCATCTGCACAGCTACAAATCCATTACTGTGCAAGAGACAGAAAAGTAAAAGATGATTCTGAAACCTATCAGAAAGATTGTTAATTTGGATTTGTGATAAAGCAAAGTAATATTGAAGCCAGGAGTGAATATGCAATGTTAATCTAAACCTGCATGTATCATCATCTCTCTCTCAGCCAGCATCGGAATTTTTTACATGCTGGTTGGATGGTGGGAGGGGTTGGAATTCCGCCACATGCTACAAACAAAGAGAACCAGTAAACCCCCCCCCCCTCTTCTTTGCTCAATTTGTCTTCCTGCTATCTCAAAGACTCCATTTGCATAACAAGGAGAGGCAGATTTTCCCAGTTCTCAAAGGAAAACCAAGCCTCTGTCTTTAAACCTTCTACAAATGCAGCAAGAGACTTTCAAACATCCTATTCTCTGGCTTAATCTGCATCTTCTCATTGTTGGCCAAAGTAACCTTACAGCCTGTTTGGAATTGAAGGAAGGGGCCAGGTATTCCCCATCTATGTCTCTCTACAGTCCCAAACCCTTTCCAAACACAACGGAAAGTTTGAGAAATCTTGCATTTATGCTAAAAGGATACTGGTCCTTTCTTCATTGTTGAATACTGTTTTCTCCTCCCATTTTTTGAGTTGGCAGTAAATTGAACAGAAATGTTGACGCTTCCATTGCCAATCCTTATTTTGCCTCTATTGCATCTGTTCCTCCTAACGTCCTTGCAAGCAATGGGTGAAAAAGCCCAGCAGATTTTATTTAACTTGGGTCTGCCTTTGGACAGTTTTAGAATAAAGGGGAACCCTGCAGAAAGTAAATGTTGCCAGAGCAACATTTACAAATGGGCCAAAGCCCATTTGTGCCATGTTAGTTACAAGTGGTGAAGCACCCTCTCTATCTGTTTGGCAAACCATAGGTATTGCGTGCACCATAGGCCCAGGACCTAGCAAAGCTGCTGAAAACTTAGGTTGCTTTGCCTATGAAAAGGATGGAGATGATGGACTTCCCACCTTACAGATTTCCTTCTGTGCCTTCAGGACCCAGGGAATCACATGACCAGAAGGCAGGAGGTTCTGCAAGCTCTGGAGTGTTGTAAGTTTCAGGGGCAGATGCCAATTGTTGCTCTGCGTCAGATACAGCTCACAAATCCTTTCCCCCATCACGTGACGTAGAAGGATGTTCCCTTCACCAAGGGAGCACAACATCATGCGCAAGAAGTCCTCCAGGTCATGCCAGAGATCAAGGAGATGGACTTCGACTGCGTAGTTCCGCCGTAGCAAAAACTCCCTGAAGGGGCGCCCAGCACATTTGTCAGCCGTGAGCACCCAAGGAAGGAAGTCTAAGCATGGGGAAGATTTGATGAGAGTTTTCAGAGCAAGCATGGAAGGGAACTGCACCACAGGAGTGGAGGAGCGCAATTTGTTGAAGGTGCATTTGTCAGGGAATTCATCCAATACAGGGGAGGTGAAGAACTCGCTTGGGCTGCTTTTGAAGTCTGGCGATTCATCGAAAGGCATGACATCTTCCGAGTCCCAGATGGGTTCTGTGTGACGAGGCCTGGAACTCAACAAGCTCTTTCTGGAAAAGCTCAGCTTCTTGGCAACAGGACTGCCTTTATATGATTTGGGCTTCTGGCTGCGGCCATCTTTTTTTTTCCCTTTGTGAGAGAGGCTCCTACCTCTGATCTGATCCCAGAGTTCCCTTTTGTTTTTCAAACTGAAGTAGAATTTTGTGTCCAAATGGCTTTCTCGGATGCTCATCGGAGGCATAGCTGTCAACTTCTGCCTCTGCAGGCCAACTTGAAGTGAGCGGTCCCGATACTGCTTGAGTAGTTGGAGACATTTGGGCTCATCCTCCATGCTTAGTTTGCAATGAATGAAGAAGTTGGGGAGCCAGTAGCTTTCAATCTTGAACAGGGCCACTTTCTGCATCTCATGTAGGATTTCCCTTCGAGTGTGGACGTGTTGCCGGTGAAAGGGAGTCTTTTTCAGAAGTGATTCTGGGAACAGAAGAACAAACCAGAAAAAAGAGGGCTCAGGGATTGCCTTGTTTATGAAAGGAGGAAAAGAGTCTATCTGAATTTTTTTAAATCCCATGTCGACTTGTAGATTTCTGATATTTGGATCAGACCTAAGAAGGCCATAACCGAGCTGTTACTGCCTAGGCAAATCTTTCTGGGAATTTTCTGACTGGGAATTTTGCAAGTTCAATGTGAGCATATTTGCAGGGATGCCAGTTTGAGGAAGCTCAGATAATCCCATCGTTCTGCTGCAAGAATTTTCTATGCTTCTGATAGCCGAGTCTTCTGTGATTTAAAATGTTAAGGAACATTTCAAGCCTATACATGCACAGATTTGTAAAATGACTGTATGTCAAAATTATACTCATACCTCCTTCTAGATACTAAATGGTTGTGTGTTCATATGAAACATTTAACTAGTTAAAGGGCTAAGGCCTGCGTTATCATATGTTAGTATGGTCATTATTAACCTCGGTTGGTTCTTTTGTGGTTTTAAGGCTTTTGCAACCCTTGTCTGTTTCATTGGTTTGTGGTTCAATATACTAGGTGAACTCAGAATATGAAGCAATTCAGTAGTGGATTTAAATGTACTATGCAAATACATCCACTGAGTGTTATTCTAGCCAACTCTACTAAGGGTCATGAGGGGAAATCTATTATGTTGAATAGAATCTCAGTATTGTGAAGCATATGTGTATGTGTATGTGTGTGTGTGCGTGCACATAAATTACTCATGCAAAGAAAAGGGAAAGCAGATGGAGATCTAAGGCTCTTTGGAAGCATGGGTTTCATCTTTGTAAGAAAGCAAGTTACTGACCCAGCTAGATTTTGCTTTTCATATAACTTTCTTTGAAGAAAGCACAGCCAGCACAATATGTAGCTAGAAAATGACAATTCTGACTGCAAGATGTTTGTCACTTACCAACAGTTGTGTTACAGAGGGTGACAACTGTAGATCCTTCCTGCAAGTGGGTGGCCATTAGGATCTGGATCAGTGACACATAGAGATCTTGCTGGGATTCATCTGTTTCATCAATGCCAAGTATCCTTTCTGCAGCAAGCCAGAACTTGGTGAGCTCTTCTCCTGTAGAAATTAGAGCACTGATTTTGCCACATCTGGAATCCCCAACAATACCAGATATTAACAAAATAGTTCAAGTCAGTGTTTCTGATCTTAAGGAAATATTCCTGCAATAAAGCCAACCTCTGGGGTTGTGGTATTGTAGACCTCTGGTATGAGAACATGACCAGAGTTCTGTATCAGTGGGATAGAATAGAATAGAATAGAATACTTTATTGGCCAAGTATGATTGGACACACAAGGAATTTGTCTTGGTGTAAATATTCTCAGTATACATAAAGAAAAGATACATTCGTCAAGAATCAAGAATCATAATGTACAACACTTAGTGATAGTCATAGGGTACAGTCAACAATCAAATCATACTAGGAAACAGTCAATATAAATCATAAGGATACAAGCAACAAAGTTAGAGTCCTACAATCACAAGTGGGGGGTGGATGGGTGATAAGGAGTGATGAGAAGATTAACAGTAATAGTAGTGTATACTTTGTAAATAGGTGAACTGTGTTGAGGGAATTATTTGTTTAGCAGAGTGATGGCTTTTGGGGAAAAAACTGTTCTTGTGTCTAGTTGTTCTGGTGTGAGGTGCTCTATAGCGTCATTTTGAGGGAAGGAGTAGAAACAGTTTATGTCCTGGATGTGAGGGGTCTATAGATATTTTCACAGCCCTTTTTTTGACTCATGCAGTATACAGGTCTCGATTGAAGGCAGGTGGGTAGTAATTGTTTTTTCTGCAGTCCTAATTATCCTCTGAAGTCTGTGTCTGTCCTGTTGGGTTGCAGAACCAAAGCAGACAGTTATAGAGGTGCAAATGACAGACTCAATAATTCCTCTGTAGAACTGGATCAGCAGGTCCTTGGGCAGTTTGAGTTTCCTGAGTTGGCGCAGAAAGAACATTCTTGTTTGTGCAATAGAAATTGAATGAATGAATGACATAAATAGTAGTTCTATTGTCTAATCTGAAAACTTAAATAAGAAAAAAAATTCATGGTTAAAAAAAACCAGGCTAGAAACCAGAAGCCCTGGGTGACTTTGGATCAGTCACTCTCTTTCACTCTAGGCCCAGTTCATAAGCATCCCCAGTGTGTGTGTGGATATAGTGGCTGGGCTAGGGCGACTCCTAGAGGCCAGCAAAAGACAAATCAAATTCTGACTTTTGGTTGTCATCTTGTGGCAATCCATATTTCTTCAGCCCAGATATGGTAACCCTAGACTAGGTCAGTGATGGCTAACCTTTTCGGCACCAAGTGCCCAAGTGTGCGTGCGTACAAGGGCACGCAAACCCCCAAAATGCAATGTGAGTGCATCCCCAACCATGCACCCCCACACATGCATGTGTGCCCCATGCACCCACATGTACCCATGCATGCCCCCATCCCTGTGCATGCGCCTCACCCCGTGTGCATACACAACAGAGACCCAAAGACCAGTTTGTTGGCAGGAGGGGCGCATGTGTGGCAGAGCTGAGCTGGGGCGAAGGCTCGCGTGCCTGCAGAGAGTCACCTCTGGCATGCATGCCATAGATTCGCCATAATGGAACTAGGTAAAGTAGGAGTAATGCTTCCTCTCTGCTTTTATATCTATCCCATCCTGCAAATCCTTCCTCTTTCTTATTAGTAGCAGCCAATAATCAGTAGCCACTGATTAGAACAGTCTTTTCCTCCTTTCTTTCTTTTCTTTTCTTTCTTTCTTTTTCTTTGCACTTGTGTTTCCAAGGCATAGAATTTAGGACAGTATGGGTGAAGGCTGGTATGATCACAACTAACCTCTTTTACTGGTCTTATCACCCACACCAGGTTTTGCAATGTTTTCTAAAAAGGGACAAGGCAGGAAATACTACTCAGATCCGGGAAGGTCTATTCATTCTAGCTCTGTAGGATTTCAGCAAGAACATTTAGCTGTTTAAAATTTATTAAATTTATTAAATTTTAAACAGTCAAAAATTGGAACCAGAGGCCTCTTCCTATTCTTCTGTCAACTAAAAAAAAATACACCTTTGGTCTTTTGAGTTGCCAGCAGAAAGGAAGTGGGGGGAAAGCAGTGCATTCCTTAAATGCCTCAGATAAACGCCTTGGCAGCCCAAAGCTGTCAGCACACAACAATATTACTGGAGAGCATGACTGATGACTTTTGGCTATGGATGTGTCCCATTGGAGAATATATGTCCAGGGAGTAGGAGGAAGATCAGGGTCAAACATGATATAAATGATGTATTTCACTATTGGCTGCACCCATCTAACACCAACATGGCCATTCCAAATAAATCAAAAAAATTTTTTACTCTGAGAGATGCGGCTAGAGACTTATGATTTGAATGGGGGTGGATTTGTTGGAGTAATGACAGCTTTATTCTTTGAGCTATGATTCTCCATTGACCCAGGAGAGGAATTGTTCAACTTAGCCCTGTTTCTCTTGGAATGTGATTTCTAGTGCTGCCTTGTCTACCTGCCATTCCTTGCATGAAGGACCGAAAACGCCACATGCCTCTACAGCCAGCAATGCATTTCTCAAGCAGCCACTGATCAGCCTTTTTCCATCGCAACATCTCCGCTGCAAAGCAAAAGCAAAGTCAATGTCAGCAGAGAACGTTTTTACAGGGGTGGAATGGGGTCCTGCCCCATGGCATAGAAATTGCTTGTTTTTGTACCAAAAGTGACAAAATAGAAAAAAAATAAAAATAAGAAGAAGGCAGATCATTAACTGGGCTTTGCTTTCTCTTTCCTACTGAAAAGGCCTGAAATTAGCTTCTATATCAGCTGATCCAACATGTTTATTTAATTATGCCTGGCTGTCCACTGAAAAACCCATCACCTGCTTCTTTCTATGTTAATATAATTAATCCAGCTGCAATTTTCAGCTCCATGACTAGCCAGCCAGATTTATAAGATCAAAAGCTTGTACAATGATGGAGCACGCTCTGTAACAAGACCTATCGGTCTGTTTTTAATTTGAACCAGAGGTGATATTCAGCAGGTTCTGACCAGTTCTGGAGATCCGTTAGTGGTACTTTTGAGTAGTTTGGAGAACTAGCAAATTCCACCTCTGACTGGAGATTTTACAGTATCCTTGCCCTGCCACACCCACCAAGCCACGCCCACAGAACTGGTAGTAACAAAAATTGAATCCCACCACTGATTTGAACCACTTTCATTGGAAATGTCTAAGGAATGGTGATCTTTTGGATAGCAAAATCTGCCTTAAACAACTGTAATTTTAGTGAGAGGATTCGCTTAAGTACACTTTTGCATAAAGTGTAAAGATATAATGTGACAGAATGCAACTATTTCTTGAACAAATGTATAAGCTTGGAGCTGACTTTTTTTTTTAAAAAAAATGTTGTTAGGTCATTGTTGATTCCTGGTGGCTGTTGGACAAGTTCCTGCAGTTTTCTTGGCAAGGTTTTGCAGAAGTGATTTGCTATGACCTTCTTTCTAGAGTAGAGAGAAAGTGACTGGCCCAAGGTCACACACTTGCTTTGTGTCTAAGGCAGAAGTAGAACTCATGGTTCCCCAGTTTCTAGGCTGATGCTTTAACTACTATACAAAACTGGGTCTGTTGGAGTTGATGTATTGACAGTTTCTTGGCAGCAGCTTGCAAAGGGTTGGAGAACTTGAACCAGATGGGCAGACCTTAGTGCTTAATAAAATGTGCCTTCTCTTGTCACATTCACAACCTTTGGAAAATAAGGCTGTTAGTGTAACCCACAATTACTATTAGGTAAATCACTGGTTCCTTTCTGATTGTTGGTCAGGCTGGTCTAGTAAAATGGAAAATAGCTACCTACTGAACAGAATCTATGACTCCTTAAGTAAAACTAACAACAAAACATCAGCCTGATCAATACTTAACAATGGAAAGTGTTGCAGAATTTCTACTAGGTTTAATTCACTTTGGTTGGGACAGCAGTAGAAAGTAGGGCTCTGTAGTGTTGAAGACCATGCTGTAGTGCAAGTGTAGTAGCTGTCTGCAAACCGAGAAAGCAGCCATATCTCTTTCTAGACTTGCGTGACAACAAAGGAAAGGTGCAATATTTCAGAAAAAAAAATACAACTGCAATAAGGACTTGCAGCCAGGGTGCTTGATTCATATTTCTTAACTGAAGGGCCTTTCATTAAATGCCTCTATTAAAGTGTCATCTATTAAATGCCTCTATTAAAGGTCTTTAGCTAGCAGGAGAATATGTGGTTACAAAAATTACTATCAATTTTGCTCCTGCCCTAGCTTGCCATTGGATGGTAGAGAGCTGGTTCTAGATATACAGGCTGGGTTATGTGAAGTCATTGGTTGAGCCATCACTTGGTTGCCCTCCCCATTTTTGTCAGCAGTTGACAATCAAAGCATTATGATGGAGGAATGTTTTTGTCAGATACTTAGAGCCATTGGAGTAGCTACCTGTCACAACCTGGTACTTCCCTCAGTGCACAGAATAGCTGAACCATGGCATCAGCTATCTATGTTAACGTAACACATTTAGCTTCAATTCTCACCTGCCTCTGGAGACCGGATAAAACTGACAAGCTCCTCACAGAGCACATAGTGAAGAAACAGATTTGTTTTGCAGAAGAAAGGCAGCCGATGCTTCTCCATCCAATTCAATAAGCCTTTGTGCTTTGACACCTGTATGAACCCCCCCCCCCCACAAAAGAGCAATGAAATGTTTAAAAAAATAATCATGAGCCAAAGATTAATGCAAGAAAAGAATTGCCATTCTGAAATGCAGGCAACTTTAGAGAACTTGTTTTCTAGAGAATATGTGACCATATGTGAGTGATTCTGTCAGAAGAAAGAATTAACCATGACTTAAAATCTCTTTGTACCTGAAATTAACCATACCTATTGTATGGAACCAGTATCTTCTGGTTGCCATGACAATGAGCACAAAATTTGGCCACCATTCTGGACACTTCCCAATACTGATGATATAGAAGTCAGAAATACTGGACCTGAATGTACTCTTAAGTGCGGAAGAATAAAAGAGGAGTAAAGAGTATGAATTAAGAAATGAAAGAAGGAAAATAAGTATATTATGTGCCTATAGAGCTAAGGGAAAAGAGAAATAAATCTGAAGCTGCAGATGAGTGATAAAAAAACTGGAACAAGTAGATTGTTTAATAAATATGAGAAGAGGATGGGTGTACTAGATTTAATAAATCTTATTTTCTTCTCTCTTATCTTCTTTTATTTCCTTTAATTTTACTGCTAGGGTGACCATTCTGATTCTTGGAGACTAAAGGATGTCCTGCCATAAACTACAGGACAATGACCTCTGAAATAATGACAGAACTGAAGAAACGTCTTGGATGAGAAGCAAAATGTCTTCAAGGAAAAGTGAAGTCTAGTTGCCTTTTGAAAAAGCACTTTTGGGACAATCACACAGTTGCATTTGGCTCTAAAAAGAGAACCTAAATAGATAAAATTGTGGACATTATGTTGAAAAACACTAATAGTTACATGCAAACTGTTCTGGGTTACACAAAGAAGTTGTTGACATAAGGCATAAGTGCATACAAATTCCAATTTTCACCATAAAACATAACATACTTCAAAGAATTGACCATAAAAGATAAGTATATTCTCATCAAGCATCTTCTTTTTATCTTGATTTAATATACTTTGGGTTTTCAAACATTTTTTGTACTTTAATGGAAAAGAATGACAATGATTAGACTACAAGCCTATAGTATTGAAGCTATATTTAATATGCCATATTTCCCAGGTTTGGAATAAATCAATGACATCCGTCCTGCAACACCACTGAAAAATCATACCTGATTGCATGGTAATTCTGGCCACAGGTACCACTGACGCGTTCTGCAAATGAAAAGAGGTGTCTGACCGAACACCTGTAGAGAGAGATGAAGCGGAGGAGAGATAAACCAGATTCACACATCTTGCTATGCCTAATCAGTCATATTAGGACTTAGCATGGTGTAGGAACCCAGCTATGTACAGGCAAAGCTGCTACTTAGGCTCAGATATTGGTGGGCTGTATCTCCCTTCATCATGATTATTAGGTATATTGGATGATGACGACAACAACAACAACAATAATAATGAGTGACTCAGTGGCTAAGATGCTGAGCTTGTCAATCAGAAAGGTCAACAGTTTGGCAGTTCAAATCCTTAGCACCATGTAATGGAGTGAGCTCCCGCTACTTGTCCCAGCTTCTACCAACCTAGCAGTTCGAAAGCATGTAAAAATTCAAGTAGAAAAATAGGGGCCACTTTGGTGGGTAGGGTAACAGCATTCCGTGTACCTTCAGCGTTTAGTCATGCTGACCACATGACTATGATAGCGTCTTTGGACAGTGCTGGCTCTTCGGCTTTGTAACGGAAATGAACAGCGCCCCCTAGAGCTGGAAACAACTGTCCTGTATGTGTGAGGGGAACCTTCACATTTACCTTATTGGTGGACTGTACCTCTCTTCATCAATTATTAGGTATATTGGCTAATGCTGAGGCAACCTCATTAGGGGTGGGTCACATTCTGCTTGACTGCAATTAATAATCTATGTTTAACAAATAAAATCAGGGTTGAAAATTGGCAATCATTCTTAAGCAGGTAGAAATTAAAGGAAAAGAGGTTTCAGTTTCTATGGATGTATAGATGCGCTTATTTTCTTTTTCCTTTTAGGGGGGAATTAGCTTCAGTGCGGTTTTTGAAATACAACCCATTGCAAGAACATATTGGAAAATGGGAGAAGAATATACAGGTAGTCCTCAGTTTAAGACCACAATTGAGCCTAAAATTTCTGTTGCTAAATGAGACATTTGTTAAATGAATTTTGTCCCATTCTGTGACCTTTCTTTCCACAGTTGTAAAGCAAGTCACTGAAGTTGTTAACTTAGCAACACGGTTATTAAGTGAATCTGGCTTCCCCATTGACTTTGCTTGCCAGAGAGTTGCAAAAGGTGATCACATGACCCCAGGACACTGCAACCAATCATAAATACGTATCAGTTGCCAGGTGTTGTGGTTAGCCAGCAGCAGATGCGGATGGTGGAGAAAGTGAGGAATCAGATGAGGGGCCAGGACCATTAGGGAGTGGACTGCTGCCTTCAGAGATTGTGAGGGCTGGCAGCAGTGATGAGGAGGTTCCCGAGGAGCCTGTGCCAAGTGTGTTTGCATGCAGAATTGATCATAGGAATGAGCAGTTACAGCAGCACAGGCGACTCGGGAGTAAGGCTGCAAGGTAATGGCCCCTCCCTCAAGAGGATAAAAGCCAGGTTTGAAGAAGTGTTCTTTGCAGAAGCTCAGCCTCATGGACATCATAGTTAGTACTTGAAAACTCTTGTAAACTAGTTCTTATCTCAGGGGTTTTGGCAGCCTTGACAAACAACTTGGCAAGGCTCTTTCTTGTTGGAGCTAATTAGTTAGAAGCAGCCTTTTATCTGTGAAGAAACAGAATTCGTGGATTAAACCTTAAAAGGTGGGGGCTGCTGCCTTTGTCTTGGGTTTGCTCTCTTGGAACCAGGTTGGGTCAGAACACCAGGAGTCCAAATTCTGATCACATGGCTGTGAGGATTCTGCAAGTTGTTAAGTGTGAAAAATGATCACCAGTCACTTTTTCTGTGCCGTTGTCACTAAATGAACTGTTGTAAGTCGAGGACTACCTGTATACCATGTTAGGAACCTTGCTTCAAGCAAATCTTGATTACATTGTAAAAAAGAATCAAAGCAAAACATCATGTCCTGCCTAGATACAGATGTAGATGCATAGCTAGATGTAATTTACACAATTAGCACTTACTGCTTTTTTTTAAGGCAATGTTTCTCAACTTCGACAATCTTTAAGCTGTGTGGACTTCAACTTCCAGAAGTCCTCAGCCAATAAGGTTAATAGAAGCCTTACTGAGATCCAATCATATCCCTCCCTCTTTTGTGTGCAGTGGAAAGGAACTGGGGTTTCTGGGTACATTTTTATACAACATCAGTACCAAAAGATAAAATTTGAACTGGGATTACAATGTTGACATATGGTTAAATTCCCACTCTCCACACCTTACTTCCAGAAATGCAATTAGCAATTCATGCTAATTGCCTGAAAAATAGCTTGGGCCTAAATTTCTAGGAGATTAAAGATGTTAACAATTTCAGGGCCCTTTCTCAGAGATAAGACAGGGCTTTGCCATTGAGCATGAACCCAGCTGAAAGCATTCTGTGCTTAGGATCAGGTCTCACCTTCATAAGTGTATCTTTACGCACAGTATCTTTTTTCACTGTCTGGCTGATGCCATTCGGTGGGCATTGTGATTTTTGCTGCCTAGATATGATAGTCATACTATATGACATACAGGATTGCAGATGTGGTAGTAACAATCACGTGTGGATGGTTTAAAACAGAATATGATGTATTCTTTAAAAATACAATGCATGTAGTGGACTTAGCAATGTGGAAAAATGAGCAAGAATTCGTCATTATCCCAAACCTGGAATTGTCCACTTGTAAAGTCTCATCAGTGAGTAAGAATCCATACAGGCCTTGACACAAAATTATGGCTTTTGTGTGTGTTTATGTGTGTGAATGAATAACTTCTATTATGCAGGAGAAAGAAGCGCAGGTGTTCTGAGAAGCATTAAATGTGGTCTCAGGCTCAGTAACTTCAAGCTCTGAGAATATCAATTGTTCCTCATTTAAAAAAATTAATTATGTTAGAGTATAGCCAAACAATACTGGGCATACTCTGCCTTGACTCAGAAGCTAAGCCGAGTAAGTTATGGTTTGTATCCAGATGGGAGACCTCCAGGAAATTCCAGAACTGTAAGGTAGACGGGGAAGCTGAAAACATCCCAGAAAGAAATGACAAACTGCCCTTAATAAAACTGTGGGGATGTGTCCATGAAATCACCATGAGTGGAGCCCATCTTAAAGATGACTTCACCTTAACAAATCTGGCCTGAAAAAAATTGGATCAAATCTCTAACTTTTGCTGCCATCTAGTGCCATCCATCTATATGTTTTATCCCAATATAGTAGTTACAGTATAGATTAAGTCTTCAATGAGATCAAGTATATGTCTGACCTAGAGAAAAAAAAACCTTGGAATCTCTCCTTAATGATCCTGTACATCTGTCTTATGTTGTATTATCACCACTTCACTGAAAGTACTGGTTAAAAAAAAGAAATAATTCAGTTCATAGTTACCAAATTTGCATAGCGCTATAGGCCAACATGACAGGTTTTTGATAGCTGGCTCATATACAGAAAATGATTCTTGACTCAAGAAGAAAACTTACAGGAAGATTCAGGAATGTGTTGAAGAAATCTGTAAATATTTCATCTTTTAGCAGAACGGACAAGTGCTTGCTGCCAATCAACTCTGAAAAGAGGAAAAAATAACCATGACATTAAAGAGCAGAAAATGTGAACCGGGACTGATATATTATCATCCATTGGGATATTTGCTTCCATATTCCTACAAAGGAACTAGACTACCCCACTAAGCCTATATGCTTAATTTTCAGAAATGGTACATGCAGGGCCTCAACTAAATGTATTGTTGTGGTAATTTGATCCTCAGAAATACACCCTGGAAGATGCCACTAGTATGTCTGTCTCATCTGGAACCTATGAAGTGGTAAAAACTCTATGTTCTGTCTGTCCTTAAAGGCAAGTCAGGTCAGGAAAAAGATTGCACAAGATTAATTGGAACTGTGGTCTATTGTTACAGTATATAGTAAAATACGTTTGTTGCCCACGCTTTGTTTGTGCAACCATCATCTTTGCCTAGTTTCGACAAGGTCACCTCTGTGGCTCTTTTTGTGTTCATAATAAGATGATACTCTCCAGCCTTCATTGCAGAGGAATATACTGATATAGTTGGTAAGATAAACTGATACAAGCCTTTTGCAAATGGCAAACTGATAAGAGGTTAATTAGGGATGTATAGCTGTACCCTTCAGGGGAGGGGGGTCATTAATTGAGAAGACTGGCACATCTTTGGTTGTGGCAACCATCCTTGATTCCAAATCTTTGCAATTAGTTGAGAATCAAGACACAGAGAGATTGGTTTCTATTGCCACTTTGAGACTCTTTGCAGAAAGGTGGAACAGGAATATGAAGAGCAGTCAACTCACTAGCTGTATTCATGCTGAGCTTGTCCTGAAGAAGACTGCTCCCTACTGAGCATTCTGTTACGTTACAATGCATTAGATCTCTAGTTGTTCCAGGAGGTTCCACATTCCACCAAGACCCTTTCCTCCAATCAAGATCTCTCCAAATCTTTTCAGGTTATATCAATTCCACTTTAATCATTTTCTTCTACACAGTTCCCCTTCTTACCTAAAAGCCTTAATCCATCACTTTAGGAGAGCAGCTCCCTATAGAGCTCCCAAGGAGGAAAAATATTGAAAAATATCATTTCATTAACCTACATTTTTGTGTGGAGAATTTTCCATGTGGTTTATTTATTTATTTTTCATATTTGTATAGCTGCCCACCTCACATAATGACTCTGGGGAGGTACTCAATGGATTGGAGACCTGAATGCACCTGCCTCCTATGTCCCATAGACATAGATTTTGTATGGACACATATCATGAAATATGGGACTCATTCATACAGAATACAGTAGGTATTTTTAAAAATAATAATCATATACATGTATTAGAAATACTATCTGCTTGAATAATAATTCATTAGATAATTGTTTACAGAGTTCTAGTTCCTCTTAAAAGGATAAATTTTCTTTGTTGTATTTTTTTACTTTCTATTAAAAGCACTTATTTGTAGTTTTATTTTATTTTACAATGCATATATTTTTATTTTTGTGTTTTTTTCCATTTCTTTTTTGTCACTATTTTAAACACATTAAAAGAATAAATTAAATGTATAAAGCAATAAATGGGGGTGAAGGTGGCAATACAATTGTTGCCTCAGATGCAGCTTCTAGGGAAACACGGAACAGACTCTTAAGGAAAGGAAAAGGATGGGCAAAAATTCCATTGACTTGAAGCAGCAGGAGAAGAAGTCCAAGAATTTAAACCCTGGGGCTGATCCATGCATAGGACTTGATTCCTGCAAGAGGCAGCCATGTCAAATCATCCGGCAGTTGCCAAATGTGGGATTCAATTTCCAGAGAGTTGGTACTAGAGGGTTGCCTCTAATTTATGCAAAATAAGCCTTTCTTTGCCATTTGGTATTTACAGAGCAAAAGTGAGCCTTCCAGTGATTGGGTCATGATCCATTGTTTAAAGATTTTCATTTTGCTTAACACAGAAGTAGGAAGTTGAATAATCCTTTAAGCTCCCAGAAATTTAAATGCCACCCTTGTCTTTGCAACTTACCAAAGAAACATTTCTTGGTGTTTATGATATAGGCAGCTCTTGATTCAAGGGAGATGGTTTTCTCAATTTCCGCACACAATCTAAACTCAATTTCCGCACACAAACGAAACTTCCGGGTTTTGAAGATGGCCGACGCGGTGCTCTGCCGCTGCTCGCTCCGGCCTAGACGGCCTCAGCTGCGGCCCCCCTTGTCCCCTAGGTCCCCTCGCCGGTGGCAGAGGCGGGGGAGGATCGGGGGAGGCCGGTCGGGACATCTGGAGACCGGTCGGGGGTCTGCTGGAGCTGCGGGACCGGTGCAGAGGGCAGCGTGGTCGCGACGGCCCTGGCGGCTCCGAGTCGATCGTGGAGGCCCCGGAGGCCTTTCCCGGCGGTCGGCGGTCGGCGGAGTAAGTCGGCGGTCGGCGGAGCGGGGTGTCTGTGGACGAGCGCCTGGCGGCGGCGGCGGCAGTGGCCGCGGCGACGGCAGCGGCGGCGGCGGCGGCGGCGGCGGCGGCGGCGGCGGCTGCCTCTGGGGTCGTTGTGGCGGCGTCCTGTACAGAGACTGTGTCACGGCATGGCCCCAGCGGCCCCCTGAGGAGTATGGTGGCCCTGGATTCCCCAGGGCGAGGCCGATTCGGGGGGGCCATTTGGAGGGCCTTGGACTGGCCTCGGCGGCTTTGTTACAGCCGCGGAGGCCCTGGAACAGCGGCCGTGACACCCCCGGAGTTCCAAGGGGCGGAGAAAAGGCCTTGGCGCCCCCAGTGAGGCACGGCGGTGTGGCAGGCTCGGCGACCCCACTCGGGCCGGGGCGGTCTTGGGAGGCTCCGGTTGGTCCTGACGCGGGCCTGTTGCAGTTACGGCCCTGGAGTGGACCTAGGGCACCCTTGACAGCCCCGAAGACGGCGCGGAGGCTGGGGGACCCACGGAGGAGCTCGGCTGAGGAGTGGTGGTGCCGATGCCCCCGTGGGCCGCTTAGGCGGAGCCATGGTTGTTCCCCTTTTTTCCCTGGGGCCCCCACCGGTGGCAGAGGTGGTGGGCCCAGGGGGGGGATTAGCTCTGCCTGTGACCTTTTCCCCCCCGGGGGTCCCACCGGTGGCAGAGGTGGGACGACTGGGGGGAGGCGGCATATACCCCAGCCTACCTGGATTTTTTCCGCGGCCAGATGATGGCAGAGACTGCAGGCGCTCCGGGACTGTCGAGGTGGCCGGGACCACGGACTTACTCGAGGGCAGAGCTCTGGGCCCTGAGGGATGCCCCCCTCTCCCTCAGGTGGCCTCCAAGGCTCTCTAAGACCTTTTGTGATGAGGGATCCTGGGATCCGGAGCGATGGTGGGGCCGAAGAAACCGGAGGAAGTGTTGTAAACCTGGGATTAAATTTTTAATGGGATTTTTTAAGGGGTTGGAAGGATCCAGGGCGGGCGGGGGAGACAGCCCGCATGGAATTGGGGGCAGCCAGGCCGGCACGCACGCCTGGGGGGCCTCGGGGGTTCCTGTGTCGGGGTGGCAGACAGGGGGTGGGCAGCGGGGGGCCAATTTTATTAGCACGGTGACTGGGAGAGGTAGATATGCTGGGGGTAGAGGGCCATATCCGGTAAGGGGATCGCGCTCCCGATGTTTGCAAGCGGTAGCGCGCTCCGACCCTCCTTACCCATCCTGCAGCCCTGGTTGTCCGGAATCTCAGGCCCTGAATACCCGGCTGTTGTTGTGCAATGCCAGGTCCGTGGTTAATAAGGCTCCCCTGATCCATGATCTGGTTCAGGAGGAGGCCGCGGACCTGGTAGGTGTCACCGAAACCTGGCTGGGCCCAGAGGGAGGTGTCCCTCTGGTTGAGATGTGCCCACCAGGTTTCCTTGCATTTCACCAGCCTAGGGCTCAGGGAAGGGGTGGTGGGGTAGCGGTGCTTATAAAGGAAGTCCTCTGTCCTAGGGAGGCCACTGTCCCTCAGACGGCTGGCTGTGAATCTCTATTTGTGAAGTGGGGGCAAGGGGTACAGATGGGTCTTTTGATGGCGTACCTGGCTCCCTGCCACGTCTCATCGGCCTTACCCGGACTCCTAGAGGTAATAGCCGGGCTGGCGGTTGAGACCCCTAGGCTTTTGGTCATGGGGGATTTCAACCTGCCATCGCTCGGTGAAACCTCGGGGTTGGTCCGGGAGTTCTTGGCTTCCATGACGGCCATGGACCTGACCCAGTTAGTTTCTGCCCCCACTCACATAGGAGGACACATGCTGGACCTGATTTTTGTCTCTGGGCAGTGGTTGAATGACTGTAATTGGGGGGATTTAGTTATTACACCCTTGTCATGGACAGATCATTCCCTCCTTAGGCTGGATTTCTGTTCCGCTACCCCCCACCGCAGGGAGGCGGAGCCACTTAGATGGTTCCGCCCCAGGCGCCTAATGGACCCGGAGCGGTTCCAGAGGGAGCTTGGGCCATTTCCTGAATCTCTGGCTCTCAGCTCGCCTGGAGACCTGGTGGCCACCTGGGATGGGTTGGCCGCCGGGGCTCTAGAGCGAGTTGTGCCTCTGCGACCTCTGACCCGGCACAGATCCCATTTGGCTCCGTGGTATATGGAGGAGCTACGGGAGATGAAGTGCCGGAAAAGACGTCTAGAGGGCATTTGGAGGGCGAGCCGTTCTGAGTCTGACCGAACACAGGTGAGATCTCATATTAAGACTTACCTTGTGGCGATAGGGTCGGCGAAATCTTCGTATTTCTCCGCCCTTATTGCATCAGCAGAAAATCGGCCTGCCGCCCTGTTTAGAGTGACCCGCTCTCTACTTGAACCGAGAGCGCGGGATGACCTCTTGCAGGGTAGGGCGGAGGAGTTTTCCCGATTTCTGCATGATAAAATCGCTCAGATTCGGGAGGGGCTCGACTCCAATTGGGTGGTCCCGGGGGAGGTGTCCGGGGCAGGTCTTGAGAGTGTTATCTGGGGGGAGTTCGATCCTGTGACCGCCGAGGGTGTGGACAGGTTGCTGGGGGGTCTGAATGCCACCACCTGTTTATTGGACCCGTGCCCTTCCTGGCTGGCTCCAGGGGATTGTCAACGCTTCCTTGAGAGAGGGGGTGCTCCCTACCGCCTTGAAGGCGGCGGTGGAGCGCCCCCTCCTCAAGAAGCCTTCCCTGGACCCAGCTATTTTAAACAACTATCGTCCAGTCTCCAACCTTCCCTTCGTGGCGAAGGTTGTTGAGAGTGTGGTGGCACGTCAGCTCCCCCGGTACCTGGAGGAAGCTACTTACTTCGATCCGTTCCAATCGGGCTTCAGGCCTGGACATAGCACTGAGACGGCATTGGTCGCGTTGGTTGATGATCTCTGGAGGGCTCGTGACAGAGGGTTCTCCTCTGTCCTGGTCCTATTAGATCTCTCGGCGGCTTTTGATACTATCGACCATAGTATCTTATTGCGACGGTTGGGGGGGTTGGGGATTGGTGGAACCGTCCTTCGATGGTTCTCCTCCTTCCTCTCTGACCGTTCGCAATTCGTGTTGGCGGGGGGGGAGAGGTCCACCTCTAGGCCCCTGGTTTGTGGGGTGCCTCAGGGGTCGGTCCTTTCTCCCCTCCTGTTCAACATTTACATGAAGTCGCTGGGCGAGATCATCCGTGGTCTTGGAGTGAGGTGTCATCTGTATGCAGATGACACCCAGCTTTACATCTCCACTCCGGACCACCCCAACGATGCTGTGGGGGCTATGTCTAGGTGCCTGGAGGCCGTGCGGGACTGGATGGGCGGGAACAGGCTTCAGCTCAACCCATCCAAGACCGAGTGGCTGTGGTTTCCGGCGCCCCGATATAGCCAGCTGACACCTTCGCTGGCTATTGGGGGGGAAGTTCTGCCCCCCACAGAGAGCGCTCGCAACCTGGGTGTCCTCCTGGATGTACGGCTGTCACTTGAACATCACATCGCGGCCGTCTCCAGGGGGTCGTTTCATCAGATCCGTCGGATCTACCGGTTGCGGCCCTTCCTGGATCGGGACGCCTTGCGCACGGTCACTCAGGCCCTTGTCACCTCTCGCCTGGACTATTGTAATGCCCTCTACATGGGGCTCCCTGCGGGGAGCATCCGGAGACTCCAGTTGGTGCAAAATGCAGCCGCGCGGGTGATCATGGGGGCGTCACGTAGCGCCCATGTGACGCCTCTCCTGCGCGAGCTGCATTGGTTGCCGGTGGCTCTCCGGGTTCGCTTCAAGGTTCTAGTTTTGACCTTTAGGGCGACCCATGGCATGGGACCAGGTTACCTTCAGGACCGCATTCTGCCAACGTTCTCCAACAGGCCGGTGCGTTCCCACAGGGAGGGTCTGCTCCGGGTGCCGTCGGCCGCTATGTGTCGTCTGGCGGCGCCAAGGAGTAGGGCCTTCTCTGTGGGTGCCCCCGCCCTCTGGAATATTCTGCCACCGGAACTTCGTACCGGCACGGACCTGAGGGCCTTCAGGCGCGCGTTGAAGACCTGGCTCTTTGAGCAGGCCGGCCTGGGCTGAGATAATGATTTTAAATTTGGTCTCCATTTTTAATTCTAAATTGGGTTTTAAGGGTGGGGGGGGGTTTCTTAGTCTTATTACGCAGCCGATTTAAATTTAATATTTTTTAACTTTTGTATTTTCTGTGGGGTTTTTAGATGAGCTGTTCACCGCCCTGAGTCCCTTGGGAGAAGGGCGGTATATAAATGGAATTAATAAATAAATAATAAAATAAATAAATAAATTATCTTGCATCAATTGTGCTCTCTGCCCAGTACAAACACTGAAACTTCTGAGTCATAATGTGTCCAACTTTAGTAACCTTTCACCTGTAAACATAAGACTGAAACCTTGATGCAAGGAGAAATTAAAGAAAAAAGCAACTTAGGTGCTAGAAAGAAACCTAAACTTTTTGCAAATATTTCTTGCCATGATAGAGTGTCAAAAATATATTAGGCAGCTTGACATCATGAATAAGTACCATTTTTGATAAATACCACAAAAAAACTAACACCCACCTTTTCCTTCCTGTGTGTGTGCTTCTCAAGAGGTGCTAGATCACATTTTGCTGGTCCAAAACTGGAAGATCAATAAACTGTTTGGGCCCATAGAATAACGATGTATATGCCTTTCAATCTTTTCTGGTAATTCTGAGGTTTATTTTCATTTAAATACTCTTTTCACTCTGCTGCAAAGAAATACCACAGTTACTCTACCTCATTCCAATAGGCTTCCAAGAAATAATATGGTAGGATCCCATTTCTAGAGTTTATTTCAAGAATGGATTGTTCTGTTATACACCACACTATTCAAGCATATATTTTTAAGTGAACTATTACTATTGTTTATTGAACAGTAGTTTACACAAAGAGAGAAATGACTAAACAAAGAATATACAGTATTATAAGGACAAACACCAAAAATATAGTATAAAAAGTAGAAGGCAGTTACCAAAAAATCCTTAAAGTTCTTAATTGCCATATATTGTAACAGTTAACAAAATTACACTGTTGCAAATGATGTAATGAATATAATCTGCCCAAGCATGATAAAAGTGTGATTCTTGCCTTTAGAAATTCATCATTATATATTTTTTCTAATAGAGTATTTTTTCTAATAAAAATTTTTGATCCACAAACCAACTGTTAAATTTTCAAGAAACTTCCAATGTTGAGCAATAATTGGTTTTGTTGCCAATAGCAAATAGACTATCAACTTTTTATTTTGTATTGCATAAAGGGATATAACAAACCGGGTTCTGAGAGCATTCAAATCTTTGGTTGTAGTAATACTAATTTCACTAAAATTGTTGTGCCAGAAGGCTGTTGTTTTATTACATGTCTACCACATATGGCAATTCTCTTTTGTTACAGCCCCTATGACATTTTGAAGTGATTGTATAGTATATAGAGTATAGTAGGAGTTAAATGCCACTAATATAATACCTTTAACTTGCAAAATGTAGAATTTTGGGGGGTGCCAGTTTTAAGAATCTTTTGGATAATGGTATATAGCAAAGATAGTGACTACACAGAGATGTAAATTCAAGAAAAGAGCTCATTTCCAGGATTATTTTCCTGTTTCATTTATTTCCCTAGTAAAGCCAAAGTTATGGCTGTGGAGGTATTCGTTTTCATTTAATCCTCAGATGATTTACTATGGATAAAATCTAAGAGTGAGTTATAAAAAAACCAGCTTCAAGAAAAAAAAGCATGATGTAACTTTGAATATAAATAATCTAAGGATTCATTAGATGTTGTAGAGGAATTTAAGGTGTTTTTAAGAAACATAATTTATGAGTTTATACCAGGTATTTGTTAGACAATTCCTATTTTGGAAGTGTAAATGAATTGAGGGAGTTCTCCATGGTGCTGACTCTCAGCAATTCCTAAACTGGAATTAGAATATCAGTCTGGAAACAAATGTCATTCTCTCTCATCCGTGTACTAAAACCAGGTCATAAATTGCCAGTATTTTCCTGCGTAAGTCATGATGTGGGAGGTGTTTTAAAGGGCAAAAGAGACTATCCTTCCCACTCTAATTTTCCTTTAACTTTAAAAAACAATTCTGAGAAGTCTTTAGCCCACTATCTTTGGCAAAATTTTAAAAAACCCTGGATTAATACACTTAAAAAAAAACTCTTCTGAGCAGCAGCTTTTCCTCCAGACCTGGTTGCATTTTGTCCTCCTCTTTTCCCAGTATTTTCCCAAAGGTTTTGCTTCAAGGTTGACAGCTAGCTTTCATCAAACATCTGCCTGATTATGTATTTTTTTTCTCTTTGAATGGGGAAATTAATTAGATTCCCATGGACTTTCAGACAATTTACAAATATTTTTCTCAACCCCATAGTTATATTTCTTTCTGCATAATTGTCTGTTATTTTCCTTTAATGTTTAAGACGCAGTGTTCTCAGCTGGATCTGATGTGAGTTTTCCACACTCCTTTTTCACTCCATTTGGTCACATTCAGGCCTCCAAAGGAATTTTTTTTTTTTAAAAAAAGAGCATAGAGTCACATTAATGCATTAAGTTTCATGTAGTAAGCAAAGATTTACAATTAACAACCCAATGTAGACCATCTTAACAAATTGAAATATATTTTCTTCCCTATGATTTTTGATCTTATAACAGGAACAGAGATATTTAACATAGACTTCTAGCCATTTCTTTTGTATTATGCTTTAATTTCTGCAACTGAATTCTGACTAATCAGCCTAGAAGAAGAAGAAAATGAAAAATGGTAGGTGTCTTTCAGACAAAACTGAACTTGGTTTTACTTTTACATTTTCTACCTCTGAAAAATCAAAACAAAATGTTTCTTTCTAAAATGACAAAGCATTCTTTGTGCTTGAAACAACTCTCCCTCTAATCCATTAATGGAATTCCAATATTCACAAAGATTCTATTAGAGTTTTTATATTCCGAATTTACTTCTTTTATTGATTTAATGCTGTGTAATCTACATTAAAATGGCAATTTGAAATCTTATATCCATTGAATTCAAGGGGGATGGTCAATAATGAATATTCAGAGGAGTGCATTACAGACTAAATTGATTTCTATAATTCACAATTTGAAACCTGACTTCTCTCTCAAAGCTTCCTTTATCAGTCACTTTATATTGATAATTTTAAAAAAAGAACACCTAAGAATTGTATTCTAGTTTAAAGTTCTGAAGCTGGTCATCTGGAGGTCATTTATCCTCACCAGAGGTAACCATATAAATAAGCCCATACAAGCCTATTCTCAGAATAGTGTCCACTGAGCTCTTTAAATCCGCAATTCCACAGCTTTTTGCATTCTCTGTGTCTCATTTCTTAACCCAAGATCCTACTAGCTTATTTGAAGACTTTGTACTTATTTTTCCCAAGCATTTTTCATATATTGTCAAGACTCAGTGTTAGGAAGTGCTAGCTGATGGACGTTCCTCATGACTAATCGGTTAGTTTATTCCATTACAGTTTTTGTCAGAAGACAAGGATGAATGAGTTAGAATGATAGCTTGATGTGCTGCAGTGCATTTATTACCATTTTAGCCTTGGGAAACTGCCACTGAAATATAACGGGCTGAAAATTAAAATATTTTTATGTATATAATAGGCACATAAGAACCAGAGGTGGTATTCAGCATGTTCTGACCAGTTCTGGAGAACTGGTAGCAGAAATTTTGAGTAGTTTGGAGAACTGGCAAATACTATCTCTGACTGGAGATTTTACAGTATCCTTCCCCTGCCACGCCCACAGAACCGGTAGTAAAAAATTTTTGAATCCCACCACTGATAAGAACCGACCTTATTGTTCCAATGCTTTCTTCTGTTTAGGCAAACGATTGCTTGTTTTCTGTTGTACTGACAAACAAAATTACAGCTAATTTTCTAGCACATAAAAGAAAATCATGGATATTCCATGGGTATTCCATAGAAGATAAGATCTTTTAGGGGCCACTTTTTCTCTTTATTTTAAAAATAAGTATTTTTATTTATTTCTTGATTGAAAAATTTCAATAAAGTAATTATAAAAGACAAATCATAATGTCATAACAAATGCTGCATGTAATCCACATTGTACATGCATCTCTATATATTACTTTTGAATATGCTATTTTTTTAAAAAAAGAAAACGTTGGCAGCACCTACATTAAAATTGGAACAATACAAAGAAAGTAGCTTGGCTCCGCAAAAGGACGATAACAATGTGTGTGCGTGTGTGCATGCGTGTGTGCGCGCGCGCGTGCGCACGTGTGTGTGCATATGTATGTATTTATATATATGTGTGTGTGTGTGTGTATGTTTTAGGTAATTACTGTTTTATACATCTATTTTATTAGACAGCAGCCCTACAGATTTGATTATCAAATCAAATAAATAATAATAATAATAAAATAACAAATAAATAGAACTTCATTTCCTGGAAACCTGGTTTGACATAAAAGAAGTCCTCTGGGTGAAAAGGAAACTGTGATGGCAAACTGACTATGTCACATTCTACTTCTGAAGTATTCCTTTTGCTGTATGTGTGTTTTGGCCTAAAGCATGAAGACTTGTAAACAAATATGGGCTCTGCTGTTATCTGAGCCCAGCTGGAAATCCATCCTCACATTTCCAGCCTCTCTGCCTTTTTTGGAGTAAGAGAAAAAACATGTCACAGAATTTGCTTTTTTATTTCAGTATCAGCTGCATACCAAAATAGATCACTGGGGCTTATCAGTGTCTTACTTCTGGGAAATGCTTTCTGAGAACAAAGCATAAGGCTGAGGAAAATAGGAAGGTACTCCCATTGCAAGTCAACTCAGATTCCCAATACCTTTGGGAAGACAAGCACCATGTTAAGTGACCCAGCTGTCCCCATCTTCTCTTTTATCACAGAGGATAAGTGCTTAAGCTATATAATGTCCTTAGTTGTTATAAGAGAGATTTTTTTTCCTAAATATCTGTTCAACTCATTTCTATCCTTGCAGAAGAAGCTTTGTTTGTTTATTAGTTTGTGGAACTGTCCAGTTCCATGATCTAATCCAAAAGACTCATATCCTCACTCTGCATCTGGAAAGAGAATAAGTAAAAAAGTCTGGCCTGTTTTTGGATAGATTCTTATTGCACTCACAACATTCTAGCTTCCGGCCTTGGTGCTGAGATGTGTTCTAGATAAGTTTTCATGTGCAAATCTGATCACGTTTCTAACTCAAATTTGATTAGGCATGGATCAAATGATAAAACTATTTAAAGAAGATGCCCATTATTAAATTGACATGGAACATTTGATTTGGGATTACATCAATTCAACTAAACTTTTCCTTGGTTTGAGTTTTACCTTGACAGAACTGGCATATATTCGCATATAATGGCAAGAAGACTATTTTCCTAGCTCTTAGATAAGAACTGTGTGTAAATGAATGACTCTTGTAAGATGATGCCTCTTAGTTCTCGTTCAGTTCACCAAATGATTATTATGAATTTCTCTCTCTTCCTCTCTCTCTCTCCCTCCCTCCCTCTCTCTCTTCTGTGTCTCTGTGTGTGTACATTCCAACCCCACCTCATCCAATCCAACATCACTCAAAACTAGGCACGCACACCCCTAACTACCTCTATTCCAACCACAACTGGCCTTAAATGCAAGCTACTCAATGCAAGAAGCCTTGTAAATAAAATACCTGAATTTCTCCTCTTACTAAATACGGCTAAATTCGACATTATATTTGTCTGTGAAACATGGCTCAACGCATCTCTCCCTGATTCCGTTACCACAGTAAGAGACTATCATGTTTACCGATCAGATTGTGAAATCCGTAGAGGAGGTAGTGTTGCTATCTTCTATAAAAAGTCCCTTCGTCTAAAAAACATCCAAGTTACCCAGGAGCTTGCTATTCCTGAGACCATCATCTGTGAACTGTCCTTAAATATCACATTTCGGTTCTTATTATTTTACAGAGCCCCTGATTATGACATCAAACATGCAAACAAGCTAAATACACTACTAACATGGGCAGCATCCTGCCCACATGCCTTTATCTTTCTTGGTGACTTCAATCTACCTCATATTAACTGGACGCTTAACGAATGTACAACTGAACCCACACATGCAACCTTCTACAATGCAATAACAAATCTGGGACTAGAACAACTAGTAACCAACAACACTAGACTTAACAACTGCCTCGATCTCATCTTCTGCAATAGTTTGAATTCAATTTACGGAATACAA
The DNA here is from genome assembly GCA_023653725.1 of Bungarus multicinctus. Lineage (NCBI taxonomy): Eukaryota > Metazoa > Chordata > Lepidosauria > Squamata > Elapidae > Bungarus > Bungarus multicinctus. Next base: position 31,141,240 of record CM042842.1, on the reverse strand, counting down.
ATTAAAGAACACTTTTCCAACAGTGACCATAACATGATTGACTTTTGTCTCAACATACATCCACACAAAAATCATCACAATGACAGAATCCCCTATTATAACTTCAAAAAAGGCAACTATGACCTTATAAACAATGATCTCTCATCCCTTGATTGGCAATTTCTATTCACTGGATGCAATACTGTAGAAGACCATTACAACATATTTTTACTTGAAGTTAAAAGAATCATCAAACTATATGTACCAATAACAACTCCCAAAACCAGAAAAAACAAATTACCCATAACAATAAGGAAGCTTCAATCCAAAAAGAAATCACTTTGGTGGAAAAACAAATCTGGTCACGGTGCCAATTTCAAAAGCCGATACAAAAATTTATGCCACCAGATAAAGACTGAATGCACCAATTATCATATTAAACAAGAAGAAAACCGTCTACGCACCAATTCCACCCGAGCTTTCTATAATTTTGTAAACAACAAACTAAAAGACTCAAGGTCCATCCCACCCCTGAAAGGACTTAATGATAAAGACTGCAATGACGACACTATTAAAGCCAACCTCTTTAACACATTCTTTGGCTCAGTATTTGTAAACAGCAATGGATCATGCCCAGTATATCCTAGTCGAACCACAGACAACTAAATGATCTAATACATATCAATTTTACAGAAGACAATGTTGAAAAAGCACAATCTAAAACCATATCTATTGGACCGGACAGAATATGTGCCTACTTCTTAGAAAAGCTATCCACTACCATAGCCGAATCTCTAAGCATAATCTTTGAAAAATCTTTCAGGACCAGCTCCTTGCCAAAACTATGGTCACAAGCTACAGTCATCCCCATCTTCAAAAAGGGAGACCTCAGCCAGTTGAAAATTACAGACCAATCTCTTTATGCTGTGTCACCTGTAATGTCATGGAATTAATTATTAACCAATCCATCATCCTCAACTTAGAAACAAACAATCTACTCTCTAATAAACAATTTGGTTTCAAAAGAAAACTATCATGTAATCTGCAACTCTTACACTGAAAAAACATATGGACTACACAACTTGATCAGGGCAAAGCAATAGAAGCAATCTACATGGACTTCTGTAAAGCCTTTGATTCAGTGGTACATGACAAACTACTCCTAAAACTAAAATCTTACGGTATCTCTGGACAACTGCATAACTGGATAGAAGCATTCCTGTCAAACAGACAACAAATGGTCAAAATTGGGAGCGTCCTATCAAATTCTGTACCTGTCAACAGTGCTGTCTCCCAAGGCAGTGTTCTTGGACCAACTCTTTTCATACTCTACATAAATGACCTCTGTGATCATATCAAGAGCAACTGCTGATGATGTAAAGCTATTCAACATCACAGACAACACTGCTCCCTTCAAAAAGACCTTGACTATGTATCAGAATGGTCAAACAAATGGCAACTTCAAATCTCAACAAATAAATGCTCTGTCCTACATATTGGCAAAAAAAAATCAGAAAATAAAATACAGACTGAATAGTCAAGACCTTGTTGATGATCCAAACTCTATCAAGGATCTTGGAGTACTCATCTCTAACAATCTAAGTGCTAGAGCCCACTGTAACTACATAGCCAAAAAGGCATTAAGAGTTGTTAACCTAATCTTACATAGCTTTTTCTCTGGTAATATTACACTACTAACTAGAGCATACAAAAAATTTGCTAGACCAATACTCAAATACAGCTCATCAGTCTGGAACCCACATTACGTATCTGATATTAACACAGTTGAGAAAGTCCAGAAATATTTCACAAGAAGAGTTCTCCACTCTTCTACTCATTGCAGAATACCTTATGCCACAAGACTTGAAATTTTAGACCTAGAAAACCTAGAACTACGCCGCCTTCGGTCCGATCTAAGTATAGTATATAAAATCATACATTGCAATGTCCTACCTGTCAATGAATACTTCAACTTCAACCATAACAACACAAGAGCAAATAATAGATACAAATTCAAGGTTAATCAAACCAAACTTGATTGCAGGAAATACAACTTCAGCAACAGACTGGTCAATGTCTGGAATACTCTACCTGACTTTGTGGTTTCTTCCCCAAACTCCAAAAACTTTAAGCTTAGACTTTCTACTATTGACCTCACCCCTTTCCTAAGAGGTCTGTAGGGGGCGTGCATAAGCGTACCAATGTGCCTACCATCCCTGTCCTATTGTCTCTTTTATTTTTTATTTTTCTTATATGTATCCATGTATTCATAACTATTTTTTTATTTATACGATTATCTTGTAAGCAGTTGACAAAAATAAATAAATAAAAATAAATTTTCTTATCCCATACTGAAAGTGATGTACATACATTTTAATGAAACATGATTTCATAAGCATAAAAGTAAAACGCAAAATCTGGAATGTTTGCAGTATAATTTAATCACAGGGGGCATACACGAATATCCATGTAAACATTGAAAGAAAAAATAACTTGGCAAAAGGATGGATCTTCAGGCATAGTTCACAACTATTAAGATTAATGCTTTCCAAATATAGGTAAGGAACTTACTTTTTAAAAGTAAGTGCCATACTAGGATAGTTGGATAAATGGTTGATTTGCAAGCAAAGACAGAACATTTATGTACTGTGATCCAGGAACATGAGGAAAAATAATTAAGAATTGACAAGCTGCATGATCTGATCTGCCCCCCCCTCCCCCCCCTGGACCATCATTCCACCACAGATTAGGCTGGCCCCCACTCTAACACTCTTTCAGAAGGCATTGAAGATGTGGCTCTGCCCCCGGTCCTGGGGAACCCAGAGTGGGATGGAGCCCATTAAATGATTTGTATGGTAGTAAAAAAAAGCAGACAATCAACGGAGAGGAAGAAAAATATCCTCTGAAAATCAGCTGAGAGCAAAAAGAGAAAAAAGCAGGATTGGCCTTCTCAGCCACCCCTGGGCTTTTCTCTTCTTTATCCTCTCAGCTGATTGGTGCTGCAGGTCTCAGCTGGTGTGGGAAAAGCTGTTAGGCAAAGCACGCCCACCAAGCCATGCCCACCGAACCGGTGGTAAAACAATTTGAATCCCACCACTGGTGGGGGTTATTATTTTACTATTTTTATTTCTTTTATAGCTGTTTTTATATCTTTGTAAGCCAGGGGTGTGAAACTCACAGTGTCACAGCAGCGTCACATGACGTATCACAACTTTTTCCCACTTCACTAAACCGGGCATGGGTGTGGCCAGTGTAAAACGCATCTGGCCCATGGGCTGGGAATTTGACATCCCTGGTGTAAGCCATCTTGAGTCACCATATGCAAGTAAGCAGCAAATTTAATTTTAAGAAAGAAAGAATCTCTTTTGAATTGTATTTCTAGCACAAGGCCTAGAAAAGCTATTATCTCTAGATCTAGCTACCTTTTAAGGGTTTTCTTAAGATAAAATGATATTTATGCCAGCTAATTTGAGTGGCACAGAGGAAGTGTTCGCCGTAGTTGTGTAACTAATTTTATAATTCTGGGTTTATGTACAGTATTAGTTTCTATACTATTATTACTGGATATTTTGTTTTCTTTTAATGACTTTGTAATCCCTTGCATTAGGATAGAGTTGGGGTGATTGAATGGAGCTCAACGATTTACTGGCTGGATGCCTTTCCTGACACTTATGCAGCGTTCACAGCAGACAATTACTCATTGAGCCCAAAGAGAGAACTATCTGCCGCTACCTAAGATAAAACTCACAGCCTCCTGATTGTGAGGTAAGAGCTCTACCTCGAGGCCACCATGTTACTCTATTGCTGGATATAATAATGGAGAAATACTTGGAACATTTGAATCGTATAAAAACTGGCAGGCACCCAACATACAGATAATTGCTAAGATAAAGATCAACCTACTTTACAGTAAAGGCAGTGCCTTCTCTTCTCATGAGATTATGGAAAATGCAATTGAGTCTTTAATGGATTATAAATCATAGGAATATACTAGAAGGAAAACTTGCATATTAACATTAATAATTAATATTAACTTCTGTTCTTCATGTTGAATCTTTATATTCTGTCATTCACTTTCGTCTTTGTGAGTCTTTCCATCTTCTATTTATTACGCAAAACTCTCAATCCTTTTAAGCCACATTTAACCTTCTCCCACTTAGTTCTGCCTCTTTGATCTAAAGAAAAAAAAAACCAGGAAGATCAATGTCAGTCTCACCAATGATTATGCATTCTTTATTTGCCTACAATTTGAACTTTGCATCAGAAAGCTACTTTGAATTTGGTTTTCTGTGTTCCATTACACCGATGGAACATTAAATAACTATTTGGGGGTTGAAACTCTAGAGAGACTAAGTTTGGAACACTGCCTGAGTAGGTTTTTTTTTTTTTTAAAGTCTCTCTCTTATTATTTTTAATCCTAACTGACTGCTTTTATTGTTCTATATCCTAGGCTCTTTTAATTAACATGACAATTTAAGTAAAACAGTTCAGCTCTAACAAGAGAACAAAAATTGCTAAAATGAAAATATAGTAACAGAAGATATTAGTTCCAGAAACACATTTTCTGGTCCATTATCCCAGGCATTGCTGGTCTGGAAACTATCTTCAATCATCCTAGGTTTTTAAGGGTGAAGTAATATATTCACATATAAATGTCCTAATACCCAGCTCATATGTAATGCATATAGTTCCCATTCTCACTCCCTGTGTAGTCTTCCTTTTTTAAAAATTAATTCTAGCATAATCCCGCTGCTTGATCTCAAAATGCTTTACCAATATGAACTTTCCAAAATGCCATCATGTAAGCCAAATACGTCTTGGATCTTATTCCTGAATATCTGACTTATCCTCATTTTCTGGGAAGAGCATGAGCACGAGAAAGACCTTAGGAATTAAATAATAAGGTTTGCAAGGCAAAGCTATTGTCAAATGCATTACTTAAAAAAATATACGTTCTGAACAATAGACCAACGATGCAATTCAAAAGAGAAGGGTGATGTGGAATAACCCAAAAGAGAACCCTATGAAAGCAGGACTGTGTGAATGGAGAGCAGGGAACAAAACAATCTGTTAGACTAGCCACTGGGCCAAAAATGCCAGGAGCTGAAGTCTTTCCATTGATGGATGATCATCAGTGTAGGCCTCCCTGCTTGAAATCAGATCTCCAAACCAAGGTTAATTTTGTCCTGAGAAAGAAGTGAAATTAGTAAGAATTTCCTAAGAGCTACTTTAGCGTACCTAGTCTTCCATTCACATTCCTTTGCCTTCTCATGTTCTTCCTCTCAAATAATCTACTGTTCTTACACCTCAACCTCTTGTTGCAGAAATCCTTATCTGCTTTCTCACTTCAACCACTTTTTCACCTATTGTTCTCTGGCTTTTTATAGAGCAATGTCTTTGAGGTCTCAGACTGTATCTTCTCACCCACAAAGGCAGGTAGTCTTCAACTTACAATCACAATTGAGCCCAAAATTTCTGTTGTTAAATGAGACAGTTATTAAGTGAATTTTGCCCCATTTCACAATGGGGCTCAACGTAACTGGAGGACAGCTGGTTGGAGATTACATTATAATTTCTGGATAAATCCTTGCCTTGCTTTACCTGTGATTCTTCCTGTTGTGAAGACTGCAGCACCATCATGCTCCCTGGGTATGAACAACCATAAGACATTTCTGACTGCCAATCCTCTGGAGGAATCAGTTTCAAGCTCCAAATACTGAAAACTCCTTTCCCATCTATCATGTCAGCATCCACCTTATCCTCATATATTTTTCCATTAATATTCCAAATGATGGTATTTGAATTAGGGTTAACATTGAAAAGGGTGCAGAGCAGAGGAATATCATGCTTCAGTGGTTTATCCTGCAATAAGGATGGCACAAGAATGGAGAGATTTGGCTTCGAAGTTTCTACAAGAGATGAAAAGTGAGAAATATTATTATTAGCTTTATATCCCTTGAATTTCTTTCTTTCTTTCTTTCTTTCTTTCTTTCTTTCTTTCTTTCTTTCTTTCTTTCTTTCTTTCTTTCTTTCTTTCTTTCTTCCTTTCTTCCTTCCTTCCTTCCTTCCTTCCTTCCTTCCTTCCTTTCTTTCTTATCCCACCACCACCACCACCACCATCATCATCATCATTATTATTATTGCAAAAAACTCAAGATGGTAAACATTTCCAATCACTTTCCTCCTCCTATTTTCCCCACAAAGCTGTAAAATGGGTTGCACTCTTAGAAAGTGCAGTCACCCAGTGGGCTTTCATGGCTAAATCATGAATTATGCTCCCAGTTTTCCACTTTCTAAACTGGTGCCTTAAATACTAGATTAAACTGGCTCTCTAAATTACCTATGTTGACTTTGGTTAACAACATTTCTAAATCCTATGACTGTTTCTTGTAGTCTAAGGTGTTCTTGGAGATTGAGAAAGTTATAAATAAATTAAAATATGACTTTGCATTATTGAATACATTTTTAGGCTCTAGTGCAGATATTCACACTAAAGAATTTGTGGCATTTTGTTGATTACCACAAAGAAATAAACATTGAAGAGATAAGATTATGATGTTGGAGCCCAGGCTTATGCTAATCAAGGAAGTGGTGATAACACTGAATGCGAGTAATTATAAGGAAATGTTAATTGTTCTTTGCAGTTGATGGTTTGTTTTTTTTTGGGTTTTGTGGTGTTTTAAAAAAAATGTATGTGTTTTGACTTATGTGACTAGCTCTCTGGAGAAGGGTCTAATGCTGGGAAACGTGAAAAGAAAAAAAAGATGACTAACAGCAAAGTGGATGGACTGAGTTGCAATCACAATGAGTTGGTACACTTGAAAGACCAAAGTAGAGAACAATCATTATGGAAAAGAATTTACCGATGTGATCACTTAGAGTCATTACAACTTGTTTGCGCATAATCAATTTATGAATGCGTGTTTTTTAAAAATAAAAAATAAACTCTTCTACAGTAAATCTGAACATGTAGAAGTGAATCAGCAATTCATATAGCAAATCATTCCAGCATTTTAAAACTTAAAGCAGTTTGGTCTAGTGGTTAAGGCACCAGGCTAGAAAGAAGATTAGATAACCCAAATTGTTAGTTTTTACTGTGAGCACACTGGCACACATTAAAAATGAAATTCTGTTGCTTGCTCTCAAAAGAAAGTATGTATCTATGCAAACACATACATAAGACATATAGGTATGTACATACATACATAAATATATCTACATATGCTATGTCCTGGATGGAAGTGAACTTCCAATGATCTTTTCTACCATCCTCACCACTCTCTGTACCACTTTCCTGTCTAAAATAGTAATGCTTCCAAACCAGAAAGTAATGCAATATGACAGGATGCTCTTGATCATCCCTCTGTAGAAAGTGATAAGGACAATGGAAGGAAGATGAACTTTTTGCATGCAACACAGAAAATGTAGGTGCTGCTGTGGCTGCTTCACCAGAGTCTCCCTGTTGAGCAACCAAGCTAATCAGGAGACTATGAGTTCAACTCCAGCCCTGGGCATGAAAGTCAAGTGGTTGACTTTAAGCCAGTCACACTGTCTCAGTCCGTAATGTCAGGCTCTGGTGACAAGCCAGTCAGTCAATTCCTGTTGCAACCAATGGATCAGCCAAGTGTTCATCTAAAGAAAAAGAAGAAAAAAGGAACCCTACACTTGCAGAAAAATGCTAGGAAGAAAAAATATATATTTTAAAAGACTTAAAACAAATTTTCACACATATTCTACTCATAAAGAATTTGTTTGTTTTTGGACAGAACTATATAAAACGTATTCCCTTCTACCAATGAATTTGTGTTCATTCTTTTAAATTCCCTTTGAACTATAAGGTTGAATTAAATTTGAATTAAATTTATTTATATAGTAATAATAATTTGGTTATCTTACTACCACATTCATAAAATTGATGGATAGGTTAACAATCAGACCAAAACAAACATTTTGAGAGATAATAACACAAGTAAAGCAAATTATAGCAGCCATTGTGTGTATTGTTTGTGTGAATTGTGAACAATACACACAAACAGAAAATCAAAAGGAGAAGTATTGGGCTATTCATGGTAAAGAATTCCCAAACATTGGCAGGGCATTAGAAATGTTCAATATTTCCATATTTCATGCCCACCCTTTACAATTTGTGATGGTGGAAATATCTGGATTTCTTTTTGTAACTGAAATGTGCATGCATTATATGTCCCACCTTCCACTGTGAACCATCTTCTTTCTAGCTCTTCCCAAAAATCAGCTTCATTACCTATACTTCATTACATCATTGATTTATTAAGGTATATATATATATATATATATATATATATATATATATATATATATATATATCCTACTCCTCCATCAAGATTATGGGTGGTACACGTAAGACTTTGCTCATTTTTCTTCACAAACACTCTGTACAGTGGGATGGACTGAGAAAGTATAGCTGGCCCAAGGTCACTGAGTTATTGATTTGCATGAATTCTCACCTGTGATTATCACTCTTGTGCTGTGCATGAGTGATATTTCAGATTTCAGATTTCTGAATATAATACAGGTGTAAGTACCAGATACATTCCTTTGCGCATTGTTGATAATCAGATTACAGACGTTTGAGGTGCACTTTTGGTCTTTTTTCAAGTTCTTGTCATCCTGATCAATCATGCGCAGGTTTTTGTTTTGTCCTTCCTTGTACCAGGTCAGGTACTCTTGTAAAACCCCAGCTGAAATTTCGCAGCTGATGTTTACCGTGCCTCCTAAAGGAACCTCAATCATTTTTACTTCATTACCCTGTGAATCAGCTGCTAGAGCAAGAAAACAAAGAAATATTTTATTGCAAAATGAAGCAGAGAGAAAACGTGAATGTGTCCCTTTTCACTCATTGGTTCAATTCATTCAAATCTTGCAGTCTACCTTAAGATGGATTTCCTCCTCTACAGTAAATTCCAAAAGCATCACCATGGCTGAATGGAGTAATTAGCATACTGGCACAGTCTTCACAGCAAACTAATAGCACGATGTACTATCAATGTAGAAGCCCCACAATCAATTAATCAATCAATCAACCAATAAACAAATAATGCATGCTATGTAATAGGTTACAATTTGGAAAGTTCTTGAGTTGCATTTGTTTTATTCATGAAGGTATTATGCAAATCCATATATTCAGGATAGAAATAAAACACAGAATCTGTATAACTCAAGTGTTAAATAAACTATTTGGTGTAGAAAACATGGATTTCTGTAGAATTTATTTAAAACCAGTATGGGTGTCAGAAATAGCTTTAAACATTGCCTGCAAAATACTCCTCCATTTGTTTTGCAAATCAGGGCTCTTGTGTTTCTCATGTTATTATAAGAACAATAATTGGTTAGCTATAAGCTGTGCTCTGCAGATAGGAAATATTGAAAGCTGATAGGTATGATTTGCTTATTTTTAATGATGTGCTATAAATGATCATTGAGATAACCTGTCTGAAGACACATTCTGACAATCATAGACACGATTTAATAATCTCTCCCTCCTGATGTTGTATGTGTATTTAAATGTAAATAAAAAAAGACTGCACTGCACACAGGTGAGAGAAATAAACTAGTAATTAATGGATTAATGGATTAACTTCACCTGGAAGCACCCTTTCCTTGGTGATAATCAAGTTCTAAATTCTGAATCTAAATAAGACTAAGTTTTGAAAATACTTACTATGCAAGACAAGTAGAAGAATCGCAGCATAATGGGCAAACATCTTCAGTTTCCAGCCTCTAGAGTTAATTTTCAATAGTTTTGATTTAAACTCGGTCCATGCACAGCAACACCTTTAGAGTTCCTGTCACTCCTTAGAGAAAGAGAAGGAAGATTAAGGGGGGCAAGGAAAATATCTTCAATTGGGAAAACTTCAGATCTGCCTTTGATAGCTAACTTCTCCCTTTTTTAAAGGAAAGCAGGTAGGGTTTTAGGAAGACAAGTTGCTAAGCAACAAAGACATCCAAGCCCCACTCCACACACACTAATACTACTGCAATATTATTCTTCCCAAATAATGGTATAACAGTACTTAAAATCAGCTTGTACGGCAAAGAAGCCAAGAAGCAAGAACTGTGACCTCCAAACTAACCTAGAGAATGAAAAAACACCGCAATCCTGTTCTAAAGATGTGAAGAACAAAGTCAAACAGGAGGTGGTAAAATACAGACAGCGGAATCCACATCACTGTGTCAACCAAAAAGGTGAATCACATGCCACCAATGTTTTTTTGATGGCTCGCTATCAACACTGTTACCACCCACCTGGTACACAAATTGCTAGCCCATCTTTGAATGCTGATTTTAGCAATGCAGTTCACCAAATGCCTTATCTTGTTCTCCATCGGTAAGTCCAATCTGTTCTATTAGAAATCTCTTAGACAAGCACTCTTGGATCTGATTCATAGAAGAGATTTTCTATGTGGCAGGAAGGGGAAAAAACTGTGGTAGTTTGATAACATTTTAACAGTTTTCATCCATGAAATCAAATAAAATTAACTTGATAGTCTTTGAAGTGCCACAGAAGCTTTTGTAGCTGTCTAACTTGATTTCTTAAATAGTTTTCTCCATAACTCTAATTCTGTGTTGTTGTTGTTTTATTCTAGTGAAGATGTGAGGGATAGTGCCTACAGACAGGGAGGTGATGTGATGGATTACAGTGAAGTAGCTTTCTAAGAAGGAAGGATCGCATTCTAAGGAGGGAGTGAAACAAAAGGCAACACCACCCAGACCTGGTTAGAATACAGAGGAAGAGAGTTAGGATAGCCACTCCCTAGAATTTCCCAGGACTTATCTGTTGGGGTGAGAGTAGTAAATGTTTAGTCTGGCAAGATTCTGCCTATTGGATGTAAGCCAATAAAGACCTAATCCCAGGATGGATTCTTCTATGTCTTTCTTAGACTGAACCTGGCAGAACCTGGACCTGGTATTCTATCAAAGGAATAATGTTGCCTTTTAAATTATTTACTTTATCCCATTATAATATATATTTCATCTAGTGGGAAACAGGCCTCATAACCTGTGGCCCAAGGTCATCCGGAGAGATTTGTATGTAACTGAGGTGAATGTGATTTTTGACTTCCCTGTCTCTGATCTGACATCGTTAAAATTAGAATCCCAATATATTATTCTTATTTTGTCTTCGCAGTATACAAAGCCCAAAATGACCAGTTCCTGTTTGTGGACGTTGGGGGAAAAGCAACAATGGTGTGCAATTTTCCAAAAAATATTGCCAGCATGCATTGGTATAAAAGAGAAGAGACTAAACTAAAGCTTTTAATAAATAATTGTAAACCTAATGGCAGCAATGAGAATTTTAACTGCAAAACTGAAGCACAAGTGCTGACACTAGAAATTTTGAATACAAAAGTGGAAGATGCTGGCTTATATCTGTGTGGGGACAATCTCCAAAGTCTCTTTTCCTTAAACTTTGCCTATGCATTCTCTTTGATTGTGGGAGGTAAGTTGTCATTGTCAGCCATTCTGTCATGTCTCACCCTTGGCCGCTCTATGGATCAGCATTTCCATGCCCCTCTGTCTTACACTGCCTCCTTCAGATCCATCATGGTTATTCCAGTGTCCTCTTTTATAGTGTCCAGCCTGTGGGTACTAGGGTGGCCCCTTCTCCTTTTACTGCTGATCACTCCCAGCGTAAGTGACTTTTTGAGTGAGTCAGCTCTCATGACATGACCAAATTAAGGTGGCCCCTGTTTGGTGATCTTGGCTTCAAGTGATATTTTTGGTGAGGTTCAATGTAGGACTTCGTTTGTTTGTTATTTTTGCAGTCCATGGGATATTGTAATAGTCACTTCCAACACCATAGTTCAAAGGCATCCACCTAGCTGCCTTTTTCAGAGTCCAGGTTTTGCAGTAAGTAGAAGGTAAATAATGGATTTGAAATGGAAATACAGATTAGCCTAGTAGGGCTAAGATTCTGTTTAGCGAATCCACTGAAAGCAGTTGTCCACTTTAATAGTTAATTACAAAGAGTCATTTGTTTATTCAGTTTTCATCCCTTCCTCCTCCCACCCCCCCTTCATCCACCTCAGACAGTTATACCTCAAGCAGCTGGATGATGATTTTACAGCCTTCTGCAAAAGACCAGGCAATACAGAGTGGCAGCCGGTTGGCTTGTGTGGTTCATGGAGTTTCCAATTGGATCCAGATATCCTGGAATGTCTCTCATGATCTTCAAGATGGACAGACTCTTTTAATGAAAAACCACAGTGGTTCCTTAACATTTGTCAGCATCCTTTATATCCCTGAAAACTCTTCCATCAGTGGGGAGGAATTTATCTGCAAAGCCAAATTCAATTCATCGGACACGTCCATGAATCTGAGCACCACACTGTACGCAGGTAAACTATTTTCTATGTCCGTGATAAAAGGTTCTTTTTCACTCACAATGTTTGAAGCGGTATTTCAGTGAGTCAACTTTCCATTGCCGTGAACACTTTACATTGTCTGGAATACTCCTTGATTACCAATCTGACCATTAAAAAGTCACAAGATAAGTCAGAGTTTTGTAAAACAACTTATCTATGTTAGCAATGCTGAAGTAGGTGAAAGTAATCAGCAAAGAAGGATCCTCTTTCCATTCCATTTCTCCAAATTTGTAAAATGAGGAGCAAGATAGAATTGATTTGAGTTTACTAAACAGTCATGACTAAACCAATTTCCTTTTGCTCTCCCTATTTCCCACAGAAACAAATGACTATCAACATTATCCAATACCTTTGTCTGTCATAGGAACATTGGCATTTCTGCTACCAATTGTGATCTGGCTTTGGATTCAATGCTGTCCTTCTAGGCTTGGTAACATCATGAAAATATATCTTATTTCACTGTGACATTCTGGCTTGCAAAATAGGAGTATTCATATGCTAAGGTGGCTAGAGTGTAACTTAATCCTTCTGGGATCCAGTTTCATCTATGGGGATCAAAAAAAGTCAAGATGGTAGCTATCACCATATGCTCAAAACCCTCCTCCTCTTTTTTTTTTTAAAAAAAATTAAAATAGTCTTTATTCAAGAATTTTTTTTTAAAGAAAATAATATTCTCACATTTTACAGTGTTTTCATAACAGTGTATATCTCTATTAATGTTAATTGAGATCATTTACTACAAAGATATCTTAAATCTAATTCCTGATTTCTTACTTATCTATGTTATTAATATGTCATGATACATTGTTTGTTTTCCTATGTTACTACACTATTATACCTATATACATAACTATACTATACATATATTCATAGCTATACATTTATCCTTATTTCTGTTGTTCCATAATATTTTTTTAATCATTTTCACTCTACATCTTTATTTCCTTTTCATTTAACCATTTGTACCATGTATTCCATGTTGTAAAAAATTCTCCCTCTTCCTTGTTTTTTAATATCATAGTTAATCTAATCATTTCTGCGCATTGGTAAATTTTGTTAATTACTGCTAAATCTGTGGGTACCATGGTTAATTTCCAATTTTGGGCAAAGGCTATTCTTGCTGCTGTGATGATGTGTAGTATTAGATGCTGTTGTTTTTTACTCCATGACAGTTCTGATATTCCCAATAAGAAGGTCTCTGGGTTGAGTTTAATCTTTAATTTTGTCATCTCTTCCAGCCATCTCTGTATCTTAGACCAGTATTCTCGAGCTTTGGGGCATGACTACCACATGTGAAAATACATTCCCTGGCTATGATTGCACTTCCAGCATTTGGGTGACATATTGGGAAACATTTTTGCCAATCTTGCTGGTGGAAGGTGCCAGCGGTAGAACATTTTATATATATTCTCTTTATATGATACTGATAACATTAATTTATAGTTGGTTTGCCATATCCATTCCCATTGTTCTAAGTGGATTTTATGACCGCAATTTTTAGCCCATATTATCATATTCTCCTTATCCATTTCCTCTTTCATTTTAAATTCCAATAAGCAATTATATAATTTAGTAATCATTTTTTTCTCTTCCTTGTAATATTTTGTCTAGTTCCTGTTCTTTGTTGTAAAATCCAAATTGTTCCTTGTCGTTTTTATATTTTGTTTGAATTTGGAGGTACGGCCACCACCCAATTTCAATTCCTTGTGTTTTGAGTTGTATCTGTGATTTCAGGTCACCTTCATCTGTTATGAGTTCTTTGTATTTTATTGTTTTATTCAGATCCATGGCATTAGGATATATTAATGCTTCCATTGGAGATAGCCAGAGAGGTATTTTCACATAATGTTTTTTTTTTATAGCCTTCCATACACATAATAGAGCGTCTCGTATCCAATGTTTTTGAAAGTAGCTATGGGTTCTATTTTTCCCATCCCAAAGAAACGTGTGCTAGCCAAGTTGTAGATTGAATCCTTCTATTGTCAATATTCTTTTATCCTCCAAGTTAATCCAATCCTTAATCCAAGTACTTGCTGCAGCTTGGTAATATAGCTCGAAGTCTGGAAGGGACAGTCCTCCCTTGCTTTTAGTATCCTGCATTAATTTTTATATTTTACTCTTGCTTTTTTCTTTTGCCAAATAAATTTACTAATTCTTCTATTCAAGTCTTTGAAAAAAAATTCTCTAGTTTGACTGGCACGGTTTGAAAGAGATACAACAATTTTGGTAATAGATTGGTTTTAATGGTGGCTATCCTTCCCATCCAAGAGTTTTGTAGGTTTGCCCATCTGTCTAGGTCTTTCTGTATCTGATCTATTAATTTGTCATAATTATCAGCCTTAATTGTAGAACACTTCGCTGTGAGCCAAATTCCTAGATATTTTATTTTGTTTGTTGTCTGAATCCCTAGTTCTCTTGTCAATTCCTCATTTTGCCTTTTAGTACATTTTTTTGTTATTATCTTAGTCTTCTCTTTATTAATTTTAAGTCCTGCTACTTTGCCAAATGCCTCTATTTCTTGTAGTAAGTTTTTGCTTGACTCTTTTGGGTCCTCCAGTATAAAAACCATGTCATCAGCGAACACTTGCAGTTTGTATGTTTCCTGTTTGATCGTTAGCGCTTGAATGTTTCGGTTTTCCCTTATCTGCGTTAACAGTACTTCCGCTGATAGAATGTATAGTAATGGGGCAAGTGGACATCCCTGTCTCACTCCTTTGCATATTTTTATGTTATCCGTGGTTTCTCCATTGATTACTATTTTTGCATTTTGTATTGAATATATTGTTTAATTAGCCCTATAAATTTTTCACCAAATTTCATCCTGGATTTTTGCTCAATCAGAAATTGCCAGTTTAAATTGTCAAATGTCTTCTGGGCATCTAGAAATATTAACGCCATCTGATTGTTTGATTTGGTTTCATAATACTTTAGGACATCCATTATTATTCTTATATATTTTTTATACATATCTGTTAGGGAGAAAGCTATTCTGGTCCTGATGAATAATGTGATTTAATATTTTTTTTAGTCTATCTGCAATTATTACCACTAGAATTTTATAATCTACATTCAGGAGTGAAATAGGGCTATAGCTTCTAATTTGATGCAGATCTGTTTATTCCTTGGGAATAAGGGATATCAAGGCTTCCATCCATGTTGGGGTATTTTAGCTTGATTCAAGGCTTCATTATATATTTCCACCAGTGATTCGCCTAGTATATCTTGGAATTCTTTGTAAAATTTCGCAGGTATTCCGTCTGGTCCTGGGACTTTGTTAGTTTTTTGTCTTGCAATTGCCTCTTGTACCTCTTTTAGGGTTATTTTATCATTTAATAACTCCTGAGCAATTTCTGCTATGTTAGGTAGTTCTTTGCCCTCAAAATATTGTGTGATGTTCTCGTCTAAAATTTCTTCTTTTTTTTATAGGTTAGAAAAAAGTTTTGAGCTATTATTTTCTTTTGATCCATTTGTGGACACAGTATCCCATTTTCATTCTGTAGGGCTATTATGGTTCTTTTCCCCTGTTCTTTTTTTAATTTGTGGGAGAGCCATCTCCCTGGCTTGTTCATGTTCTCAAAATAATGTTGTTTGGCTAGTTTTAATTTTCTAGTCATTTCTTCTTGAAGGCTTAGGTTTATTTCATGTTTGGCCAGGTTTAATTGGTTTTAACTAATTCGTTACGAGGATCTTTTTGTAAGTTGATTTCCAATTGTTCCAGTTTCTCTTTTCTCGCAGTCTGTTGGTTTTTCCTGTCTCTATTTTTCTTTGCTACATATGCTATTGTCAGGCCCCTAACGTATGCCTTTGTTGTGTCCCATAAGTTTTGAATCATTGTATGTTCATTTGTATTAATTTCAAGAAATATTTTCAGTTCTTTATTTATCATTTGAGTATATTCTTTGTCTCTCAGAATACCCTTGTTAAAGGTCCATCTACCTAGCTTTTTCTTTCTTCTCCAAGTCTTTAATTGGATTGTGGTCCGCCCATGTATTTGGCAGGGTTTCCACTGCTTCTGTTTTTTCCAATAGTTCTATGTCCATCCATATCATATCAATCCTGGACCAAGATTGGTGTGGGTTGGAAAAAAAAGTGAATTGGGTTTTTGATGTATTCAGTTCCCTGCAGGCATCTTTTAAGTTCATTTCTTGAGCTAATTTGTCAAACGTTATTGGGAGTGTTTTTCTCTTTTTTTAAATTGTTTTTACTTACTTTTATAATCCTTTTCTATGTTTGGCACTGCATTAAAATCCCCTATTATGCATATGTTGTTTAGTTCAGTTTCTATAATTTTGTTATGGAGTTTGTGATAAAATTCCTTTTGATTAGTGTTTGGGGCATAGATTACTACCAATAATATCTTTCTTTTTTCTATTGTTATCTCTATGAAAAGTATCCTTCCATCTTCATCATTATATACAATAGTAAGTTTGGATTTAACCAGTTTTTAATGTCAGAACCAAGTGTAGTTTTCCCAGTTTGGTTACTTCTAATAAGTGCATGTTGTTTTGAGATATGTACTTCCTGTAAAAATGTAATGTCTTTTTCGTTTATTAGTTTCCTAAATGTTTGTTTCCTTTTAGTTGATGAGTTAAGTCCATTTATGTTGAGCGATAGAAGGGTGATCCCTTCATCCATTTTCTTATTGGTACTCTACTACTCTCATTCTCGGCTCTCTTCTCGGTCGGTTGTCTTCTTCCTCTTCCCGGTTTTTCTGTTCTGTTCCTTCTCTCTCTATTTCCTTGCCTTCCAGTGTAATCTCCTCCTGACTTCTACACTTTCTGTATCTTCCTTACTTTCTTGTTCCTCCTCTGTTCTTCCTTGGCAATAGAGTTAATTTTGAATTTCTTCTCTCTCCACGATATCAATAGTCCCTCTGGAGTTAACCACCTGAATGGTATGTTGTTTTTAATCAATTGCATTGAGAGGAATTGATAGTTCCTCCTGTGTTCTCTTATCCTCCTTGGGATCTGTTTCAGGGTCACCACTTCATGGCCTTTAAATACCAGTGGCTCATCCCTCGTTCGTCCATACAGCATATCCCTGGTGGTTTTCTTTGCAAAACGCACATGTACCTCCCCTGGTAATTTGTGTCTACGTGCATAATGTATTTGCACCCAGTAGACCTCATCCAACTCGTTCATGATCTCCGTCTTGTCTTTTCAGAGGGCTTCCGCAATTAGCTCTACTATTAAAGAACTTAGGTCTTCTTTCTTTTCCTCCACAATGTTCTGGAATCTGAGGAAGAATGCAGCTTTTTCTAGTTCTAGATGGACCATTGCCTCTTGGAATTCGCAATAAAGGACTTTCCAGCTTTGTTCAGTTTCTTCAAGTTTCTTTTCTACATTTTCCATTCTTTGTTCCATATTCACCAGTTTCTGTTCATTCTTCGCTACTGTTTCTTGAATTGTTCCAAATTTATCATTCAGTTTCTGAATATCTGCTTTCACTCCCATAATGTCATTTTTCATCTCACTTTTCAATTCTTCGTGGTTTCTGGCTATGAGTTCTTGAGTTCTCACCAACATTTCTTGCATCATTGCAAGGGTTGACTGTACTGCTTGTAGTGTTGGGGTAGGTGATGTTTTTTCTGCCCCCAACATTGTATCTAGAGTTCTTTGTCCCGCAGGTGAGGGTATGCTCGTTGTGTTCTTCTTTGCAGTTTTCGTTGTTGACATTTTCAGGACACTCAAAAGGTCTTTCCAATCTACCATTCAACAGTGTACTTAAGAACTTTCTTTGTTTCTACTGTATTTCTAGATTTTATTTTCTAACTTCAAACCTTCTCCAATGTGTAGCTTAAAGGAGACTATATAGATTTAGAACAATCAACAGTAAATACTAGTTGATATAATTTTACAGTTAGCTTTCAGTTTTAATGTCTATAGCCTATCTTCAAGTTCGTTCTAACAAACAGTAACAGTAACTATAAGTAGCTCCCTTAATCCTTGTCTAATTTAAAAGAGAGTCAAAAATAAATATTTTCTAGTATACTTTAATAAATAACTTTCTATTCTGTAGTGTAAATTCTGTAAATTCACAAAGTTATTTTTGCAATCAACAATTCATAAATAGAAAAACGAATAAAGAAAAAATTCCTTAATTAATTAGGCAATATAGGATCAAATAATCATTTAATAATTAGTCTACAATATTAAACGCTTATTTACTTTAGCTTTAGTTTTTATAAATTATTCCCTTCTTTATAAATATATATTTTACAAGTGCATATAAAAGGTTTTTAAGTGAAATATATATTAAATTTTAGCCTTATTTATACTTCCTTTATAGATTAATTAATCACAAAGTCTCAGTCTCCTTCTCTCACCTCTCTTCTTTCTTCTTTCTTTTTCAAGATGTCTTCCCTTTTTTCAAAGTGCAAAGTCACTCTGGGTGCAAGTCACCACTTTCATTTGTTATTAAGGTTAGTCAATCTCTACTCAAAACAGCATAAAATAATCAGAATATCTCAGTCAAAATATCTCTGAGCCTTCTCTCTAAATTTCCCCCAAGAAAAAGTAAGAAAATCATACAAAAGATGTCTTCTCTCTCCGCCCTAGTCTACCATCTGTTAAATTCTCTGAGCCACTGCCATTTTATCCGTCTGATACGCTGGCTCCTACCGCCAAGTCCGCCGCTGTTTCAAACCTTAGTTCGGAGTCTCCTTCTCATCTAGTTTTCAGAATCTTCTTTCTCTCATCGGTATCCCTTCTCAATCCCCTTTCCACCACTATGTCACACTGCTTGCACTCTTCGCTTCCATCTCAAATCTGATGGGCTTCCATTTCTTCTGATCAAGTCATGAAGACTGATCTCTTCTGCGTCTGTTTTCAGGACTTTCCCCTGCAGGATCTGGGAGTCGCGGTTCTCCCTTGATGCCTTGGGGTTTTGTCCTTTCTATCGTTGTTCCCTCCAGGATCCGACTTCGCCTCTACAAGCTGCCAGACGTGGATTTTCAGACATGCAGGATGAGATGCTGTTCCTCCGTGGCTCTACGATATGGTGCTCCAGCTGGAAGTCAGCCCTCCTCTTTATGTGCTCTGCACAACCTCCATTGACCCTTTTTGGGTATTTCCCTGCTTTATCTTTCAATTGATTGAAATAATTATTAAGATTGACCCTTCAGGGATCTTTAGAACAATGTTCAAATAAAGCAAATTCAGCAAAAATCACAATAGAATTAAAGTGAAAAGACCTGAGGAAAGACTGTCATTTTTTGTATGACATTCAGCTTGTGCCCCTCAGAACTAACTTCCCAGCTGGGCAGAAAAAACACCAAGCCTGTCTTCTAGCTTCTTAGGGTCGAAGGTCAGGCAATAGAGCTTCTGATGTAATAAAGAGTTGATTATTTTCCATAATCTTTCATGGGCCAAAGTGGCCTTGGAGACTTGGAAATTCTTTGACAAAACCTAGTAGGATAATTAAGACCAGTGATATATGACCTTTGTAGGAGATTCAGAACAGTATATCTTTTATAGTACTTTCTAAAATGGGGAGGGAGGGAGGGAGAGAGATGGAGGGAGGGAGAGAGAGAGAGAAAGAGAGAGACCGAGAGAGAACAACAAAAAGGGAGGTAATCCCAATTCTTTCTTTCTTTTTTCCTGCAAGTTTTTAATTTTGTTCTACATATATACATCAATACATAAACAGTGTGGCACCTAAGCATCATACATTTTGGTGCAAACAAAAATAATAACATTAATCATATCTCTAATGTTAATACACATATTTGTATTAAATTATAATCTTTCATTATTTAATTATTCAAACATTCCAATACATTCTTCTGATGCCAATCACCATATTATTTAAACATACATGATAAATTCATTATTCGATTTCTTCTTTTATTTTTAATTTTTTTAAAAAACCACTCTTTTGGCAAGAAGTATGGTTCCAGGTTTTTAAATTTCAATACAAACATGACCATAGTTACACATTCATCTTTTTTATTCAATTTCATATCACATTATTACTTATTAATGTTAAATTCATTAAACTTATTTTATCTAATTTCAATTGATATCTTATTTCATTTTTCTTAGGATATTCTCATATCTTACTTTACAATATTATCTAAAATTCTTATTTCATTTCTATATTCATTGGACATATTACTTTTATCTGTCACATTTGCAAGTTTATCATTAATTATAAAAATTATCCCCTTTAGTTATCAATTCAAGCTTACCACCTTCATTCTACTTTAATAACAATATTTTCCTATCTACTAAATATCAGATATACATATATTTTAAGTCAGATTCCGCATAGTATTTTTCTCAATCACCTTATAAATCATCTGTATATTGCAAAAATATTTAATTATAAAAACTGATATTAATCTTTGCATTATAATTCTCATAATTTTATTACATTGCTAATTGTCAATTAATATTGTTATAATAAATTCCCATTTCCATATCTATTCATTAAATTCTATGTCTGGTATAACAATAATTCTTAGAAAGGGAGAAAATAACAGTTCCAATCCTATCTATTTTCAAATATTTATTCTTATATATCACAACATATTACTTTGCAGAATCTCCGTCCCTGACCTTTTTTACCCATTGTCCCTCATCTTCCTAACTATGTAATTTATTTTCATTCTTCCAATTTTTCTTTATTTTCTGGTCCTTTCTCTAAATTCTCCTTTTTCCCCTTATTATTTCCCTTCATTTCTCATTCCAATTATTTATTTGATCCCCCTCCCTCTCTCGATCTTTCTTCTGTAGTTCCCTCTTCTGCTTTTCCCCTTGCCTTTGTTTAGCTTTCTGAACCATTCCCCCTTTCATAATCACATCAAATCTCAAATTTTTAACTTTAAATCCTTTTCCCCCTCCTTAAATAATTGTTGCTCCACTTGATCTTCAAAACTGGTTTCCTCTTTATTTAATTCCTCGCCTTCTGGTTCTCTTTGCTCTTCTTCAATCTGAATCGTAATTTCTAGTTTTTGTAATATATTGCTGCACATTTCCAAGCTTACTTTCATCATTTCCTTCATGTTCTGTAGATCCAGTCTCATTTCCACAAATAATTCCCCCATTGTATACGCTGCTCCTTTTTTCCCTCTTCCTTGATAATTATATCCAAACCAAATGTCCAGTAAGTTGTTTCAACCAGTGTCTTTTATATTTAATTTTAACAATCATTGTCCATAAGTCTTTATTTCCAGGTTCTTTTCCAACTTTTTCCCAAAGTCACTGGGTGGTTCCAAAACAATTTTTTCAAGTATCTTTCCCCTTGTAATATTCTGATATTTCACTTTTCAGGGTTTTTATTTTATTATGATGGCATTCCTCTTATTTTCTTTTAAGTTCCAAGTTCCAATTTTAAAAAGACCAAACACTTTTCAAAGAGTCACTGAAATTTTTCCTGTACCATCAGGTGGCTCTCTCAACACTATTTCCACGTTCCACCCTTTCTTTCACTTTTTCCTTTTTTTTTGTTATAAAACTTTTATTAATTTTGCTAATTTCAATTATTAGCTATTATTTCTTTTCCACACATTTAATTCCAGCATTTACTTATGCCTATTTAGTGCCAAAAATCCAATAGTTATCCAATTTAATTTCCAAGTCTTTTGTGATCAAATATTTTCTTCTGAATTTTCACCTCCAAATTAATTCATTTCAGTATTCAAAGCCAGTTTTATAATTTCCAATTTCCTTCCCTCTCTCTCTGTTGGCCATTTCTACACACTTTCATTCAAAATAGTTCTTTGTTTCTTAATTCCGGTGTACCTTAATGTCCATGTATTTTGCCTGGTTCACACTCTGTTCATTACTTCAATGCTCCAGCACAGTCTTAGTTTCCTGGACTGCTTCCCGTCTTTGTGGTGGCCATTTTTGACCACCACTGCAATTGTCTTCAGAGAGGGTTTATCTTGTCAGGGAGGGGAGATGCAGCTCCCCTTGACCCTCCAAACAGTTCCCCCTTTCTTCACCACCCCTCCAGGGTGGTTCTAATCATTGCAGCAATCAGGACCCTCCAACAAGTGAGCTCAGAGCAAAACTGCGCACGATCGCAGATTCTGCTCCAACCATGATGGAAGAGCAACTGGAAATCTCCCAATTATTTCATGGTATCATTCCTCTGTCTCTGTTGCAGTTCAATCCCAAGACTTAAAATTATGATTTCTGTTTATTGATTTATATACTGTATATATCAAATATCTCTGAGCATAAGCACAAGAGATAAGCACAGAGTTTTCAAGAGCCCAAGGCATCAAGAGAAAAGTCAAGCTAAATTTTAAAATAAAAGAGGGGGGGAAAGCAAAGAAAATGATTTTTTTTTTTTAAAAAAAAAAGTTTATTTTTACCCATAAGGTTCCCAGCCAAAGGACTCAGTGCCACCAGCTGTAGAGACACCACAGGTATGTTTGTTTGCTGCTTTTCCTTTTTTTGGACAATATTTCAAGTTTTGCTATTGCTTTTCCTAATGGTTATTGGTAGTCCTGTAGATCTAGTCATATGTCTGATGTCTTCTAATGCATGGCACATTCAGAAAAGGAGTGTCTTTATTTGGGGAGGTCAAGAAGATTTAAGAAATATCTAATAAATAAGTCAATAAATCTGCAGACTGGGTTCTTTATTTTTGGCTGTGAGAAAGAAAGAAAAATGCAGTCTTCTTGTAAGGTAGCATCTTAATTCATATACTCCTTTATATGCCTTATATACATATAACAGCATAGTTCTGTGATGGCGAACCTATGGTACGCATGCCAGAAATGGCACACAGAGCCACTTCTGCCAGCACACGAGAGGTCACCCAGAAGAGCCCCACTACACATGCACATGCACTGCCTGCCCACCCGGCAGCTAATTGTCAGGTATCTGACGTCCATGCACAGGGGCAAGGGAGGTGTGCATGCATGCATAGAGATGCACGGGGCATGCGTGGGGTCACACGCACAGAAACGTATGGCATGCAGGGGTATCACTCGCACATGCGCAGATGTGTGGCGCACATGCGCAGTGGTGTGGGGGCCCCACATGCATTGCCTTCTGGGCGCTGGCATGTGCAATTTTCGGCACAGGAGCCCCCAAAAATTAGCCACCAATAGCATACTTAATACACCCGTATGCTTAGAATTAAGCAACTTGAGTATGGTTTGGCTACATCAATATTTTCTTGTTATGACTCTGAATTATTACTATTATTTTATTTCATTTTCTAATAATCACTTAATTATTACAGGAGGACATTTGCTACGCTCATCTGGTGTTTCATTCAAATAATGAGGAGTGGGGGAAGACAAGACAAACATCTTAAGAAACAGATGTGAAGATCTGAGCATCCAGGGAAAACTGATATGCAGAAACTAGGATGAAAATTATAACTCACCTTTTGAAGCTGGGATTAGAAACTCAGATATGGGGTTTTGACAGAATGTGACCCTAAGACTTGATTTTTTTCCCTTTTACAATGTAAATAATTATCTATTTTACCCAACTACGAATAAGGAAAACGAGTATTAATATATTTTTTGTAATAAAGGAACTCTTCCACATGAACCACTGGTTTTCTCACCTTTTTTGGCAAATGGGGAAGATCTTGTTTTATAAATTATCTGATGACAAGGACTCTAAGAAATTGAAATCTTGCACTTTGTTGTGATTTTGAAGTAACTTAATAAAGGTACAGTACCATATTAATACGTATTTTTCAATTCAGTAGCTACATCATTTTGAGTTTTTCAAAAAGAAAAGATTAGTCCACGTGCAATGATGGCAGTAACCATTTATTCTTTATCATTGACTTTGCTGAGTCCCAATATTCCTAGGTAGAAAAATTCCTTATCTATTTTACCTGTACTTGTAAAACTTTCTTTTCATAACTAATCATTATGAACCAGATCAGAGGTGGTATTCAGCAGCTCTGACCAGTTCTGGAGAACTGGTAGCAGAAATTTTGAGTAGTTCAGAGAAGCGACAAATACCACATCTGACTGGCCCCATCCCTATCTATTATCTGCCTCCTGAGTCCCAGCTGATTGGCTGGATCTTTTTTGCCCTGCACAAGAGAACGGAGCTGGAAAGCAGGTTAATGGGGTGGGAGGGAATGGCATTTTGCAGTAACCTTCCCCCAGGAGTAGGGAGGGAATGGAGATTTTACAGTATCCTTCCCCTGCCATGCCCATCAAGCCATGCACACAGAACCGGTAGTAAAAAAAAATTGAATCCCACCACTGAACCAGATGTTTGGAAACCATTGCACAACAGTGTCACATATTATACTAGTCCTGGTCAAATCACATTATTATGAGATCCCACTCCAGAGTAATTGAGGAAGGTTTTTTTATTTTATTTTAATTTATCTTTTATTTTATTTTATTATTTTATTTTATTTCACTCGTATGCTGCCCATCTCACTTTGAGATGACTCCACTATGTTATGTTATGTTTCTCCCAGTTCTCTTGTACTACCTCATCCATTCTGAAATTGGGGCTGAACTAACCTTCTCATACCCATTCCAAAAATAACCCCAATTCTTTTTTTTTAGGGCGTGGGATTCCGTGTTCCTAGGAAATGTTTAAATATTTCAAGAATGAATTGCCAAACACTCTTTACATGGAGGTTGAAAGTACCACCATACTCAGTCTGGAGTCTGGTGTATAGTTGCTTCTGGCTGTCCCAGGCAATAAAGAGTAAAGTACAGCTGGCCTACAGGAGTCATAGCATACATCAAGGAAACTGCGATTTGACCTTTTCTGTACCAACCCCCTACCATTTCAGATGGCAAATATTAGCTTCACCAAAGAGTAGCAACACAAGGAAGTGTCATTGTACTTGTAACTCAGTGTCATTATATCTGTGACTCGCTTTCACACAGGATAGAACAACCACAGAGGAGAAGAAGAAGAAGAAGAAGAAGAAGAAGAAGAAGAAGAAGAAGAAGAAGAAGAAGAAGAAGAAGAAGAAGAAGAAGAAGAAGAAGAAGAAGAAGAAGAAGAAGAAGAAGAAGAAGAAGAAGAAGAAAAACAACCATCTGTTTAAACTATTGATATTTTTCTGAGGAAAAAAGATAGGATAGTGATAGTGAAAAAAGAAAAGATAGGATAGTGAGCTTGTATCAAACAGAGCCAATTTGGTCTAGTGGTTAAGATCCCAGGATAGAAGACAGGGGAGCATGAGTTGTAATCCCGCCTCAGGAATGAAAGTGAGCTGGGTGACCTTGGGCCAGGCTCCCTCTCTCTCTCTCTCTCCAGCTCACCATAAAAGATTGTAGTTGTAGGGAAAACAGGAGGAGGAGGAAGGAGTATTAGGTTTTGTTTGCCACCTTTATTATAATGAAGTATAAAAATAATAAAGGCAGGATTTTTTTTAAAAAACTAATCTATACAATAAAAAATAAATTGCAGAGAAAGAGAGATTTGCTTATGGAGGATGGGTTCTTCTGCTTTCCAAATTTGCTCCCTTGCATCCATCTTGCAAAAGAAGGGATAGTAAAAGAAGGCCGTTCAGTTTCTATCTGGGAAGGTTCCTTCACTATGAATAGCAGTGGGTATTTTTGTCCACTAGTACTTAATTTCCATTTCGTGCAAGATTTTTGCATCTTCTAATTCCTTCCATGTCTCCAGGCTTTTACAGGCTTTTCTCCTTAGCCACAGGTTGAGACATTTGGTCAGTCTGGTTGGGAACAAAGAAGGAAATGTTCTCTGCAAATCTAAAGTAACCAGAACATCATCAGATGGCACGCTGTCTTCCCCAGGCCTTCCCTTATTCGCTCTGGATAAAATGGTGTGAGCATGAGCCACATTACACAAAGGGCTTCTCACTTACAACTTAGAGATATTGACTGATGTGGTAACAGGAGCCAACATACCATAGAAATTCCTGCACATTCAAACTCTCACCTGGTTTAAGGCACATGGTTGCAACTATAGCCTCCCATTTCAGGGTCAGTTTCAGGAAGAACTGAAGGAGGGGAAAGGGGGAGAGAGGATAATGAAAGATCTGATGGCCTTGAAGGAATACTTCATGTACATACGTCACAACTCTGAGATCACCATCTATCACTGAACCTAGAGGTGCAGGGCCTTCTCTATTATAGCACTCTCCTTATAAAACAGTCTAAGAAAATTGAACAAGTCACCTTGCTTATTATTTTTCCAGAGATTCTTAATACATTTTAGACTTACTTATTTAGAGAAGTGTTTGAGTGCTGCAATGGTGCTGGATTGGATAGTTACTTGTTTGTCTTAATGCTTTCTTAATCAGAAAATGCATTATCTTGGTACTATATTAAGAGCTTGGACAGTTACAGTATATTTAAGGCTGAGAAGCGATCTGGTATTTAACAATAGCAATTAACAAGCCTGGACCTTCCATGCAGTGAGACTTGGGGCATTTAGTAACATGATAAAAATAGAGCAACCCATTTCTTCTCATCTTATTTTATACAGAAAGACAACAGGAAAAGAAACTAATAACTTGCACTTCAAAAGATATTTTAAGTAATTGCTGTCCATTTCTGAAAGAATTCAGACCACAGATACATAATAAGGCAGAAACCACAATTGGAAACAATATGAACAAAATAGTTCTGACAAAACTATTTTTCTCTTCTTTGGTGTATGGATAGTTGGGTTTTGTTTTTTTGTTTTTGCTTTTGTTGGAGTTCATTTTCTTAATTTGTTTCAGCCCAAATTGGCCTTAGGAAATTATTCTCCATACCTGTCTATGCTCCAGTCTATGCTCAGCTGTGTAACATTTACTGATTTTAAGGTCTAGAATTTTGAACCCTTATACAATCTTCCCTTTCCTTTCTACAGCTCTTTGTTCCTCTTCATTTGTATGCTGGAAGTCAACAAACCATGTTTCAATGAAGCATGATCTTTCTCCTCAGAGTTGTGCTCCATCTTTTGCATTCACCACAGGAGCCTGAAACCAAATGTATGAAATAGCAGCACCAGCGATGGAGTCAGCTTGTAAACATCTGATTGTTAAAAATGTTCAACTTGCTGGTTTTTATTATGTCTTATAACTTATAGTAGACCTATCCTCCAGGCACTTGATGAAATTTGCAGCTGCTCTTTAATGCTATATTCAGTTGCGAATGAAAAGGTTAAATAATTTTATTTCTATTAATTCTGACATTTTAAATCATAGTTCATATTGATATAATACTTTCTCTTTTTCCTATCTTTAATGGCCCAATTTATGTAAACATTAGAGTGTTAATAATCTCTTATCAATACTGTACAAATATCCCTATATTGAAATAATATGCTGGGTATGTTTTATAACAATCTAATAATAAAGTAAAATGTACAAATGTGGCCTGCAAAAATAATAAAAATAAAAAATAAAATAGAGATCTCCAATGATGGTAAAATTTGGGAGCAGAAAGATGTGGAGCTGCTGTTTTTTTCAAACTGGTTCACAGTTCTTTTCTAGAAGTTCCTTCCGTAAGACAACTCACATACTTTGTGAACTCCTCAAAGAATGGCATAATACCAGTTTACCAGACAAACAACAAAAATCAACACGGGTTTACTACAGAATGTATTAGCAGTCTAATTTGTAAATTAAAATTATTTACAAGGAAATCCAGCTGCGTTTCCTTGCAAGACGCTTTGTAAAGGAGTGAGTTTTGATCGTAACTTTTATTATTCAGGCAAACTCAATGGGGAAAATGTCTGGTTTGTTTAAGAAATAGCCTCAAAAACCTACTGTATAAATATCTACACTAAGATAAAATCACAAACCTTGGTTCTAAGCCAAATAGAAATAGTTTTTCATTTATTCTACTAACACAGAGACAATACCTTTGAATCATGTTTATATGCTTGTTGCGGTTGACCATCATATATTCTTCCTTCTTCGTTGAGCTGTTGAAGGAAAAGTACAAGATCCCAAAGGTGCTTTTTCAAGAGTTCTTCTGGGTCCTTCAGAGCTTTAGAGCTGAAGAAGCTTCTTGGATGAGAAGTGAAACATCTTCAAAGAAAAAAACCAGAAAGTCCAGTTGCCTGTGAAAAAGCACCTTTGAGACAACCATGACCTGGATGACTTAGAATTTCCAGAGACGAAAAATACAAGGATACAGGAGGACTGGAAGACCTCCAAACAGTGGTGGGATTCAAATTTTTTTACTACCGGTTCTGTGGGCGTGTCTTGGTGGGTGCGGTGTGGCTTGGTGGATGTGTCTTGGTGGGCGTGGCAGGGGAAGAATACTGCAAAATCTCCATTCCCCCTCACTCCTGTGGGAAGGTTACTGCAAAATCCCCATTCCCTCCCCACCCCACTAACATGCTTTCCCGCTCCGTTCTCCTGTGCAGGGCAACAAAAGAAGACCCAGCCGATCAGCTGGGACTCAGGAGGCAGAGAATAGATGGGGGCCAGGCCAGTCAGAGGTGGGATTTGCTGGTTCTCCAAACTACTCAAAATTTTCACTACCGCTTCACCAGAACTGGTCAGAACCTGCTGAATACCCTTCCAACTTTGTTATTCTGAGGACAAGAAAGAAGAGGAGGAAGTGAAGGGAGAATGAGGAGGATAAGAGAAAGAGGAGATGGACATGGAAGAAGAGGACAAGGAGGAAGAGGAGGAAGAGGAGGAAGGACAAGTAGGAATTGGAGATGGAAAAGAGAAAGAGGATGAGAAAGAAGAAAAAGTGATGATGGGCAGTAGTTAAGTACTACATCAGGCTCCCCCATCTGTAAAACTCCCTGCCTCAGAGGTTATACATATATTTTTTCCACAGTGGTGAAATAGTCCTCTGTATGCAAGAAAGTTAACTTGGTTGGAATTAACATTATGTAGTGACACCCAGTTTTCTGTCACTCTTTGGTTAGCTTTTAGCTTCTTTTCCTATGTGAAGTTTTTACACATATGTAACTTTTGAACATGACTTTGAATCGTCCCTTTCAAACAAATGGAAAATGTTAAAATAAGTTTTACAACTTCTGGGAAATCAGTTCAACTCCAGCCTCAGTTGGTGGGCTTACAAGTTGGGAAAGAGTTGGAGAGAATTTGAAATTTGAATTTTTTGTCTTCAATTGGAGAGGTATAGTGGCCACTTGAGGCTGAGGGAGGGAGATATTGGTGGAAATATCACTATTACCATTTAGCAGCCAAGAAGCCTCCAGCTGGTCTTCGCTTCCCACCACATCTGTTTTGTGTCAAATCACACCAAAAAGAAGCAAACTTTCCATCTGAGAATGGCAGAGCTACTTGGACAGTTATGACAGTATCCAACCTTTGCTGGTGCATTTGTGGCCTCACACAGAGTTCAGGAAGTGAAGAGTTGGTAAGCTTTCTCGTGTGAAAGACCTGAAATGCTATGTTTGAAGACAGAACTTACCCACAACATTTATACCAGTCAGTGAAACAATCAATAAAATGATACATTTTTTAAAAAAAACAAGCAAAAGTAGTATGAGTTAAGCAACCATTCCAGTTATTTATCCATCCATGGTCTAAAATGCAGACTTACTGTGATAATGAAAAAACCCATTAGTTTTCTATATTATTAGTTTATTTTGCCATGACCCCAATGTGTTTTCCTTTCTTTAAATTAAAGCAAGATTGGAAAGCCATGTCAAATTAATTAAGTTAATGACATGTTGTACTCTGACAATAAAGGTAAAAATAATAATAATAAGTACCTTGCATCACAGTTTCAAATAATTTCAGTCAGACCAATACCTCTGGCTGAGTCAATGGTCTCTACTTCGGGGTTTGTGTGGTTTTTTTTTTTCCTTTTGTTGTGACACCCTTGCAGATATTTTCATCCAGTGTAAATGACCTCAGGCCATGAATTTATGCAAAACTTTATCTGGTATTCTAAATTTTAATAAGGGCAAAACCTAAGAGTCCCTTTTCCTTTCTTCACCAATAGCACCATCCTCTGGTGTTGCTGCTCAGATTTTGAAAGATGGAGTGTTTCCCAAAGAAACACCAGAATTATATTATTATGTTCATGATGGTAGTCAAACTGCTTAGAATAGCCCTGCCCAATCTGGGCATGGATTTGATATCCTACTGTACTGTCTGGATGAGAAGGAAGATAATTTGAAGGCCATCATATGTCAGTTTAACTAGGTAGACTAGGAAATGAATTCCACAGGAAGGCTAACGTTGCTTTTATTGTGACTGGCTACAATAATATAATCTTGCAACTTGATTGTGCTTCACCTCCTCTCCTTAAAGCTTAGTGAATTAGGGAGGCAAGTTCCTGTATCACTTCTGAATTTTATCTCATTGTTCTGTACTTAAAAATGTTTTAGCCCCTTTTTGCATAGATAACAGTTCCTGCATATGCCTATCAGTGTTATCTTCCTTGTGCTGTACATCAAATTGGGACAATCACTTTTATTACAAATTTGTTCCAAGTGGATAAAAGATGAAGAGTTCTCTTGTATTTCTCCTGCAGGAGGTACAGCACTTCAGGGAGGAATAAGGGGAGTGAACAGAATGTATACACAAACACAGATCCATAAAAGAGACAGGGCATTACAGATAGTTTGGGTACTGGATGAACCAGGATACCGTTTTTCTTCTTCTCCCAAAATAACTCTGCATAAATGATATACAATATCTATCCCCTGGTCATTGGACTTGAACATATGTATATTGCATGTATGAAGACTGTGCATCAATGAAGACTGCATCACTGTGAAAGTAATTGGAAGAGCAAATGAATACATGAGTTCAAACATGGAAAGAGAAATGCAGCAGCTGGACTTTTAATAGATGAATGTGGAAGTCAAACACGCATACCATGAATTCCACGTTCAATTATATTTCTGTGTGTTCCTGTTCACACGGTCAGAACTCAGTTTCTAGGTCAGTCACTGCCTGTTGTCCTTTGTGGCTATGCCAGGAAGCTACTCTGACATAATTATAATGCTTTACTGGATCAAACACCTATGAATGCTTGCTAGTAATAGGCCCTTTAGTTGCACAGTCAGCTCTGGAAATGATGGCCTGCATTACAGTGTATACTAGCACTTTTTTTTGAGTTTTTAAAAATGAAAACAGTATGCATGCTATAACATTGATGCTAGTCTAACTTTTTCTCTCTTCCGTCCCTTCCCCTCCTCTCTCTCTCTCTCTTTCTCTCTCTAGGAGCTTCAGCAGGTGACGGAGAGGCAAGGCAGAGAATCATCTGAAGTAGATGGTTCCCTGTTGTGTTTAGAAACATGAGGTCTGCATCTGCCTTCTCTTTTTTGGAAGATGCTTCAAAGAAGATGAAGGAAGTGGCTAGCCACACATAACTATCCATTGACATCTTATTGCCCAGCCACTGACGGAAGTGGTGGATAAGATCCTATCATGTGTGTTAGGCTATAAAGAAGCAGTACAAATTGAGTGATTGAACATGCAGTTGTTTAACCCAAAGAAACATTTATGTGGGTAGTTTGTCAGAG
This sequence comes from Bungarus multicinctus, assembly GCA_023653725.1. Taxonomy (NCBI): domain Eukaryota; kingdom Metazoa; phylum Chordata; class Lepidosauria; order Squamata; family Elapidae; genus Bungarus; species Bungarus multicinctus. Next base: position 31,109,481 of record CM042842.1, on the reverse strand, counting down.
GGCACATCGAGAGGAAGAACAGAGTGGGAAGAAATTGGGTGGGAAGAATATAGGGTGAATAGTCCTGGGCATCAGCCTCTTCCTTCCACTCCACCAAATACGTAGCCTTCCTCCTCAGATCCTTGGCTTGTTTTTATGTTCCCTTCCTTGTAGGAAAATGTACAAGAAATGCAGTATAAAAAGCTGCATCATCAAGGCTCCTGCATCACCAGGCAACATCAACGGTTGTTGTAATGAATCAGATCACTTTTCTTCTTAATGTCTCTCTCACAACCACAGGCATTGAAAAGAGGGAAAGTGTTACAGTCATCAGGCCAAATAAAGTAATTAAATAGTGTGTAGCACATGTGACCCAGAGAAGGCCCTCCCTGTGTGAGCGCACCGGCCTGCTGGAGATCACTGGTAGGATGCGGTCCTGCAGGTAACCTGGCCCAATGCCATGGATCTTGATCTATAATGTTGCCATGTTCTGCGCAGAAGTGCTTAAATTAATCAGATAGTGATATGCACCATAAAGACTCGCCAGAGTCTGAAAAAGCATCCAGCTTATTGTACTAGATAAGAATTCTCTACTGTGAGAGATTTAATTAGCCACACGCTAACTTCTATGCCCATCCAATGCTCTTACTCCTTTTTGTTGTTGGACTCTGATGTATTCTCTATGCTTTTTAACTGACTCTACCCACTTTCCTTGTGCTGGTCTTTAAGTATAATAAAAAAAGGAATTTATTGTAGTAATGGAAAGAAAGAGGACGTTTCAAAAAATGAAAACTCATAGCAATGGCAGTGCTGCTTTGCATTTGCTGCTCCCGAGATGACCACCCCTTCAGTCTCTGACGTGGCTCCGAAAGGAGGACCACAATTGGTCCAGAAAGTGTATTCATACATGCCATTCCTTATGTCTGCCAACACCAGCTTTCCTGTGATGACCCGGATTGTATCAGAAATATAACAAAAACCAAAACGTAAATAAAGGTCCCTTAATGCCTTCAACTTGGCTTCACTGTTTAATTGTTCACAGTTGAAGATTAAACTATTTTCAAAGTAACATTCCAAATGAAAGAAACACGGTTCAAATTCAAAGAGCAGATAATGAAGCAAAAACCAAAAACAAACCGCACTGAATAAAGTTCCATGACAGACCAGGATAAATAATTGCCAACTTCAGAAAGATAACCAGGTACAGTCCCTTGGAAGAATGCCAACCAAGATAAACCTCCTCTAGGTATAAAACACTAATTTGTCTCCAGCGTCTGTTAACACGCAGGTCCAGACTCTTATGCAGATCTCCCACCTGCAACCCATGAGGAGGATCATGGCCCTCTCCTCACGAGTAGACCATGTATTTTCCCTGATCCTCTCCTTCCTGCGTGCCTTAGGATGGAGAGGGGATGGGCCTGGGTCCTCCTCTGACTGCTCAGCCAGTCTCTGCCCTTCTCTAGCCTCCTCCACCACCTCTGGAGCCACACTTCCACTCCCTGTTGGCTGTTCCTCCTCTCCCTCAGAGTCCGACTCTACCAAGGGCATGACATTTCCTATACTAAAACAGTGTGTAGATAGTCCTCAACTTACAAACCTTTGTTTAATGACTGTTCAAATTTACGATGGCGCTGAAAAATGTGATTTATAACTGTTTTTTGCACTTTTGACCATTGCAGTATCCCCACAGCCACATGATCAAAATTTGGCAACTGATTCATAGTCATGATACTTGCAGTGTCCCAGGGTCATATGATCATCTTTTGCGACCTTCGGACAATGTCAATGTGGAAATCAGATTCACTTAACAACTATAGGATTAACAACTGCAGGGATCCACTTAACAACTGTGGCAAGAAAAGTCATAAAATGGGGCAAAACTCACTTAATAACTGCCTTGCTTAACAACAGAAACTTTGGGCTCAATATTGGTCATAGGTTGAGGACTACCGATAAAGAGATTTTTTTTTCTTTTAATGACCCTGTAAATCCCTCACATTGGGGTGGAGTTGGGGTGATTGAATGAAGCTGGGCATTTACTGGCCGGATGCCCTTCCTGATGCCTACAGAGTTCGCAGCAAACATTTTCTCTTTGCACCCAGAAATAACTGCTGCTATCTATGATCTAACTCATAGCCTTCTCATTGTGAAGCGAGAGCTCCACCTCTAGGCCCCCATGCTGCTCATTACCTGTACAGAGATTATTGTTGGGGGGAGGAATATTAGCTGAGGCTTAATATCATGGAGATGTGACATGCATACACACAAAGGCCATTCCCCCCCCCCCCCCCCCCCATATTCTACAGAAGTAGAGTACAGATAGTCCCGATTCACAGTTGGGATCAAGATTTCCATTGCTAAGCAAGGTGATTGTTAAATGACTTGTGCCTGATTTTACCATCTTTGTCACAGTTGTTCACTGAAGTTGAGTGATTCATACAGTTGTTCAATAATTCTGGCTTGCTTCACTGACTTTGTGTCAGCGTTCCAGAAAACCTCCACTCCAACAAATAACTCCGAGACAGACATCCTCTCAAAAGTTCTGTTTTCTTTGGATAGCAAAATGGCACATCTGGGGAATCCCGAATCTGAAAGTACCAGGGTTCCTTGCAATAAGTAAAAACTACAAATCCACCCCCTGCACCCATCATCGCATCACATGCCCCAATCACCATCCATCCCAACTTGAGACGTCCCCTCACCCAGATGCAGAATAACATGACCTTGACTTAAAATAAGAATGCTATTATGTCTAACCACATACACTCCAAGAAATCCCTCCCTCCCATTTTCCCAGGCTCAAGAATGTGGCAGTGTGAAAGCGTCTGGTGTCAATATGGCTTCCAAAGCTGACAGGCATCCCCCCCTTGAAAAAAATCACGTCTTGGAAATACAATAAATAAAAATACAATAAGGGGTTAACGCATTGTCACCTTAATCCCCTGGGTGTCCATATGGCTTCCAAAGCTGACACTTTGCTTGTCAGATGCTAGCTGGGTACAGCTTTGGTAAGAGAATTCCAACTCCTGGAATATTGTGTCCAGTTTTGGTCACCAGGATACAAAAAAGACATTGAGGCTCTAAAAAGAGCACAGAGAAGAGCAGCAAAGATAATTAAGGGGCTGGAAGCTAAATACTATGATGAACGGTTGCAGGAACTGGGTATGTTTAATTTAATGAAAAGAAGGATAGCATTGTTCAAATACTTGAGAAACTGCCACAAAGAAGGGTGGGGGGAGTCAACCTATATTTCAAAGCACCAGAAGGCAAGACAAGAAACAATGGATGCAAATTAATGAAGACCACAACATGCAAGTGATCCAGAATAGCAGATGACATCCAAAATAACACCTCTCATTTCAATTGCAATGTGCAATGATTAGGTCAGCCTTGAAGTATCTTGCTCTGGGAATCACGTCTTTAAAAAGACATGTATAGGAGCTATAGAAGCCTTAAGAGAGAGTTATCGTGATGACTATTATAGCAGTTTGCTGCATACGTTGTATAATCCAGGAAATGCTTTGCTAGTTGATTCTGCTGGTATATAAGTAGGGTTGTGTGTGTGTTTTATTTGTTAAGACTGAGCTTGAAAATTCCAGCTTGGGCTTCTGAGCAACCAGCGCAGATCTTTACGATATAAAAGTCTGATCTGGAAAGAAAAGAAGCTGGGCTCAGCAACATCTGTTACAAGCCATATATAACCCAAATCACAGGTCTGTTATCATCATGGAAATGGTGCAATGGCCTATTTACATCATGATGTTTGATGAAAACTTGCATTTGCTGAATGTCTCAGCATTTGCTTGCTTTTGCTTCTTCTCAGTCCCTGATGGTTGCCCACGACTCTGCTACAGAAACCATAGATGTTACAAACCACTGTTTCCCAGTACCACTAGTGTTTATCATCTTTTGCATGTAATTACGTTTATTTTACATTCAAATGTAAAAAATATGTGCAATATAGTAATTACGTTAAACTGGACATTACAAAAAATGCGCAGTTTTTTTAATTTCTCTCTCTCTCTTGTAATATGTAAAATGACATTATATTGTATCTGTGTAGAGAAATATGAAGATTACCTTGATTTCTGGCAACTATTAGTAAAAGATGAGCTTAGCCTGGGAAAACAGGAAGGGGTGAAAAGATTGCCATGTCTTGATTCTCTCTGATATAAGAGGAAACTCTGTCATGCTTTTAGGATTCTGTTATTATAGAGCAGGGGTCTTCAAACTTGGCAAGTTTAAGGCTTGTGGACTTCAATTCCCAGGATTCCAGAGCTAGCATGACTGGAGGAGGAATTCTGGGAGTTGAAGTCCACAAGTCTTAAAGCTGTCTAGTTTGAAGACCCCTGTTATAGACTAACTGAGGCACATAACAGGGGTTTTATAAAGACTAATTTATAAAAATTCCAGTTTTTCTTGGGTGTCTGTTTTCTAATCTGGCCTACCCCAAAGGTTAACAATGTTTGTGCTGTCAATAGGGAGGGAGAGGAAACTAGGCCACAATTCATTTGTCTCACACATCCCAAGGCAAAAGAGAAGAACTAAAAAAATAATGCAGAATGGACAATTAATTATGTTGGTGATCAGCAAAATGACCAGATACTTAATAGGACAAAAGACAGTTTAGGGCCATAAAAGAATATGCAAGCTGTCCAGAATTCTTCAGCAGAAGGAATCCCAATCAATGCTGAAGAAAAGAAAGGAGTGGCAAATCATATTCAAATTACTCTCCTGCTGGGAAAAATGGCATATTTTTACAATATTCTACCTCCTTGATTGTCTCCATTGCCAGCCAGAATTGGAGGAGATGTCTGCAGTGGGAAAGCTTCTATGACTTGATGGTAGCATACAAAACAGTCTCAGGCTAAAAACAGCTGTTTCCAGGATTCTGAATGTAGAACAAAGCCCCTGAAATTCTTGAATTTTATTCCAGTCTTGAAGCAAAACAGGATGCTTCATTGCATACTGTATTGTATGATTCCTGATATTTATAGGAGCCATGGTCTTCCAAATGCTGTCAATATTCTCCCAGCAATTCCAATATTCTCCCAGTTGTTAAAAAGTTTGGGAAATTCTGGGAGTTATAGTTTGGCAGCATCTAGAATAGATCATCCCCACCCCCAAATTTGGCACCTTAGATGTGTGAACTTTAATTTCCAGAATGAGAGTTGCTGGCTAGGGAATTCTGGGTCTTAAAGTTCCCAAATGTTAAAAAACAGTTATGTAGAATCACCAGGTCCCATTATAGCAAGAGTCATACTGCTGGTGACAAAGAATCCATTAACATCTAATGGAGAGCTGCAGAATATATGAGGTAAAATGAGAGCTGCAGAGTATATGAGGCAAAATCACACAAGAGCAAAGCAGAACTGAGGCAAATGTAAGGCAGAGGGATTCTTTGTTATTGTTATTAAACTATTATATGCCTATTTTGGGAACAATTTCTATCCATTTCTTAGTACAAAAAAAATCCTGGCATTTTACATGGCAACCATGGTATAAACAAGCCCTACAAACAGTCTTTTTTTCTGTTATGACATAATGATCTTGCTTTCATCTCACCCTTGGCTCATGAGTAAGATGGTTAAAGTTGCTCTCTGACAGCGACCAAAGAGAAATAGGAAGAGGAAGGCATTTGGATATGTTCGCTGCCTTGAATTATTTGTAAAAATATTAAAGCCAGGTTACAAATCAAATCAAGTCAAATCAAATTGAGAGATATAGTATTTTTCAGCTTTGTCATTTTGAAACGACCACAATTAAGTTCAGAGACTGGATGGTGATTAGCAATGAATTCAAAAATTTCATGTCAATAGTTTTCTGGGAAGAGCATGTGATATTGGGATAAGTACCAGAGGTATCACTGCTGTCTTTTCAGGCCTACCATACCAAAAGGATTGCCAGGAATCACCAGCATCTTCTTTACTCTTCAATGGATCAAGATTTCTCCATGATAATAGTAATAGTAATAGAATAGTTTATTGGCCAAGTGTGATTGGACACACAAGGAATTTGTCTTGGTGTAAATACTCTCAGTATACATAAAGAAGGAACATTCGTTAAGAATCAAGAATCATAATGTACAACATTTAATGATAGTCATAGGGTATAATCAACATCAAATCATACTAGGAAACAGAGGATACAAGAAACAAAGTTACAGTCACAAGTGGGAGGAGATGGGTGATAAGGAGTGATGAGAAGATTAACAGTAATAGTGGTGTACACTTTGTAAATAGTTGAACAGTGTTGAGGGAATTATTTGTTTAGCAGAGTGATGGCTTTCGGGAAAAAACTGTTCTTGTGTCTAGTTGTTCTGGTGTGCAGTGCTCTATAGCGTCGTTTTGAGGGTAGGAGTTGAAACAGTTGATGTCCAGGATGTGAGGAGTCTGTAAATATTTTCACAGCCCTCTTTTTGACTCGTGCAGTATACAGGTCCTCGATTGAAGGCAGGTGGGTGGTAATTGTTTTTTCTGCAGTCCTAATTATCCTCTGAAGTCTGTATCTGTCCTGTTGGGTTGCAGAACCAAACCAGACAGTTATAGGGGTGCAGATGATAGATAATTAACAGATATGCAAAAATAGATTACTAAGTAGAAGATGTTGATTAGATTGTTTTCTCATTTTTATGTATATTTGTTTCAACTCATTGAACATACCTAATATTTCTGCCTCCAATTTTCCCCGTAACAACAATCTTGTGAGATTGCTTGGGTTGAGAAAGAGTAACTGGCCTAAAGTCACCCAATTGGCTTTCAAGATGGTAATAAACTTTGTCCCTTGTATCCTTACGATTTACATTGACTGTTTCCTAGTATGATTTGATTGTTGATTGTACCCTATGACTATCATTAAGTGTTGTACATTATGATTCTTGATTCTTAACAAATGTACCTTTTCTTTATGTATACTGAGAGTATTTACACCAAGACAAATTCCTTGTGTGTCCAATCACACTTGGCCAATATTCTGTTCTGTTCTGTTCTGTCCTGTCCTGTCCTGTCCTGTCCTGTCCTGTCCTGTCCTGTCCTGTCCTATCCTATTCTATTCTATTAAATATTTGACTTCATTGCTGCCTTCTAATTTTCAACTGGATTTTGAAGCTTAGATTTGGCAGGCTATATTGAATAGTATTCATCTTTCTCCTGTTTTTTATATTCTGCATGTTATTTTAGAGTTAGTACATTATTTTGTCAGCAGATGGCGCAAGAAGATTGAGAAACTACATTTTGTAATAGTTGAGATTAAAAATTCCAGTTAAAACACTTACTGAAGTAACAGTTAAAACACTATTGAAATAGCAGGGAGGTGGGGGGCGACACATTTCTTCAAACACTGCAAGGAATTTCTTAAGTCTGGATTATTATTATTTTTTAGTATTGACAGAAAACTCACAGTAGTTCCCAATTATCACTACACAATACACTTCCTTCTCTCTCTCACTCTTTTAAACACACAATCGCTACAACTTTATAAACAGCACTTTCGAATTGTATCTGAAAATCTACTGGCAACCAATGAAGTTCCTGCAAGACGGACGTGATTCCTTTGACTTGGGACTGACCATCGGCAACTACGCAGCTGCCTTTTGGACCAGATGCAATTGCTGAGTAGTCTTCAAGGTCAGCCCAAAGAAAGCAGATCAACAGTAATCAAGATGAGAAATGATGAGAGAGTCACGCAAGTTTCCTGATTCGGAAACAGCTTCATCTGGTATAACAGCTGGGCAAATGCTTTCTTCTTCCAGCGACAGCTTTGAGTCCAGGAGAATCCTAGGTGCTTCGTGGACTCCTTCTGAAAGAGTGAAACCTCATCAAGAACAAACAATGGTGTTATTTTGTTTTCTGAAAAAAATGGAATTGCTAAGGGTGATAACTAATATATTCTCATGCCAGGTATGAGGGAATACTGCTCTCCCTAAACAGCTACTTTGCTACTGCTTACGATTGATGCATCTCCTTCCTACCTTCTAGGAAGGGATGCCATATGTATTGTACTCATACAATTAAATATTGTCCCAGATCTAATTGCCTCCTATGTTTTTCCCGCCTTCCTTCTCTCTCCTCCTTGTAATAGTATATTGGGCTCCAATACAGATAGAAGGAAATCAAGAATGAATGAAAGCAAAAGGGAAAACACCATTCTACTTTCTCAGTTTATTTCAAAGTAAACAAATGTTTTCTGATTGCCTTCTAATCTAAAGCAACTCCCTATTACCAGTAAAATATAAAGTAAAGCCTACTCATTTCTGCTAGAATTTGAGGACTTTGGAATTAAAGCATGCTCTATTGTTTTTATACCTTCTTACCAACTTCTCATGCTTTGTTTCCTACAGATCTTGTTCTTTTGGATATCCCTCCCTTTTATCCTTTGGAAACACTTGGCCAATCTGGACCCTTTCCCTGTTGCACAGACTTCAGACTTTCCTTGCCTGTACAAAACTCAATTCCAAGAATTGTTCTGGTCCTTTTGTCAGATTGACAGCTCAGAGTAGATGGGTACCTTCTCTTTTCTCCAAAGCTTGGATGATAATATAAGGCCTGCTCTGGGATGGAGAAGATTTGTGACCGCTCCTGCCCCAGTTGTGTTACTTTACCCCTTTTTTCAAGAGTTAATTCTAGATTAAGTCTCCTATCATGTGGTTGTGGGGATTTTATTATTTTGGAGAGAGAGAGACTGCAAAACCTATTCCATAAGAGTGTCTTGCGCTAAGTGCGCCCCAATGGGCAGCTTTTCCTTTGGAGACTCCCTTGAATGCATCAATTTTGAGCACCCTATTTTGCAGATAGTATGCTTTGGCTTCTTATTAAGCCCTCGTGTTGGCAGGCTGAGGTTTGTAGGGTGATTAGTTCAAGGCAACACTGGATTGCTGATTCAATTTCTGAGGTCATATAACTTGGAATAGGCTTGGTAACGTTAGGGTGTCCTTTCACCTGGGACTCATGGGGGTGGGTAGAGGAGAGAGAGCACGTTTTGAGTTAAATCTGCTTTCCTATGAAGTGATACTACAACTGTATTAATATATCACACAGTTCCCCTGGCTTATTTTAACGTCAGCTTGTTGAGGCTTAGCCAGAAACCATGATTTACAAAGCACCAAGGTTAACAAAGCACCAAACTGGCATTATGGCTTAATGTAATATTGCCAAGGGGTTCTTCTTAATTCCTTCCTGCCCCTCCCCCCCAAGAAATAAAGCTTTTTGACATTTCAGATTTGGATCAACTTTTCCTCTGAACTTGCTTCTATAAATTTAACATACTTTAACCCAAGGATCTTCAAACTTGACAAGTTTCAGACTTGTGGACTTCAACTCCCAGAATTCCTAAGCTAACATGACTGGAGGAGGAATTCTGGGAGTTGAAGTCCACAAGTCTTAAACCTGTCAGGTTTGAAGACCCCTGCTTTAACCTAACAGACAGGTAAGTCCTTGACTTACAGCCATTTATTTAGTGACCACTTGAAATTACAAAAGCACTGAAAAAGTGACTTATGAAAGTCTTTCACACTTATGACCATTTCCCCGTGATCAAGTGATCAAAATTCAGTTGCTTGGCAACTGGCTCATATTTATGATGATGGTGGTGTTCCAGGGTCATGTGATCACCTTTTGTGACTTTCTGACAAAGTCAATGGGGAAGCCAGATTCCCTTAATAATCGTCTTACTAACTTAACAACTGCAGTAATTCACTTAAAAACGGTGGCAAGAAAGGTCGCAAAATGGGGCAAAATGTAACAACTGTCTTGCTTAGCAACAGAAATGTTGGACTCAATTATGGTCATAAGTCAAGGACTACCTGTACATACAAATACTTCGCAGACTTTTGTATCAGTCTTCTTCTATGTCAGGAAAACAATGCTTGAACTAGAAACTTAAATCATAGGAGTAGCAAGGCAACCCTGTATATATATGCTACTTATTTCCTACTTCCAATTGGCAAAACACTGATATACCACATCTGAATAAGCTAGACTCAAGACAATAGCTTGAAAACAGTTATGGCTTCTCTGAAGCTTTAAGATTCTGGATTAAGATTAACAACACTGACTCGCAATATAGTGAGCAGGTTTAACTTTTGCTTATTTTCAAAGCATGATCAAAAAGATCTAGGCTAAAATATGTAGAACTGCAATTACTTCTGCATCCAAGCAAGATTGTTTTCAGGGGAAGGAGACCCCTGTTGCGCTCCATGAGAACCCAGCCATTTGGAATAATAAACTACAATTCAATTAATAATGGTGAGGTGTGTACATATTCAACAGAAGGAAGCCCCAATTTGGATTCTTGTTCTGATTTCGCATTAAAACTTTACTCTGGTTCTGTATCAGGGAATTAGGGATCTCTGCTGCTCTTTTGTGTGAGAAACAAGTGAAAGGTAAGATTGGAGCAGGACAAAGAGTACGTAGCCAGTTTCTAGATTTAGACACCAGAAGGCATTAAGAAAACTACCTAGAACATTTGGAGAACATCCTTGAGAAATGCAATACAGTATACAACTTTGGTATACTAAGAACATGGCTTATGTTTTCATTTGCTACACTTATCATTTAACCAGCACATTCCAATGTTCTGCTCATAGATTCCTGGGCCAATCAGACGAGAGGGAAGGACAGACGTTGAGTGACCTTATAGTGCTTGGCTAAGATCCCACTATCTTACGGAGTCAGCTGTGAGTGTGCCAACAGAGCTAGTCACGTCAGACCTGCTCTTTGCTATAGGCTTGAGCAAACTAGAGAATTTCATTCCTTTGACCCATTTTTTAAAAATATCCTCAAATGATGCATAATTATGTCCACACTCTTCTACTCTTTTAGCTCAAGAATTTTAAAAGCATTGTTTTTCAAGCTTTTGGACAGTGATTCATACTTTCTCTCAAAAATGTGATGGGGTGGCAACAATGCACTTTATGGTATGGTAAGAACCGATTTTAAAGTGTTTCCACTTAGAAAGTTATCTACCAAAGCACGAGGTGCAGCTGTTTCTTTATTACTTGTTTTTCAATATAGAAAACAAAGAGCTATAAAATATTTCAAGCCTGTGGTATGCAAGAAAATAGAAGTGACCACAAACATGGAGGAAAGTTTTTCTTTTCTCTATAGAGATGAATTACAGAGTGAGAAAAAAATCCTTATCTGAAAGAACAAAATGTGAATATGCACATGACATTCTGGTTCTGCCTAAGACATTAATCAGAACCTTGTTCGTGATTAAAACAAGCAAACCCTAAATAATGATACTAAAATCAAGAGGCAGTCTTATACGGAAACAGATGTTGTGGCGATTTATAATCATATTCTTAGGAGGCTGATCAAAAGAAAACCATTTCCTGCATGAATAAGTATTTATTTACATAGGAACTCTGAAATTTTTGCCAATAGCTTGAGAACTACTGCTGTAGTCTAAAATAATTTTATTTTTGATCATGTAACCAAGAGGTGCTGTGATGGTCTTAAATGCGAGGAATCCTCAAAAATCTTTTTTTTTTTAGTGCTATTGCAACTTTGAACAGCCCTAAATGAATGATTAAGACGAAAAACCTCCTGTTCCTACTATTTTCCCATAGTAGATAATTCTACTAAATAAAAATAACGCTTTAGAAAAGGAGAAAACACTATGTAAATAGCATGATAAGTAGGTCCTGGCAGCTCTCTCCCTCCAAAATGGAGAAATTTAAAAGAACAAGAGAATTTCTACTGGCTACAGGTGAAGATTTCAGATTAGAATGGCTTTTACCTAAGCCAGGTGCATAGCTGAATGGACTTCATGCATCTTTAGTTAGGCAAGATGGCAAACAAATAAATGAATGTGTAAAAAGAGAGTAGAGGATTAGAAATATAATTTATCATATGACATACTGTGTTCTCAAATATAATATTTGACATTATGTTTAAAGGAGTTAACCACCACATCTTCTCTTCCAATAGGATTTTTCCATTTCTCAAAGAACATATTAGACACAGCAAAAAGGAGGCAGTTCATGAATAGTGACGGTGATCACTATTAAGTTTCATGTGGGGTTTTCTCTTCTACTAATTCCCCCTCACTTTAGCAAATACCTGATTACAGAAATGCATTGTATAAGTTTTAGGGGAGAACAGATAGGTGGGAGCCTTCTTTCTCCCCAGCCAAATCCTCTCCTGTGTCAGTATATTTTTTATGTGAGCCCTGGTTTCAGAGCTGATTGGAAAGAAATATGGGGCTGGAGAAATATGCCACTGATGCAGGATTGTAGAAGTCCAAGATCTCATTTATGAGAACTCAGAAGTCAGCAGAGTTGGCTTAGAACTGTCTTCTGGCAATCAGGATACTGGAGACTTAAGTTGTGTTTGGAAAGCTTGAAGAAATCGGGTGTATTTAGCCTTGAGGAAAGCTGACGCAGAATATGATAGCAGACTTGAGTAACTGAAATGATGTCACACAGAAGGTTTGCATTCATTCTGGTGAGTTAATCTGCTGTTATCCAGACAACAGGATGTGGAAAAATAAGTTTTATATTCCAGGAAGGAAGATTCTGGTTGAATGTTAGCAAAATGTTAGTTCAATATGTGAATCCCATTATCCAGACAGTTGGTGGACTCTCTCTCATTGGAAAATATTCAAATAAATTCTGGATGACCATCAATCAGGAGTGTTTTATGATCCCAGCCCTAAGCTGTAATTCATGTTGTAATTCTATGATTCTCTGAAGTACAGACTACAATCTGGAGGGAAGGGGCCAGCAGATATTTAGACAAGAACTTAATAAAACATATTGCTGCTGGGGAAGGAAAATCAGCATGCAGAACCAAGCCTCATATTGATTCTACAAAGTAAACTCCTATTTGCCTTAAGCTTCTATGGCCCAAGTTGGCCTTAACCCATTAAGCATGTTTGAATGCTTACATGACAATAGTTTACTCAATTAGTGGGAGCTATATCCAGGCCAGCACACGTAGGTTTGGTCCTTCAGTGCAACGCCTACTAGTTTCAGTAGCCTTCTTTTACTTCCAGTCCATTTTCCGAAACAATTAGCTTGAGAACAGTCCTAGATGCGTTGCTGACGCACATAAAAACTAAGTCTATCAGTGCCAGATGGACCTCTTTTTTTCAGAGGGGAAAAAAAGAAAGAAAAAAGCCGCCCAGTGCAATCCTGATAAACCAATGGCCTCTTCTGTGTTTGAGACCTATTTGAAACCAGCGATCATCAACCTCCAACCTGGCAGCTTCTTCAAAGTTAGCTTAGGACCTTTGTGGACCTTTCAATATTTATTCATTAAAAACAGCAAATGGAGCAGATAGGCCTCTGACTCTACCTGAGAAGTTTATCCACCCCAAAACCTCCAATCCGAAGGATCCAAGCTGGCAAACCTACGTGCAAGGTCAACCGTGCTCACTCATGCCGAAAGCAAAGGTCATTCTTACAACTGGCCCTGGGTGGATGCCGCCTCCAAAAAATCCAGGGTATTGCTGCATTGTTTTAAAACTAAAACTTCGCCTGGATTTTTTTTTTTTTTTCTACTACAGGAAGCAATTCAGGGCAGAATGCTTTCTCATATAAGACAATAGAGAAGAGAGAGAGAGAGAGAGAAAGTTACTTTGTCCTGTTTGTTGGGAATTCTAAGAATTCAAATCCAAACGTATTACTCAACCATGGAAAACCTATTTTACATTTCGATGCCTATATAAACTTGGCAGCTGCAAAATAGATGCAGAAAGAACACAGCGGTGGCTGCTAACCAACCCACATTTTTTTTACCAGTGACTTCTAGATAGCTGACCTACGATCTGGCCTCATAGTGATCAGAATTTTCTCCACCTACCCACACACAGCTTCGTTGGTTGTTGCTCTGTGTGGTAGAAAAACCAAGGACTTTCAAAACATCCTACATCATTTTCTTAAAACGACCTTCCCCAACATAGGTGACTGAAAAATAATAAGTCACAATAATATTAGCAGTTATGCCTTCATCACTCCCCATCCCAGGCTAAATTTCAAGTCATTATAGAAAGAATATGATCCCAATTAAATAAACTAAAATACAGGGAGTCCTTTGACTTGCAACTAAAGTTCATTTAGTGACTGTTCACAAGTTACGACAGCACTGGAAAAAGTGGCTTATGATTGTTTTTTGTACTTATGACCCATTGTAACATCCCCATGATCATGCAACCAAAATTCAGATGCCTGGCAAGTGACTCATATATATGGCAGGGGTGGGATGCTACCGGTTCTGCCCAGTTCTAAAGAACCGGTAGCTCTGAAAAGCAACAGACACCGAACCAGTTCTGTGTTTGCTGCTATTTGGCCCACCCACCAGCCCTGGCTCTTACCTGTCCTTAATTTCCTGCTTTTTCAACCTCAGCTGCTTTGCGTGGCACAGCTGAGGTTGAAAAAGCAGGGAAAGAGAGGCTTTTCAAACGCTGCGCACCTACGCGCGCTTTTCAGCTGTCCTGACAGCACCGCTTTTTTTTTACACACACACACGCACAGCATAGCAACACCGGTTGAATCCCATCCGATATACGACCATGTGACCCCTTTGCAACCTTCTGGTAATGGGGAAGCCAGATTGAGTTAACAACTGTGTTACTAACTGCAGTGATTCACTTAACAACTGTGACAAGAAAGGTCATAAAATGGGGAAAAAACCATTTCACAACTTGCTTGGCAATGAAAATTTGGGGGGCAATTGTGGTCGTACGTTGAGGACCATCGGTAGCTATTACCATCAGAACAGATTTACTTAACAGAACACTATTATTGTCATTAGTAAACCTCTGGTTTAAGGTTTGCTATTATAGTATCAGCTTTTAGGGCAGGGGGCATGCAAACTTGACAGTTTAAAGGCTTGTGGACTTCAACTCCCAGAATCCCTCCTCCAGTCATGTTAGCTGAGGAATTCTGGGAATTGAAGTCCACAAGTCTTAAAGTTGTCAAGTTTGAAGACCCTTGTTTTAGGGATTTAACATAACTTTCTGGGAACAGAGACAGAACTCCAATAAAATCCCATGCTGTTACAGAAAAAGCATCAACAGGCTTAGGATCTGGATGGTTTATCATCCTTGGGTGGCCCAACCCCAAATCCTTGTTTAGCCTTGAAACTTGCTAGATTTGTGTGTCACACTTTCTCAGCTTTGCCCCAATAATGTGGAGAAGTGGAGTGAATGGCTATTTTCAAGGAAGTAATTCTCACTGTACATTACCTTCTATCAGAATTGTTTAGCATTCACCAACCCAACACCATATACCCTTTGTGTCTCAGTTATGATGAGAGTTTATTGACGAACTTCACTAAACATAGAAGATATGCATTGTAATTTCCTAAGTGTTTTGGAGGCGGAGAAGAGAATATCAACCAAAAAGAGTGGAATCTATTGGTCAGTTATCATTTTTAAATAACTGAACTGATCAATACTTATATGAAGATATTTAAGTAACATTACTACCAAACTAAAATGCTATACAGTACTTTATTAGAGCAACCAGTTGTGGCTATCTGGATGACCACTAGGTGTGGCAAAGAGACACATTACTTATTGTGGATGCAATCTGCTGGGCATCTGGAGTTTTGAAGCCCAAGTATCATGGCCCTCACTTTAGTACCTGCAAAAATACAGGCTTGATTGCTGTGGAAAGGTTTTGAATGATGCATCAAGCTGATCTGTTTTGTACAAATGCAACTAATCCCACTGTAACTTCAGCCAGGGAACAGAACATGAATTCAGTAAACAAGTGAGAAGTAAAGGAACAGCAAAACATGGATTTTTCCAGAGTCACTCGCTAGAGGGCACTAAGTTCATGCTGGCAAAGCTCAGCTTTCCCTTGTAAACAGCACTGGAAAAAAACAGCAGAAGGGAAAGAAGCAATGAGTGGCAGACAATATACATTTGGAATTGAGCAGTCCTCACTGGCAGCTATCGTAATTTTTGCTTTTCTTCAAGTAACCCCTGTTCTAATATGCGACAAAGGGAACCAAATAAACAAGCAGGCAAACAATACAAACTAACAGGGGTCCCTCTGGAATATCCTTCGGCTGGGAACCAGATACAGTGGAACTCTTTGGTCACAAAGTTAAGTTAGGTGAGAAAAACATCTTGTAGCCTAGATTGACAAAAAGGGCAGATTCCCAGCCATGGGCAAAGATTTCCACAGGTGTGCAGTTTTTTAGGCAAAGCAATGCAGACCCAGATTTCCTAAACAAGCGACAAGAACGCATTGTGGTTTGTGTGATCAGTAGCGTTAAGCCTGCCATCAGATAATCAAGATTCCAAAAGGAAGATAGGGACTGAGCGTTTAGACTCTGGAGGTAGAACAGACGATCTGGACAAGCAAAAAGGCTGTCTTTCTATAGAGACCTGGAACCATTGGGTGATTAGAAATATAATCATCCCGGCTGCAGATGCAGAGTTGCATTAGCTTAGTACTGATGCCATCCCTAGAGGGAGGCTGCATTTCTCATAATCCCCAGCCAATATGGTCACACCACATAAACAAACTCTACCATGGCAGCAGTGCCTCAGATAGAAAGCCCATACAGAGAGTGTTAAGGACAGCTAAGATTATAGGAAGCTTGCTATAAGCTTGCTTGTTAGTCAGGATATTTAAAAGCACTATGTACTTAAGAGTTCAAAGCATTGTTAGAGACCCCACACACCCACTTTACAGTCTGTTTCTGTTGCTCCCTTCTGGGAGGAGACTTTGAAGTATTTCTAGGAGGACTATCAAATTCTGTAACAGCTTTGTTCCCTATACCATCTGTCTGGTAAACTCGCAAGATTCGTTTTTCTCACCATGTACATGTATACATCAAAACTAGATTCTATTGTTTCTCTGTGTCATATATGTGGGTATATGCATGATTTTGTATTTATTCTGTCATGTTTATGTAGTGTATATTAGAGATGGAGACCCTTTGAGAGCTGTGTGCAACAAAATTTCATTTTAATGTATGCCAATTAGTATACATGCAAAGTGACAATAAAGTTATTCTATGTCTACCTGTTAGGATTTTCTTTAATGGTACTAAAGAGTTTTTGTCTTTTTTGGCACATAAAGTTTGCTCTTAGCTATTATCTGCCATCTAAAATTTGTTAGGAAATCAAAGCATTTATAACATGCAAAATACAAAATTTATTAAACTGCTTTATGAACAATGCAAAGAAATCATTAATTCACTCCAATACCAGCATACTTTCCTTCACATCTCATGCTTATTTATTGTGCAAAAGAAATACTAGATTTATTAACTCAAATGTGTTAATCTTAAACAATCTTTCCCAATCTTTGTTTTCCAGGTTAAATTTTATGCCAGACAATTCCAAAGGAACACTCATTAATTTGAAGTATCCCAAATTAATTAAACTGTTCTTCCCCTCGCTCCTCATTCAATTTCTCAGCAACTGAGCATTTGGTTCAAGTGACCAGATATGAACTTGTCTGAATAGGTTTTGTCTACTGTGAAATAATCAAGCATTTTAAGTACCCTAAAATCTGGCAATCAATAAAGCACTGTTTTTTTTAATAAAAAAAAACTGATTTGAATAAATGAAAGTATGGGACAGACAGGAGGTAGCATAAGCTTCTAAAACATAACTTTTAGAAGACTTGCCTTTGCAATTTAGTGCTGTCCAAATATGTTGTATAATTCCCATAATCCTCAACCAGTACTGCCCAATTGGTTTGTGGATTATGGATAATGTAATCCAGCAGCTAGGGGAATATCAAATTGTGGAAGGTTGCCCTAAAATAAGGATAGGAATTTTTTTTGCACAAACAAGTCAATTTGTTTTGTCTCGCATCTGCAAGCAGGATGTGAAAGTAGTAATAATTCTCAGATGCAAAGGAAAGCAAGGTGTCCTTCAAAAGAATGGCTCCAGGAATCTCGTCTCTGAAAAAAAGAAAATATAGACAGATATAACAGTTGTGCATGTTAATTATTATCTTGAGAATACTTTATATATAATGGCAATAACAGAAATAGAAATAACTATGTGTAATGAATGTATAGATTACAGTAGAAATGAAATATGGAAATGGGGACTAGGAGAATATCAGTTTTTATGATGAATTAAATAGATCAATTTTTTCTATTAAAATTAGATATATTCTGTATGTAACTGAAGGCGAAACTTGCAGATCCTGGATTGAAAAGTATATATGCAATGTAGTAGTTAGAAGAATATTGGTTTTAACCTATTAGGTGATAATTAAAAATTAAATAATTAATGAGATTTAAAGAGGGATTAATTATATGACATGTAAGCCATGGGGTGGCACACTCAAATTGTTAATAGTAGGGGAAACTTTTTTGAAATGTTTTAATTGAGATTGAACTTTTGGAATGATGAATTAATTAAGTATATGCAATGAAAGTGCAAACCTGACAGAGAAAACTATAAAGCATAATGAATATGATAATATGAGAGTTATTCAAAGCTTAAAGAAATAGGTCACGTAGTAAATTGAAAAATATATAAAATAAGCTGGAGGAAAGTATATAATAAAAATGATAGAAAATACAAAAAGCAATGATAAGATTTGAACTCAAATGTAAAAGAGGAATATGTAATTAAAGTCAGATCATGGGTTGCCCTCTCCCCTCTTTGGAAGAGCTTTATAGCTCCCGCTGCCTTAAGAAAGTTCAAAACACCCTCAAAGATCCATCTCATCCTGGGAACCCTTTTTTTGAACTATTACCATCTGGCAGACGGTACAGAATAATAAAAACAAAGACAAATAGGCTGAAAAACAGCTTCTATCCCAGGGCAGTAGCTCTTTTGAATTCTGCTGTATAGTGCAGTGTTGGTATAGTGTCAGGGATTTTCGGTTCAATGTGTGAAGGGTGAAGGATGTGTGTTTGTGTTTATTTTCATGGTCATGGTCATGATGTGCACTGAAGATAGTGTTTGATTTCGTTGTACGAGGTGCAATGACAATTTAAAAAAAAGTAAACTAAACTAAAATGTGATACCAGGATCTATGCTGTTCACTGAAAAAAGATGTTTTCAATATGTGAAAAATTAATAAAATTTTATTTTAAAAAAAGAAATAAAAATAACAAAGCTCAGTGCAAAGGAAATGTGTTCTCAGGAAACCTGATCAGTTTGCCCTCTGCAAACAACCCAAATGTATACAAGTATTTCTGGACTTACAACAGTTCATTTAGTAACTGTTCAATGTTACAAAGGCCATGAAAAAAGTGACTTATGACCATTTTTTACACTGATGACAATTGCAGCATCCCCAAGGTCATGTGATCAAAATTCAGGTGCCTGGCAAGTGATTTATATGGTACTTATGATGGTCGGAGTGTTCCAGGGTCACATGATTCGCTTTTGCAGCTTCTGACAAGCAAAGTCAGTGGGGAAACCAGATTCACTTAACAATAATGTCACTTAGCAATTGCAATGATTCACTTAACAACTGTGGCAAGAAAGATCGTAAAATGGGGCAGAATTCACTTAACAAATGTTTCACTTAGCAACAGAAATTTTGGGCTCAATTGTGGTCATAAAGTCGAATACTACCTGTATACCATTCCAATTCTTAAAGGAATTTGTCTTCAATTTGGACATCAAAGAGAAGATGGCTGCTCTGTATTTTGTAAAAGAGTTATTTATTGATTACTTCAATGTATATAAGTACCCATGTTACGTAAATGATTCTAAGCAGCTGACAGCAATTAAAACTGTATACAAAACAAAATAACCAACTCAATGAACAGTAGCTGAGATAACCCAAAACCCACCACCACACCAACAATCAGCAAAGCCATTCTACCAGTGGTGGTATTCGCCCGGTTCGGCCCAGTTCTGGCGAGCTGGTAGGAGTGATGAACAGAGGACACTGAACTGGTTGTCTCCGTCGCTCTGCTGTTGCGCTCACCCGCCTGCCAGGGCTCCCATACTCACTTTTATCTGCTGAATTTGAAGCGCAGTTACTTTGCGCGGCACAGAATAGTGCTGCGCGATAGCTGCTGACGTGACCGGGCTTGCAGGAGGCGAGTTAGAACACATCTGCGCCTGCGCAAATGCTTTTGCACCTGTGCAAAGTGCGCATTTGGCATGCACATGCACACAGTGTGTGCACGTGTGCAAAGCGCGCCCACCAAGCCACACCCACCGAACCAGTGACAACAATATTTGAATCCCACCACTGCATTCTACAGGCTCTACCGAACATGAGTTCCCAAAACCAAGCATTTTAAGGCCTTACACAAAGCCCATAGGATTGGAGCTAATCTGATTTTAGGGAGATTTGACACATTTGTATGTGGATACTGCTGAAAGATATCCAACTTCTACACATTTATACATCCTGTGTATTATCTTGAAGTGGATATCAAGCATTCAAATATATAAACCAAACAGGCCAAGCTTATATACTCCAAGATAAAGCATCCATTCATGATAATACAGAAAGAGAAAAAGATAGAGAGAGAAGGAAGGAGAGAGACTGGCCTAAGGTAATTCAACTGGATCTGTGACTAAGACAGGACTAGAATTCAGAATTCTCCTGCTTTCTAGTCTGATGCCTTAAGCACTACACCAAAACTAGGTAAAATAAGGATCCATAAACAGCAAATCCACAAGCATAAAGGGTCAAAAGCTGTATTTTGAATTGAGCTTGGATGCAAACTGCACATTATGTTAAAAATATCTCCAATCTTCCAGAAGCCGAATTCTGCATTAACGGAAGTCCATGGACTGTCTTCAAATGCAGTGGTAAATAGTGCAAATCAAAGTGGTTTGTTAAAATCAGAGAGTTTTTGTGTAATTGGGGCTGTTCAGTTATTGCAGATTTATTGTAATCTTCCCATACCTCCTTTGAAGAGCTGAGATATGCTTAGAAATAGTTCCCATATTTCTGGCTCATCAAAAAACTGCCTCGGTTCGTCATTTGTGCTATGCCAGTTAGTTAAATCATGAGTTAAAGAAAAAACTATGACTGGGTGCATAGAAGTGTCAGTTCAATGGGCTGTTTTATCCTTTTCAGCTATATTTAGCATACTTACTCCTAAGGAAAAAAAAGTGAGGGAAGATATAGGAATTTTTGATATGAAAGATGTCATCAACTTTCTTATGTTATTTAAAAAACCACTAATGGTTGTATGTGAAAATGACAGGCAAAGCCTTGGACTCTTCTTTTTAAAAAAATAATCAGTACCAAAGGAGCAGGGCAGTGGTGGGATTCAAATATTTTTACTACTGGTTCTGTAGGCGTGGTTTGATGGGCGTGGCAGGGGAAGGATACTGCAAAATCTCCAGTTAGAAGTGGTATTTGCCGATTCTCTGAACTACTCAAAATTTGTGCTACCGGTTCTCCAGAACTGGTCAGAACTTGCTGAATACCACCTCTGGAGCAGGGCCTTTTCTGTCATGGCCCCACATTTTTGGAATTCATTTTCTGATGAATGGCATACGCTCTCTCCTATTTATTACTTAAAATTCACTTCAAAAATAATTTCCAAAGTACAAAGTTTGTACTGGGTCTGGTGCTTTAGGTATGGAAGCTGTGGGTGGCTTTTAGTGTCATTCTTTCTCAGCCCTAGACTGAATGAAGTGATAAATTAAATTTTTAAAAAACCTAACTTGCACTGGGCCAGTGTGGATCCACAACCTCCATCCTGTAGTTCAACTGATGTGGGATGATAATAATGATGATATTGAGGGAGGCTGCCTTGAAGTGGATTTCTTTGTTGTTGTTTTTTGTAATTCCTCTAAAAGGCAGGCTACAAAAGCCTTTTTAAAAAGACACTCTAACCAAGTTACCTACAGCCAAGAAAACAACTAATCTGGAAACAAAAGAGCTGCTTTCCTTTCCCTATCTGAGAACCTGTTTACTATCTTGAGCACTGCATGTACCGGCATGTCAGCAACATTAATGGCTAAATTAGCTTGTCTCTTTGGACTGAGGGCGGGGAACGATAAGCCGAAGCCACTTTCGCTTGGGCCGAAAACTCGGGTAAGCCGCGTCCTCCTGCTGGGCGTGCAGAGAAAGTTACGCAAAGGCTGTAAACACCTTTAACAAAAGACCCAGAGATCCTCCTCCTGTCCTTAACTTTCCGGGAATTCCTCGGAGAGCCCGGGAAAGACTCATCGGGCCTGCCAACCACATGCATGCTTTGGCCCGGCAAGTTCTTTTAGCTTTGCAAAAAAAAAAGAGGCAGAGAGGCAGCAGAGACACCCTGGCTCGTAAAACCCAAACGCAATGCACGAAGGAACTGCATACATATGTAAAAGGCTACAAGCCTTTGCACCCTCACAAACAAGGGGGGGGGTTCCGATCTAAGTATAGTACATAAAATTATACATTGCAATGTCCTACTTGTCAATGAATACTTCAGTTCAACCATAACAATACAAGAGCAAACAATAGATGCAAACTCATGGTTAACCGCACCAAACTTGATTGCAGGAAATACGACTTCAGCAACAGAGTGGTCAATGTCTGGAATACTCTACCTGACTCTGTGGTTTCTTTCCCCAACCCCAAAAACTTTTAACCTTAGACTGTCTATTATTGACCTCACCCCTTTTTTAAGAGGTCTGTAGGGGGGGCCGTGCATAAGCGCAACAATCGTGCCTACCGTCCCTGTCCTATTGTTTCTTTTTGTTTTTCTTATATGTATCCATTTCATGTATTCGTAACTGTTTATACTTAGACCTGTTATCTTATAATCGCTTGACAACATAAAATAAATAAATAAAATAAATAAATAAAGCAACCCCTGCATGGTGACTTGCTTGCTAAGTAGGTAGGGTGGACCCTAGATTGCAACCTAAAAAAGACAGAAGGGGCCCCATTCCCAGGAAACCCCATTCCCAGGGCACAGATCAGTTCAAATCTTGTTTTCAGACCACTCACTCGCCCCTCTGCATCGCCCGGCCGAAAAGCAGCAGCCTTTCCTTCCCGCGGTCGGAAGAGAAGGCAGCGCGCCTCAGTCCCCTCCCCCTCCCCCAGGCGGATTTCCTCTAAGGAAGCCTAGGCGAGCTCCGGGCAGGTCGCTCCAAGTCTGCGGGGCTAGGGTTGGGATCCCTGGCGTAACTCTCTTTAAGAGTCTAGAGACCACCCACGATTTGCAACTTGCTGTAATTTTCTCAACCTCGGGATTTTTGCAAACAGCTTTGCAGCTCGCGTCGCGAAGGGCTGGGAATTGCAACGAGTGTGATGGGCACGGAGAGCTTGGGCTGGGCCGGATTCTCATCAGCATAGACCCAGAAGGGGTGTCTCAAAGCCGCGGTAACCACCTTCCACCTCTTCCCGCAGCTGCCCTGAATTTATTTCCTTCCTCCCGTCCAAAAACCGAGAGGGAGCTCCCCCACCCATTGGTCTTTCCCCTCCCTCCTTCCCCTGCCTCTCCGTTCCCTCCCTTCTGCCTTTCTTCCTTCTCCTTCTTTTTCCTCCTCCTCCCGGTTGCCCAATCGCTGAAGCCATGAGCCCCCACATCAGCTGATCAGGCCTCGCTCACGATTGGAAGAAGCCAATCAGCGAGCTGGGGGGATTGGCACCGGCTAGTAGTTAAAGGAGGCAGCCGGCAGCCGGGCTCCCCTAGAGCAGAGCATGGGCGATCCTGTTTAAGCGGACGACTCGCCAGTCCTTGCGATTTTCCCCGCCTTGCATCCCAACCGCTGCACCTTTTCCTCCACGGCGGCCAAGGTAAAAAAAAGGGCGCCTTGGCCTCCTGTCAGCAGAGGCTGGAAGTGGGGGAGGGAGGGAGGCAGGGAATCGGAGTTTTGAGGTGGATTTTTCAAATGAAAGGAAAGGAGAATAGGAAGTTTTCGTTCTCATTTTTTTCCCCCTCTTAAGATTGTGGACCAGCCAACCCCGTTCCGTTATATAGGCCGCTGGGGATGCAATTTAAGAGGGTTGGTAGAAAAGAGCCGGGGCGGCTCGGCATCTCTCCTCATTTTCTCCTTTAAACAAAAGCAATTAAGTTGTGAAGTGTGGTCCTAACGCGCTCCTGCTGCTGGGGGAGGAGGGGCGTTCTGGAATCCCCAGGTTGGGGGGAAAAAAAAGGGGGAGGCTTTGTTAGGACGTTCGAAACTCTTGTCCGTCCTTCTGCCGATGCCTCGAGTAGGCTGGCTAACGGGAAGGGCCATCTTCCAGCCATCAGACCCGATGGCTTAAGAGGAGATTCCCCCGCCCCCTCCCCCGCTGCTCGGGTTTTGGATGGAGAAAACTGGGAAATAACGCGGAGGCTTATGAGGACGCCCCCCCCCCCCCCTTCCCGGTTTCTTGCAGGCCCTTTGAGCCGTAGCTTGATCTTCTGCGGCCGCTTGCTAATTGCTTTTTTGGAATCCTTGCCCCGGCTTTTGTTAAATGGGGGGAGGCAAAAGGAGAGGGAAGTCCCCTAGGAAACGGCCATGGACTTGAAACGGCTCCGGTTCTGTCCCTTGTTTGCCTCTGCGTTTTTCAAAGGTTGGATGGCTCCGGTCTGGTTCAAGGCAGCGGGGTGCATGAAAACAAGAGCGCGGTTGCCCTTGGGAGGGGATAAAATGGTCTCCCTCTGGAGATGCACTGGAGAAGAGAGGGCGCAGGGTGTAAAAGAAGAGTAAAAATGAGCACCCAGCAAGGTTGGAGCCAAAGGTAGAAGAGGGAAGTGCTGGTTGAAGACAAAAGATACACAGCCTTTTGGAGGGGTTGATTTTGATTAGGAGCCAGGGGTTGCTGTGGTGTATGTGTGTGTGATCTATGTGTTAATGTAAAGTCAGAGTCCTGGAGGATGAATTCCTGCATCTTTTGGGGAAAGGCAACAACATTTATGGATTTATTACTTATTTAATATCCCCAGTCCTAATTGTAAAAGACAAAGCACATTGGAATAATCAGATAAAAACAAAATTCCAAAGCAGTTTGTTCCTTTGCCAGTGAGAAACAGATATTGATTTTGTGTACTTATTTGCAAAGGCAACCAGGGTGGCTGCTGTGTCAGCTTCCCCGGGGAGGGGCGGGTACAGGAGAAATGTTCCAAAGAGTGACTTAGCATTGTTTTCTTCCAAGATGGTTTTTTGATTTCCCAATCTAGAGTGCAACCCTAGAATTTCCTGGGGATCTTCCATCCAAGTACTAACTAGTCCAACTCTGCTTGGTTGTTGTTTTTTCCCCCCTCCAAGATCAACTGAAGTTGACTAGATGCTGCCATCTGCTGTGCTTGTATATACATTACAATTTTAATATCACCTTTAGAGAAAAAAATAAGTGAAAGAAGTACGATAAAAAAAATAAGTGAAAGAATAGGATAATTCTAAGAATCCAATTTAGTGACACAGATGGTTCATTTAGTCATCTAACATGTATAGAATGCCTGCAATACCCATGATTTACATGTGGCATATAAAACAATTCCTTATAAAAGGAAGGCTAGCTCAAAATCCAAGTAATATTAGGACTTGTGGGATTGTAGGTTACTGTCAGGGTGGATAAAAATCAATGATTTTTTTCAAAAAAATCAGATTTTTTTGATTTAAATCGGATTTTTTTGATTTAAATCAGATTTTTTTAAATAAAATGCTTTTTGAGGAAAATATATTACCATCCAAAGGTTATTCCATCACAGGGTGGATAAAAATCAATGATTTTTTTTACAAAATCAAAGACACTGGATTTTTTAAAATTTAAATTGGATTTTTTTTATTTTTATCAAATTTATTTTAATAAAATGCCTTTGGAATAAAATCAATCTAAAGATAGTGTTCTATTTAAGATACATTAATAATTTAGTTTATTCAGCATGAAATGGAGCTTCGTTATGTAGCATGAGGCTGTATATTCTGCAATATTTACATTTTTGGTAAACTCAATGAATCCAAGCTCTGCAAGCTGAGATAACATGCACTGCATGATGCATTCACACAATTTCACAGCTGAGATGACAGTTGATCTTTAAAAAATATGATTTAAATTGAGTTGATTTAAATCAAGCCTCTTTACTAGTGATTTAAATCGTGATTTTTCCCAGAATGGGGAGTTGATACTATTTTCGGTCCAATATTTCTGTTGGTACAGTTAATAGAAGAGCAAAAATCCCATGGTCTTCTAAGTCTTGTTTTTAATTAGTCAATGAAATTGTCAATAAAAATCAGTATTTTGATAGGAACATACTTAATACTGTAGCAAACAATCTAAAATAAGTCAAATCCATATACATCATTTGTCGTAATAATTGGCTAGCTTCTAAAGTGTTGTAAGGCTCTTCATTAATTTTTTATTTTTAAGCAAGCCAAGGAAGGGCAAGGAATTTAATAGAAATGAAACAAATGTAAGTCACAATTTAGTCTTGCCCTCTTAAATCCTTACAGGATTGTTCTATAGCTAATGCACTTGTAGAAATCCAGCATTTTACTTTTTAAAAAATAATAGAATTTGAATTTCACAATTGATATTTTAGTAGCAGAAATATGTAAATTGTACATTTTTTGACCTCACAATAGAATTCTTTAATGGGATATAAACCTAAACAAAATGTGGAAGTTTGCATTTTCCATAAAAACATTTCATGGTTTTTAGCAAGAATAGAATGCTCTCTCCCTCTCCCCCCTTTCCCTCTCCTCTCTCTTTTGCCCCTCCCCCTCTCTTAGGTATCCTAAACCTTTTAGCAATTCTCCTTGACTACTTACTGCTAGTTCACTGTCTTTTAATTATACATTATTATTCAACTTCACATGAGGAAAAGCTTAAGCATAGGGCTTGACTTGGAATGGTAAAGATCTCAGAATGCTAAAAAATTCCATTCTTTTGTGTTACCATCCAGTATATATTGTATTACAATGTGACATTTGCAGTGAATTAAAATTCAGAACATGAGAGAGTTTCATTGTGAGCAAGAACCTTTTTTGCAATTATTTTTTGGTGCTTCATACAGTACAGTTAGGTATCTGTTTCATGGTATAGAGACTGTCATGTTGGAGGTATGGGAGTAATTCATTCTTGCATGGGGGATTGTCTAGCAATAAAAATGCATAAGGAACAGTACCAGTTCACTACAAGAATGTGCAAAACTTAATTTGATTTTAACACTGACAGCTGTATTTTAACATTGACAATTATATTAGGTCATTTAAAATATGACCTAGTAGGAGTTATGAAGTGATGCTTATTAAGGTTTTGATGAGGTTCAAGATTTCTACATGCTAAATTATTCTTCTCAACTGATGTCCTCCAGTCCAGACCTCAGGAAAGGTAGACAGATTATTTCACATTTACCTCTATAGGTTTTACTATTAGAGATTATTGCTATCCTATTTGAGATGCAAATGTATTCCAACAAATTTGAAAAATTCATGATTGAGATAGTTCTAGTAGATTTTTAAAAATTGTTTCCATTAATTTATAATAGCATGCCTTGATCTGACATAAGAAATCAGATTTCTGCTATCATGGGAGAAGAAATATTTTAATCTCATAGAAATTTAGGAATACAGGTTTAACATTCTAGGATTTGCCCAACATTTCAACCAATAGAAATCAAGCTGGTTCTACACTGATAACTCTAATGTGAAGTTTTGTCATCCTTTGGAACTTTCTTCAGTTGAAACCCATATAAATCTAAGGGAAAACTTTGCAATTTAACAAGTCTTGTATATTACTTTTATAATATAAATAATGTGGAAGGGTTTTACTTGATTTCATGATTTCCCTGTATTGCTTCTATGGATTTTACAACTTTTAGATAGTACTTTGGGAATTTTCAGTGTATATATTATATACACTGAAAATATATATAGATATATATATTTCTATGTATACATTCCCACTCCCCAAACAAGTCTACTGGTGTATAGTAGCTGTCTTGTGTTTCTCGTAGTAGGGCTTATTGTTGAAAAGAAAAGCTACAAACCAAACATCTATCTTGACAGTAACCCTATTAAAAATTAAATTTATCAAACTTAGAAACTGATATAGAAGTCTAATGAAATCATGAATATAAAGATAAGGACAATTAGAATGACATCAGTATTTAGTTGGAATCCATTTTGGCCACGGTGCACACTGCACACAAATAGGGGCATTACCTTATCTTCCTCTTTTTATGATCAGAGTAAAATAATATATATGTCTAAGAATTGAAGCAGTCTTGGCAATAGTCATTTTCAGAACAAGGACTGTATTGTTTGTGATTATTCTTTTTCACAGATTACATTTCTTTAGAATTAAGAATTAAGTATTTCTAAACACCCATTATAATACATAAACGTTTCTGGATAATAACTGTACAGCAACATTTTCCAACCAGTACCTTCCAGTTATGTTGGCGCAACTGCCATAATCGTATAGCCAAATGGACTGAGAATTATTCAGATTGTAGTCCTAAAGCACATTGGGGGCATCAGATTAGAAACAGTTCTTCCAAAGCAAGATATAGTTGCTTCAGGGCCTGATTTTCACCTTGTAGAAATAGTTTGCAATCTTCCACGATCTTCAGTAGCAATATGATGACTTGCAGCAGATGTACATTTTGTACATGAATTGTAGTCAGCTATGGAAAGTTCGTCATGCACTAAGCCAGCTCATAGGCTGGCACTCTGGGAATGTCCCCACTTGGTTTTTGGCAAGAACTCCTTTGGAAATTTTCTTAAGATACTCCTTTCCTCTCCCTCTAGGTCATCATCTTGCAGAACTTCAGGAACAACTGCAACCATGGCCACCTCTGCAAGTTCCCACTTGAGCAAAACTATAAAACAAATGTACATGAAGCTGCCTCAAGGTGACAAGGTGCAAGCTATGTACATATGGATTGATGGAACTGGTGAATTCTTGCGTTGTAAAACCCGAACATTGGAACGTGAGCCCAAGAATGTTGAAGGTAAGCAGATTTTGGAGTGAGCTTTCCAGGATAAAAGGCCAAAAGACAGCATCCACTGCCTTAGTCTTAGGCTAGAGTCTTAGAGATGCTGTCATGACACTACATCCCATAATACTAGGAGAACTTATTTTTGAGTTGATGTACATTAAGCAGTTTAGTGAAAGAAATATGGTGGAGTAATTGTCTGCCACAGTTTAGTTTCCTTTCTAGCTAGACACCTGGTTTAGTTTCAGATTGGTGAGTCCTGTTGCATTTTGGAATAGAGACTACTATAACCTTAATACTTTTCCACAAATAAATACTTTAATCATAAAATAAGATTCAAACAAAGTTGCTAAATTATCCAATGTTTTTCAGCATTTCGTTAAAATCACATTTTCTCACAACTGCATACAGCCAAAAAGGGTAGAATTGATGAAATTCCGAGAAACCAGGAGGCGGCAGTGTACAGTTGTTAATCATTGGCAAAGGGATTTCTTAAATTCCTCTCCATACCTATTATTACTTCTAGTTTTGATCTCATAACTATTTTTTTTCAAAAGTAAAAAATTGCCTACCTCAGAAAAGGCATACAAGATGTGTTTGTATATGTGCTTATCCATTCCATCCAATCTTTACATTACAAATAGAACTGCATTGCATTGCGTTGTATTCTAGATATGCAAGGAAGTAATAATAAATGGAACCAACAATTTCATTTCTAAAAGAAATTGGGTTATTTTGTTGATGAAGATCACATATAGGATGAAAATGCCTTATGCTTAGATGAAATACATGTCAGACGTCCAGCTGATGTAAATAAATATATAAATTAAAATAATATATATGTTTGCTAAATAAAATAAATGATGGAACAAGCTTAGTCTTCTGCAGTTATTTTTTTTTTAATCTGTATGACCATTACATTAATTTTGAATTATGGATATCTTCTTCAAACCCATATCTGGGAGGAAAGGGGGATTTAAATAACTAAATCTGTCTCTCTGTTCTCTAATTTCTATGGAACAAGCGAGATACTTAGAACAAGTTTTTCTACCTGAGCTCAAACCTCTTCTCAAAAACTATCATATTTGTGAAGCATGTCTGAAGACATCAGTGCACCTGGAGAAGGCTAACCTAGAGAACTGCAGCCAAAATGTATTACTTCACTCAAAGCTCACCTTTTTTCCAAGACTATAATCTGTCAGGCCTGAATGATAAATGGCAGAGGTGCTCCTGGCAGGATTCAGTCTTTTGTGCTGCTCTGGAAATAAAGAATTCCTTGGCCCTTAGTTAGTTCCTTGAATCACAGATGGCAAGCACTTGGCTTTTGTCTGCTTGCCTCCCTCATTTTCAAGACTTATTAATCTCTGCCCATTTCGTGCCTTTTTTTTTTTTTTGAAGCCCTTGTGCCCTAGAGCAGTGTTTCTCAACCTTAGCAAGTTTAAGCTATGTGGACTTCACCTCCCGCAATTCTGGAAGTTGAAGACCACACATCTCAAACTCACCACAGCTGAGAAACACTACCTTAGCGCTTTTCCTTTTATAGTCCCCCTACTAGGGAAAGAAACACTGCCTTTTCCTTCAGCTTTTTCTTGAGTGCTTGCCAAGGTAACTTCTTGACTGAAAAATAAACCTATTTTAGGATCTGAAACAAAAACAGTCTTCTTCCCATTCCCAAAAAAATACAATAATAAATTATAGAACTAACCATTTGCTGTCCTTTTGATCATCTCAAACAAATGGCCCTATTCTGCTTGATGGGAAGTTTTCTCTCTACTGCAGTCTGTTTAGCCTGCTTCCTGGCCACCCCCAAGTGCTGAAACCTTAATTTCAAATGGGGGAAAATAATGATATAAGATGGCGCTTTCTAGGCCACAGAATCGGTCCAAATGCTTTTAGGGAATGTATCTTTGGTAGCTCCCTGTTCTTGCCCTGATGTATGTACACAATACAGATGGACAAGAGAGTATATGCAAAAACCTGGTCTTTTGCTTGACTTAGAATAAAACAGCACCCCCAGCACAATCAAAAACACGAGAGTTTCTTCCCTGGTTGCTATGGAGCTAGCCAGCAGAGATGGTTACGAAACCTGCTCAGTGTGTATAGCTCATTAGGAGAATTTAGTTAAAGGCTTTGTTTTTATTCCGAGGAAGTGGCTGACACAACTTGTTTAAATCATTTCACCACCTTCACCATATGAAAGGGATCAAACTGATTAAATTTAATGCCAGTTGCCCTGTGCTTATTTATTCATTTATGTTCCCCCTCTTGACAATTATCATACTGAATACCATGGGCAAACAGAGGTATACATTTTCTAGGGCAATGAAAGTTCCAAAATGAGTAATGCTATAACCCTTGAGTCTATTCAGAGTTTTTTTAAAAAAATACTGTGTTTTGGAGTCCTCCGCCTCCCGTAATATATACTTCTTGACAAAAATTAAGAAAGAGTACTTAGCAACAAGTCACAGGCAAGAGCCAAGAACAGGTGCTTCACTGCATATTGTTTGCAGTTGCCAACTATACTTTAAACTAGTGGTTTAAAGCAAATTTTTCTACAAAACTTTATGCCTGTCAAATTATAAATAAAATTATAATCCTGGAGAATCGTCCCTGTCCAGATTGTCTAGTGATAGAACTAGGCATTAATATGAAATATTTGCACTAAGTTGGTATAGGGAAAGGAATAGTAATAGCACTTGGACTTCTATACCACTCTGTAGTGCTTTACAGCACTCTCTGGGCAATTTACAATGGCAACTTATTGACCCCAACAATTTGGTCCTCATTTTATTGACCCTGGAAGGATGGAAGGCTGAGTCAACCTTGAGCTGGTCAAGATCGAACTCCTGGCAGTAGGCAGAGTTAGTTTGCAATACTTTGTTCTAACCACTGTGCCACCATGGCTCCTCTGCATTGAAGCATCCTAGATGCCTTTTGATCTGCTTGTCAGTGAATGTCTGAAGTGAGTTTTTAATTCACTGGGGGCATATTAAAACTGATCTCACAATTGTTACAACTATAAAAGTAACATGTTAGTGCCATCAGCAAATATTGACCATGCTTGCTTTTAAGATTATTTGTGATAACTAGTTATGGCAGCTACCTACAGTTTATACTTGGGACATGTAATAACTAGTAGTACATCCACTGACTTTAGCTGGCTAACTCCCATTAATGAGTACAATGTGAGGTATATTTTTATTGATGTAAATCATTGATAAATAAATCATTGTGTGAGTAACAATAGCAAAATGAAATAGTACAGGTTTGTAAAGTGTAGAAGTGGCTTAACTTCAATCTTATTTTTGTTTTCAGACCTACCAGAGTGGAATTTTGATGGCTCAAGCACTTTCCAGTCTGAAGGCTCAAACAGTGACATGTATCTTGTGCCTTCAGCCATGTTTCGAGATCCTTTCCGCAAAGACCCAAACAAACTGGTTTTATGTGAAGTTTTAAAGTACAACCGCAAACCTGCAGGTGTGTTCCAGCTTTAGCCTTTTAAAGCTTCTTTCCTGACTAGGAAAAGAAGTTCAGAAACTCAGCCCCACTTCATTGAGATGAATAATGGAAGTGGAGGTTTAGCCCTGGTATTGTGCACAAAAAAAGTATCCTTTCTAGCATGCCTTGCCTGTAGAAAGTGTGTTTAATGTTTTGAGAAAATATGACTGGAGTTTAAGACTATTAAAACTTGATAGCCTCAGGTCACAAATACTAAATGAAATCTCCAGTTTATACTCAAAGATATCTGGAGGAGGATCACCCTACAATTCATTCCAAGTTGGGAAGAAATTTGCTTTTTTCTGATGAATGAGATTTTAAAGTTTTGTTTTGCTATATCCTTGACTCACAGGGCAACAAAGAACAAGTATTTTTTGACACAGGTTCTCCTCCTTTCACTGTTAACAATGGTAACTTTAAATAGGGACTTGCAGTTCCACTGAAGATAAGAATTGTGGGCCACTACCTAGCAGGATAATTTAAAATAGTGATTTATTGAAATATAGAAGGTTACAATTCACTTACCAAGGCCATCTATATTTCTGTAGGAAGGTAATGGACTGTAGCATTATGGAACATCATGTATGTAACAGGAGGTCTCTGACATATGCTGTGATATTTCATTTGCATTTTGATCCCAATTGTTCAGTAGAAATCATTGCAGAACAGTCAGATACTAATGCATTATTCTAATGACATTTATGCAAAACAAGAAGTAAAAAAACCCTTGACCAGACCATACTGCTTGACCATGTCTAGCATGACATTTTTGGTAACAACTTGTCAGATCCTTTTAGAAAAATACCAACACAACCTGCAGTTGCCAGAAAAAAAGTTATTGAATGCTCTCATGTGAAGCCACTTCTAGCCACAAGACTTGCATTCTCTAAAGTTTCAGTTGATTTCTTGTCAGCTGGCAGGAAATAGTTTTTGCTCATGCATCTCTCATTTAACTTACTGAACAAAGTTTCCCCTTTTAACTAATGCATCACAATCCTGAAGAAAATGTAAGATTTATTAACCATCCTGTTAACCATACTGTTTTACTAGCCACGCTGACAACACTGTTGCTATTTATCTTGATATTGATGTTTAATCAAGATTGCTTAGCTAAAATATTCAGGGGACTCTAAGGTTATCCAGCTTCCACTGCACCTGGCAGTGTAAAAATAAGTACAGTGTGGTGTTTTTATCTTGCAAGGTGACTGGGGAAATTAATTGGAGAAAGCACTTTAGGCAAATTGAGTTTTAGAAATTGGCCAAACCATCAACCAAAATCCTTCTGTTAAAAAAAACCCCTTGTTTAATCTTAAATCTTTGCTCAGGAACAGTGAAGTACAAATATATAAAGTTGCAGTTCAAATTCATCTATACCCTCCTTTTAAGGGAAGGATAAAATCTATATGAATGACCAACATTGGCTTATTCCTTGTTTCTTTTAGAAACAAATCTACGATCTACTTGTAAAAGG
This sequence comes from Bungarus multicinctus, assembly GCA_023653725.1. Lineage (NCBI taxonomy): Eukaryota > Metazoa > Chordata > Lepidosauria > Squamata > Elapidae > Bungarus > Bungarus multicinctus. The sequence continues at coordinate 31,075,761 of CM042842.1, read as the reverse complement.
ATTATGGACATGGTGTCTAACCAGAACCCTTGGTTTGGAATGGAGCAAGAATATACCCTTCTAGGAACAGACGGACATCCCTTTGGTTGGCCTTCCAATGGCTTTCCTGGACCACAAGGTAAGAGTCCTACCTGAAATTCCTATGAAACCTTTAATGCATAATCACTAATTGCAGTCTGCCATTGAGACACCACCACGTTCGTGACAGAGCTACTGCTTTTCATACATAAAGATTAGGCCTTTGATATTAAATGAGAATTTAAGCAGCAGAAATCCATTGCTGAGGTAGATGGACACTTGCCTAATCAAGAGAAATTCCCAATTCATGAGACAGTATGGAAATGTTCAAAGGAAGAGAGTCATGATTTCAACTGTGAAAATCCTTGGATTAATCTAATGGTGATCTTAGCCAATCAGAGATCACATTTTGAACAGGATAATATTGGAATTAGATTATTTGAGGATATCACTAAAGGTAAATTAACTTGATGATTGAATAAGAAAAGATAACACAATTTAATTAAGCCTTAACTTATGACCACAATTGAGCTCAAAATTTCTGTTAAGCGAGACATTTCCTTTCTTTCCACAGTTGTTAAGTGAATCACTGCAGTTATTATATTAGTAAGATGGTTGTTAAGTGAATCTGGCTGCTCCCGTTGGCTTTGTTTGTCAGAAGGTCACAAAAGCTGATCACATGACTCCAGCACACTAGAACTGTCATAAATGCATGCCAGCAGCCAAGCCTCTGAATTTTAATCACATGACCATGGGGATGCAGCCATGGTCATATGTGTGAAAATTGTCATTAGTCACTGTTGTAACTTTGAAGTGTCACTATAAATGAATGCTCATAAGTCGAGGATTATCCAGGAGTATCCTTTACATAACATGGATTTGCTGAATGTGGTGACTAGAGCTAAAGATTCTCCCACTGATTTCTTTTGCTTCTTGTGTTTCTCCAGGGCCATATTACTGTGGAGTTGGAGCAGACAAAGCTTATGGTCGAGACGTTGTAGAAGCCCATTATCGGGCCTGCCTGTATGCAGGTGTGAACATTGGAGGCACAAATGCAGAAGTTATGCCAGCACAGGTATTAACCCTTGCCGTTCATGCTTAACCTTTCACCACTGGAATTCTTTAGTGTACGCAGAGAAGGGTGTGAATGATCCACTGATTTAATTCTGATTCTCTTGTAGTGGGAGTTTCAGGTGGGGCCTTGCGAAGGTGTTGACATGGGTGATCACCTCTGGATTGCTCGATTCATCCTTCATCGAGTATGTGAAGACTTCGGTGTCATTGTATCTTTTGACCCCAAGCCTATTCCTGGCAACTGGAATGGAGCTGGATGCCATACTAACTTCAGCACTAAGAACATGCGAGAGGAAGGAGGCCTCAAGTAAGTGCTACTCCATTGTTACAAAGATGCTCTAAGGGAAGGAGAGGCTTTAAGAGGCAAGGAGAGAGACACTATTACTACTATGTTTTAGAGACTATCTAATAGTACAATAATAGCACTTCACAGTAAGGGACATTAATAGTTATATATGCATTGAGCGTGGGGGAAATCCTTGCAAATCAAAAACGAAAGGCAAACTATATTTTATATTATTAAGAATATTTCTGTTAGCAGTGTGTATATATTTTTTTACATACAAGAATGTTTAAAATTGGATTTATCTCCCATTCATTGCAAAGGATGGCTTATTGTATTCTGCAAGTTGGATGAAATACTCAATCAAATGCCTTTTTAATTTTAAGTATGGGCAAGAAGAGGAAACCATTTTCACAATGTTTTCTGAACCTTTATCATTAATGTTTTTTTTTAATATTTGGAGGCTCAGGAGAATGCCTAGCTTTAAACATATATCAAGAGCAGAGCTATTTATATATTAAGATTTTCTTTTTCTTTTTAATGTTCGGCATTTTTCTGGGATGTCTGGAATAAAATATTAAACAGTCTGCTGTATCCCCAGTGAAATTGCAACACGTACAATCTTAACTGTGATGGCACAATGGTTAGAATGCAGTACTGCAGGCTAATTCTGCCGACTGCCAGCAATTCGATCTTGACTGGATTAAGATTGAGTCAGCCTTCCATCCTTCCGGGGTTGGTAAAATGAGAGATTGTTGAGGGACAATATGCTGACTCTGTAAACTGCTTAGATAGGGCTGTAAATCACTATGAAGTGGTATATAAGTTTAAATGCTATTACTATTAGCAACATAAACAGTTGAGCACCCACGGGGCCATTTTTGATAATGCTCTTTTTTTCCCTACCTTTCACAGGCAGATCGAAGATGCCATTGAGAAGCTGGGTAAGCGTCACCAGTACCACATCCGCGCCTACGATCCCAAAGGAGGGCTGGATAACGCCAGGCGCTTGACCGGTTTCCATGAAACGTCAAACATCCATGAGTTCTCTGCTGGAGTTGCCAACCGTGGGGCCAGCATTCGTATTCCAAGAAACGTGGGCCAGGTTAAAAAGGGCTACTTCGAGGATCGACGGCCCTCCGCCAACTGCGACCCATATGCCGTGACCGAAGCACTAGTCCGCACCTGTCTTCTCAATGAAACTGGCGACGAACCTTTTGAGTATAAGAACTAAGTGGGCGTGTCCCATTGTGCTCCTGCTCTCTTCTGCATTTTCTAGATATTAATTGTGAGGGCATGAAATTCCATGTTTGTGCTCCTTCTCCTAAAACTGACCCTTTTATTTCTTTGTATGGGAGAGGGAAGTGTAGTCTCTTTCACTGTTTTGTTCTGTCATTTGAGGGGCACAGGAGAAGACAAGTGGGATTTTACCACTATTTCATGTAATTCATCTGTATGTCTTTGACAGGGTTTCTCAGTAGCTTCCAGGAATAGATGACAAGCCTGAGACCTGGGTGTGGAGTGGAGATAGAAAAATATATGTCTTCGGGGTCTAATTTGTTCTCCCTCCCTGGATTTGCGCTTCATGGCCTACATTGAAATGAGCAAAAGTGCAATTGTGTGTCATTCACTTTGGTGAAATGAATTTGGCATCTTACCACCACTCAAAGTGCTGGTTCTCAATACAGATCCACAAGGAAGTTATCCCAAGGGCAGGAAGACATATAGCAATACCTTTTCCTTGGACTCATAAAAAGTATTCCTATGTGTAGACTTTTTTTCCTGCCAGAGTTAGAAATATTTTCATGTTCTTAGGTCCTTGGCCAATGTTCCCTTCTTGGGATTAGAAATTGTAGATTTTATTTAAAAAGTTGCGGAATGCTTCAGTCTGTTCTTGGAAGCTAGCTGATTTTCTGTTTCTAACACAAAGTGAAATAGTCTTTTTATATATATATTTAAATGTCTAAAAACACCTATGAAAATCGTTGTCTTTTTTTTTTTTTAAGGTACACTAAATCAACCCTTTGCTGCAAGGGTCTGTGGGTTAAGGCTCATAGATAAAATGGGAAGGCGGGAAAAAGTTCGTTGAGAAGAAAAGTTAGCTATGTGGTTCCAAAACCAGTTTGAAGGTTTGTTACACACAAGAGGCTGTCCGTTTATAGGCTTATAAATTAAAATAGGCATTAACTTTTAATTTAAACTAAAGCCGCTGGCTGTGTAGGCTGAGCTGCGTGCGGCTGGCTACAGCGACAGATGCGCTTATGCTTCAAATGAAGAGTTGACTGGTCAACTTGAACCATATTTTTGACAAATAATTGGCAGGGAATGGAGGGCATTAAAATTCTTGGTACGATTTGCATTAAAGCAGGGCTTTTCAAAAGAAGGCAAAAGAGCACAGGATGGGAGGGGAAATTGGGTTTTTTGGAGATTTTAAATAACACATTTTTAGGAGTTTCTAAAGTTGTACAGTTTTACAGAGACCACTGCTATTCCAGTAGGTACACCTTGGCACTCAAACATACCTGCCACTTCTGCCAGGGAATTGTTAATAAGCATAGTTGACTTCAGAGGAAATATTAGTGGCTCAGGATTTTGTACTTTGATGTCTTGGATGGTGTCAATCAGTTTCTGCTGCATTTGGAACTTGAGAAGGGGGGGCGGGGCAGGGATTTGTAATAAAATAATTAAATCCAATAGCGATTCTCTGCCTGTGTTTTTCGTGATCGGTTTGCACATAGTTTGCAATAACCTGGCAGTACCACCCTAACTCTTGCCACCAGTCAACCTAACTTTACACAAGTTGGATGCTTACTAAATATGCCCAGTGATAACATCACCACCACTAGCCCGAATAGTCATTGCAACAATGGAAGTTGTGCACTAGCTCCATCTGAAGCATCTTGCACTGTGGAAAGCCTCATAATTCAACTTTATTTGTCCAGTAGCAGGTAGCCAGATTTGTACGACAGGACATAAGTGAAGTATGATGGTCTTGGCCCTCTTTAATAGACCGCTACTGAGCATCACAACTAATCAATTTATGGAAGACCAAATTAAGTCTAGCAACTATTATTCCTGTTAACATTCTACAGAAAGTCAGTGGCTGTTGTTGCATTGGGTTACAAACAATTCCATAATCGCCACTATCACACTTTGCATTTTCAATGGGGAACATCTGCTTGAGGAGCTACATTATGGTTTTCGTGCTGTCTTTTCCAAAAATGTGAAAAGCAGAACTACAGGGGGAAAAGAGGAAAACGAAATGTGTTTTTACATCACCATCTCTAGAAAACGAAGAGCTGAAAATTTAAGATTTGCCAAAAAGCACGTTTGCCGCTATTATATAGATTTGCATTCATGGCAACAACCCATCACACTGCCACCTTAAAAAAGAGAAGAATCTATGTTTGTGGCACGAATGTATACTTAAAACAATCTTGCTTAAACCCAGTCCATGAGATGCCTGTTTATACATAATTGCTCTCTTACATCTCTTCCCTCCTTAAAGTCGGGGTATCTGGAGATAGTGACTTTGTTTATGTGTGCAATGCAAGAGTTAAGTTTTGCCAGAGTTGGGCTGCCATCAGTTCTCATTATTGCATCGAAGGACATGGAGCATAGCATAATGGGCTGGGGGCTGACAAAAAACTTTTCCTTCAATCTTCCCCAGCTTTGCAGCATCCACATCTAGAGGAAACTCAGAATCCTGCTTTTGAAATTACAAAGCTCAGAAGCCCTGGAAGGGGTGTTGGGTCCAGTATTTGAGAACCTATTTATTTTTACAATTCTGTGCCAAAGTGCCAAAGGACTAGTCTCAGAACTGCGAGGCTGCACTTCTACAACAATGTTTATATAAGCACATTTTGAAACAACAGAGGAAAATAAAGTGGAGAGGAGAACAGATGTTCAGAAAGGCAACAACAATGAAGAGTGTTTCGCATAACCACTGAAAAAGAATAAGGGGGGATACAGTTCATAGGATTAAGGGTTTTTAGGGGCAGTCTTACCCCAGATTATCTGCCCAGGCCACATGTTCAGATAATGGAAGTCCACTACAAGTTCTTTCAATGAGCAATCCCATTTGTAGGACGCAGGAGAGGTGCCTTCTTGATGGTAACCCTTGTCATAGTAAATGATTCTCCTCCTGACATAGCAATCTCAATAGTTCTTAGACTTATTTAGTGCCTCATAGTGTTTTGCGATATTCTCTGGGCACTTTACAATGTCAGCATATTGCATATTGCCCCTGACAATCTGGATCCTCATTTTACTGACCTCGGAAGTATGGAAGGCTGAATCAATCTTGAACTGATCAGGATTGAACTCCAGGCTGTGGGCAGAGTTTGCCTGCAGTATTGCACTTTAACTACTGCACAACCTGAAATAGGGTTGGTTCCAACCATCCAGGGCTTTAGAAAGATTGTTGAGACCTGAATGTTTCCTCAGGCCTTTGGATTATGATGTGTTGGAACTCCAACTGGATGATGGTGTTATTGTTTGGATTATCATTCAGTTGCTTTATTTCATTATTGTTTATAGATGTATTCACTGTGATTTTGTACTCGTTTTGTCAGGTTGGTGAGCTTTTTGTTTCCTTTTGATAAGGTGGCCAGAGTCATCCTGGCTGTGCTGGGCAGCCATATAAATGTTTTAAATAAAAAACATATTTCTAGGGTTTTCATTTACCTATGAAAGTCTGATTGCAGTTCAGTATTAACTAAAAACACAGACTTTGCTGAAACCCTTAATGAAATTTCTAGCTTCTAATAGCTGGTACCTCACCATAAAGTAGTAAATTAATATCATGATGTCGAATCCAAGGTTGTTGTTGTTATTATTTTGTAAGAGACTGAATGGGCAAACAATTGAAACATAACTGAGTTTGTTATAATACAACCGGAAGATGTTTTGCTGTTAGTGTTGCTTCTAACTCCTTTTGCTGGAATTACAAATAGATAGCGCTGATCTGCTATTCTAGATTCCCTTTCAGATTATAGAATCTATACCTCTGTGGGATATTTAGGTATAGTTGCATATGTTTTAACCTCAGAGATAAGTATGTATTATCTTCCAGATTTCCTCCAACATTTCCAGACGTATTGGCTCTCAAAATGTTTTGACTAGCACAAAACCAGATGTTTTTTTAAAAAAATATTGTTCACCTCTTGAATATAAGAAATCCTTGCCGATTTACTGCAAAAAGTTCTGAGAGCAACGAGCAGATCCCAATTTACTTTCTGCCCCCTCCCATTTAATTATTTAACTTGAAATGCAGTTTCTTTTCATCACTATTATAACATCAGTTTGTGCTATTCCAGCATAACTTGTGCTGTACTATATTACGAATAGCTGTATTCAGCATAATACAAGTAATTATTCCTTAATAACTGCCCTGTTTAGAGAGTTTTGGAAGTTATGCAGGGGTGGGATTCAAATTTTTTAACAACCGGTTCTGTGGGCGTGGATTGGTGGTCATGTGACTGAGTGAACATGGCTTGGTGGTCATGTTATTGGCTGGGTGTGGTCAACTCAACATCACTCACATCGAGGCATGCATCTCCTCACCTGGCCTTTCATGACTGTGGGGAAGCTGCAACAGTTGTAAGTGTGAAAAATGGTCAAAAGTCACTTTTTTCAGTGCCATTGTAACTTTGAATGGTCACTTCACACAAGCAAAGGAGGGGAAAAAAACTCCAGAGATGTTCCTGAGACAGGAAGTCTAGTCCTGCCAAGAATGTAATAAGGGTTAACAGAGAGGCAGGTTCTGTAAGCAACACCAGAATGTTTCCTTCCTGCCTTCCTTACAGGATTAGGCCAGTAATTTCTTCTAACAACCGGTTCTCCAGACTGCTTAGAATGTTAACAACCAGTTCTAGCGAATAGGTGCGAACCTGTAGAATCCCACCCCTGAAGTTATGGCACTGAAATGTAATAGGGATTAGAATAGAATAGAATAGAATAGAGAGTAGAGTAGAATAGAATAGAATAGCATAGCATAGCATAGCATAGCATAGAATAGAATAGAATAGAATAGAATAGAATAGAATATCAGAGTTGGAAGGGACTTTAGAGGTCTTCTAGTCCAATCCCTGCTGAAGTAGGAGACTCTAGTCTATACTATTTCAGACAGGGGGCTGTCCAGTCTCCTCTTAAAAGCCTCCAGTGATGGAGCACCCACAATTTCTGAAGGCAAGCTATTCTAGTGGTTGATTGTTTTCACTATCGAAGTTTTTTTTCCCTTAGTTCTAGGTTGGATCTCTACTTGATTAGTTTCCATCCGTTGTTTCCAGAAGGCAAGACAAGACTGGAAAATAGGTTGAAACCCCGCCCTCCCCCATTCTTTGTGTACTTATGTGTCCCCCCTCTTCTTTATGTTCTTATGACCATCATATAACAACACTGAGATATCAAGGCAACAGGTCGCTCATCCCTTTGCCAAGTTCATTCATTTTCATTTATAATGGAAAGTAAAGTTAGCAGACATGGGTTTCAAAATATCTGGTTGATCAAACTGATCATTGGACGAGAGCAAAAAGACAAAAAGTAACCATTCCAGTTTTTGAGCCCAGATCAGATAAACTTGTTGCCTTGGCTTATCTATTTAGTATGCATGAATGAACAAGGCCACTTGTTCAACAAACTGTGGGCCAGAGCAATGTGTCAGCCGATCTTTAATGAAATGTTATTTTCATTTTTTGAACACTAACTCAAAAAGTGCTGAATGTCTTAAAACTTCCTATTGTTTCTATGTCCTGAAGGGTACTTTTCTGCAAATGCTGAAATTGGCTAAAGAGGAATCCTGCATTTTAATTATTATTCTCATTATTTTATTTCACTGCATGCCATAAATCATGTATCAGAAAGGGTCTACCTAAGGCCCTTGAAAGTTGTGCCATCAAATCTGGCAGTACACCACTTTTTTCACACACAAATTTAGTGCTGCTACTTGCCACTTGGAATTTGGTTGCAAGCCAACATCTAAAATGGTGATGGTAGGCTGAAGGTTAAAAAAAAAAGTATTAGCAATTGATGGATTCCTTTCATTTCTTGATGTGTTGCTCAAAGAAGAAAGAAGGTGCTGCTTGAACAGGAAGAGGTTAAATCCTTAATGTCTCTTAATAAATTGAGATAGCGTTGGTCTACTATGGTTCATTCACATATTAATGCAAGCAATCAGCTGATTTTGCAATCTTCAAGCAATTAGGATGTGTGAACCCCCTGCTAGGATTATACCTATGAAATGATGTAAGATTAAATAGTGACAGGTGAATCATCTTTATGCCTGCAAACAACACAGCTTCTTACTGTATACTTCCTCAACCTTTCAACATCCATTTTTGTTTTAGAACAAAAACCTTTGATTATATCAGATTTGCTCTTGATCTTTTTTATTAGCTACTCTGTCAACACCATTACATTTTTGTTGAAATATCTACCATTAGAAATATTAGGTAAATAGAACATTCAGTACTGCCAAAGAGGATTTCCCTCCCTCCCAGGGAAGCATAAGACTTTTACCACTCGTTACATAAGCTGCTTAGATGAAATATAATTGAAGCTCTGTGGCTTCAAATTATGCCATTGTTATATAACAATAATTGCATCTGCTCTGTATTTCTTCTACTTTTACCTTTATCTGAACAGTTATTTTGAACTATGCGGCAATTCATTTAGCATTTTGGTTCCAGTTTTGAAGTTATGGATTCTGTAAGATAGCCTGAAAAACCAACAACTAAACACCAGAAGATCAGCAAACACATCGGAAGGGGGAAATGCCTAAAATGACATATACTTAGGACTTCCAAAGTGCAGTGGTGCTGCCAAGAGTAGGTATGTGGTGCCACAGTATAAACTAATTCTTTTCTACCTTCTCCCACCTTCTCCTGCCTTTTGGGATTTTCTAGGTTGGAACTGTGTTTGTCCATATTTGGTGAAAGTTCAGAACTCAAAATTTTGTAAGCAGAGGTCTGTCTGTACCGTACTCTATTATTACCATTAAGAATAATAATAACTCATTTAGTGTGTTAACTCAAACATTAACTATTTATATTCAACCTTCATCCTATGCTTTTGTTGTCTGCTGTTAGGAAGAATGAAAACAGAAATGCAGAAGGAATTATTGTGTAACAAAGAATACAAGAACAAAGAACACAGTTCAATAGAATAGAATTTCATTTAAAGAGGATGTCCTGTCTCATGCACAGAGGTGGATTTGTAGCTGTGCAGATGCAGATAGATAATTCCACAAAACATCCATGACAAAGTACATTTATTGGTACATCAGGTATCTTCATAACTCACATTTGTGATGAAGTTCTTCTATAATGATCAATCCTTTGTATATCAGCATTGCAGGTAAAAGATGGTTATTTTCCTAACCCATCAGCGATAAGCTGCTTATCAGTCCATGAGTCCAGACAAGAATGGAGGGAAACTTCCCCCAATCTCTCAAGGGTTAATTTAGTGACCAATCAGGATTACAGATGTGGCCACGTGACATGAACTACATTTCCCAGGATACCTTTAACTACATTTCCCATAATGCATTCCCTTAAGGGGACAGCTCACAATTCCTAAGTAACTAACCAATTCCCAAAGACTGGCTGGGACAGCACAGAGAACAAACCATGTATAGGAGAAACTCTGCAAACCTGAACTAAACTGAAGTACTCATACCTCCAATTATTTTTCAGTTATTGGCAAAAACATGTGATACTTTTGGGAAGCCAGTGGGGCTTTAAGATCAGAATCAGTTATCTGTTTGAATTTAATGGGAGCCAGAACTGGGAACAAATCCTGGTACATGATTCTAACTTACTAAAAGAACAAACCAGAAACTATGGTTCTGATGTACTGTATCAGAATGACAAAATTTTCCTAGTTTAAGCTCGGGATCCAAAAAGATCTTGACAGACTTGAACAATGGGCCCTGTCCAACAACATGAAATTTAATGTGGAGAAAAGCAAGGTTTTACACCTGGGCAGGAAAAACCAAAGGTGGAAGGACAGATTAGGCAAAACCTGGCTCAAAAATTCTAACTATGAGAGGGATCTTGGAGTCCTAGTGGATGATCACTTAAACATGAGCCAGCACTGTGCAGCAGTAGCCCAAAAAGCTAATACAATCCTTGGTTGTATAAACAGAGGCATAGAATCAAAATCACATGAAATATTGCTATTGCTTTATAAATTCTTGGTAAGACCACATCTGGAATACTGCATTCAGTTTGGGTCACCTCATTACAAAAAAGATGTTGAAAAGTACAAAGAAGAGCAATTAATATAATTAAAGACCTGGAGACAAAAACATATGAAGAACGGTTGGAGGAATTTGGTATGGCTAATCTAGAAACTCCCTAACAGTGAGAACAATTAACCAGTGGAACACCTTGCCTCCAGAAGTTGTAGGTACTTCATCACTGGAGGCTTTTAAGAAGAGGCTGGACAGCCACCTGTCTGAAATGGTATAAGTTCTCCTGCTTGAGCTGGAGGTTGGACTAGAAGACCTCCAAGGTCCCTTCCAGCTCTATTCTGATTGATTGTTTAGCTACTTCCGGTAACAAGAGGTGCAAAACAGGACAGATTGATCAGTTTACAGAAATCCTCCTGATAATTTCTGATAGCATCATTTCCAAATCAAAATAATAACTCTGAATGTTCAATACTGGGTTCAAACTTTTGTTAGTTGTGAACTAACAAAAGCATCCAATTGACTATTGTACGAAGCAAAATTCTGACTACATTTGACTTAATCTAGTATGATGGTTCTCAAAACCAAACTCACAAACTGTTATTACAGCACAGTTGAAATACATTCATTCAACACCTCCAAACACCGAACATTCATTCCATCCATCCATCCATCCATCCATCCATCCATCCATCCATCCATCCATCCATCCATCCATCCATCTATCCACTCATAATTTCTATAGCCATTCCCTGATACACACTTCTGAAGAATCCACATATACTTCCATGAAGGTCTAGAGTACAGGTGTCAAACTCATCACGTCATGTTGTTGTCATGTGACATTTTGAGACATTTTTCCCATTTGCAGAGCTGCGGTGGGCATGGCCTGTACATGATGCATCTGGCCTGCAGGCTGCCAGTTTGACACTCCTGGCCTAGAGGCACAATTATACAGTGCAATTTATAGTTATATACAATATGGCATTTGTGCAATGATTCAGTCACAGTTATACTTTTTTTCCTGCCTAATTTGTCCACTCGTTTGTCCATTCCGTATAATTTAGCAAATGAGTTCATTTGAAATAACACAATTTTTAAAAGATTCTTCTAATTCCTAAAGTGGTTTATAAAATGAATTGCAGTTATCTGCTTTCACATGACATATTATGCCACAAACAAATCATATTGTATGAATACGTGTCATGCCCCTCATGGAGACTGACTCTGTGAGGAACAGCTGATAGGGAATGGAAATGTGGAGGTTTTGGAGGAGGCTGGGGAAGGGCAGAGACCGGCTGGGCAGTCAGAGGAGGACCCAGGCCCATCCCCTATCCATCCTAGGGCACGCAAGGAGGAGAGGATAAGGGAGAGACATGGTCTATGCAGGAGAAGGGGGCTTTGATCCTCTTCATGGGCTGCAGCTGTGACAACTGAATAAGAGGACAGACATGCGTGCAGGCGAACGCTGGAAACAAAGCATGGAAATATCTCTAGTTTATAGTTCCTCTCTGAGTTTGGCGTCCTTCCGAGTGTGTGTTCTGTTATCTGTGGATGTCCTCCAGCCCTTATCATGCTTGGTTTGTGTTGTTTTTCCCCTCCTTCTTGTAACTGCTTGTGTGGGAGTTTTTTGTCTTCCATCAAGGATATTTGGAGTTTGGAAGCAAAGTGAAGGAATAAAAGGGGCTTCACCTGGGTCATCATGATATATTTCTGGACTTCATTTAGATGTCCTACACTCTGTAACATTTCTATTTGCTCTCTATTTGATTATTCCAATAGCTACTTTGACAAGAAAAAAATGCACTGATCTTAAGGAAAATATGAAATGCCTTGTAACTTTAAGAAAAAAATTGCAGAAAACAGGGTGATACAATTCTGATCTTTAGTTCAAAACCCATTTGTATTACTATTGCACCAAAAGTTAAATTCTAGCAGCCTTATATGTCTTTCCACACTGTCCAAATACGAAATATCAACTAAATCCTACAATTTTTATCATAAGCTTCTTCAGAATGGAAAACTGTTTAGTCAAATGCATAGAAATGAACCTTCTTTTTAGCTTATGTTAAAAAGAAGCCCACAAAGCTCAGGCTACTCTATGTTCACTAGTTTTGCAGCTATAGTAAAATAATATTTACTTCAAATCACATACAATAATTATGTGTTGCATACCACCAACAGTTAAGTAGTCAATATTCAACACTAATGGTACAGGGCCTGATTGTTTGTGGGATCACTTACTTTCCTTTGTGTTAGGCCATCCCATAAAATCTGATAAGGTCACTGTGCTTCAGGTTTACTCCATATCAGTGGTGGTATTCAGCAGGTTCTGACCAGTTCTGGAGAACCGGTAGCGGAAATTTTGAGTAGTTCAGAGAACTGGCAAATGCCACCTCTGACTGTGGATTTTACAGTATCCTTCCCCTGCCATGCCCACCAAGCCATGCCCACAGAGCTGATAGTAAAAAAAAATGAATCCCACCACTGCTCCATGTACCTTCTCTGTTGTGCTACTTGTCCTTAGAATAGAAAATCCACCTCTCTCAAAATTTTGGATCATCTAGACTATAAAAACTTACTTTTTCCTCATGTTTTTGGCTTTGCACTAGGATGTTGGATAAGTCCATGTGGTAAGTGATTTGGGATGATTTTGGCACAAAGGTGTGCAGATACAGATTGATAACTCAACAAAGCTTCCATAACAAAGTTCATTTTTTGGTACATCAGGTATCCTCATGATTCACATTTGTGATGAAGTTCCTCTTTCAATGACCAATCCTTTATATATCTGCCTTGTACGTGGAAAATAGTTATCTCCTAACCCATCTCGTAGTAATAGAAGGAAATGATATCAGTATATGAGTGCAGGTAAGAATGGAGGGCAACCTTTTTCAATCCCTTGAGGGTCAATTTAGTGGCCAATCAGGATTACAGATGTGGCCACGTGACATGAACTACATTTCCCATGATGCATTCCCTTAAGGGGACAGCTCACAATTCCTAAATAACTAACCCATTCCCATAGACTGGCTGGGACAGCACACTCCCTGCCTGGAATTGTAAATTCCACTATAAAAAAAAAGAGAAGAAAAGAGAAAAAAAAATGACTATAAACTAAGATAAGCAGTAAACAGTGATAGTAACTGAATAGCATGTAACTATATAACTAAGATAAACAGTTAGCTATATAACTAAGAAAAAATATAAACATTAATAAAGCATCAAACAAAGCAAAACATGCAAAGCTTGAGGTTTGATCTTCAAGTTCGGCCCCTTGGTGCAAGTCTGCTGGTCACCTCTGGTGGCTTTTTAGGTGTACAGGTACTTTCGTAGGCAAAGGTGAAAGTCTGGATGTCGCGTCTGGCAGTCTTGTAGGGTTGACAGGTTAACTTGGTGGCAAAGGCAAAAGTCTGCTGGTCACCTCTGGTGGCCTTTTAGGGTGTTCAGGAACTCTTGATGGCAAAGGTGAAAGTCTGGATGCCTCTTCTGGTGGCCCTCTAGGGTTGGAATGGTACTCTTGCTTCCACGGTGTCAAAGGACATCGGGAACGTCGGGAGGTTGTTGGAAAGGATGTTGAGGAGGCATATGCCTGTGTAGAGTGTCTTAGTAGACATCTAGTGGTTGTTGGCAGCCGTTTAGGGTGTCCTAGTGAACACGTACTAATCTGTGGCGGCCTCTGAGGCGGGAACTTCATTCTTGCTTTCGGTGGTGCCAACGGGCGTCGGAAGGCGGGTGGAATGGTTGGTGCTAAGGTATTTGCCAGGGTTGGAGCCTGCATCTGGGCGTCACTGACAATTCCTACGATCCCCCATCCTAGAGGAGATTTGATGGCCACTGGGCCATCTACAGGACTGCTACCGACTCAGAGAAGAGAAAGGCTTGTGGGGCATTATTTCCCAGCAAGAGTAGGATATCAGCCTCTGGATCTAGAGCGGGAAGGTGAGGAGCAAGGTGCTGTAGGTGAGGAATGCTACTTATGACTTCAGGTGTTGCGATCTGACTGCGGTCGTTCAGTATCCCATCGCATTCAAATATGGGCGGTAACGGGAACTGGGTACTTTCATCTAAGTATTCTATGCAAAGTCCAGTAGCTCTCCTCCCCACCATGCTTCTTGGTCCATAGCACATTGATACCGTGAAGGGAAGTGTGGCCTGTTGTACCTCAAAGAGGTTGAAGAATGTGGGTCTGGCCAGGGTGCAGGTGCTTTGAGTGTCTATCCACACATACATTTTCATGGCATCTTCAGGGCATCCATCAGGGTACACTTTGGCTAAGCAGATGGGAAGACATGAACGAGAGGCTGGTGAGTCGGTGCACAGTGCTGTGCAGTTGACACTCATCCTTGGTTTAGGTTGTGGTTTGTCAGTCTGCCAAGGAGCCCTGCTTGCTTCTGTGTCACATTGTGGTTCCTTGTCTGAAGGAGGAATACGAGGTATCTGCTGTGGCAGCTCGACGTCTGGATGCAGCGTGGTCGGGTGTTGGTCACTTTTGCAGATGAGACATTGCACTTTAGTTGTGCAGTATTTGGGTGGATGTTTGGATTTGCAACACTTGGAACAGTATTGGTACTGTCTTAGCAATTATTTTTGTTGTGTCAGTGATTTTGCTGCAAACCCAATGCAGCTGTTGAGCGAGTGACGAGTGTTGTGCATAGGACAAAACTGGTGTCTCCTTGTAGTGGGAAATCTAGATTGGGGTGTATAGGATGAGGTGTCGATCTCGGTGTCCTGGGCCACCCTGGAGGGTCTGTCTCTGGTATTAAGTATGGGGCCTGAGGGCAATATTTGGTTGCTGTTGTATCTTCTGGTATTAGGAGGACTAACAGCTCTGAGCCCACGAGCTCGGTATGAGTTGCACACTGTTGCTTGGTGGGAGACAAATTCTTCCAGAAGTTTGAAGGGTACAAAGTGGTGCTGACCTTTGGCCATAAAGGTGTCAGTCAACTGGAGCCACTTTTCAATTAGCATCTGTGGAAGTTTTCGAACAATTTTGTTCTGTGTGTCGACCTGATCGAGACAGGCGAGTGTCGGTAAGTTGGGATCCCGTTTTGCCGTTCTCAACTGGACAAGTATGTTAGCGAGGTCTATGATTCAGTGAGGCTTGTCGATAGGAATTTTAGGAAAACTGTTGAGGCTATCCAAGAGTGTTGCTTCTACGTCCTCAGGAGCGCCATACAGTTCGTCAAGCCTTTGCCATAATAATCATAGGACAGCGGCTGGGTCATCATAGTGGGATATCATAAGGGCCCTTGGTATGTCAGAAGACTGTGGCCCTAGCCATGCTATCAAGTGTCCGATTGGGGTTTAGGCGTGCCACCTGAATGGGGCATAGGAAAAGTTTCTTCCAAACTAGATATTCGCTGCCTGCCTTGTCAGAGAATCTGCGAACTCTGTTGGCATGCAGATTTAGCTTTCCACTCTGTACAGCCATGTTTCTCCAGTAATCTTCAGCATTTGCTGAGTTGGGGGGAGGTGTTGATGTAGAGGGTTCTCCCCCTGGATTCTTGTAGGGTGGGTTCGGGTTGGAAGGCGAGGATGGGTTGTAGTCTACTTCCCAGTACTTACAGAGAATGTTGTCCTCCCATACTGGGGATGATGGTCGAGCGGGGTGGATGGGTGGGGGTAGAAACTTTCCTTTGTGTGTAGCTCGTGGGGGAATCTGACCCCTCCCACCATGCAAACAGCTTCCAAAGATGCTCGCAGAGAAAGAGATGATGAAACATGCAGTTTCAAGTCAACATTGCACAATCATTCCTGGCTTCAATATCGCTTGCTTATCATAAATTCATTAAAAACTTTAATTTTCTGACGAATTAGGATTTATTTTCCACTGTCCTGTCTCTGGCACAAAGGTGTGCAGAAACAGATTGATAACTCAACAAAGCTTCCGCAACAAAGTTCATTTATTGGTACATCAGGTACCCTCATGACTCACATTTGTGACGAAGTTCCTCTTTCAATGACCAATCCTTTGTATATCTGCCTTGTACGTGGAAAATAGTTATCTCCTAACCCATCTCATAGCAATAGAAGGAAACAATGTTATCAGTATATGAGTGCAGATAAGAATGGAGGGCAATCTCCTTCAACCCCTCAAGGGTCAATTTAGTGGCCAATCAGGATTATAAATGTGGCCACATGACATGAACTACATTTCTCATGATGCATTCCCTTAAGGGGACAGCTCAAAATTCCTAAGTAACTAACCCATTCCCATAGACTGCCTGGGACGGCACACTTTGATTTGTCAGTATATATTGTGTTTTTGCAGTTATTTGTATATTTATTAGATTTTTATCCCACTTTTAATACCTTACAAGGTAGCGAACATAAATAATACTCCTTCCTCTTCCTCTTTTCACCCCACAACAATCCTATGAGGTAGGTTGGGCTGAAAGAGAGTATCTGGCCCAAAGTCCCTCAGCCATCTTTCATGCCTAAGACTAGAACTCACAGTTCCCTGGTTTCTAGGCCAGCACCTTCAAAATTCACCCTTATGTTTAATATTTATTTCATTTTATTAAATTTTAATTTTGTCAGCCGCCGAGAATTACAATTCATGAGCAAGTTGGTCAAACAAAGCAAAGCAAAACAAAAGAGTAAAACAATACTGTTCAGAAGAGTTGGACATTCCAATTCAGGAATGATGGAAAGCACCCTTATATCTTCTATACTAAAAATCCTGTTCCCGTGGATAGAATTGTCATCTCTTATCATTACCACTTCTTTTCATCACTCAGATCTCTTTTCTTTTTCCAGTCAGAGAACAATGGGCTTCCATGTGCCACACTGTTGCTCTCTTTTGTCACATTCTCTTCAATGGCATGTTCAGTGCTTCTGAACAAATGCCTCCAATTAGGACCGGGTTCAAAACAATGAAGTATGTGTTTTCTCTGTCCAAACTGGCCTTACCAGCCTGGCAAGGCCATGTTATTTTGCTTTCATAAGCCCTTTTTATGTAACCTCCATTCTGAGCAGGGCTTGTGCCAACTTGGAATTTAAGATTAGTGAAGAACAGGAGAGATGGAGGGGAATTTAAAAACAAACACATTTTTTTTTTGTAGTTAGGTTTAATCTTTGTCTCCTGTCGAAAATCTGCTCATGCATGCAATTCAAACAATTAAGTCACTGTGTACTGAGGATTTTCCAGGGAGGGGTCTTGTATTTTGTTTCCAGAATAGCCCATTCTTTTTCAGATCACCATTTAGTGCATGCGCAGATAACGAGTGGCTCAGGAACCACATGCACGTGACATAATTCCCGAGCTGCATAGAAAACAACCATGGTGGATGAAGCCAAATGGGAGGCCTATCTTAAATAATCAACATCCTATTCGTGCAGATTGGGAGGCTGAAAAGATCCAGAAGATGTGTTCTACCTCTGTTAGGTAAAACGAGGGACTTTCTCTGCCCTTTTTCCTCTCTTTTATGCACCAACCTGCAGGCACTGCTTCTGAATACCCCAGCCATTCTCATTGTTCTTATTGAAGACTGTATAAAGTAGGGACCTGCCTTCAGAGGACCCTGTCATGTCATTAATGATGGATTTCTTGTCCAATTGGCCTTTTTCCTCTGTAGGGGAGTGGGAGATGGCCCGTTTATTTATTTATTTATTTATTTATTTATTTATTTATTATTTATTTATTCATTTGATATTGCCACCTATCTGCCCATGGTGACTCGAGGTGGCTTACACAATGTAAAACCATATTTAAAACAAAAAATAAAAATAAAAAAACAATAAAAACTAACAAAAAGAATCAAATAAATTAATAAGGTACAATAGAACAAAATATGGAAAAAAAAATTAACCCCCAACTCCCACCCCCCACCCCAACGACAGCAGATCACACTAGCCATTTGAGGGACTCCATCCCGCTCTGGGTTCCCCAGGCCCGCTGGCAAAAGCAGGTCTTCAGTGCCTTCTGAAAGAGTGCTAGAGTGGGGGTCATTCTAATCTCTGAGGGAATGATATTCCAGAGAGAGGGAGCCACCACAGAGAAGGCCCTTCTTCTGGGTCCCATCAGGTGTATCTCCCTCAGGGATGGGACCCACAACATTCCCTGCCTCCCCGCTCTATTTGTCTCAGACAGCAAAATTTGTTCAAAGTTCATCCCTGTCAAGAGGATTTGGATGACAATCAGGCTTTGCCCAAGAGTACTGTGTATTATCAGATCTAGTTCTGAGCATCGACATTTAAAAATGATACAAATAAACCAGGATATGGCCAGATGAGGGAGTTGTATGCAACAAGGAGCCAAGTCCTGTCAGAAAAGATTAAAGAAGTTTATTTAGCATTATGAATATGAAAGCCATTTTCAAATATGGCTAGGAAGGAATGTTATAAAACATGATATGACAAATGTATTTTTCTTTTTCCAGAACAGGCTTTTTTGATCTGTTGGTTTCAGAAGTGTTAGACTGCAAAGCCATCATCCATGGACTAACAGGAGACTTGAAGGCTCCACGGCTGATAGTACAATAGAAGGTATGTGTACAACCTGAGGTAAAGAGAGATGAAAAGCTGTAGTAGACCTACTTATCTGCTTTCAAATATATCTATATCAGAGTTTCTAAACATTTTGCCCTCTACGTGCACTGTTAGTCTAGCCAACTCTTCTAGAGATTTGAAGAAAATTGATGAACATGAACACCCAATCTTTGGTTTTGACTCCAAAGAGCAATTGTTAAGTTATATTACCCCTAACAATGTCATATCTTCCTTTAACATTTACCTCTAATGAAATAACAAAAAACAAAAAACAAATCTTTTCTGCATTTACATTATTCCTCTGGCAGGATCAGCCAGTGCAATACAATTATTAGGATGCTATTGTCAATCATTGGATAACTTTGAACCATTTACTTACTTTCAACTCAACCTACCTCACAGAATTGTTCTTTTGAGAAACTAATTCTGGGCATTTGTAACTCAGGTATAGCAATTCCATTTTGGAAGCTTGTAAGTCCCCAAGAAATGTTATGTTCTAACTCAAATCCATTAATAGAAAAGTAACCAATCCTTTTGCCAATCATTTTATATTCGCAAGTTGAAACATACTAAGTTTATGCCTTTTCCTCTCTCATTCTCTCTTATATAGTAGATGTACTAGCTGCCATCACATTCAGGTAAAAAGGTAGCAGAGATTATCTAGACTGCTTTTCATCTTTTTTTATTCTGGACACTGAGTAAATTAGTAAAAAGATTTCATTATGTCCTATCACCAAATTGATTAGCCACATCTTATCCTGGAATGTACACTTCATGTAGAAGTGCATGTACAGTAAATAACTGCATTATTATTAAGAGGGAAAATTGTTGTTCAGATTTCTAGCTTGGCAGACTGTTCCTCTTCCAGGATATTGTGAGCTGAAACAGATGTAAACAGGGCAGCATACTGGCCACCCTGCTGGTTCAGCTATTTGTCTTTTCCAGCTGACATCATTTGTGGATCCTAAAGGGCACTGACCATTCTCGGTTCCTACTGGGCCAATTGTTTTAAAACATTAGTTTAATTCCTACATATCTGGTGGTTCACTGGATGCGCTGATATTGCTCATCTTATTTTCAATGACCCTATTTGTCCAACCACCTGACTGACCAAAATATCAAAACAATGTCAGGAACAGCCTTGGCTTTGTTCCATACTGAAAGAAGCTATGGCATTACATAGCAGAGGAGCCAGCTTGGAACTGAATTCAATAGTTAATGGTTGTGGCTATTTTAATCAACCTGTACAACTCACAAAGACTCTGCTGCAGGTCAGTTATGCCTCATAAGATTTTCTTTGAGAAACAGAAAGTACCTTTGCAGGGTCAGATGCATCATCCATCAAGTTCACCCTTTGTTGCCATAATAGCTAAACTTTTTGGTAGAGTCATTATCTAGTTGAGATATAGTACAAGACTCTTGCATTGTTGATCCCATTAGCTGGTATTAAAAAACATACTGTTTCTGATCCCACAGGCAGCATATCCACCATCATGAGTGATCCCTATGAGTAATCCACCTTGGTGATTTTGTCTAACCCTGTTTTAAAGCTGTCCAAAATGGTACGTCCATCACTGTTTCTTTTTTCATTTGACTCTGCTGTTTGTGAAAAAAAAGTTTTCTTCTACTGGTCTTCTGAATTCAGTACATATACAGTTGTACACATGGAGGTTTCTATGCAACAGATGTTGAGTATCTGCAATAGTTTATATCATTAAAGTTACATCAGTGGAGAAGGGTGGGCACAGCAGGGGCGTCAAGACTCCAGATAATAAGGGCCTGACTGAATATCTGTGGGTATCACTCCTTGCTTTACAGAGATGAGAGTATTATTTTAATGAGTGAGACTGCATTTTGACTATGGCCATCATTGTTTCAAAGGAAGAGGAGCATCGTGGGGTCCATTGATGTTAATTTTAGTATTTTCTTCTTTGTCTGAATCTTTACAAAAGTTCCTGGGCAGATATCTATTTCTTGAGTATTTCTTGAGTATTTCTTGAATATTTCTTGAGTATTTCTTGAATATGGTGGAACGTCTTTCTTTTCACAAGGTACTTAGATGAAGGTGGACTACAATGATCTCAAAAGCAAGCAGTGTAGAAAAAAGAAAAGTGGTGGGCAAGCAAATGGAGGCTGTTCTGTAATCTTCTTGTGTTTTTTTTAACACATCGGCTTGCTGATCTACAGCTACTACAATAAGGCAGTAATCAGGCAATACCAACCAGATGGGTTAATGTGCTATTCTGCAGTTTCAGAGTTTTGGCATATTTGTTCTGCTCTCATTATTTATCCCTGTTCTGCCAAAGAAATAAGGCTATTGAGTGGTGTTATTTAAGTTAAGTTCTCCCAGCTTCATTTTCTTTCCTGCTAAGTGTTACATGCCAGGGGGAATATAATCACCAATCACTTTTCATATTGTGTGGTTGGACAGAGCTGGGGAAGTTTAGATGGTGTTGGAACAGCAGGATGAGCCACTTGTCAAATTGCATAATAGGTTACCCTGCACCTTAACCTGTGAGTTAGACTATTTCCAAACACCAGCCTAGCACTCTTCTGAAAGAGTGCTAAACCCATATTCAAAAATAGCCTGGTTAACAGGTAAACGGGCACAGTGAAGAGGCATATAGTATTGGGAGGAACCAATGAATAAAGAACAAATGAGAGAGAGTGGTGAATAACCAACGCGCCCTTCAAAGCAAGCATCATAAAGTAATAAAAACAGTAAAAGTAACAGCCATATGAAACTCCTTGTAAGTAACAGAAAACTCCAATGCATCCAAAGATTCTCTTTCTCTTTATGCTGTTTAAAAATAACACTAATCCATGTTTTGTAAGGAAGCTCTTAAGTCAGTGTTTCAAATGAGCCAGTTAGGTGTTATTCCTGCATACCCCGCTCTGAAACTAGAGTAGGCATGTCCTGTAGATGCAGAGCCCCAGCTTCCATGGAAGCAACCCCTGTTGGCAAAACACACCACATCATAGCCAAATAGTAATAATAAGGTTGGGTGAAATGGAAACACATTACAGTATTGTAACATTAGCACAGCTAAGATGGGATTAAGTTGCCTCAGCTTTGAGTTGGGGATGAGACAAAGGCAGAAAAGAAGTGATTATGGGAACATGTTGGTCCATGGTTAAGAGGACATGAACTCACAGCTTGCTAACTTAAGGATTTTTTTCCTGGATTTGTCTCATATTTCAAAAGAACTGAACTTCTTTCACTCTGTATGCTTAGTCAGCTTTTTTTTTTCATTCAAATCATTGCTTGCACTCTGAGTCACCTTTATAAAATACATTGGCCTTGCACAGAGCATATTCTGATGGCACAGTTTGCTCCTATGGGAAAAAGAATCATTTAAAACAATATATAACTATACAAACTCAATTGAGATAGATAGTGATGATAGTTTAGAACTGCCCAGTAAGAACATTCTGGAAGTTGCAGGATCCAATCTGAGTTGGTCACCAGGACCAGAGGTTTAGTCTTATGGGCTTTTTTACTAATTTTTACTACCGGTTCTGTGGGCGTGACTTGGTGGGCATGGCAGGGAAAGGAGACTGTAAAATCTCCAGTCAGAGGTGGTATTTGCCGGTTCTCTGAACTGCTCAAAATTTCAGTTACCGGTTCTCCAGAACTGGTCAGAACCTGCTGAATACCATCTCTGGCTTGACCCTATCCTCAAGGAACACATTTTGGTGAGAAACAAGTTACCTGAGGATGGGCTCCAAAATGAACCCAAAAGCTCAAAAGACTAAAACTCTGGTCTTGGTGACCAACCCAGATTGAATCCTCCATCATTATCCTGGAACATGTATATTTGCCTTCATTTGTGACATTTTGGAAGTTCCCTCCCTGAGTTAAATTCAGACAAAAGAACTTTTCATCTTCTTGCTTAGGTTTTTCAGGAGAGATGGACTAATAATGCTGCATTTAAACAAACAAATAAACAAACCCAGCTATGGATCATGAACATTGTGGCCTTCTCTTCATAATATCTTTAATTATCAAATCTACAATTTGTATAAAACTTGATATGCCTTTCTGGTCTATTTATGCATTAATTAAATAGCCCCAAGAGAATTCAGGGGCCTTGGGGGTGGGGAATTGGAAGGCACCCAAGCTAAATTAAAAGGCAATTTTGTTCCCCTAGTGTAGTTTATTTATTGAGAACATGTGTGTCCCAGTTTTCAATCTTTCATTCTTAGTGTAGCAATAAAACAAGAACAGGTTAGATTTATTTATTTTTTAAATGTTACAGCCAGTATCTGTAGTAGCAGTAGCAAAACAAAAAATGTAGAGACAAATTCACATTGGGAAATATGCATGTCTTGGTAATATTTTATAAGTGGAGAGTAAAATAATGATGACACAGCAGTTTAGCCAAGGCCCAGAATAACGTTTTACTTTAAATTTTAAAATATACACTGATAGCTGAAAGCAAAAGTAGTATCTACAGCTGAAGTGCTCACCCAGAAAAGCCCTCTCTTTATCATTCCTCTTCCCTATAAATGCCTCAAGGGGAGATCATAAATCATATGAAGTTCATGTAGAACAGATGGGCAATTAATTTTCCCAAGAGGCCCTAGGAGAAACAGATTTGTGGAGAGCAGCCATTGACTCTGCCGCTCCTGCCCAATCCCCCTCCTGCTCACCTCATCCCAGATGCTGATACCCTGCCCCAATGCTGCTGATGCTGACCTAATACTGACACCTCCATGGGGCCCCACCATAGTGGCCAAAGAGAAACAATCCACAGGTTGGATGTGGCCAATGGACCATAACATACCAAGGTCTGATATAGAAGATGGCCTTTGAGATAAATTTGTCCCTGCTCATGGAAGGGCATAAGGCAACATCTGGAATGAGAAAAATCTTTTGTAGGTTAGGTCAAATTTTCTCCAGTCAGAATGGAGATGGGATACGACCATCTTAATTTGCTATGCTGTGAGGTGCTAGCTGGAATGATGGAAGTTTACTTGAAATCTGGCATCAGTGTGTTAGAATGCTGGTTAAATAGGTCCTCCTATGTGGTAGAAAGCTTGCTCGGGAAAAATTGACAAAGGACAGAGGAACTGCCTTTCTTAACAAAAGATTGCAAGCCAAGATGTGCTTGTATCTTGCTTCATGTAGTCAGCATCTGGACAAAAAGAAGAAGTGTTGAGGTCTTCCTTCCATTATGTCTTTTGGATTTAAATATGTTGACATATATACAGTGGAGTTTCCTTTAAAGGCATCTTATGGTAATACGTGCAGCGTCCAGTTCCTCCTTCCTGCTATAAGTAGGGAACACAGGGCACGTGTGCAACATCACTATGACTCTGAGAAACCTGATCACCCATCCGTAATCCTGAGACATATAGTCCACCTTAGAAACACGTGAATCTCAATATAAAGGACAAATAGTGTAGGCGGAGAATAGAAATAAATAAATAAAATAGAAATAAAAAACGACGCTATAGAGCACTGCGCACCAGAACAACTAGACACAAGAACAGTTTTTTCTCGAAAGCCATCACTCTGCTAAACAAATAATTCCCTCAACACTGTTCAACTATTTACAAAGTCTGCACTACTATTACTGCTAGTCTTCTCATCACTCCTTATCATCCATCCCCTCCCACTTGTGATTGTAGGACTGTAACTTTGTCCCTTGTATCCTTATAATTTATATTGACTGTTTCCTAGTATGATTTGATTGTTGATTGTACCCTATGACCATCATTAAGTGTTGTACGTTATGATTCTTGATTCTTAACGAATGTATCTTTTCTTTTATGTACACTGAGAGCATTTGCACCAAGACAAATTCCTTGTGTGTCCAATCACACTTGGCCAATAAAGTATTCTATTCTATTCTATTCTATTCTATTCTATTCTATTCTATTCTATTCTATTCTATTCTATTCTATTCTATTCTAAAAGCACTATAATTCCTATGAAAACTGTTCGTTAGGAGTTTGTAATCTGAAAAATCCCTTCAAAATAATGTGTTTAATAAAACAGGGATAAGGCAGGAGAAGGAAGATTTTTGATGCTCCCTGCCAGGTTCCCACTAGGAAACTCAACCGGGAAGGTGGCAGGAAGTCATGGACCTTGGTGGTGCAGGCTGTTAATCATCTAGCACTTAGCTCAATTGCCTGCAATTAGTGCAGGTTCAAATCCCACCAGGCTCAAGGTTGACTCAGCCTTCCATCCTCTCGGGGTAGATAAAATGAGGACCCAAGATTGTTGGGGCAATAAGCTGACTTTGTAAAAAATGCCGCTTGGGGGGGCCAAAAAGCCCTAGTAATAAGCAGGCATATACAATGGAATGAAAGCTATTGCCAAGCATTTAGCATGGTGCTCTAAAGACTGTAACCCGCCCTGAGTCTCCGGAGAAGGGCGGCATATAAATATAAATAAAATAAATAAATAAAATAAATAAATAAATAAATAAGTCAGAAGTTACTCCTGCTGCCTTTGTTCCCTCCCCCTCTCCCATTCATTCTGTTTCTTTGTTTCAGGTAAGGAAATATTTCTGAAATTATGACTTATTCGTTTATTTTACATAAACTTCCATATTTCAGGTGGTTTCCCTTTTAAATCTAAAACACCATGCATTTTGTATGTTTATTCATACAAAATAAACATATTCATACATAGCTGATCGTTGCTTAATTTCAGCACAAAATCAATATGCTTAGGTTAAAGCAGTAGAGTGCACTGTGCAATAGAGGTTTAGTAAAGGGTATAAATATGGCAAGAACACTATGTGAGGCCAACAAAGGGAGTGATTCTTGTACAACTGCATTTACATCCCTCCATGCCACATACTTATTTAATGCACTTATATCAGAGGTGGTATTCAGCAGGTTCTGACCAGTTCTGGAGAACCGGTAGCGGAAATTTTAAGTAGTTCGGAGAACCGGCAAATACCACCTTGGACTAGAGATTTTAAAGTATTCTTTCGCTGCCACACCCACCAAGCCATGGCCACAGAACCGGTAGTAAATTTTTTTGAATCCCACCACTGATTTATATGCCACTTGCTCTCTTATAAGTCAATCGGGATCTCTCCTCATTTTCTTCCCATAGTGATAATAACCCTATGAGATACAGTTGGTTAAGAGCGAGACTGACTCCTTCATACAGTTAGCTCCATGGCTGAACAGAAACTTTGCAACGTTGTCTTAGCATTTTCCCACAGATGGAGGATCTACTTTTTAGATTCACAAATGCTATCTCACCTGAACAAATGCAGCAACTGGGTTCAAAGGCCACAACTGGTTATAAACAATTATATAACACCAAATGATTCACTGGAATGTCTGTAAAAATTATCATGCACCAGTAATAAAAAAAATAGTGGGAAATATAGTTAAAAAGTAGTTGAAAATGAGCAGATTAAAATATTGCGGGATTTCTGAATATAGACTGACATAGTCTTGGTTCACCAGGGAATTGTAAAATAGAAGAGAAAAAAATGGAGAAGATCACAAAATATCAAGATCTGAAAATTGAAACTGAATGATTATGGCATAAATTGGCCATGATGGTTCCAGTGGTTATAGGCACACTGGATGCCATATCAAAAAAATCTTGTTGGCATTTAGTAAATATGCATTGATAAATTTTCCACCTGTTTCTTACAAAAGGTCACACTGTTTGGATATGCATATATACTACACTGTCACTGTACATTAAAACAACCTAGGTTCTTCAGAAGAACTCGATGCATATGAAAGCCAACACAAGCTAAAGAACTGGCAGCTGTATTTCTCATTTTTGTGTATATAATATTAAGATAACAGATACAACAGATAATCAGAGTTGGAAGGAACCTTGTAGGTCATCTAGTCCAACCCCCTGCCCAAGCGGGAGACCTTACATCATTTCTGACAAATGGCAGTCCAATCTCTTCTTGAAAGTCTCAAGTGATGGCGATCCCACAACTTCCGAGGGCAAGCTGTTCCATTGGTTGATTGTTCTCACTGTCAGAAAGTTTCTCCTTATTTCCAGGTTAAATCTCTCCTTGTTCAGTTTCCATCCATTATTCCTTGTCTGGCCTACAGGTGCTTTAGAAAATAGCTTGACCCCTTCCTCCCTGTAGCAGCCCCTCAAATATTGGAAGACCGCTATCATGTCTCCCCTGGTCCTTCTCTTTACTAGACTAGCTAAGCCCAGTTCCTGCAACCGTTCATTGTATGTTTTAGCCTCCAGTCCCCTAATCATCCTGGTTGCTCTTCTCTGTACTTTTTCTAAGTCTCAATATCCTTTTTATAATGTGGTGACCAAAACTGGATGCATTACTCTAGATGTGGTCTTACTAAGGCTTTATAGAGTGATATTAGTACTTCCCTTGATCTTGATTGTATCCCTCTGTTAATACAACTTAGGATTGCATTAGCTTTTTTGGCTGCTGCTGTACACTGCTGGCTCATATTTAGCTGGTTGTTCACTAAGACTCCAAGATCCCTCCAAGAAATAATAATGGATGGAATGGGGGCTTGGAAGCCATAAAGGATGAAAAAGGAAGTTGTTACTGAAGAACGCCTATGTATTTGGAGCAAAGAAAAAAGAAACCGAATGCATGGGTATAGAATAGTAATACCTGTAAGAGAGATCTTGGAGTCCTAATGGACAATCGCTTAATTATGAGCCAGCATTGTGTTGCAGTTGCCAAAAAAGCCAAAGCAGTCCTAGACTGCATTAATAAAGGGATACAATCAAGAACATAGGAAGCACTAATACTACTTTATAATGCCTTGGTAAAATCACACCTAGAATATTGCATCCAGGTTTTGGTCGCCGTGATATAAAAAAGAAAGAATGCAGAGAAGAGCAACAAAGATGATTAGGGAACTGGAGGATAAAAGATACGAAGAATGATTGCAGGAATTGGGTAGAAGGACTGGGGTGACATGATAGCAGGGTTCCAATATCTAAGGGGCTGCCACAAAGAAGAAGGGGTCAGCCTATTGTCCAAAGCACCTGAGGGTAGAACAAGAAGCAATGGATGGAAACTAATCAAGGAGAGAACCAACCTAGAATTAAGGAGAAACTTCCTGACAGTTAGAAAAATTAACCAGTGGAACAACTTGCCTCTGGAAGTTGAAGGTTCTCTAACACTTGGGGTTTTTAAGAAGAGATTGGACAACGATTTATTTGAAATGGTATCTGTTTGGGTTGGACTAGAAGACCTCCAAAGTCCCTTCTGTTATTCCGTTAAATAAGATTGAGGAATGCCACTGATCTCTACATTTTTAAAACATTATTATTTCCAAAAGAGAGGGGAAGATGACAAAGCAAGTTGCTGGTCATTATATTTAGTTATCAGAAAAGATAAAGAAAAAGTAAAGAAGACCTTTAGGCATTTCTAGAGTAGAAAACTGGGGGTAGCAAGCCAATGCTTTATTTTGCAGGAATTCCGCCTTCTGCAAAATGCAAATTAAGGCAGTAGAAACCCTTTTGTAGTTAGGTGGAAAAGCAGTGAACAGCCTTACCTGTGGCCTTCTAGTCAATGTTGAAACATCCTATCAGATTTCCCGGTCTCTCCATTGCAGAGGTGGTATTCAGCAGGTTCTGATCAGTTCGGGAGAACAGGTAGTGGAAATTTTGAGTAGTTTGGAGAACCACCAAATACCACCTCTGACTGGCTCCACCCCCATCTATTCTCTGCCTCCTGAGTCCCAGCTGATCAGCTGAGTCTTTTTTTTTTGTTACTCTGCATAGGAGAACGGAACTGGAAAGCAGGTTAGTGGGGTGGGGAGGGAATGGGGATTTTGCAATCTTCCCCTGCCATGCCCACCATGCCCATGCTACGCCTACCAAGCCACATCCATAGAACCGGTAGTAAAAAAATTTGAATCCCACCATTGCTCCATTGGTATATACAGATTGCTTTCCTTACTGATAAACTCTAACATTCATATACCATGGGTTTGAAAAAAATGGATTTTTACATGGATATGACCTAAATTGATAAGGGATTTGCACTTCAGGATGGTGTTTAAAAATTAAAAGGGAAAAAAAATGCATGAATTAGATTTAGTTTAGCCTTTAAGAAACGCACAGGCTTCCCTATAATGTTCACGGGTCTGGATAAGAATCAACATTGCACAGGTAATTGTGTCATGACCCTGGTAAAGAGGGGCTTAGCTTTTCAAGTATCTAGCTGCAAAAGTGCGTCATGTCTTTAAAGTGGATCGTGATTTGCAGCTCCTTGACTGCCATACCTTGATGTATGTCTATTGTGAAATTAACACAAATGGGAATATCAAAGAGAGATCACACTTTAAATAAAATCCTTTGACTAGTTCCAGCTCATCTTCTTTTTGCTAGGGGTAATGTTTTTATGCTGCACAGCTTCCAAGTCAGCTCGAGGGGAAGAGGTGGAACATGAATGAGTATCAAAACTTGTCTTTCAGCTAAAGAATCAAGTTCAGGTCGCTGAGGAGATGTTAGAGAACATGCTTTGTCTGCTTGTTCCCAAGCACTTCCCTTCCAGATGTGAAACCAGAAGGAACATGACATCAACTAATCTGCTGAGTAAGAGGATGGCACTTTTCAATAAATGGCCAGCTGCAAATACCCAGAAGGAAACCAGGAAACAACTATGAGCCAGGAAAATGTCAAAATGTCAATTGGAATATACAATAGAATTTTTCCTCTGGAAAACTCTCTGAAGCTATCTGCCCTTGATCTCTAAAGATCTGTTGTGATGTTTATGGGATTAGCATCTTGAGATGGAATGATCCCATCTGAATTCACTTTGTGAGATAGCATGTGTTTCTCCATGTAGTCCATGTTCACGGCCACTGGCCTGTAAATGAACAGAACATGGATGTTTTGAAAATGTTCCAGTGTGGTGTGGAAACAATGAGAAAGCCCTTTTCCAGACTTTTAGTGATGGAAAAGAAAATAGAAAGAAAAGGAAACTTGAAAGAGTTCCAATTTCTCCAGAAAGACTAAAAGACCTGTCTTTTCTCACCAATATCTCATTTATGAAAATCTACTTGTCTCTAAAGAT
This sequence comes from Bungarus multicinctus, assembly GCA_023653725.1. Classification (NCBI taxonomy): domain Eukaryota; kingdom Metazoa; phylum Chordata; class Lepidosauria; order Squamata; family Elapidae; genus Bungarus; species Bungarus multicinctus. Next base: position 31,045,694 of record CM042842.1, on the reverse strand, counting down.
CATAAGCAATATAGGTAAATACCACAATCCACAGCTAATGAGTTTTCTGCCTTTGGAATTATCCATATTTATGAGATGTGCAAGGGAGCACATTCCTACTGAGCCATTATGCACTCACTTTTTTTTAAGGGAGCAATGAGGGTAGCCAATTACCATGTTGCCAGACTTCAAGGGCTGACTATTAAGGTCACGTGATGTTTAGTGACCTCTTTTCCTCCCTGTTTTGCAAGCTAGTTTTGGCAACGGTCAAGGGCTGCAGCTGAATGAGCTGTTACTATGGAAACTGCTGAAATCAAATGGATGAGCACAGCTCGGTTTTAGTAAGGAGGAGCGCTCCAGTGAAATACTGAGAAAAAGACAGAATATAGGTGGACGGATGGTCTTTCTCATCCATTCCTTTTTAAAAGCAAGCAATAGTCCTGTGTATTGATGATGCTTTAATTATTTGGTGGGCTTCCATTTTTTTTCAGGAATAGCCACGATTCTTTCAAAGCAAAGGCAGCAATGCACATTGTTACCCAATAGTTGATGGACTGAGCATTTATATAATAGTTTTGAGCATTTTCAAAGTGCTTCGCATGTAGTTTATCACAACAACCTCATGTATTTGCAGTGTTTCGGATACCTAAAGACGAATCTACAATGTTTCAGTGGAGATTATGTTAAGTTACATCACTGGATTTATGTCCTGACTTTCTTCTAGAGGTTCAGGGGATCTGTTTTATGTTTATGTCCACAAAAGTAGCAATCCTATGAGATTTTCATTGTCTTTATGATAAGGTTACATTCACAGAATCTTGCAAATCAGAAGGTACATCACTCTTCCCTTACCTGTACAGTTCAGCTTTCTGGGAAGGGTCTTTTCTGTGATGTTTGTCACACCCCCCCCCCCCCCCCCCATCATTCTGTGGACTCAGCTGTCTCTTCCCTGACAATTGTCTAGTTTGCAGTTGAAAGAAAGAGAAGAAGAGGTTGACCATCAGCAAGATGGATGCAGTCAGTTATGGTGGTGATGAGTGCACCATTGGAAGACTTGAAAGATCAAGTTAGGGACATTGTAATGGGGAAAATCTATGCGATACAGAGGTGGTATTCAGCAGGTTCTGACCAGTTCTGGAGAACCGGTAGTGGAAATTTTGAGTAGTCTGGAGACCCCACAAATACCATCCCTGACTGGAGATTTTACAGTATCCTTCCACTGCCATGCCCACCAAGCCTCGGCCACAGAACTGGTAGTAAAAAAATTTGAATCCCACCACTGATGTGATAGCTAAGAGTTGAAAATGATTTGATGGCACAAAATCATTTTTCAGAAATGGCTTGCCATTGTCTTCTTCCTAGGCTGAGAAGAAGCAAGAGACCCAAAGTCACCTGGTTTTGTGTCTAAACTAGGACTAGAATTCACAGGCATCTGGTTTCTGCCAAACTAGCTTTCTAAAGGGTAAATAAACCCTTCTAAATAAACCTTCCTCTCTTATTAAATAAGATAACCCTCCTCTCTTATTTTATCCCATACAGGGGAGTGCAATGTCAGAGTCCCCCCCCCCCACCTCTCTGGCAATGAGTTCTTTCGATATCCCTCGCACAATTGATCAGCAAGTCACACCTTTGAGGAAGTGACCATCTGAATAACCCATTTGAAACTTCCCAGCATGTGGACCTTTTTCTCCTCACTGGTAACTTGTTACGAAGTGGGCTGCTGAACGTTGGCTGCATTCTTGGAGATAATGGGTGTTGACAGGAGGCTGGCTGTCAAGTATTCTTTCTTTATGTAAAGCCTCCCTGAAAATTCTTAAATAGGAATGAGAAAAGGCAGGCAAGAGGCAATCAGGACAACGCACTGACTGAAAGGAAGAGGGAAGAGAACTGAAGAGAGACATTTGCCAGAGGGAAGTGAGGGAGGGAGGGTGGGCACACCTGCAGGAATGCACTGAGATATATAAGTACATTATACTGGTCACCGATAAACATATTTATAGAAGAAGCAGATAAGTGAAAATAATAAATCCTTGCCGTTAAGGAGCTTACTCACAAAATGACCACAGGGATGATAAGACAATTTTGTATTCTGTTGCCCCAGGTGAGGCAGCCCAAAGCAAGAGGTCCAAATGACAAGAAAGAAAGTTTGAAAGGTTCTTCAAGAGGATCTTTCTAACTCTACAAACTGTTCAGCAGTCTTGGAAAATGCAGGATTCATCTTAATCTGAGCTGGCAGAGAATGCGTGACCTGGTCATCTACCATAGATGTTCCAGCAGAAGATCTCCTACATTGGCAGGATTTAGATTATTTTAGAGATGCCCTCTAAATTTTCTAATTCCACAACTCACTGGTGTATCTTATTTTGGAGCTGAAAGATGTGTATAAAATATCTTTTTCATGATTGGTTACAGGTCCACTCCCTTTTTTAAAAAAGTTACCTATCACTATATCCAAATGTCTGCCTAAATTTTCAGAAAACTAACAGTATCTCAAACATTTCTTATTCCTGTGCTGTTTGAGGGAGTGACACATCAACTTCGGCTCCCAAGATAAATTATGGCACAAAGACCTTGTAGTAACTTGTGGCTAGCAACAAATTAAATATTAGTTCAATCTGTACTGGTGTTGCAAGAAAAATGAAAGAAAGAAAGCAGATATTGTGCTGTGAAGCAAGCTGAGGGATCTGGTGTGCAATAGTAGCAAGTTAATGATTTATTCATTGTTTTAGGGTCTGTGAACATACTGTACAAAAAATAAAAGACCTAGAGCTATTGTTGCAATTTGTTCGATCCAAAGAGTTGCTAGGCAGGCTGTCCCCAATTCTGCTAGCTATTATAGAGATGACTTTTTTTTTTGCTTGCTGAAGAGAAGGACAGAGTTGTCTCCCTCCTTTCCAAACTGTACTGGACCACTAATTGAGTTTTTAATTCAATGCTAATGATGGGTAAGCTTCCCCAATTTGCACCTATGAGTAGCAGGCTGGTTTAGATGATCCTGGACAAGCTGTAAGGCACATAGCCCTTTGCTAGGACACTACCAGCTTTTGATCCTAATTAAAGACCATCAATTTAGCTGGAGCGGAGGTGCAACAGTATATTATGAGAGTAGTGAGCAGTTAGTGTGTGATGCCCATTGAAGTATCTACCTTCATTAGTTGCCTCTTGACCTTCTATTTCAGATAAGGAATAATCACAGTGGTGCTCTCTGTTACGAAAATACTAGTAGGTGAAAGAGTCAGCCCAGTTAGGAAGCACTACTACTAGCACTGAGTTTACTTGGGAAAGTGGGAATATGTGGGTAACAGTTGGGGAGGCAATAATGCTTCATACCCTTCAAGTATCTACCACCTCAAACAGATACCTTAATCTTGTTTCATAGTAGAGCCAATTCTATAAAAAGGGTAGCAGGTTAGATCATCCATCCATCATCCAAAATAATGTTTTCCTACCAAAGCAACCTCCAAGTGTATGGACTTCAGTTCCCATAATTCCCCAGATTCCTTGCTTTTGCTAAGGAAAGCATGGCTATATCTCCCTAAAGTTATGTGAAAGCATTATTATTGAAGTCTTCAGAATCTGTCATTAGTCTTCACAAAGTCATTGTTCTTCCCTAGTGTGAGCTGCAAGTGTCACTGAATTTGATTTTCCACAATATCTGAGGATACTGATCTTCCCCTCCATTCTGTATTTCTAGCTTGCTCTGTTCTATTCACAACTGTAGCAGTTTTTGGAGAACTATTGTGGACAGAGCAGATTTTAGGTATCCAAGTGGCCATATGAAGCTCAGGTTACATTTGAAATGGGAATTATGTAATCACTTGTTTCAATTTAGAATTTAATTAGTGATAAAAACGTCTTCATGATTACATTTTGAAAGATAAAAGAACAAAAAATAAATGGCCTGATAAAATAGAAGCAGTCATTATAAAGGGTAACAAGAGTGCACGCAACCTCTGATAAATTCACTTTTTGGATCCATCCCTAGGTACGATAAAATTATTTTCTTTCTTAAAAGGCAGAAAAGGAATGCTGAGTAGCAACAACTATTTTATTAATTTTATTTGTTCTTCTGTTTAAATTAACTGCCTGCCCAACTTCAGTAGACTCTGAATGGTATATAAAACTAGAGAAAACTTTAAAACAGTTAAAAGCATTAAATCAAGCAGACAGCCGAGACTAAAATAATATAATAGACATCAAAATCAACAAAGCAAGGGCCATTGAACAAGTAATAAACATCAGTCCCCTTAAGTCCATGAAACAGGCTTCTGTTCTTTTGAAAAACTTCTGAATTTCCTCAGTCTGAATAAATAAAGAACATCACAGGAAAAGCACAGAAGAACAGTGATTAAATTTGACATGATGTGGATGCCTCAGGAAAAAAAAAAGATGAAATAAAGCATGATGACTTTGATAGTATGTCACCATCATCCTTTTTCTCCTTTCCACTCCAGAATGGAAGATCTCGAAGTGGATTATGACCTATGATAGGTGTTGTCTCAAAGAGGGGTGTCTGCAGGGAAAGATCCAGATGGCAATTATTCTCACCCTTTTTCTCCTTGTGCCATGGCTATCATTAATGTTCCCTTTAAGTTGGGTGCATGTGTAGACGCTTATCAGCTGCTGCATGCTTGTGCATGAACTCAGCGTCCTGCTCACTGTCAAAGTTGACATACCAGTGATGTGTGTTTTTGTGGAGGAGGAAGGGGAGGAAGAGGAGGAGAAAAAGAACAAAGGGGAGACAGAGAAAGAGGGACAAGGAAGTCTCAGCTCATGGACCTTCTGGTAGACTCCAGGCTGCAGATGGAATTGAGTAGCAGCAAGAAATAAAAGAAAAATCATAGGAGACAAGGAGGGAAGACTTCAGATATTCTTAATTAAGCTTCTTTTTAATTTTGTTTTGAAGTATGCCCATATTTTATGTAAATGATATTTTCTGTTGAGTAAAATACACGACCTCATTTTTTTTATATAATGCTGGGGGATTCTAAATAAAAAAATATGGTATCATGTATAGTCCTTTGAAATGTTGGAATTAGCACAGTAGAGTTCATTACAATTTAAATGCTGTCTGAATTCTGTCCCAGTTTTAGGTCTTTTCATGTAACTATTGCCCTACTCCAGTCTAAATCCTCTTTCAAGAGCCGGTTTGGTGTAGTGGTTAAGACATCAGGCTGGAAATCAAGAGACCGTGAGTTCCAGTCTTGGGCCAATCACTTTCTCTCAGCCCTAGGAAGGAGGCAATGGCAAACTATTTCTAAAAAACCTTACCAAGAAAACTGCTTTGGCACTTGCCTTGGCAGTCTCTGAGAATCGAACAGAAGAAGAAAAAAATGTATATCCTGTGTTTTTTTTAATCCTGTGTTGCTGAAGCTTAAGAACATCAAGGGCATCAAATGAAGATTTAAAATAAAAACAAACAGAAAATACCCCTATATAACCTTCTGAAAGAGGACAGGAAAATGCTAACAATTTAGAAAGACATCTACTCTTGTTGTTTCGGTCTTCTCAATAACAGGATAATGTTTTATCAGGCAGTTGTGAATAAAACAAAAAAGAAAAGAAAGGGCAGAACTGAAGTGGGAGGATAGGAATTCAGTGTGAAAGAGTTTAAATCTCCAGGATCAGATGAACTACATGCTAAGACACTGAAGGAACTTGCAGATGAACTCGCTAAATCTTTATATATGATCTTTCAGAAATCTTGAGAAATACCTGGGAAAGTTGTAGAATAGCTCATGGAAAACAATGCAATAATTACCAGCAGAAATGAACATTGTTTCATTGATCGAAATTTTATATCATTTCTCTTTCATCATGCTACTCTTTTTACTAGGTTGTGGCCTATAATATAGGTAGCTTGATTTTAGCAAAGCTTTTAATGAAGTTTTCCCCAAAAGATGCAGCAGTGATCAAAGCAGAGGTGGTATTCAGCAGGTTCTGACCAGTTCTGGAGAACCGGTAGCAGAAATTTTGAGTAGTTTGGAGAACCGGCAAATACCACCTCTAACTCACAGTATCCTTCCCTCACCAGGCCCACCAAGCCACACCCACAGAACCGGTAGTAAAAAAAATTGAATCCCACCACTGATTTATATGCCACTTGTTCTCCTATAAGTCAATCGGGATCCCTGCCTTCTATATTTATGAGTGATAACTGTGAATACCCTAAAGGCTTTGACTGCAAGGCCACAAGTGTCATTGTCTCTTTTAACCCCCTGTGAACTAGGGTGGGCTTCAAAAATTTTAGCAAAGGGTTCTCTGCCTGGTTGCTGGATGGGCATGGCCTAGTGGGCTTCCTGCACCATGGTGGGAAGGCATTTTTGCCCTCCCCAGAGGCTTTTCTCTAGCCTATGGGAGGGCGAAAACAGCCTCCCTGGCTCTGGAGGCTCCCTGGAAGCCAGAAACAGGCCCATTTCCGACCTTCCCAAATTTCCAGGAGGCCCAGTTTTTCCCCGAGCCTCCACGCACACCCTGCTTACCTGCATCCAAAATGGGCTGTGTGAGAACTCTTGGGAGGGGAGAGGAGAAGTGGGTGGGGCCAGCCAGCTGTGGGATTTGGGAGTTCTCCGAACTGCACAGAATCTTAGCTAGGGGCTCTCTCGAACCCCCAGCAGCCCACCTTTGCCTGTGAATGCTGCTGAGAAACATATATATATTCAGACAGTTTTCATCACTGCTCTCTCAACACACTGAAATGAAATATCGGCTGGGTGCTAAGGGCAATGCCATACTCTGCATTCATTCATTCATTCATTCATTCATTCATTCATGCATTCATTCATTCATTCTTCCATTCATTGTCAGTTTTTGACTCCTGGTGATTGCTGGTAGAAGTCCTTACAGTTTTCTTGGTAAGGTTTTTGCAGAAGTGATCTGCCATTGCCTGCTTCCCAGGGCTGAGAATTAATGGTTGGCCCGAAGTCTCATAGCTGGTTTGTGCCTAAGGTAGGACTAGAACTCAGGTCTTTTGGTTTCTAGCCTGGTAACCAATACATCAAACTGGCTCTATTCTTCAACACTTTTTTTAGTGATTTGGGTGAAGAAATGAAGAAAAAAATCGTAGATTATAGAAATCAGGTGCATCTCTAATAGGTATAGTTAAAGTCACACAGCCAACAGTGCAGTGGCTGAGGTGTTAATTGGGACCTGGGAGATCTAGATTCAATTCTCCCTTCGCCCATGGAAATTTATTGGACTGAATGACTTTGGGCTAGTCTCTCTCAAACCAGTGTGTCCCACAGCTGGTTGTTGTTGTTGCAAAGATAAAATGAAGTTAGTATGAGGTTAGTATGAGGAAAGGTAGAATATAAATCTAACGGTCTTATGACTATAATAGATTATAGAAATGGGCAAAATTAATAGGATAAATGTTTCAGAATCAATATGATCTTTTCATTTTGGAAACAGAAATGCAATGTCTGGGCATTGGATAAGTAATACCTGGCTGGATTGGGACCTTTAAAAAAAAAATAGTTGATTATATACTGATTATGAACATCAGTGTAATGTGCAAAAGAAGATAATTTCATCTTAGGCTACATTAATGAATATGGTTTTTAAAATTATTATAAAATAATTGATCTTTATTCTGCTCGGTCAAGTTCTGTATTCTGTTTCAGGCATCATATTTTAAGGAGAAAGAAAATGAGGATTACCAGAGAACTGAAATTAAGTCCTATTTAGGGAGAATGAAGGAGCAAAAAATACTTATCTTAGAAGAGAAATCTGAGCGGATGTATATTAGCATAGTTCAAAATACTTAAGCCTTAAGAGGAGAGCAAAGATATTTTCTCTATTGCTTTAGAACAGAAGTTTCCAAACTTGGCAACTTTTAGACTTGGCAAATTGGCAACTTTAAGACTTGTGGACTTCAACTTCCAGAATTCTCCAGCCAGGGAGAAGTCCACAAGTCTTAAAGTTGCCAAGTTTTGGGACCCCTGCTTTAGAGTGCAGGAAAAAAGTATAAAAGCTTTACATTATAGAAAGATAGATTATGAGTGAAAATCATTCCAAATAGACAATAGGGAGTGTAACCAATTGTCCAACGTGACTCCTTTTTATTCCTTTAGAAAACATCTGTCTGAAAGATTTTAATCTGAATCCCTGAGCTGAGTTGGAAAATTAGATTTAATGGCCTAGATGTCCTTTTTCAATGTTCTGATTCTAACATAGGCAGCCATAGAAGAAAGTTCATGGTTTTAGAACAGAGATATCAAACTTGCGGCATCACGATGGCGTCATGTGACATATTGTGACTTTTTCCCCCGTCATTAAACTGGGCATGGGCGTGGCGAGCATGTGATGCATCCGGCCCACAGCCTGTGAGTTTGACCACCCTGGTTTAGGAGGTCTAAAGGCTATAAGAGAATTAGTCCATTAGTGTAATTACAGCTTCAAGAAAAGGAAAGTCTGTGGCTCAAAACAATTGTGGCATAATCACACAGTGTGAGATTTATCCTCACCCATTTTGAGTTCATGCAAAACAGGAAGAGGGGCTGATATAATTTAGTATTCTATGAAGCCTTCAGGCACAGGATACATTCCACACAATCAAATAGCCATTCTGTTTTGAGGCGGCAATGAAGAGGCACACACGTATAGTGATTCAGTCTTTTTGTTTATTTCCAGGACACCGACTGACTCGGTGGCGCGGCAGCCCTTCTTTTAAAGGACTCCCGCGCCTCAGTCAACCAATGACGGGGCGAGGATCTCCCGCCGGAATGTAGACCAATGAACAGTAAGTATTTCAAATATTAACCAATCCAGAACACCCCTCCCTCCTTGGTCCAGTCTGACCAATCAGGAGCCGCGCCTATGTTACGTAATCACGTAGATAGGCGGGGCTCCTGTGAGTCCGACTGGACCTGCGCGGCTCAGTTGCGTCGTTACCATCGGCTGGTGCGGAAGGACCTGTTGCTCCTCTCGCCTCCGGCCCTGGAAACTTCGAGCAGGTCGAGCTGGCTGCGTCACTACCAACGGGCCTAACTGGGCTAGTTGACGTGGCCATGCCGCTCCCTGCTCGGCCTGGATTATCGACGACCCTGTCAGATGTTTCAGCGGGACGTTCTTCAGGATCAGGTGCGTAGCAGCGCGACCCGACCGGAGCTAGAGTTGAGGGTGTGTGTGTGTGAGTTAGGGCGTCATTGTTTGTTAGTGGGCTTCCCTTATCCAGACTGTTTGGTGGTTGTTCCCCTTCCCCCGCCGGAAAATCGCCAGGTCTGGGATGGGTGCGAGTTCGAAGTTGGTCTATGTGTCGCTTCCAGCTTTTGCCATCAGCGGTGGTAAGCCGGTAAGAACGGGGCCCGGTTAGATGTGTGATGGTGGCTGGCACCCATAAGGGGTGCCCTATCAGGTTTTTAGCGTAAACTAAATCCCCAATTCGGAATGTTCGGACTTTGGTTGAAGAATCTAGTGGTTTCTCTGTAGTGTAGGTGGGGTGTAGTCTATCGAGAGGGGAACGTAGCTTTCTCCCCATAAGTAATTCAGCAGGAGTTTTGTTAGTAGTGCTACTGGGTGTAGTGTGTTGTAGGAACAATAATTTGTCGATGCGTGTTTGTATAGGGCCCTGATCTAACTTAAGGAGGGTCTCCTTGGTAAACCGGACCATGCGTTCGGCCCGTCCATTCGCTGCCGGATGTGCCGGCGCGGTTAAGGCATGGCGTATGCCCAAACTGGCTAGGTAGCCCTCAAATTCTGTAGCCGTGAATTGAGGGCCGTTGTCAGATACCAGGACGTCTGGTAAACCGTGGGTGGCAAACCAGTGACTGAGCTGTCGGATGACAGCTTCAGAAGAGGTTGATTTCATGAGGCTCACTTCTAACCAGTTTGAATACGCGTCTACCAGAATCAAGAAGGTATGTCCCTTAGTCGGGCCTGCAAAATCTATGTGGACTCTAGACCAAGGGCCCCTAGGTAGATCCCACTCAGTAATTGGTGCCTTTGGGGGTGAGGGCCGGGAAGTCTGGCAGGGCTGGCAACCCGCGACCCAGTCGGTAACATCCTTGTCTAACCCAGGCCACCATACGTAACTTCTAGCTAGACTTTTCATCTTTACCACCCCGGGGTGCCCCTCATGCAATAGTTTCAATATGGGATTTCGCAGTTTTTGTGGAATGACCACTCGATCCCCCCATAGTACACAGCCTTTTAGTACTGACAGTTCCATTTGTCTCTGTTTAAACGGTCTGTGCTGTTCTTGTAACTCAGAGTCAGGCCAACCCTTCATGATCCACCTACTCACGGTATGCAGTAGGTGGTCGTTAGAGGTTTCGTGCGCGATGTCTGCTGCTGTCATCGGGAGGTCGGGCAGGGTCTCAATCAAAAAGGTTGAAAAGCTGGGGTTTGGTTCAGGATCAGAGTCTGGTAACGGGCAACGACTTAAAGCATCGGCGTGCGTGATGGTCGGACCCGGGCGGTAAGACAGGGTGTAATTGTAAGCGGCCAGGAATTCTGACCATCTTGTCATTCTGGGTGATAGAATGTGGGGAGTGGGTTTGTCACCCGCCAGGATACCTAGTAGGGGTTTGTGATCGGTGATGATCGAAAAAGATCGGCCATACAGGTATTCATGAAAACGTTTAATACCCGAAATTATGGCTAGTGCCTCCTTGTCTAGTTGACTGTAATTCCTTTGGCTTTGGGACAAGGTTTTTGAATAGAAGGCAATCGGAGCCTCTCTGCCGTTAGGTAGAAGGTGGCTCAGGACAGCTCCGATTCCAAAGGGGGAGGCATCACAAGTTAGTAACAATGGCAAAGTTTCGTTATATTGAATTAACACTTGAGCTGAAGTGATCATGTCTTTAATTTTGTTAAATGCTGTTTCTTCCCGATGTCCCCACTTCCACGATGCGTCTTTGTCCAAAAGCCTATGCAAGGGTTCCGCCACCGTGGCTTTCTGGGGCAAAAAGACATGGTAAAAATTTATCAACCCTAGGAAAGCTTGTAGGTCAGCCTTGTTAGTTGGTGTGGGGGCATTTTTGATGGCACGGGTTTTTCCTGCTGTTGGATGGATGCCATTTCCATCGATTAGGTATCCTAAAAACTCTATTTTGTCTGTGATAAGGGTACATTTGTCTTTTTTGACTTTAAACCCAGCCTCAGTAAATTTGGTCAGCACTTTTCTTAGGCGGTCTCGCAGTTGCAATTTGTGTTTAGCTGCAATTAGGACGTCATCGAAATACGGGATGACTCCAGGAATTCCTTGAAGGAGGCGTTCCATAAGAGATTGAAAAATGCCTGGTGCCACGCTAACGCCGAATTGTAGGCGATTACACTTAAATGCACCCCGGTGTGTTACAATAGTTTGGGCTTCAGCTGTTTTTTTGTCAACGGGCAGTTGCTGGTAAGCCTGAGCCAAATCGAGTTTAGCGAAAATCTTTCCGCCCTTGATAGAATGTAGCAAGTGTTGCACGACAGGCACGGGGTATGCGCTCTGTTGTAGTGCATGGTTGAGGGTCACCTTATAGTCCCCACAAATACGAACCGACCCGTCTGCTTTTATAGGGGTCACTATAGGGGTCTCCCATTTAGCGTGGTCAACTGGCTCGAGGACCCCTTGCTTTACTAGTTTATCCAGTTGTTCTTCTATTTTTGGCTTTAAGGCAAAAGGTACCCTTCTAGCCTTTAGTCTAATTGGGGCTACCTTGGGGTCTATGTTAAACGAAATCGGGTTACCCCGGTACTTGCCTAATTCTTCGCTGAACAGGTCCTGGAATTCTTGAATGAGATCTGCCTCCCAGTCAGCGTCTGTGATATGGTTGATACCGGTCATCCCTATTCCCAGCGGTTCGAACCATTCCAGTCCTAAGAGGCTGGGTCTGTTCCGGTCCACGATTGTTAGGGGAAGAATCTCAGTATGGTTGTTGAAGGTTACCTGGAAATGTCCAATCCCTACTACCGGAATTCTGTTTCCCTGGTAGTCTTTGAGTGTTAATTTCTGTTTGTCTAGTTCGCTTCGCCGTATGTCTGGGATCAATTTCTTAATAGTGTCCCAGGAAACCATGGAAAGGAATGATCCCGAATCCACTTCCATTTCACAATTTTTTTCTTCAATTCTTACTTGCACGTGGACTTTTTTAACGTTTTTTGTATTAGAGTGACCAATTATTATTGTTTGATGTGTTTCTTCCTTCTTGTAAGATGACTCTTTAAACTTTCTATTCCTTCCTTCCTGGCTCCAACGGTTGTTTGTTTTCTTTTCTCTCTCTCTTGGGGGAGGGCTTTCTCTTCGCCTGGGGCTGTAGCTTGATCGGGCTCTGCATACCCTTGCGATGTGCCCTTTCTTTTCACACTTTCGGCATATTGCATCTATGAATCGGCACTCTGATCTGGGGTGGTTTCCACCACAACGGTTGCATTCAAAATCAAACCGCCTGGTTGCCCGCTCTTTTTTCCCTCTCGCGGCTTTTAGGTGGCAAACCTCGTCTTCTTCACTACTGGTCTCAGTTTCAATATCCTCGTAGTGAGTTGAGGTTTTTCCTTGTTCATCATCAGCTTTGGTGGCTTCTTTGGATTTGTGGTGTGCAGCTTGATTAATCTGTTTCATTCTTGCTGCCGATTTGTGAGCAGCTTCGGCTGCGGTGGCTTCTTCAATGGCCTCTGTGGCTGTTATCTTGGGTCGGTTTAGCAATTTACTCTGCAATATTGGATCTTTTAAGCCTAAAACGATCCGGTCTCTTAGCGCCTCATTGAAATCCGAGAATTCGCACTCTCCACCTATTTCTCTTAAATCGGCCACGAAATCGGCGATAGGTTCACCTTCTTTTTGGTTCCGGAGGTAGAACTCATGGCGCTTTATCAGGCAGGAAACTGTGGGCGCGTAGTGTTTCCTCAGGATCTTCTCTAGTTCGGGCCAAGTTAGCGTTTTGACATCGATTGGAGACGCTAGTGCCTTTGCCATCCGAAATACGGCTTGGCCGCAGTGGGTCAAAAACACCGCTCTCTTTCGGTGATCCGACACTCCGCTCAGATCGCTACTCTCCAAAAACATGAGGAATCGGTCCACATACGTCTGCCATTCCTCCTTGGCCGGGTTGAATTTTTCAGGCGGTGCGTTGCTTCCGGACATGATGCCGCTCGCTCTCCGCCGCTATGCACTCTCTAAACGTGTTGCCTCGATCCCACCCTCGTCGCCAGTGTTTTGAGGCGGCAATGAAGAGGCACACACGTATAGTGATTCAGTCTTTTTGTTTATTTCCAGGACACCGACTGACTCGGTGGCGCGGCAGCCCTTCTTTTAAAGGACTCCCGCGCCTCAGTCAACCAATGACGGGGCGAGGATCTCCCGCCGGAATGTAGACCAATGAACAGTAAGTATTTCAAATATTAACCAATCCAGAACACATTCAGTAAGTAATTGTATTTTATTTGTGATCTGCCTATGGAGAGCATGGCAGAATGTGAGATATTCAGGGCAAGACAGAGTCTTTTTTGACCTTTCTCATCCAAAGCTCATTAAGTTAAAGATGGCACAATATGAGCCATTGTGTATCCAGAGTATATGCAGTATCGTTGACACTACAGGTAATAGTATCAACTTACAAGCAGGAGTGGGCTGCTACTGGTTCTCCCTGGTTCGGGAGAACCAGTACTGAACCGGCAGCTAATTTTATGGCTGTTTCGGTGAACTGGCAAATCCTACCCTTGGTTGGCCCCGCCCACCCCTTCTCTCCCAGGAGTACATGTCCTGTTTTGGATCCCAGGTAAGTACAGGGCCTGTGTGGAGGCTTGGGGAAGATGAAAAACGGAAGTTCCAGAAGGCCAGAAGGCCTGTTTCCAGCTTCCAGAGGGCCTCAGGGAAGCCATTTTCGCCCTTCCGGAGGCTTGAGGAATGTATTTCAATCATAGAGAAAGGACAATCTCTTTCTCTTCTTCTTTGCTGTGTTGGACAATTTAAAAGCTCCACTTCTTTTCAGTTGGAACTAAGAAGCAGCCACTTTTATCCAATTGGGGAATTGTACTATACCAGTCAAGTGTTGCTTGTCTGAAATGTAACTGATTTTGGCTGAAGATAAAGCTGCAAAACAATATATTTGCATTTTAGTATTTCAATATTTGCATTTTGGTATTTTCATTTTTACCAGTCGTACATCTTTCAAAGCAAATTTGTACACAGGTTTATTTATTTAGCACATGGCATGTACATAGGTAGCATATTTGTATAGTGATTTTTAAAGCTTGGAGAAGGAATTGAATTTATCATATTCTAATGAGTAACATGGGTAAAATATAAATGCAATTCAAGTTGTACAGATCCAGATTTTATGATGGCCATCATAGCTGAGTTCTAACAATCTGTATGTCCCTGAGATAGCAACAGAGAGGTTGAATTTTTTGCATCTCATTTTGAATCCCAGGTATAGCAGTGCTACATCAACAGACAATATTAGTTTATTGATTCAGATCTTACCAACAGCTCAAAGGAAATTCAACAGTATTTTTTAGTTTCTGTCTCCTAGTGAAATAATGTGGGTATTTTTCCATACATTGATGTGAAGCCCAATGAGCAAGAATTGTGCAATGCAGGATCATTTCTTCACTCCGTTTAATGTTTTTTTGGCTTGACCCTTACAAAGAAAGAGAGAGAGAAAGAGAGAGAAAGAGAAAGAAAGAACAAGAAAGAGCTGCCAGAGCAGTATTTATGCAAACTGGGAAAATCTGAGTTCTGTTATTATATGAACCAGTTTCTGATGACTCACAGAAACTCTTGTAACCTCCACCCTATACCAAATAACCATGACTAATCTCTCTTGGAAACACATTTTTAACACTATATTAATTTTGGTCAGAAATAGCTTGTCTGGCTGAACAACTCAAATTTTCTCCCCACGATCCAGTCTTTCAGCAGATCTGCTTGAAAGCTGACCTCACCATTCCCATTCCCGAAGGCTCACATTTCATCCACCAATGACTGGAACTCTCAGAGTAGACCCGGGGAAGAATTTAATTGGCTGGCTCCTGACTTAAATCTTAGTTTCTCTGGCTAATATAAACCACATGCTTTTTTGTGGCTCTTTACAGACATCTGTAGGAGGTTCGGGACATTCTGCACATGTTGCCCTTTGAAAAGGGCTGCCGCTGGCTGGAACACTGCTTGCCTACTAGGAAGGGGAACTTTAGGAGTGAATCGCTTTGGGAACTCTGGAGGTATTTGCCAAGCCTTTGGAAGAAGCACGCAAGAATACTTAATTATCCATTTCCGAAACTATTTTTCTGTATTCAACACTGACCTCTGGCTATAATTTCAATGGGTGGAAGGGAGAGAGATTTTGAGAGCAGAAGGCAGAACTTCAGGCTCATTCAAATATTTTATTATTTAAAGAATGGCTTTCTCACAGACAACTAGCCATTTGCTACTTACCATTCTATTCCCTTTTCGAGATCAGTAATGTGAAGCAAAGTGGAGAAAACAGTAAGCGGAAATAATTAGGCTGGACCATGAGCATTTGCAGGGAGGGTCATGGGTTCAAAATGGAGGGCATGACCAAGAGATCAAAACTCTGCTTTCTTTGTAATATGTGTTACACATACTATATGTATGTAAAGGACTTTGCTCAGTCAGTCACACCTGCAATTTTGAAGCCGGTAACCATCATTATGTCAGCTACACTGACTTTTATTTTACAAATATATTGTCAAAGAGCAAATTCAAATTTATACAAACACCATTAACCGTACTGCTAAGTACCTTTCTGTCTTTGCGTCCACCCTCTGTATACATTGGTTCATATTGCTTTTTATTCTTTAAACTTCTTGCCTCTTTCTGATGATTTTTGAATTCTACCACAATCTAATCAGTCATCATAGCCTATTCACCTATTTTCCCGCACATTTGTTATCAAGCTTGATCTTCATGTATTCTCTAGATATGACCAAACCTCCTCAAGATGCTTCTGTTATATATTTTGATATATATTCCATCCATATTCATTCAGCACCCATTCATTCTTGATCCTAACTTCTTATCATACCCATTCCCACTGCGTTCAATTCTTTCTCTGTTTCTGCTGACCTATTTAATTTAATTCTCCACATCGATGTAATAAAAAATAACAAATTGAAGCACATTCTTATACACAGCCATTTTTGCTTCTGACAGACTTTCCACGTACTTATTACCCATTATAATTCTACCAGCATTTGCACATCTTAAAATGTGTCCATTCATATTCCCATTCTCTGTAAATATTCTACCATTTGCTCAAGGACATTCTCTGAAAGGAATTGATTTTTAGAATACATATTCCATTCAAAATATCCATTCCATAAATATCTGTAAATATTTAAGGCTAAAATATAAACAGACAAAAATAGCAATAGCACTTAGACTTATATACTGCTTTATAGCCCTCTCTAAGCGGTACAGCATCAGCCTATTGCCCCCAAGAATTTGGGCCCTCATTATACCCACCTCAGAAGAACGGAAGGCTGAGTCAACCTTGAGCCTGGGGAGTTTGAACTGCCAAATTACAGGCAGCTGGCTGTCAGCAGTAGTAGCCTGCAGTACTGCATTCTAACTACTGCACCACTGATTTAGAACTTTGTTATCTTCTGCACATTATGCATCACATCTGAACTCAGAAGCAAGGCAGAATATTTGTGTATTTGTGTGTGTGTGTGTAGTCCTCAACTTGTAATAATTCATTTATTGACTGTTCGAAGTTACAATGGCATTGAAAAAAATAAATTGAGCATTGGTCCTTGCGCTTATGACTGTTGCAACATTCTCACAAGCACGAGATCAGAATTTGGGTGCTTAACAATTGATATTCAGTTACAATGTTGGCAACACCCTGGGATCATGTGATCTCCATTTGTATCTTCCCAGCTGGCTACTAACAAGCAAAGCCAATGGGGAAAACCAGATTTGCTTAATGACCATGTGATTCATTTAACAACTACAGTGATTTGCTTAATAATCATGAAAAAAAAAGATTGTAAAATCAGGTGTGACATACTTAACAATCACCTTCCTTCCAAGAGGGAACAGTCTGCCCATGGGTGAGCTTCTTGGAAGAAAGGCCTGTCATAATTCTTAATCAAAATCATAGATGCACAATGCCTTTGCATTGTCTGCCTGCTGCATTAATACCTGAACTTTGGCATCGTCTAAACCAATTTAATTGTCAGAGCTCATCCACAGAAATCCTGAAAAATTAAATGTTCCCCATTTCTGTTTTTTCAAACCCTTTCTTTCATTCCGTTTTTGTAAGCCTTTATCCTAACTTTAAAAATATCAATTAACCTCCTGATTAGCAGAGCAGGGGAACCGGCACTTCCTGTCTAAAACCTCTGAAAAACAATGGGAGAAGACCATTATCCTCTCTTTTCTTTTTCTATTCTGGTCTCTTTTTTTCTCCTTCTTTGATTGGCCTATGACCTGTAAGGCAGAGCAGGTGCTAAGACTTCATGCCCTGTGATGGTGCTTAGATATTATTAAAACAAATTCTCACAATAATTGATTCTTAGGATAATCTTGCTATCTGTCATGATTTGCCCATACTCAATCCCGCCCCAGATTCTTCATCTTTACCAAAATTTGAGAAGATGCAGTTTCTCAACCCTTCATAACAAAAGTGCAACTGTCAAAATGCTTCTTTCTCCACAGTTATGACAGGTACAAAAGCCCTCTTCACCTGAGGCTGCCTTTGATAGCAGGATGGGTTAATTTTAACACCATATGAACTTATTTGGAATTAGAAGAAGCAGCGTTAACCAGGCAAGTGAAAGAAAGACACACTGCTTCTTCTGAGTTTATGTAATAATTCCTGGGTTATGCATAGGTTACATTAGGGCAGTTATTACTGGAGCTATTTGGAAATAACCCTTTGGGAGAGTTTCAGAGGACTGTCCGAAAGATAATAAATGATACATTTACATGGGATTGAGGAAAGGCCCTTATCTAAAGTACTAGTTTTGGAATCTATTATATCAGGCAGACAGCTCTGTTCATATTATAATCACATGCCAAACAAACTCTAAAGGAATTTCGGCTGACCTTGAGGGAAGTCTGAAAGAGCTGTTAAGGAAGGAAGGAAGGAATAAGCCACTAAGATTGGAGATTACACACTGCATAGATAAAAGAAGGCATGAGAAATTCCAAATAACCCTGCCTTGATTTTGTTTAATATAAGATTGGGCAAAGAAAGCTTTCAGTATTTTGTTACTATAACCAATAGCAATAAAATAGTACATCTCTCTCTGTCTGTCTGTCTGTCTGTCTGTCTGTCTGTCTCTCTCTCTCTCTCTCTCACACACACACACACACAAATGTCAGACATCATTGCTCATTTACAGGGATACCCAACCTTGGCAGAAAACTAAACCAGAATAACAATTGCTGTCCCTCTGCCAATCCCTGTCCTCCTTCTAAAGCAGAGGTCTCCAAACTTGGCAACTTTAAGACTTGTGGACTTCAACTCCCAGAAATTCTGGAAGTTGAAGTCCACAAGTCTTAAAGTTGCCAAGTTTGGAGACATCTCTTCCAGAGGCTCTGTTCTGTTCTGCTTGGCATTCTTTGTGCCCTGGTTTGAAGTGTCAAAGGGGAGATCCCCAAATCCAGTTAGTGGTACAGGCAGTAGAAATTCACAACCTCACATGACTCTGACTGTTATTTGAAGACATCAAATTTGTGGTTGCAAATGATGGGCTATTAGACTTCTTTCTGAATAAGTTCACTGCTATTCTTTGCATTAATCTCTTAATAAAACGAAAAGACCAGTGGAGTATTTTATCAAGATGCATGGAAACTGAGTACATAGCAGGATTTTTTTTTTAATGTTGCAATTTCCTTTTAAAAAAAAAAATTATGCAGGCAGTTTGTGTGCCCTGACCATCTATAAGCAAGAGGCTGTTTCATGAGATGTGAGAAGACAAAAGTCCAAAGGTCAGCCTGTATAACAAGCGTTCAATGCTTTCTACCACTATCTCTTTAAATGGAGGTGCTGGCTGCTGGCCTACTATGCTTGAAGCCTAGGAAAGATTAATTTGTTTTGAGTTAGCACTAGGCTTCTAATTATAAACCTCCAACCTCTTGAACAAGCTGTTGGAATGAGAGGTTTAAATTTGGTTTTAAGATTAGCAATTTCCAAATCCGTGTGCTAGGAAAAAGGAGGTGTGCCCATTGATGGGATCAGCTGTAGCAGATGAACTACTTCTACAAGGCAGCCCTTTGCTGAAGCCAAGGATGAGAACTGGCTACGCATTACATGTCATAATGGGCAACCCATGAGGCATGACAGCCTGGGTTATAAGTAGTCCTTGATTCTATGCTGCTAAGGGAGACGTTTGTTAAGTGATTATTGCTTCATTTTATGACTTGTCTTGCCACAGTTGTTAAGTGAATCATTGCAGTTTTTAAATTAGTATCACAATTGTTTATTATTATTATTTATTGAACTTATATACCACCCTATTTCCCTGACAGGACTCAGGGCGGTGCACAGCCGAATTAAAATACAAAAACAGTACAGAATTAAAACAATTAAAAAACCAAATATAAAAAGGCTGAAAAGCTAAAAATATAAAGGGGTTAAAAGCTAAAACCAAACAAGACTCAATAAAAAACCCTTGAGGGACCCTGCAAACCAGGGGCCTTGGGGCCGATCTCTGCTCCCCTGCCAACACAAATTGCAAACGGCCAGAGAGGAAGAAGGAGAACCACCGCAAGACAGTGCCCCCCACCCCCAACCCTACCAGCCGTCGCAATAGGATACTGTGGTCGACAGTATCGAAAGCCGCCGAGAGGTCTAATAGGACCAGGTCAGAGGAATGACCTCTGTCACGGGCCCTCCAGAGATCATCCACCAATGTGACCAATGCCATCTCTGTGCTGTGCCCGGGCCTGAAGCCAGATTGGCGTGGGTCTGAATAGACAGCTTCATCCAGGTGCTGGGGGAGCTGCTGTGCCACCACACTCTCAACAACCTTCGCCACAAAGCGAAGGTTGGAGACCGGATGATAATTTGGTAACAGAGTTGGGTCCAGGGATGGTTTCTTGAGGAGGGGTCTCACCACCACCTCTTTCAAGGTGGTGGCCAGATATCCCTCACTCAAGGAAGCGTTAATAATACCCTGGAACCAACCTCGTGTTACCTCCCGAGTGGCCAACACCAGCCAGGAGGGGCACGGGTCCAATAAACATGTGGTAGCATTCAGCCCCCGCAGCACCCTGTCCATGTCGTCGGGGGTCACAGGATCAAACTTTTCCCAAATGACTTCCCCAAATTCCGCCTCCAATCCCCCGCCCAGAGTTGCCCATTCAGAGTCTAGCCCATCCCAGATCCGAGCGATTTTATCCAGCAGGAAATTCGAAAAGTCCTCAGCCCATCCCTGTAAGAGGTCCTCTCACGCTCCCCCTTCCAGGAGGGAGCGGGTCACTCTAAACAGGGTGGCTGGGTGGTTTCCTGCGGATGCAATAAGTGCGGAAAAGTACGAATGCTTTGCCACCCTTATCGCCACTAAATAGGTCTTAATATAAGACCGTAATAGTGTTCGGTCGGATCCGGAGTGAGTAGTCCTCCAAATACTCTCCAGGCGTCTTTTCTGGCACTTCATCTCCCTCAGTTCCTCGGAGAACCAAGGGGCCGAGTGAGAGCGGCGCCGGGTCATCAGAGGCTGCAAGGGCACGACCCGGTCAAGAGCCCCGGTCGCCACCCTATCCCAGGTGGTGACCAGGTCCTTTACCGAGTCGTGTGCTCGAACGTTGGGACAAGGCCCAAGCTCCGTCAGGAACCTATCTGGATCCTTCAGATGCCTGGGGCGGTACCATCGTATTTGGTCCACCTTCCTGCGATGGGGGCGAGTGGCCTGGAAGTCTAGCCTAAGGAGCGAATGATCTGACCATGACAGGGGCTCAATAAAAACGTCCCCTATACCAAGATCATCCTGCCACTGTCCAGAGACAAAAACCAGATCCAGGATGTGACCCCCGATGTGAGTAGGGCTCCTAATTAGTTGGGTCAGGCCCAAGGCTGTCATGGAAGCCAAGAACTCCTGAGCAACCCCCGGGCCCTGCCAGCTGACAGCAAGTTGAAATCCCCCTGACCATCAGTCTGGGGGTCTCAATTGCCAAGCTGGCTATGACCTCGAAGAGCTCAGGCAGGGCCGATGTCACATAGCAGGGAGCCAGGTATGCGATCAAAAGTCCCATCTGAACCCCAGAGCCACACTTCACGAAGAGGGATTCACATCCGATCGTCTGAGGAACAGTGGATTCCCTAGGATCTAGATCCTCCCGAATAACCACCGCAACTCCCCCTCCCCTCCCCTGGGCCCTCGGCTGATGAAAAACCTGAAACCCAGCTGGTGTTATACTCTGACTTCTCTGTTGATTTTGCTTGTTAGAAAGTCGTAAAAGGTGATCACACGACCCCCCAGGACACAGCAATGGTCACAAGACACTTTCTTCAGTGCTATTGTAACTGTGAATGGTCACTGAATGAACTGTTGTAAGCCAAGGACTATCTGTACAATACCTGGAAACCTCTAAAGTCCACAGGATTTCCCTAAGAGCAGGGGTGGAATTCTACTAGTTCGCACCTATTCGCTAGAACCGGTTGATAACATTCTAAGCAGTTTGCAGAACCAGTTGTTAGAAGAAATTACTGGCCTAATCCTGTAGGGAAGGCAGGAAGGAAACATTCTGGTGTTGCTTACAGAAACTGCCTCTCCGTTAACCCTTATTACATTCTTGGCAGGACTAGACTTCCTGTCTCAGGAAGTTTTTTTCCCCTCCTTTTCTGGTACTTTGTTTGTGTGGAGTGACCATTTAAAATTACAATGGCTCTGAAAAAAGTGACCATTTTTCACACTTACAACTGTTGCAGCATCCCCACAGTCACGAGAGGCCAGTTGACGAGAAGCGTGCCTCGATGTGAGTGATATTGAGTTGGCCACGCCCAGCCAATAACATGACCACCAAGCCTCGCCCACCAACTAAGCCATGCCCACAGAACTGGTTGTTAAAAAATTTGAATTCCACCCCTGCCTAAGAGATGTTCAGAATTGTAAGTAGTCCTCATTTAGCCACTGTCTTGTTTAGTGACATTGATGAAAATGTAACTCCCTTGCATTTACAAGGAAGTTTGCGGCTCTCTAAAGCAAAGGAAAGCTGAAGTAAGATCATAAGCACCATCATGTTTTCACTTAATGACTACTTCCCTTAATTATCAAGTTGCTGGTCCCAGTTGTGGGACTAGGTTTTTGGATGAGTAGGTTTGCTGTTTTATTTATATAGGACTTCCAGGTACAGGTTGCAAAAATCTGGATCACCACTGTATGGCAGATTTATGCAGCCCATACTTGGTAATCCTAATTTGCAATGAGAACAATTTAATCAGGAGGTGGTCTGGGACTTTTAGTGCATCGTTTTCTGTCCAAGCTCTTCTCCTGCAGATATCGGAAGCAACATTTGAGCAGGAACACAAATGTCCCAGCAACGTCACTCACTACGATGATGTCACCAACATATGGGAGCAGTTTGTTCTTTCAGCCCTGGGTGTTGCTGTCACTCAAATTTTTGAAAAGTACAAAGTACTTTTTTTTAAGTACAAAGACAGTTTGAATGGAGTGCGTACACCATTTAAACTGTCTTTGTACTTAATAGGAGCTACAGTGGAGTTAAGAAACTAGCAGAAGATTTGGGATTTGTGTGTGTGTATTTGTGTAGAAAGAGAGCGGAGAGACAAGGAGGCAGCAGCAGCAGCAGCTGCAGATCCCAGGAAAACAAGATCAGATTGTTTACCCTCAATGGAAGAAACCCAAAGAATAACAGCGAATGGCTCTGCACTGATGACACAATTCTTACCACGAGATGGTTTATTAGCACCATCCATTCTTTTGCAATTTTTCATCCATTTTGCTGTGCTTCCTCTTTTGGAATTTAGCCAGTTACAAGATGTTCATGAATTAATCTTGCTTGACCTTGTTGATTTTGTCAAGCGATCCACATTCTTCCATGAAATCTCATGATAAAAGAAATAATATATGATAGAAATACTGCAAATATTTGATACATGAGATGTTTTCAGATGAATGACTAAAGGCTGTAGCTTTGGACATTCTATTGGATGATAGTTTTCCGATTGCATTTTTAATGTACTGTATATTATCTTCTGTATTATTTACAAGACTCTTAGAAATACAAAGGCAGTTTTATGATATTGTGAAAGCTTTATTTAACATATACTGTACAGCCTGCTTTGTGGCAAACAGTATACAACTAGGTTAAAGTCATGGGTAAAAGTTAATATCTGCACAATAACAAGACACTGAAATCAGAACAAACCGACTCTTAAGCCTGATAAAAATTTTTAGTTCCCTTGATTTTTACACAACCTCTCCAGGGGTGGAATTCAATTTTTTGAAACAACTGGTGGGCGTGGCTTAGTTGTTGGGCATGGTTTTGTGGTCATGTGACTGGCTGGGCGTGGCCAACTCAACATCACTCATACCGAGGCATGCTTCTCCTTGCCTGGCCTCTCGTGACTGTGGGGATGCTACAACAGTCGTAAGTGTGAAAAATGGTCATAAGTAACTTTTTTCAGTGCCACTGTAACTTTAAATGGTCACTCCACACAAGCAAAGTACCAGCAAAGGAGGGGAAAAAAACTCCAGAGAAGTTCCTGAGACAGGAAGTCTAGTCCTGCCAAGAATGTAATAAGGGTTAACGGAGAGGCAGTTTCTGTAAGCAACACCAGAATGTTTCCTTCCTGCCTTCCAGGATTAGGCCAATAATTTCTTCTAACAACCGGTTCTCCAAACTGCTTAGAATGTTAACAACCGGTTCTAGCGTATAGGTGCGAACCTGTAGAATCCCACCCCTGAACCTTTCCAAACAGGTTACCTTTTACAAATTCACCCTGTGCAGAATGCTGGCTGATAGTCATACTATGGTGAAATTCATCATTTCAGGTTTTTTAAAATCCATAATTATCTCCATCAACTATGCATTTTCTGAAGTTTTGAAACCACTGGTCATATAAATACTAATTTATGTCCCTTTTTAAAGGTTTTCCACTGTTTTGATGCAATTTGAAGAAAAAAAGTGGCAATATTTTAATTACAATTAAATGAACTTTTAAAAAACTATATTAACAATGAAATATTTGTTCTTAGAATTGGGCAGCTGGATTATACCAACATATTTGTTTTAATTATTTTCTGGTAGAGGGAAACTAGAACAATTGGAGGTTTCCTCAATGCTGACTAATAAATCCAAGATTTGTGGCATCTTACATAGCTGCATCAAATACATTATAAAATGTTCAAACATAATGCCAACTATGGAATGGCATAAGAACTTTACATAGTGCTCAGTACCTATCTTATAGTAAAATGACTGATTGATAAGAAAATAAAATTTAGAAAAAGTTCCCAGACCTAGAAGCAATCCATATATGCAGATTTCAATTCCCAGAATTCACAGCAAAGTCATCCTGGCTGAGGAATTCTGAGTGGCCCTAAGATAGAGATGACTGATGGAGAACGTTTAAAGAAAATCTTTTCATTTCTGTCACGTTGTTCATTGGCTCTAATTATAAACCACCTCCAGTGCTAATCAGGAACAGAATGAGCCAAGCTTCTCACATACTATATCATCCTTTCTTCTGGCAGAGCTGCAAGGAATTTTGAAGGACATTTTGCAAGATTCAATTCAGTGGTGAGAAAAGTAAGGTTTTACACTTAGGCAAGGAAAAAACCAAAACCAGATGCACCAGTATAGTGCATCTCAGGGCTGTCAAACTCCTGGTCCAAAGGCCGGATGCGTCATGCGCTGGCCATGCCCATGCCCAGTTTAGCAAAGGGGGAAAACATCCCGATACATTATGTGATACTGCTGTGACTATGTGAGTTTGATACCCCTGGATTAGATGGTACCTGTTTCAATAGCAGTAACTGTGGGAGGGATCTGGGAGCCCTAGTGGATAACCACTTAAATACGAGCCAGTAATGTGCTATAGTTGTCAAAAAGGCCAATGCAGTTCTAGGCTGCATCAAGAGGGATAGTATCAAGATCATATAAAGTGTTAGTATCCCTTTGTGTTATACTTGTAAGACCACACTTGGAATACTGCATCCAGTTTTGGTCATCACAATACCAAAAAATAAAAATAAAAATGTTGAGAGTCTGGAAGGTACAGAATAGATCAACACAGATAATGAGAGGGCTGGAAGATAAAACATGATGAACTGTTGTAGGAACTGGGTATGTCTAGTCTAATGAAGAGAAGGGGTGACTTGATAGCAATATTTGAGAGGTTATCATAGAGAAGAAGGGCTTGAATCTATTTTTCAAAGCACCTGAAGGCATGATAAGAAACTCATTAAAGGGAGATCCTACGTAGAATTAAGGAGAAATTTCCTGATTTTCCAAGAACAATTACTGGTAATCAGTGGAATAACTTGCTTCCAGAAGTTGTGAGTGATCCATCACTGGCAGTTTTTAAGAAGAAATTGAATAATCATTTGTCCAAAATGGAGTCTTCTGCTTGAGCAGAGGGCTAGATCAGAAGGCCTCTCTTCCAACTCTTTTATACTGTTATAATTATTTACAAATAACAAGTAATTACCTTCACTATGCTTTATTGAAATAGCTTTTAAAGTTGGCTTATTTTTAAAAAATGGCAGCTAAGAATAAAAAACAGTTTATTGGCAAGCTACAATTAACCTAGAATAAGAGCAAAAGAGCCTGCATTCCTATATGGGAGTCTTTAATAACTATGTTTTTAATTACAGAATAGATTTTGATGTGTGGCCCATTTTTTATGGTTTGTTTTTATTGTACCCTACACGAAGGAACATTCATGAACTGACCAGCTACATAAATATGATCAATAATCTCAAAGGAAGGTTAATCTAACTTTCACTATATGATATTCAAACAATCATTCCTATTAATTACAGTAAGTAATTTCAGATGACTAATCCTGAGAGCTTATAACCAGTGGTGGGATTCAGCCAGTTCGCACCACTTTGGAAGAACCAGTTGTTAACTTTCTGAGCAGTTTGGTGAACTGGTAGTTGGAAGAAATCCCACCACTGCTTATAACCAAAATCTTAAATTATCTAGAAATACAGACTTTAACAACCTAAGTATTTTATTTATTTATTGTCTTTTTAATACATATACTGACACAAAAGTTATCAGTCTCTCATACTTAATTGTTTATTCTTGGTAGATGAATAAAAAGAGTGTTTGATATATTTTAAGTTCAGACAGAATGTAGTCTCTCTGGTCAAATCCTGTATTACATCTTTGATGGGCAACTAAGAGTTATATAACTTCTCAAGCTTTTGCTCCAACCCCAGCCTTGGGATCATGGAATGATCTGATGGAGAGATTTACAGATTACAGATTAACAGAGTAGGAAGGGACCTTGTAGGTCATCTAGTCCAACCTCTTACCCAAGCAGGAGACCCTACACAATGGTGGGATTCAAATAATTTAACAACTGGTTCACCCAGGGTCAGATTGGCTGTCATGGGAGGTGTGGCCCATCCTTGTCCTCCAGCTCTACCGCACACGCAAGACAAGCCTCCCGTGATGACCAACCTGACTTTGGGAAATCCAGTTGTTAAATTACTCCCGTGCCCCCGGCTATCAAAGTGGATTCTGGGCGCTGCATTGTGGTGCAATGGAGAAATGGGCAATGGAGCGGCCAGCACAAGGGGAGGAGGAGGAGCAGGGAGAAGAAAGAGGGAACGCGGCCTTCTCCTTCTCTTGCACCAGCTGCTCTGTTGCCTGTGCAGTGCAGAGCAGTGCCCAGGATCCATTTTGATAGCAGGGGTGGGTAATTTAACAATCAGTTCACCTGAACTGATGCAAACTGGCTGAATCCCACCACTGACCCTACCACAATTTCTGACAAATGGCAGTCCAGTCTCTTCTTGAAAGCTTCCAGTGATAAAGTTCCCACAACTTCTGAAGGCAAGCTGTTCCATTGGTTGATTGAGGACAAAGATAAAACCAATCCTGTATCTTTTTAAGCCACAAAAATTGGATAGTGAAGAGAAGAGAACTAGGAAGAAAGGTTGATGTAGAATAAACCAGCAAGGTCCTTTCCCTATGGAATCATTTATCCTTCGAGAGTAGGATGACCCTGACCGTGTTGGTCTTTCATAAAGCTTTGAAGATCTGCTTTCTCTCCAGGCATTGGGCTAGGGTGACTTAATGACTTCTAATGAGTCTATCATTAGAAATGCTTTGATGTAAAACGATTATCAGTTAATGTAATGTTTTTGTTTGGTACATTGTTTTTGTATCGGTTTTATTCTTACTTTACACACCTAGAGTTTCAGTTTGCATGTTGGGTGGCCAAATAAAGTAAATGAACAAACACATATATAAATATTTTCCATCCTACTTTCCTTGTAACTTTCCTTTATTGCATTTAATTGAATCTAGAACCAAAACAAAATTCCATACAACACCTTAATATAGATAGCATCATATTATCTAGCCTAGATAATAATCAGGATGAAATTTCTTTTACAATATTTATTTATGTCCCATTTAGTAAGAGCCCATGGCAATTTCAATTAAATATTTATTTTCTGCAAATTCAACTGTTCTTATAGTTTCCTACTGATTTTAGGATTTTTTAAAATGAATAAATAATGCTAGAAAATCAGTAAAGCTTTCTTCATAAAGGAAAAGAAGCTGACATTGGGAAAATTAAGTGAGCTATTCAACTAGCAACTACTCCTCATTAAGCCAAGATCAATAGGAAGAATAACATGGGATGAACCTACAAGTGTTTAGTAAATCTTCAAAGCTTATAATATTGCCTGCCTAGATTGCTGATGTTGCAGTTGGGCTCTAGTAACTCTCCTGTAAAACAAAATCAAATTTAAAAATCTATAAGATGAATTAAAAAAGCTAGAAATGACAACATAGAAAACCTTGAGCTGTAATATTTTAATAGAGTGCATAACCCATAAAAATATACTATTAAAGGTTTGCAATTCCAGACCAAATAATGAGGAAATCTTGATGAGTAATAAATAGCCTATGATACCTGGAATAATTCACATACACAATAAATTAAGTTGCTAATATTTTAGTAATATTTTGCTTCCAATGCAATTTTCTGCATACATACTCAAAAGAAAGGACCACTATTTTATTCATTGGTAAATACTGTATTGCAGACAGCTTGAATGTTGCTCTTAAAAATATATTTCTATAAACCTAGAAAATACTCTCCCTAATGCATCTGGTTTTGTTTGTTATGTAGAGGTGTCCAAACATTTTGACTCCATCTTTCTGACATGTACACAGGTGAAGAGTTGTTTGAGTTAGCCTTCAAACCAATTAAAATTCACCTGAGTGTAAGGTTTTCAGTTTTATATAATCAGCTAATATAGTCCTTATCCAAAGCCTAACATGTAACATTTATTCTCCAAATAAATCTTAAGACTTAGAGAATGCATATTCTCCATAAAAAATCTCAGGAAAAGTTTGTTTACTTTGTAAGTGATATAAAAATGAAATAAATATGTAAATAAATACAAACTGTATTAACATACCTGAGATATTTTACATTAGGAACACAAATTGGGCATCTGATAATAGCAAAGATATTACTTGAAGCAATAACAAGATGTTGTTATTGACAGCAAAGATAAAAGCTCCACCATTTAGAATTATTAAAATTCAGTTTTCCTCAAACAGCTTTCAAGGAAAAAAGACAGGATAAGACTCATTACTATGTGTTTTAGATCCATACTTTTTCTGAAATTTGGAAATGAGAAAAGCTTAGGGTCTGGTACGCTGGCCTATTAGACTATTAAACATTTGATTTTTATTTAAGTTAGCTTTGAGCTTTGTATTTATTATATGTCTGAGAAATATGGGATTTTCTTAACTCGCTTCCAAACCTAGTTTCTCAGGAGAATCAATACCTCAAAATCCTTCTAGAAGTCTCTTGTATCTTCTAGGAGGTTGGAGTTACAGTTTCCTGAATTCCTAGTAACAAATGTGATTAAAAGCCATTTTGCCTGATAATTTTGTCAACTGTAATCCTGACCCTGTGGGAGAGCACCTGAAGTTGGGAAAGGTTGTACTGGCATAACTCTATAAAGAAACTGCTGCCAAAATATCTGTGGCATGGAATATGTTGGGTCCCCTAGTTTCAAATTTTAGTCATTTCTATGGTTGAACATTTATTTATTTAAGAATATTTATATGGTCACCCAACTCAGTCTCAATGACTCCAGCTGGCTTACAAAGATAAAAAGCCAATTAAAAAAAACAATAAAAAGCAATAACTCTTCCCATCTCCCTCATGACAACAATCCATCAATGAAATAAGCCACTTTAGGGACTTGTAAAAGAGTGTCAAAGTGGGAGCCAATCTTATTTTTGTGGGAATTATGTTTATAGGGAGGGAGCAACCATGGAGAAGACCAGCTAGATGTATCTCTTTAGAAGAGGGGAAGAGTATTCCCTGTCTCCCTGCAATGGTGGGTCAAGTAGATGTGATAGGGGAAAAATACCTCCAGCATAAACTGTATCTGAAATGTTATCAATTTCTTATTCATTATACAATCTGAAAGAAAACCTGCTTTAGTTGCTCATGTTTGTTCTTGGTTTAATGATTGTAAGACAAGGGAATAGAGTAGATGGAAGGAGGGTAGTAGAACAGAGGTTGCAAAGAAACATAGCATCTGATGTCTGAGCCAAGCAGAACCCAAGATGCTTAGTTCTTGTTCAAAAATGATTACTGATTTTGGGAATAAAACATAGTTTAATCTCTTCCCATTAAGGGTGAAGAATATTTATAGCTTTTGCCTATAAACAGTGAAGAATATTATAGAATATTATAACCGTGCTATTAATTACATTTTTAATTATAGCCAGGTAAAGTCCTACACCTTTTGTAACTTTCTTGCCTGGTTCCTGCTGATTTTATTTTTTTAACTGATGTCAGATATCATTCTTGCATTTAATGTATTATGAAACTAATTAGGATGTTTAAGATGTGGATGCCAGTCTCTTGGCCTCATTCCAGCAGTGTGTCAGTCTGAATGCACCCAT
The DNA here is from genome assembly GCA_023653725.1 of Bungarus multicinctus. Taxonomy (NCBI): domain Eukaryota; kingdom Metazoa; phylum Chordata; class Lepidosauria; order Squamata; family Elapidae; genus Bungarus; species Bungarus multicinctus. The sequence goes on along the minus strand of CM042842.1, from coordinate 31,015,675 downwards.
CAGTTTGGAAAGATAGTCTGTGTCACGCAGAACTAACTAGATTCCCTGAGCTGCCCTCTGTGCTAGAAGCAGCAAAGGCTTTTTTCCTCCCTAGAGAGCAAAGGTGAATTGATTTTTTTCCCCAGAAGCAGCCCAGGAAGAGAGGCTGGGAAGAAAAAGTGCTCCCATCATTCCTCCCATTTCGCCACAGAGCCTTCAATTAATGTTTGGAATTTGCAAAAAGCTGTAAGAATTTAGAAGCAAGCAAGAACTGCTATCATTTCAGATATAGTGTATATTTTAGCCCATAATCCATCTTCAGGTTGGGCAGGAAATTTTTTTATTCATATAATCTTATAATCTGTAAATTATTTGAATTCCACTCCAGGTTCTTTGCGGTGACTTTTTCCTTTACTTGTAGCAAACCATCGCCATCTTGTGGTTTGCCAGGAGCGTTATATGCTCCTTTTTTAACATTCAAAATTTGCATTTGGGATATATTTGGAATAAAAATGTGTGGATTTTATCTTTATTTTTAAAGTAAAATTTTATTTTCTTTGATGAGAATAGCCATGTATGCCACCAGATAAAGACTGAATGCACCAATTATCACATTAAACAAGAAGAAAACCTTCTACGCACCAATTCCACCAGCACTTTCTACAATTTTGTAAACAACAAACTAAAAGACTCAAGGTCCATCCCACCCTGAAAGGACCTAATAGTAAAGACTGCAACGACGACACTATTAAAGCCAACCTCTTTAACATATTCTTTGGCTCAGTATTTGTAAACAGCAATGGATCATGCCAAGTATTTCCTAGTCGAACCACAGATAACTACAATGATCTAATACATATCTATTTTACAAAAGACAATGTTGAAAAAGCACTACGCAATCTAAAACCATCTCTATCTACTGGACTGGATGGAATATGTGCCTACTTCTTAAAAAAGCTATCCACTGCCATAGCAGAATCTCTAAGCATAATCTTTGAAAAATCTTTCAGGACCAGCTCCTTGCCAAAAACTATGATCACAAGCCGTGGTCATCCCCATCTTCAAAAAGAGAGACCCCAGCCTAGTTGAAAATTACAGGCCAATCTCTTTATGCTGCGTCACCTGTAAAGTCATGGAATCAATTATTAATCCATCCATCATCCTCCACTTAGAAATAAACAACCTACTCTCTAATAAACAATTTGGTTTCAGGAAAAAACTATCCTGTAATCTGTAACTCTTACACTGCAAAAACATATGGACTACACAACTTGATCAGGGCAAAGCAATAGACACAATCTACATAGACTTCTGTAAAGCCTTTGACTCAGTGGTACATGACAAACTACTCCTAAAATAAAAATCTTACGGTATCTCTGGACAACTGCATAACTGGATAGAAGCATTCCTGTCAAACAGACAACAAATGGTCAAAATTGGGAGTGTCCTATCAAATTCTGTACCTGTCAACAGTGATGTCCCCCAAGGCAGTGTTCTACGACCAATTCTTTTCATACGCTACATAAATGACCTCTGTGATCATATCAAGAGCAAGTGCATTATCTTCGCTGATGATGTAAAGCTATTCAACACCACAGACAATACTGCTACCCTTCAAAAAGACCTCGACTATGTATCAGAATGGTCAAACAAATGGCAACTTCAAATCTCAACAAATAAATGTTCGGTCCTACATATTGGCAAAAAAAAATCAGAAAATAAAATACAGGCTGAATAGTCAAGATCTTGCTGATGATCCAAACTCTGTCAAGGATCTTGGAGTACTCAACTCTAAGTGCTAGAACCCACTGTAACTATATAGCCAAAAAGGTGTTAAGAGTTGTTAACCTAATCTTACGTAGCTTTTTCTCTGGTAATATTACACTAATAACTAGAGCATACAAAACATTTGCTAGACCAATACTCGAATACAGCTCATCAGTCTGTAAATGCTTAGAGATGGCTGCAAAGCACTGTGAAGCAGTATATGTCTAAGTGCTATATTGCTATTCAATTTCTGTAGCCACCAAATTCAACCAAGGGACTCTGGGTTAACAGCTAACAATTCTAACATGATAAAATAATTTAAAAATAGTAAAACAGTAAAAACATCCACAAAATAAATAGCATTATTCAACATGTTAAACAATCAATAAAGCTAAAGAACCCCTTAACATATTCTAAGCCCCAGGCCCAGATACATTTATATTTAGCTAAAGGCAGAAATTTTTATGAAGCAGAGATGTACAACATGCACTCCCACCAGTTTTGGATAATTGCTGTTCAGTAAAATCTATCCACATATAAACATGGAGTTGGTCAATTTCTTGATAAACTCCTTCCAATACCAATTGTGCAGTGTTTTTAGCAAGCTGTTGTATACTATGGCTTTTGATTTATGTGTTCCTACCAGAGATCCCAAGGAATAGGTAATCTCAATCTAATCCAAAGACAACCAGTTTTATATTAATGACCTATTATACCTGGTGCCAGGAAATCCCTAAGAATCCACAGATTTATCCCAATTTGTCATTGTTTTTTTTTTAAATAAATCTAGACTACTGATCAGAAGGAACTCAAATTGCCAACTTATTTTGTTTATTTTGAAATGTTGTGCATAACTAAGAATCTATGGAAATATGCAACGTTTGTGGTGTGGTTATCATTGTTCTGCAGTTTGCTTACGTAATGTGCAAGTCAGAAATCACCTGCCATAACATGTTTGTCTTTTAGTTCAGTTTGGACACGGGTTATTACATTACATTGGTGGAATCTCAAATCTGTCATATGAATCTCACTTCAGTATCATCATAAGTGTCTCTAAGGTGTGTGCATGTATCTGACAAAATGTGCATTGAGATGTCACAATGGAAACAAAAAACAATGGAGCTTGCACCATGACATTTCAAACATTTCATCATTTTGGCTTAACTGAAATGGGAATACATTACTGCACCTTAACTGAAACTGACAATACCCTCAATCAATAGTAGGTTGTTCCAGTGAGCTTGGTTTTCTTATTTAACTCTCCCTCTCCAATAGCAGTATCTGTTTTGAGGTGCTCCCTATGTAGAAAGAGAATCAGCTGACCATCACTTGACTTACAAGGCACATCAAGCTGATTATCAGGGCAGAAAACAGACATCAAAATATTCAATACAAAATTTGGTGTCCATTTTCAGCCTCTTGCTTCTTAAGTATAGTAATTTTACAAAATAGAATTACAGTGGTAAAAACTAATAGACACTGAAAAAATAGAGTAAAATCTGCAGAAAAGAAAAAGAAAAAAAGAGAATTAGAAGAGAAGAAAAGTAGATATGTAGTAAAGAAGCAGAAAGAAATATATAAACAAGTAACTTCCCAATTTTATTACAAATACAAACAATTGTAGAAACACCTGGAAGAAAACAATCCACTCAGTGATCATCCAGTACTCCACCAGTGGTAGGGTTCAAATATTTTTATCACCGGTTTGGTGCGCTGTGGCTTGGTAGGCATGCTTTGCATGCGTGCATGCTCACGTGCACCAAATGCGCACTTTGCGCAAGAGCAGAGGTGTTCTAAATCACCTCCTGCAAACCTGCACAATCCCGGTTGCTTCAGCAGCTGCCGCGCAGCACTCTTCTGTCCTGTGCAAAGCATCTGCACTTCAAATTCAGAGGATAAAGGTGAGTATGGGAGCCCAGGTGGGTGGATGGGCCCAACCGCAAAGCAGCGGAGATAATCGGTTCGGTCTTCGTTGCTCATTGCTGCTACCGCCTCGGTAGAACCAGGCTGAACCGGTAGAATACCACCACTATACTCGACACAATTTTAGCAACTCAACAAGTCCTCTTAAAGTACAACAAAAGTTTTCTTCCCATATCCCATCTTTTATCTATGAACACATCCATAACACTTCATCGTTTCAGTCCTGATATCAGCAAAAGTCCATTAAGGACTATCAGAGGTAACAACATATCTATTTTAACCCTAATCAAATAAACCATATTTATATCACCTCCTTTTACTTCTAGCAATTCTCTGCAACTATTTTTGCCTTGGCCCATATAAGTATTTGTGAAATTCTGCACATTTGGAACATGCTGTTGTCATATCATGTTTGCAGAGGAGGAAAGAGAATATTTGCCTGAAGTAGCTTTCAAACTTCCTAGGAGTCAAATGAGATGCAAAGGTTAATGTATTACTCATCAGCAACTACCGTGATTACACTTCTGTTTCAGTATGCATATGGGTAAGACTGATTTTAATTTGTATTGAAGGACAAAGATCCTTTTACAGATAAAATATGTTCCCTGTGAAAGCATTTACTAAACCAGGGGTCCCCAAACTTGGCAACTTTAAGACTTGTGGACTTCAACTCCCACAATTCTACATAGCTGGTTGAGGAATTGTGGGAGTTGAAGTCCACAAGTCTTAAAGTTGCCAAGTTTGGAGGCCTCTGGAGTAAACCCACGATATACAGTTTGGGCAACAACCTCTCATTGGCTGAATGTTGCCATGACATAGCCAGTCAGCTCCACATATAGGATGACTTCCTAAGGCTAATGAAAATTTTCCCTGCAAATGTGAAGGAGGGAGAAGAAAGTGTTGTTCCAAAGTATGCTATACCATTCACCGAGGGCCATGAAAAGGACTCATTTTCCTTTAGGACATTGTGACCCACAACCTGACCCCTTTTTTCTTGCCTGACTGAATGGGAATAGGTTCAATGTCAGATCACTAAATAAAGTAGGGATAGATTAAACAGATCCCTTGCTGGAACCTTCATTTTCTCATCTTGAGTGACAGTTATTCAACTCCCACATCTCCTGTCCTTGTTTTTAGATCATACATTATTCAGCTGCTTAACGTGCAAAGAACTTATATTAATTTCCCCTCCCCAGGTATGCAGTATAACTTCCCCTCCCCAACAAATTCTCTGTTTCATTTCCTCCAGAGACTTTCAACTGGTTGGAACAACTGTTCTGCAGAAATGTTAACCTCATGAAAGTCATCTCATGTCTTCATCTTGCAAGGAAGCGTGGGACATAGTCTTGAAGTCCGGTGCTTTGGAAAGGATCTCTACTTTTAAGACTTGTAGAAGGGAAAACTCCTTTCACCATTTCCCATCACAGTTATACAAGATAGCAGTGTATGGTAATCAAGAAATGTAATCCTCCCTGTGTATTGTTCATTTTCTGCTCATTCAGTTCCCTCCCTGCATTTATGGCTGCCAGCTCTGACCTGCAAGAAAACCAGCTTAGCTGGTTTTTTTTTCTTTTTTTTCTTTTTGCCTTTGAGAATAGCCTGATATACCTGTATAAAAATCAAAGGTGAATTGCTTAGTTTCTCCTCTCTTCAGTCAAAGTGTAAGAGATTCAAAAATGTTTAAATGATTTGGATGTCAAATGCAGAATTGTCCAGTGTGTCATCGTTGCCTTACCTGGTAATTCAAAATTAATGAAATAATTACATAGTAAACAACTCATAATTCATACCCATTCATTGATGACATAGACTGTGACCCACCAAAGTTTCTGAGATAAGATGGTAATCAGTTAATCTGTTGTCTTTGCTGCAAAAGATGACACAATATTTCTTTGGAAATCCAGATTTGATGACTGACATTTCAGACCCATGTTATATACTACTATGTGAACATGATTGAATGATCTACTAGAATGGGGGAAAGTGTGTGTGTGTTCAGAAAGCATGTAAAAATGAAGGTGGAGCTTTGATCAGACACAATTGTGGTTATCCTGATTCTCCATGGACATCCCTTAATATGATTTATTTCCAAATTTAGACCAGAAAGTTGGCAATCTTCTCTTCGTTCCTCCATATCTTGAGAACCTCTGTAGTCTGCTTGGTGGGCAAGAGGCATTACAATGCTGAGATTGTCCTCTAGTGAACTTGAAATGATCTACTCATTGAATACTGTTGGAAAGGCAGATGTATGCCAAGTGGTTGCTTTGTCACTTCCTGCCCTATTGCAGCAGGCCTTTGTTAAAGCCTTGGACCAACCATAAGCAGCTTAAATCTTTTTCTTACTCCTTTCACTGGAACATTGGCTTCCTCATGGGAGCCTGTCAAAGGCTTTCCCTTTTCTTGGTTCAAGATATAAATACTTGCTTTGAGTTACAGGAATTTTTCCTTCTTCCTCGTGTATCCAGGTTACTCAGGTATCACTAGTTTGTTTTCAGTCTCTTGCTCTAAGAACAACTTTATCTTACCAGTAGCATCTCTCAAAAGGACCAAAGATTATCGTTTGTTTGCTTGCTTACAATCTGAATTTTAGATCTTGTCTTCTGATTTCAGCTTCATCAAGCTGGCACCCAATTGCTAAATATTCTAAGGCAGGTTTTGCAAACTTGGCACCTTTCAGCTTTGTTCCCAGAATTCTCAACTTGGGAGAGTGATTATTCTTGGATTACAATCCTGTGCTCATTTCCCTGAAAGAAAGCACCATGTCTAAATAGTCATTTATAGGCTTGTGCTGATGTTCAAGAGAGTAAACTGAATGTTGGATTTACTTCTGATTAAACACTGCTATTGGCTGCAAAATTACAGGGTGTCCAAAATTGTCATCGACTTTACAATGAAGAGTGTTGTTTAAAAGAGAAAAAAATCCCTTCTAATTTAAAGTACAGCTTCACTTCCTATTTGTATTATGTTCAATAGCATTGTCTGTTGACATAAGGCCTTTATAAGTAATGACCAGCACTTTGAATTGGACTCAGAAAACTACTGGCAGCCTGTGAAGCTCCTGCAGAATATATATGACTTGGCTAAACTGTCCAAACTGTTATTTGCTGGGCCACTGTATGTTGGATCAGCTACAATAGTCAAAGGCAGCTGCCCCCAAAAATATGTTTGCAATGATGAGAATGTGAATGGCTGTTACCATAGCACCAACTTCCAGAAGCAGCTACATCTGGTCCATTAGCTGAAGCTGGGTGAATGCTCTCCTGGCCATTGACTCCACCTACTATTGTAAGAGGAGCTGCAAAATAATTTGACAGATAATCCACTTTTTCTAGTTGTAGACAGATTTGAAGTAAATAGTTTTTACTCCATTTGTTATGTGATCAAATTAGGTGACCTAAACTGGGAGAAGATAGGACAATAGAATCTTTGCTTCATTTCCTAGTGGATTTTTTTTTCTATAGATAGCAGTGGTTATATTATTTTACAAGGTGGGCTGGGATTCAAGAGCATTGTTTTCAGATGTTTCCCACTGCTACCTGTGGAGTCACTCATTGGGTGAATAGTTTTAAATCTCCAGCAACAGTGCCACTAAGTACCACAAAAAACCTACCCTATTCCCAATGGTATTCAGTGTTTTTATAAAATCATTGGGAACAAGATATTTGGAGTACAGTGTCCCGAACATATGATACATGATTTGTAAGAGCCGTGATGGTGCAGTGGTTAGAACGCAGTACTGCATGCTGCAGGCTACTTCTGCTGACTGTCTATTGCCAGCAGTTCAACAATTCAAATCTCACTGGCTCAAGGTTGACTCACCATTCCATTCTTCAGAGGTCAGTAAAATAAGGACCAGATTGTTGGGGGCAATATGCTGACCCCACTTAGAGAGGGCTGTAAGTACTGTGAAGTGGTATATAAGTCTAAGTCAGTGATGGGATTCAAATTTTTTTACTACTGGTTCTGTGGGTGTGGCTTGGTGGGCGTGGCAGGGGAAGTACAATCTCCAGTTGGGGTGGTATTTTCTGAACTACTCAAAATTTCCGCTATCGATTCTCCAGAACTGGTCAGAACCTGCTGAATACCACTCTGGTCTAAGCGCTATTGCTATCATCCCAAATTGAACTTTGATACAATAACCATTAAGGCCCTAAACAACTTCAGGCCAAAAGATATATAGTAAAAAGTGCCTTCTGCCATACATACAGGCAATAATCAGAAAGAGAGGCCATGCCATCCAGTACTCTTAAAAGAAAGGATGTGCCTTTTTTTTCAATTTAGACAGATGCTGAAAAAAAAATATTTACCTTGGAATATGAATATGACATCATAAGGTAGGATTATTCCACTACTCATGACCCATTTTATATGTTTTATATATTTGAATACATTTTGTATATGAGTGTACATACGGTTCCCTTTTGAAAGAAATAACACTATGCAAAGTGAGAAAGCTGATTAAGAAAGAGTAAACTGAATAAAGTTATGATATAAGAAAAAAAAATCTAATTAAAGCTAATTAATACAGACACCATTTATCTTTGTACCATTTTGTACTTACAAACCGTATTTGCTTCTCCCACGTACATACACAGCTTCATGTATTGCTTTTGTTCATTACATTTTTATCCCTCTCTTTTGAGGACCACTTATCCAGCTATTGTTTCCTTGGTCTTCCCTTTTCTTGTGATCAATATGTTCTTCCCTCACATATTGATTTGGCAGACGGATCCTTGCTCAAGTCATCCTCAGTGTTCTTATTCCTTTAAACTCATCACTCATGACGAGATTTGGACTGTCCATTTGTCCTTGACGTGTTCTTGTTTTACCACATGCTTCTTAAATACCTCTTGTGGAACAAGGCTGCTTTCAAAGTATTTCAGACTGTCAGCTGCATACCAAGCAAAAGACAGATATTCTCAGTCAACATCTTCTTTTCAGCACATGGCAAATGCCCCATAATTCTTCCTTCTCCAGGTAGAAAAATCATTATTATTTTTGGAAAACTGCAGGCAGTTCTCTGGCAAAGCAAAAAGCTGTATGTCAAGGCAGGGAAAAGCTAAAATTCTCTTTCAATTAAAATAGAAATCTGCAAGAAGGATTTTATTGGCAATAATCTCCCACAGAACAGCCTGTGGGAGTGTACCTATTCAGACATCAGGCTAGAAACTGAGCTACTGTGAGTTTTAGTCCTGTTTTGGGCACAAAACCAACTGGATGACTTTGGGCCAGTCACTATCTCAGCTCTAGGAAAGAGGCAATGGCAATTTTTTCCTTACAGGAAAACTATAACCCTAACCCAGGAAGTTGTCGGGAATCAACACTGACATGAAGGCTCAAGAAAACAAAAACAAAACATAAAAATCAACTTCCTATAAAGGTAGCATAAGTTGGGAGCATAATCTATCCTTTACAGAAATAGGAAGAAGCTAAAAATTGTGCTGTTTCATTTATTTTTCTGAGTGTATTTTTAAGTCTAATCTTTTGATGTATGCTCAGTCCTTGTGCATTTTACGGAAATTGGAACCTCTTTCACATAAAACATTTGATATTTCAAAACTGTTTACCTTAGTATAGCCTCTTTTTAAATCACATAATAGGCTTTCTTTCTCAAAAGCATACATTTCAGAGTTGGGATTCAGCAGATTCTGTCCAGTTCTAGAGAACCAGTAGTGGAAATTCTGAGTAGTTCAGAGAATCGGCAAATACCACCCCTGACTGGAGATTTTACAGTCTCCTTCCCCTGCCATGCCCAACAAGCCACGTCCACAGAACTGGTAGTAAAAAAAATTGAATCCCACCATTGGTACATTTCTCAATTTAGCCCAAAGGTGCTTTTCCAGGTGGCAACTAGACTTTGTTTTTTCTTTGAAGACATTTCACTTCTCATCCAAGAAGCTTCTTCAGCTCTGACAGGGTAGTGGGAAATGGAAGGATTTATAATCCTTGCAGATAGCTGGTCATTTGCATCCTTTTCAAGGGTCATTGAAACACTTGGAGGTTTATCTGTGTCCTCAGGGTCACCTGAGTAGTGACCCTGAAGTCAGGTGACTACTGAGTACTCAGTAGTAGCAACTTCCCAAAAGTTGCTCTTTGTTCCATCTTGCACAATTTTGAACAGAATTCTGCAAAAACACCTTGCAAGGCATGTTTAACGAATCCTGCAGTGCTTTTGCATTCACTCTTAGTACCTTTCCCTTTGCCTAAGGGAACAATAAAAACATTTATTCCAATTATTAGGAACACATATGATGAACAAGTTCACACATATGATGAACAAGTTACATGGCTGCTCCATTAATGAACCGTATCCAAACATTAGCATACCCTCAGCAGCACATGCAGACTCACCATGTTTGGTGTTCTCACCATATTTATAATTTCATTTCCAATATTTTTTATTTGACACCAAGAGTTATAACATCCATTTCAGTTCCCCTACACCACTATCATTCCCAAACAGATTTCTAAAATAGTGCTTCTGTATTATGTCACTTCAACACCATCTCAAATATTTCATCACTTTTATTATTAATTCCATTCACTAGGGCACCATGTTTAGCCCTTTTTACATATTTCTAAACCATTTAACTTTTCATCATATTTGCATTTCCTCCTGCCTCCTTTCATTTGAACAATTCCTTGCTCTTTTCAACTGTATTCTTTATAACTCTAAAACATGAAAAATAATTACAGGAAGTGGGCTTGGCTAGTCTAGTGAAGAGAAGGACCAGGGGAGACATGATAGCAGTCTTCCAATATTTGAGGGGCTGTCACAGAGAGAAAGGGCCCAAGCTATTTTCTAAAGCAGGGATCATCAACTTTTTGGACCTCAGAGACCACCAAACTCATAATTTTAAATCCCACGGACCACTAATATGAATTTTGACTGACAGTGGCTTGCTGACGTTGGTGGGAAAGTCAGTCCCATATTCCAAAGCTGCAGTAGTCACAGGACTGGCCCTTTGGTCATCCCAGAGCAGCTGGTCCTCCACCTGGGTCCACCGGCCTGCCATGGACTGGAGGAGCTGCTCCGGGATGACCAAAGGGCCAGTCCTGTGACTACTGCAGCTCTGGAATATGGGACCAACTTTCCCACCAACGTCAGCAAGCCACCCAGGGAGTATTTCCCTCCCCCGCCGTTGGTGTTACCTTCCAGTTCCAGCTCGCGTGTCTCTACTCAAGGTAAGATTTGCACTTGGCTGAAGGGTGGGGGCCAGCAGGTGGGTGGGCCATGTGTTCCCACACAGCCTAGATTAATTGCTTGGGGGAGGGCATTTCTCTGCAGACCACCACAATTTTCTCACGGACCACTAGTGGTCCCTGGCCCACCAGTTGGCGACCACTGTTCTAAAGCGCCTGTAAGCTAGACAAGGAATAATGAATGGAAATTGAACAAGGAGAGATTTAACCTGGAAATGAGGAGAAACTTTATGATAGTGAGAACAATCAACCAATGGAACAGCTTGCCCTCAGAAGTTGTGGGAGCTTCATCACTTGAGGCTTTCAAGAAAAGATTGGGCTGCCATTTTTCAGAAATGGTGTAGGGTCTCCCGCTTGGGCAGGGAGTTGGACTAGATGACCTACAAGGTCCCTTCCAATTCCGATTATCCGTTAAATGTAAGTATATACCAGCTAAAGAGTCATAGTAAAAGTCTGAAATCAGAAGGCTGCAGGGGAAGTGTAGCAATTGAAGACAAATGTTTTAGCTGCCCAAAAGTGAACCTCAAATTTTTACATATTCAGTTCCAGAAATAGGAATTCCCCCTTATAGTCAGGATCTATGGTAACAATAGTCATAATATTTAAAACATTTTTTTTCCACATTATCTATCTTCCCACTACAAAGTTAGTTGTCTTTGACATCTTTTTCCAAAGTGCAAAAAGTTATTTGGAAGTAAAGTAGAATCAGAATCTCAATCCAACATATGACTTTATTTGTCACTAACATCAATCAGTCTTTTATAAGAATCTATATTTCCAAAATAAATTATCTATTTTAACATGCTTTCTAATTAGTCTCTATTATTGAAATTAATGATGAGTGAACTCATCTGAATAATTCCAAATTGGCAAACTAATCTGTTTTCTGAAACTGAGTCAGAAAATGCATTCTCTCCTCAGACTCCACAATTTTAATTTGGCTCTTTTGTTCTTCTAAAGGATGGAAGAGACTATATAAATGGAATTAATAAATAATAAATAATAAATACACAGGTCTGTCCCAACCAGGTAGAGCCCAAAAGTTTTTCTCTCTTATTCCATGTACAAAAGACAACTTTAGAGACTATTTCAATCTTTATTATTGATTTTGGAGAAATATCTTTGTCAACCTTCAGGTAGAACACAGACTAGCTATATAGCATAGCTGGCCTGGCTTCTAGCTTCCTTTTCTAGAATTCTTCCAGAATCTTCCACCTGAGATATGTTGCCTCGCTTAGCTTAAGGAGAATATGGGACTTGCCAATCACCCCTGCCCTAGTTTTGTACTCCAAACATTGAGATGTTGTCTTAGCAGGCTTTTAGATAGGAAGAGACAGTAATAAATTGGAATTAAGAGCCAATATAGAAATTCAGTTTATAATTACTCATCTTGCAATGCTGCTGGTGATTACTATGAATAGGAGAAGTCCTGTTGTTATAGATTTCACTTCAGAGTTCTGGGAATAGCATTATTCACATGGGTTGCCTTGAGCGATAATTTGCCAGAATTTTAAATCTGACAAGGTGGGTTAAAAGTAGGTTATTTCAGTAAATTGTGCATTACCATGGAAGCTGCCTATCTGAAATATTCCTTCTGATCTGAATGATTATAATAAAAATCAATAAAATTAAAGTTTTTTTTCCATATTCTTATGTAACAGTAAGCCAGATGTTCTCAGACTGCAATAGCATGATCACACACATACACACACACACACACACACACACAAACACACCCCACCCTATTGTGGTTAGGATTGTGCAAGAAATTAATATGCCACTTTTAATCATTAAATATTATTCTGTGTGTCACAGGGGATCCCGTACATTTAAAACTATGACTGCCTTCTGCAGGCCTGAACAGACAAAGCAGGCAGCTGAGGCCTGAGGACATTTCTGCAGAATTCTCACTTTGCCTGTGCAAGCAAGGGAGGGAAACCAAAACTCAATCTTCCTTTTGCTAAGCCAGCTTGTATCTGGGCTACATAGAAAAGCAAGGTGCAAAACCCACACTGAGTTTTGATAAGCCACTTTGCCTACACAATCAGATTTTTTTAAAAAATGCAATCCTTTTAAAAATATCCTTTAAAAAAAAAACATTTTAAAATGTCGCCTATGAACTTTGAAGGTTGGATACTAGAGGGAACCAGAAGCAATGAAATATTACAATGAAAGAAGATTGCTGAAATCTGACACTTAGACAAAATGGAGCAAAATACTGGTGCCTTGAAAGATATTTTTGAACAATGGACCCGGAAGTTAATTTTAAGAATTGTTGCTGTTTTACATAGATTGTATTTAAAAGGTATTATGGAAGAAGAACAAGTTTTACCAGATAAGACTGAGACAGATTTGAAGCTGGATGTAAAAATGACAGGCTACAAAGAATGTTTTTTTAAAAAAGGAGTTACACTAGATATACAAATGAAAACAGATGATGTTATAACAAAAAAGAAACACAAGATTGTGACCTGGATACCTTTCCTATATTGAATTTACAAAAGAGACTTGTTAAAGCTTTGAAGAAGTTTATGTGAAGGGACAAAGAAAAGAAATCAAGTTCTATGACATTGTTTGAAAAGACAAAAGATTAAGATTGTTAGAAGTAAAAGGAAGGAATATAAAGATATAAATAGATAGGTTGTTGTCTCTGGTAACCTTAACGGATTTTTGCTGATCAGAAAGAATCCCAAGATTGTAAGGATTTATTTATAAATAATAGATGGTTTATGGGAAGAAGAGATCATTTGTTGTTTTTTAAGAGAAGGTGATATTATAAAATTGTTTATTTTTTGTTGTGATGAAGGGGGAGGTCACTTATTTATATGTTTCTTTTCTTTTGCTTTACTACGTTCTTATTTTTTCTATTTTCCTTTCTATTTTTCCTTTCGTATATCTTTTTGTTCTTTTTTTTTAGCTCCTATGAGTTTTTATGTCTTTATTTTTAATGTTTAACAAAATTACTACAAAAAAGGGGCATTAAGAACAGTTTAGCTAGGTAATGATCACTGAATCTTAGTCATTTTCAAGGGAATATTACATTTCACACACACACACACGATTGCTATTGCAAAAATAGCAACTGTCAAAAAATCATAAACCAAGCACAAAAAAGTCTACCTCCTTAGGTTTCATTTGATACTTTACTTTTTTTCCTGGACTGAGGGGTGGGGATGTGGGTGAAACAGGGGAAGGACATTAGAGAAGCTGGAATCAATATACTTCAGATCAAACTCTGACTAGCTGAATATGCCTAATAGCACCTACTGTTACATTTCATAATAAAAGATTGCAAATACGAATATTGACCTGGAGATAAGTTATCTTTTTGGCAAGATTCCCTTAACGACAGCTAGCACATTTAATGTTATTGCAAGTCAGCTTTTCCAGTGTTTTCCATACTACAGCAACTTTATATGTTGGGATTTTAATGTTCTCTAAATTTGATAGTTTTCCTGCAGTTCAGAGAACACCAAGAATTCAACAGTTCTACCCTATGCATAATGTCTGTTATTCGAATGTTATATGCCTACAGAAAGAGATTGGTTACTTCAGGGGAAAAAAGCCACAAAAATAAAATGTACCCAATGTTCCAATGCAAATATTTATTTATTTTTATTTATTTATTTGATTTGTCAATAGCTTACAAGATAATAGGCATAAGTATAAACATGAGTAAGAATACAGAAAATAGGTATGAATAAATGGGGACAATAGGACAGGGACGGGAGGCACGATGGTATACTTATGCATGCCCCTTAGCGTGCATTGAAATATACCAATGTTGTAAGCAAAATATGAAATTTTGCTTCCAAGTTTGGAATTTAAAACTTTAAAAATGTGTTGACATGTATACCTTGAATGTTTGATTGGGAAAGCACCTATTTTAAAATGTTATAAGTTGCCAGATATAATATAGAAGTAGTCCTTGACTTATGATCCAGTTGGGATCAAAATTTATGTTGCTAAGCAAAGCAGTTATTGAGTCAAGTCTGATTTTATAACTTTTGACATGATTGTTAAGAAAAATCACTGCAGTTGTTAAATGAATCATGAACATTAAGTTAATTTGACTTCCCCCATTGACTTTGCTTGTGGGAAGCTGGCTGGGAAGGTAACATTACATGACCTCAGAATGTTGCAATGGTCACAAATCACTTTTTTCAGTGCTGTTATATCTTCAAATGGTCATTAAGTGAATGGACATAAGTCAAGAACTAGCTGTACTATTATTACGGCAATTGCCAAAAACAAAGAATCAACATTGAAATTTAAGACAATGTCTCTGTTTTAAAAAGTGGCTACGTGCCATTAAGTCAATACCAATTCTGAGAGGCCGTTTGTTGTCAAGGACAATCTCCCAGTCTACTTCTTCAATGGAGCATCATACCTGCTGTCGTTGAGTAATTTCATTTTACTGGTTCTCTTTTTCCTTCTACCTTTCCAAATATTATAGAATTCTCAAGAGAGCTATGTTCTAAATATAATAAGAAAACTTTGATTTGTTTTATGATGCACTGGTTCATATTCTTGGCTAATCATGATATTCTCATGAGTCTTTTCTAACACCAAAATTCAGAGCATCAATACTGTTTCATCCTTTAGCAATTTTATTCCACAAAGTGTCACAGGGGAAAAACTGTTGTCCGCATGATTCTTATGATATTGTAGGTAGAGGCACCTTGTGGCACCTGAATATGTTTTTCAAAATTTGCATTGCTCTTTTACCAACTCCCAGTCTGGGACCATTATTTAGTCAACTCTAAAAGACAGAAAATATCCACCACTTCAGTATCTTCACTGTCAGTTTTAAGGACAGTACCTATTGCCATTAATTTAGTCTTCTGTATAGTTAATCTTAGCTTCATCAGCATAGTACAAGTTATTTAAGTTTGTACCTCCAGTTCCAAAACTATGTTTGCCTTACAATCCACCTACCCTCAATATATAATTAGCATAAAGATTGAATAAGTAAGGAAAAACTATACAGATTCTCTGTTTTGCCAGCCTGAAGCCAGTCCATTTCTTTGTATTTCGTCTTGACTGTCCTGTATATACAGTATATGGGTTTCACATGAGGACAACGACAGTTATTAGAATAGCCATTAATACATATTAAAGAAACAGTCACAACAATTTCTAGAGGAATACTACTTGGAAAATATGAGAAAGAGTTCTTGTAACTGTATATCGCTGCTTCAGATTCAATACAATTTTAAATAACCTCAGTGGAGATCAATTGTTTTGGAAAATCTGGGTCTGAGATACTGAATATTTCTGTTTCTCAGGGAGTGTCAGAGGAGAGGGGGAAAAAAACCTGGGAATTAGGATACTAAGGAAATTAAAACTGGGAGATTGACAACCTGAATAGAGTGGCCTTGAAAAATGGGCCTCTTCCTGCATCATTAAAAGTTATATAGGTCAGAGAATTAAGCAGGCATGCTCTTACAAAACCCGTTTGTGTGATTATTGATGGTACAGCATGAACCCTGTTGGTTAGCCAACTTCTTGTTCTTAGCTAAGAACCCCAATAATTCTTAATGTAACTGGGATATTTGCTTTCATCCAGGCATTTCCTTTTCATCTTAACTGGCCACTTCTGAACTGGAATCTACGGCAAGAAATTTACCAAAGATTACCTGGTTTTCTGCTCCATTCAGAACTGTGTTTACTTGTCACTTGTAAAATATTTTGTATGGGATTAGTTGTGTTTATCTTCTTCAGTGAAGAAAGTGAGGAAGTAGAATGGTTCCTCAAAATGCAAATTACATGTTACTCAATGGGGGGATTGTGACATAACAATTGGAAGTGTCCTCAATTTTTTTTTCTCTGTCAAGCTGAAAATTAGCAGGTAAATCTCTTCTCTTGCTTCTGTATTAGCCAGGGCTAAATTTTAAAGCACAGACCATAACAGCTGAGGAGAAAATGATATCCGCTGATGTCTGTTCTCTCTTCCAGATGATGAAAAGCATGTTTTCTCCTGATATACAAAAAATGGGCAAATCACAGTAGCTCTGGTCTTGAATCTATCGGGCTGACTAATAGAATGGACTGGAATTCATCTAGAATTTCAAAAGCAAAGCAAGATACAAAGAGATGCCACCATGGCAACAGTTCCACTTCACAAGAATATATATATATAGTCTATTGGCCAAGATGTAATTTTTTTCAAGGGTTTCTGGAAATCAAAATAGGCAGAACTTTGAGTTGAGGAATTTTTCCTCCAAGATTTGTCTAAACTGAGGGACCCTCCTGAACTCAAGAACTATCTTGAATTTCTCATAAAGAGTGACTTGTATTATGCTCTTCTATGAACTCTTTTTGATTAAATCCTTTTTCAGCCAGTCAATTTGACTGAGATTTTTCTCCCTCCCATGCTGTCAACTCATCCACAAACAACCCAAAGGCAGTAACTACCTCAGTGACCTGTTCAGGTCACATCTAAATCATTTGTTTTTTTAGAAAATCTTTGCTCAAATAAGGATCCCTGAAATTATAATTGTAATCCTACTTCAGGAAGAGAGCACCCTTGGTTTTACTTTTCATATCTGGCTTGTTCCTCCCCCAACCCCCATCAGTTGTTCATTTTTAATGTTTCCCCAGTAGATCTCCTGCACATTCATTCATTTCAAGTAAAAAATAGGAATGTTGCTGTATGGTAGATTATTAAGATTTATCTCTCAAAGACTGATAATGTAGGACACTACCACCCATATTCTGGAAGCTGAACAGGGAGTGGATCTGGGGAGGTGTAGGGACAAGGATGGGTCTGAAAGATGTACACAATCCTCACAAATCCTCCAATTGTCACAGTGATGGGTTTTGGGTTAGACATATATTTTCAGAGAAGGCAACACTGGTAGTCTACATATATTAATACAATAAAATCACCAGGAATAATCTTTCAGTGACCGTTAAGAGAATTCTGTATAAAGTATTAAATTGTTTATAGTTCTTTTTCACTTATATAAATTCATTTGATTCTTCGTTCAAAAGTTGAAAACCAATACATTGTTCTGTTCTATACCTTTCCCATGTTCTAACAAGCGATGTTGGCATATAAATATTCAAGGAATTACTGCTGCATTGTGGTTAAGGTATGAACTATGAGCAAAGAGACTCAGGTTCTCATCTTCCCTTAGGCATGGAAGTTGGCAGGGTGACTGTGCCAATCACTCTCTTTCTTTCTCAGCTGTATAGTAGATGGAGAAATTGGAAAACACCCATCTTCTAATTTGTATCGGTCTTATCCTGCAATGAATTGATTTGGGCAGATTTGGGAGAGAAGAAGAAAGGAAGATAAAGAATTTTCAAGGCAGAAAATAGTTTGGTGATAGCAGGAAAAAATCCAGTAGATCTCTTAGGGATTTATCTAACTTGCTGAAATTATGATTTGCTTCTAAAGAATGAAGAAAGAAAAGCACCTATACCAGTTATGAGTGACCAGGCCAAGCAGAATAATGTGATCTAAAACTATACCCCTAAAGAGACTAGAACTCAATTTTAACTTTAAACTGGATGATGGTACCCCAGATTATCCATTCCAGGTGGGGGCCACATCTGGATAAGTCTAAGATATGGACATATATGGAGCCATATAAATCCATGAACTAAGTAGACACTACTGTAAAACAGACAATACAACATTGTAAGTCAGTCTTGTGCACCAAGAAGGGTGATCAGTAGCAAAAAAAAAATGTCTTGGATGTCTTCAGCTCAGATTTGCTAGCAGTATTATTGTACAACCTGTAGTTGAACACAACTTATGTTCCTTTCTTCAGATTGGCTTATGTGTGCATTGGATAATAATAGCCTGGTTCAAGATGGGACTTTTTTTTAAAAAAAAAAAAAACTGATTTCCCCAGAAATCAGCCTCAGTCTAGGAGGGCCAAATATCAGGAAACGAACCAGTTTGACCAATACAGGAGAACAAACAGGGAACCAGTCTGAGTTTGCCTGTCCTGTCTCAGAGGGGAAGAGTCTGGTTTCATTACAGTATTTCATAAACAAGCAAAAGAAGAATTGCAAAACCAAATTCAATCTTTATACAGAATTGCAAGCTCAAGGGAATAATTTCTTTTTGTGATAATCAGTTCCCAACTCAATCATTGCAGTTGATTCTTCTTCATTCCCTGAATTAAAATTGGCAAGAATTGCAAGGAATGAACATTAGATGAATGTGTCCTTCTTAACAATCAGCAATTGAGTTGTTTGTTTTCTTTTCCAAAAGCCCTTATTTAAACAAATGTTCTGAAGCAATAACCATGATGTCTGTATACAAGCACATCTGGGATGGGAGAGATTTTCAAGTACATTTTAAAACTGACAATTTCTCAGCATCATATTTATATCCCAACCTGGAAATATCTGAGCTGTAAACCATCCAAAATGTAATTATTTTGAGCTAATGACAACCCAAAATTATAAAATATGTGAATTTTCTTTCCTTCTTTTTTTTAAAAATAAACTAGGTAGTTATATGGTTATGAATAAAATTATGCTTTTTTAGAATGAGGCATGCTGCCTACATAAGATACATGATCTGATTGCTAAACAAAGCACACGTGTTTTACTGGGCTATACAAAAAGGGTCAGATAGTCAATACTTGGCAAGATAAAGCTTCAGATAAATGTATAATCAGGACTTCCAAGGAATTTTTTCTTTTCAGAAGAAAAAAGGCATCGGATACCAGATAGAGACAAATTTTTAGTGGCTCACAGCCCCTGGCATGCTGGTAAATCTTTAACTAGCTTTGATGATTCTGTTGCTGTTGCAACCCAGTGCAGATAACCACTAAATAGCGGATTAGTGTGCTTTATGTAGTGGCTCAGCTCTGCCCTCAACCAGCTAACAAAATTCCAGAAAATTTATCAAATCAGCTCTTTTGAGTGGTATGGGAAGCTCCAGCACTCTGCTGCCGGGAGCTGAACATAACATACATATATCGTTTTGAAGGGTGAGAGCTGCAATAGCTGAAACCAAGTTTCTTTTTTTTCTTCTTTGAAACATTAACTTTTTTTGTAAAGCCTTAACTTGCCCTCAATTTGTATGAATAGAATAGAATGGAATAGAATAGAATAGAACATAATTCTTTATTGACCAAGTGTGATTGGACACACAAAGAATTTGTTTTGGTGCATATGATCTCAGTGTGCATAAAAGAAAAGATACATTCATCAAGAGTCAAGAATCATAAGATACATCACTTAATAATAGTCATAGGGTACAATAAGCAATCAAATCATACTAGGAAACAGTCAATAAAAAAATGTCAGGATACAAGCAACAAGGTTACAAGTCATATAGTCACAAGTGGAAGGAGATGGATGAAAGGAAGGATGGGAGGATTAATAGTAATAGTAATGCAGACTTAATAGTTTGACAGTGTTGGGGGAATTAGATGAACTTTGTTCTAAGGTCTTTGAGGAACTTGAGTTGTCTGCCTTTGCTTCATATGCTCAAAGGCATTCCGTTTCCTGTGACAGAACATCTGGAGCACCATACCTTCAGCTGCACATGAGTTGACTATGTGGCCTCAAGTCATTTGTGATTCCTAGTGACCCCATAGATAATCTGTCTTTAACCTGATCTTTCAGTTCTTCTAACAGTATGTATCCATTGCCATAATAACTGAGCCCATCCACCTTGCTGTTAGTTGTCCTCTACTTCTCTTTCCTATCTTTCCCACCCTGGACTTTTCACAGACAGTTGGGTCTTCACATGATGTGTCCAAAGTAGGGGAAATTGAGCCCAATCATTTGTGCCTCAAGCGAAAACTTAACTCCACGTAGAACAGTGAGAAAAGCAATGACTTGCAATCCCTATTCTAACCAAAAACCATGAAATTCTTACCAAGATCCTCTCTGACCCAAACATTACTCAACATCAGGGAGTAGCTTACACTAGCTCTGCACTTAAGTGAAACCAGGGATTCCACTGCAGTTGGCATACGACCTAAATTGTTAATTGCCACTGAGCAGGAGATAACACACTGGACTTTTCATGCATGACCTTTTATGTGCAAGGAACAACATAACTATTGCTTTCTTCTGATTAGCAGAAGAACTACCACCCTAGGGTGAAGTCTGCTTACTGTGGGACTTTGCACAAATAGGGAATACCAAGAATGCTGACATGAGACATATGGAACCAATTTATCCCCTTGGATCATCTCATTCCCTTCAGTGAATTGACAAACAACTTATGTAATTGTAACTTGGCTTTCCTGAAGTCCAAGCAGAGAGTGTCTGGATTGCACTGGATTGGATTGGACTGTGCGGCTGGCGGTGCACTGATGAGAGGGTGGGTTTTGATGAATAGAAGGAACCCAACCCAGGGACGCAATACAGGAAGAGTGACTTGCCCAAAGTTGCATGTGTGTGAATCTCAGTGGTGGGATTCAAAACTTTTTACTATCAGTTCGGTGGGCATGGCAGGGGAAGGATACTGTAAAATCTCCAGTCAGTCAGAGGTGGTATTTGCTGATTCTCTGAATTACTCACAATTTCCGCTACCGGTTCTCCAGAACTGGTCAGAACTCGCTGAATACCATCTCTGTGTGTGATACTGATCCTCTCCCAGAGGGAATGAAAGTAAAGGCAATGGGGAAAAGAGTTATCTTTATTGATACTGATATCTACTGGTTGATAGGCACATTTAAGGGAGGTCAAGTAAGGATTTGCAAAAATGCAAATACAAATGAGATATGCTGGTTTCCCCTTTTATCCAGTGAGACTAGTTTCAAATGCTGGTTTTTGAATTCAGAAAAGAGTTGGAAGGGATCTTGCAGGTCTTCTAGTCCAGATGGCCCAAGGGGATGCTTGAGCAGAGGGTTGGGTTAGCTTTTCCATAGTCATTCAAAAGATAGTATTATGTTTTTCTCTTCTACCTTTGGTTCTCTTTTTAAATAATTTATAGCAGTCATTTAAAAGTTCATTCACATACATATCCACTTTTTAAAAAACAGAGAATTGGGCAGAAGAGCTAAGATGCTGCTAGAAATGGCTGGATAGAAATGGCCAGCTCCAGCTCCTTATACATTTTGTCCTTGTAAGAGAATGGCACACGTGTAGCAGTACAGCATATGAACAACAAATAGGCAGCCAACTTGCCTTTGTTCATTTGTACTTTCAACATACATGCACCAAACCTCATTTTTATATCTATGGTGCCTGGCTATTTCCAAAGGAACCTGAATCACATGTGCTTTATGATACACTGCTGATCTCTGGAGCACAGACCATTACCTATCACTGTTCCTAAGAAAGAAATCCGTAGAGTTCAACTGTGGACATCTCACAATGTTATCTGTCTTGGATTTCATTCATCTACCCTCCCCCATCCTCAATCTACATCACCTAATTATACATTGGAACAATTAGAAAATGTGGAAGTGGGTGGGTGGGGGGAAAGCATTGGTAAACCATGAAAAACACATATTTCATAATATTGTGCATTGTTTTTTTCCAGTTGCTAGAAAACTAATGACATAGGCAAATTTAGATATTTCTCTTTCTGATTGGGTGAAAGTTCCTGTCTCAATGGTGACACCCTCTATATGGAGTGAATTACAGTTCTTATACTCCTGGCTGTTCTGACTCTGGATAAAATATCTGGAAAACCCAGAGTGGGGATTTTAGTGTTGGATTTTGACGAGGCAATAATGAGCAGTGGGAAAGCCCTTTTTAAATCAAGCATTTCTATACATGGTGTATTTTTGTACTGTAGGTGGCTTTAAAATGAGAGCCGACACTCTGATGACAGAAAAAGGACCAGTAGCAGCTTCTGCTCATGATATATAGGCATATAGTGACAGAAAAGCGAATTGTTGCTGCTAGACAACCCGGACAATATTAACCCTACGTACCAGATGCCGGATCAATCATGTCAAGGAGTGTACCTGGGGCTGCCACAATCACAATGGCTTCCAAATACATTAGAACTTTAATAACTAGGATTTCCAATCAGTGTGGTCTTTGAAAGGATATAAAGAACAGCAAAGATCATATTTGGGCTGCAAAAGTCCGTATGACCTCTGACTGGCAGGAAGGGAGGAACATTTTCTATAGCTCTTTTCTGCTTTTTGGTGGTCGTTAGATTCTTGCAGATCTGGTAGCTCTAATATAAACACCTTGCACATTGGTGGGACCGTACAGAGAAGAAATTAGGTTATCATAATACTATGGAGTGCATTGTTGGAAGAAATATCTATCTGGTTCAGTTCCAAGCTGGGAGAGAGGCATTGGAGACAAAATTGAGCCTGGAGGCTAATTGGAAATACGTTTTAATGATGAAGGAGAAACACATGGGTGGTTTGGGCAGTTGAGCACATGGATTTGACAGTGAGGGGTATTTATACCTTCTCTTGGGCTTTACACTTGAACTTCCTGTTCAAGTGCAAAGTACATGTATTCTATTGGCTGTTGTCAGACTCCCATGGGGCCATGTACAAATCCTAGGAGTTTGTCTGAGCTAAGTTTGTTTGACGTTTCTGAGGGATATGCAACGAAGGGGCGTTGGGCAATTCCTATTGTGGCTGAGGGCTAATCCTACCTTTGTTGGATCTTCGGTGAAGGTATTTGCTTATGAATAGAGCTATCTATCTCTTTATCTCTTAAGTGCTGACATCTGCTGTGGCAAGGGTCCCCAAACTTGGCAACTTTAAGACGTGTGGACTTCATTCCACAAAAAGTGGATATGTGAGTTGAAGTCCACACGTCTTAAAGTTGCCAAGTTTGGAGACCTCTGTGTTGTAGGCTATTAAGGAATGTGGGAGCTGCTTTCCAAAAGCACGTTTCTCCGTATCTCATCCAGGGAAATATAATATTCTGCCTTTCTAATATTTCTCGAAGTATTTCATTCTTCTAGGACAGCGGTAGGGAATCTTGGCTCTTTTATCACTGATGGACTTCAACTCCCAGAATTCCTGAGTGAGCCATAAACGTTTCCCCATCCCTGACCTAGTGGTTTTTCAGTTGTGAGGGAAATCAATCTTTGACTTGAATGGGACTGTTTAATATACAAATGTAGGACATATAAAGAATATTGATCATTCAAGTAAAAAATTAGGACATTTGTATATTGAACAATCCCATTCAAATCAAAAATTGATTTCCCTCACAACTGAAAAACCAGTAGGCCAGGGATGGGGAACTTTTTATAGCTCATTCAGGAATTCTGGGAGTTGAAGTCCATAAGTGATAAAAGAGCCAAGGTTCCCTACCCCTGTTCTAGGAGAAAGGTGGGTGCTAACGTTGCACAGCATCTTCACAAATATGCTTCTATAGTATCAGTGTTTTCTGATAAGGTTGGTTCATATAAATGAGGAAGGCTTTTGGCTCAGCAAAGATCAAAGAATCACCAGCCACGTCGGAGACGCTTAAAATGTTCTAACCAGAATTTCCATACACACCACCTCCCTCTTGCCTCCTCCCCCTCTGTTCTTTCTTCTCTGCTTCTCCTTTCTTGCTGAGTCATTCCATAAACAGTAAGAAACATTTCCTTTGCCTCTGTGGCTGAGAATCCTGAAGAGGGAAGGGGGGGGCTGTGCTTTCTAAAACCGAAGGGAGGCCAAAGAAGGCTTTTCATTCATCCAGTTTCTGCAAGTCTCAGAGTATCTGGGGGAAAATGCTGCTGACCAGAAAGAAAGGGTGAGGGGAGGGGAGAAACCTCCAGGAAGCAAAGAGAGATAAACAAGTTGTTCCTTGAAACCTGATTGTCTCTCGGTGGGAACTGCACAACCCTTACATAGCTTGGGAAACTGAAGGCCTTAGGAGAGGGCTAGTGTGTTTTGACTGCACTAGAAGAGAAAGCAAAAAGAGTCTACGGTATTTGGTTAGGGGGGAGGAGGAGGGTCTTCTTGCTGTTACTGGGCAGACTTGGAAGAATTTGTCAGAATGGTGATAGGATGAGAGTAGGGGTAGAGAAAGTCCTCGGATGATACATCTCTCTGTGGGCCTGTACTGTATCGGTTAGCACCCATCCCTCTCCTAGAAAAATGAAATATCCTGGGAAATATTAAAAAGGCAGAATATTTCCCCTAAAAAGAGTAGAAACTCAGAAGCAGAAACTCACCTCAGAGAGACAGAAAATCACCCCTTCCCCTTTGCTAATGGGCCATTAAGGCCTAGGCCAGAGTATCTACATAATAAAGGCCTCTACCCATCTTACTACCTGGCCTGGGAAGATTCTATCAGCCAAAACTCAGCTGAAGCCATGTGGTCCAGACAAAGCCTATAAAGTTAGTTAAGACCCCTGGGAGTCTGACAGCCAATGGGATACATTCCTTGCACAGGAACAGGAAACACTAAGGTGGGGCCCAACAGAGGGTATATAAGGGTCTCTCAGCATCTTGGCCCGCCCTCCTTTTCCTTCTTTTCTTCATCCAGGGCATGTGGTCCTGTCCACCATCTTTCCAAACAACCTCCATGTTTCCAGTGTCTTTTTCCCCACTTGGAACTGAACCCAGAAGGATAATTCTGGGTTCAGATAACATTGGCAGAGAGGGCTGGTATTGGGGAACACACACTCCTCACTTTGAGCCTTATATCTCCAATGTTCCAGCACTAGAAGGTTTAGGTATTTTGTTTCCCATGTCCAGAACGTAGGTAGTAAACTAAGTGGAAGGTGATCCAGAGTTAAATGCAGTCTTATATCCTAATTGCCAACCTCCCCTCCAAATACAGGGTTTTGCCAAAGAACGCACATAAAAAGTCTTTTTCATCCCACACATCTCTTTTGGCCAGTTGAATTCAGTGCATGGCAAGTGAATGGTTAGAGAGGAAGGATACGGTTTCGGGTGGGCAAAAACATAAAGAAAGCTTGTGTGAAGTCAAAGAAATAGCAGCAACAGAGTAGTAGGGACAGGCAAGTAGGCAAACCAAGGCAACTCAGAAGTTTGTGTGCAGTTTCCAGAGAAGGTGAGGTGTACAAAAATGGCAGCAGCAAGTGGATAAAAACATCAAACCATCGGAAACAGAAAGACACAAGATGGATGGAAGTGGAAGAAAAGTGCCAAAGAAGGAACAGTAAGTAGTTGAAGAAAGAGAGGGCATGTTGAGCAAGGAAGCACAGAAGGAAAAGGCGGTTGGCCCAATGTATTATAGCAACACACCCACAAGAAGAATGAAGAACAAAAAAAAATAGTGCTCTGATTAGTGTCAGTGAGAGAAAAGTAACAAACAAGAGTAAAGGAAGAAGAGATGTAATTTCCTTGAAAAACGCATTTTAAGAATGCAAATCAGTCTAATTTGCATATTGGCTCAATTTGCATAATATGTTTTAATTCAGCTGTGTGGAGCTAGAGATGCGGAATATGGCAACTCTATTGATATAGGTTTAGTGCAGATCTTTGGAGTAAGGAAGATGGCTGTCTCTCAGTAGTACCTACTGGGAGGGTAAGAGCCAGGGTGATTTCAGAGTTAGATCTGGGTCAGCCTCACCATAGTGGATAAACAAGAAAAAAATTCCTCGGCAGAAATGGCTTTCCTGGCATCTGCTCTGGGCCTTCTTGGCTCAGCCACCATCTTTATGTGCTCTGTTTAGGTGCTGCTGTCTTCCCTGTTGAAATACGATTCAGAAGCCAGTTCAGTTACTGTAGATAGAATGAGGGACAACTACTATCTTGCCACACGTGGAGAAACAGTTTAAGTCAGAAGGGCAGAAGATAAAGCAAAGGAGGGTGCAAAAAAGAGGAAAGTGAGAAAATGTGTGTGAGAGGGAGGGAGAAGGGGATTGGGGACTGCTTTGATTCAGACTCTATCCCAAGCCAACTTTGGATACCCAGCACCATTTTTGGCCACCACTCATCCCAAATATTATAATAATAATTTTTAAAAAATCCCCACCCATCTTACAAAAGCCTCACTATTCTTCTCCAACATCCTTCCTGCTGGTCGAACTTTTGCTCTTCCCAAATATTGCTGCTGCCTAAAACAATTCACTTTGGCCTTCTGGACACAAGTAGGAAAGCCTCAGCAGGGAGAAACAGGGTATATATATGAGGGGAGGAGGGGAAGAGGAAGGGAGGGAGGGAGAGTTTTTGAGGGGAAAGCAAGAAAGGTATCCAGAGGTTTTCACCTTTTCCATTTGTCTAGGGCAGGGGAGTCAAACTGGATTTCTTCGAGGGCTGGATCAGCATTGCAGTTCTCCTCCATGGGTTGGCCAAGTGGGGAAGGGAGTGTGGAAAGAGAGGACATATGCGTCCTGCAGCACTCTGCCAGCCAAAATGGGGCATGGGGGAAGCGGGTTGCTCCCTCCATGGCCCATTTTCGGCCTTCACAGCCACCTGCAACACTCTGCCAGCCAAAAACGCACCCCCTTTTGGCCAGCAGAGGCACTACGGTCCTTTGACATTTCCGGGGATGGATTTAAGTAACCTGTGGGCCTTGAGTTTGACACCCCTGATCTAGGGCTTTGAATGTTGTCATTATGTAGCTTGTGTTTGTTTAAGGATAGGTTGGACTGACTTAAAAGCCAACAGAACAACTTCAAACCAGTTTTTCATCTTCATACTTTTCACCACAACAGAGTAGTGGAAACCGTCCATTCTCCAAAACCAAAACCAGCTTTGTGTTGGGAGAGAAGCTGGCAAAAGAGTTTGAAAATAGGCTGGATTTGGATGTGGAGAACAAGAATCCCAAAGTATTTCCTCAGAGCTGCCCATGACTATGGGAGAGGCAGGTAGACAATGGTGGGGAATGCTACTCACCATTGCATTCTAAGCCCCTCCCTCCCTGCCACTTCCTCCCAGTCACATGACCCTAAATAGAGCTGCTCTTCCAGAAGCTCTTCCTGGTTTTCTAACCTTGTTTATAAAAGAGATAGTAAAACTAATAAATATGGATGTTATACAAGCAGACTACAGTTTCAAGGAATCATTAGTTCATGTTGTTGTTTTTTCTTCTTGATTCTATGTTGACGGGGCGCAATGGCTCAATGATGCTGAGCTAGTCAACTGGAAAGCTGACAGCTGGGGTTTGAGACTCGAACATAAGCATTATGGGGTGAACTCCTGTTACTTGCTCCAGCTCCTGCCCACCCAGCAGTTCGAAATAAATAGTAGATAAATAGGTACCACTTTGGTGGGAAAGTAACAGCATTTCATGTAGCTTGGGGAATAGCCATGCTGGCCACATGACCAAGGAAGCACCTTTAGGCAACATTGGCTTCCTCAACTAAAAAACGGAGATGAGCACCATGCCCTAGAGTCAAACACGGCTGGACAAAGGAAACCTTTACCTTTCCTATATTGCTTCTGTCTGAAGTTCCCTTAGAAAACAGGTGAGCAATCTCTTGAGTCTCTGTTGTCCTTATTATGATCCTCAGAGACCCCAAAGATTAAAACCATGCATTATAGCAATGTAACTCTAAAAGGTATATTAAGCCTCCAATAGGTTTAACATGCTATTTTTAGTTCTGTTAAAGCACCAAGCAACTTTTTAAAAAATTTTCTGGAAATTCCATTCTCAATGACTTTTGGCTGTCCCTAGAAATAATTGTTTAAAGAGGGGCTATCTTAGCCACAAAAGTTTGGCTCCTCTAACTCAGACATTTATATAGTAACTGAGCTTTGGTTAATTGATTTACAGGCTGATCTAATAGTAGAAACCACCCCCCTTTCTCTGACTGAATGTCCTGTAGATGGAATTACCACCCTGAAAGACCATTGGCCTGAAGATGGCTGCCACTGCCTTGCTAATATGACCCAGGAAACTGATAATTTGAGACATTTCTAACATGCCTTCGATCCCGTTGCCTGTTATATAAAAACTAAAAATTAAAATGGAACTTGGAATGGCATCCTGCTGTACCATGGCCAGCACACCCAGGTTCAAGCCTATTGTTTATCATGGTAGTTGTGAGCAGAGAGTTTAAGCCACCCACTTATTCTTAGCCTACCTCTCAATGGTTGTTGTGCAAGAAAATGAAGTATAGGTTGGAGACAGAATGGTGCACCACTTTAAGCTCCTAAAGGAATGAGGAAATGTACAACTCTGCAGTCATGCAATTGATTCTTCAGTTTGACCCAGCGGCTTTATATTTGATAGCTTCAACTAGGAAATGGGATAGGGATAGTGGGGGTATTTTACCGATTCAGCCCGGTTCAGTCGAACCAGTAGCTCCAAAGATCATCTGGGAGCGAATGGGTTCGCTCTGACGATCAGCTGCTGGGCCCGCCTGCCCAGGCTCCATACTGACTTTTATTTCCTGCTTTTGAAGCTCAGCTGCGTTGCATGGCACACTGGATTGCTGCGTGTCAGCTGTTGAAGACACAGGGAGAGTGCAAGATTGCAGGAGAAGATCAGTAGGAAAGCTCTGTGTGCGCACATTTGCGCAAAGCATGCCCACCAAGCCACGCCCGCTGAACCAGTGGTAAAACAATTTGAATCCCATCACTGGGTAGGGAGTGGCATTCATTTGGCCCAGAAAAGAAATCAAGACAGGCCTCTAGTTGTTCATATAGATCTCAGATTGTCCTTCACATGGTGCAGTAATGGCCCCAGATGACAGTATTTTTAACACTTTTAATTGGACACACATCAACATCCACATCGCTTTTGTTTCCATTAGGCGCACGAGGCAAGTGACGAGATCCAACCTTAGAGCCCAAATCACAAACAAAGACCAGATTAAGACAATGACAACAA
Organism: Bungarus multicinctus; assembly: GCA_023653725.1. Taxonomy (NCBI): domain Eukaryota; kingdom Metazoa; phylum Chordata; class Lepidosauria; order Squamata; family Elapidae; genus Bungarus; species Bungarus multicinctus. Next base: position 30,986,155 of record CM042842.1, on the reverse strand, counting down.
CAACACATGATGGAGCAGATCACAAGGGGAGAAGCTCAAGAGGGAACAAACCTAAAACACCAAGAGCACAAAAATGCATTGGCTACGTAAGTCCCCATTTGCACACAGACCTTATTTGTTCAACTCTCAAAGCGAAAGAGGATAGCTTGTGCTACATTAATTAAAGTGACGTGATCTGGGATTGGGGGAGGCATCTGCATTGTTCCATCACCATTCAAACCTTGTTACTAGCCCAGATGCATAAGATGAATAAGAACTAGGCTTGAGGCTCCTAGGGAAATGGCAGCTCCCATCGCCCTCTGCTGGATACGTAAATAGGTGCAGGCAACTATTTGTTATTCTCAACCCTTGAAGTTTCTTAAAGCAGTGTTTCTCAAGGTCAGCAACTTTTAAGATGTGTGGACATCAGCTTTCACAATCCCCTCAGACAGTGTGAGATGGAAATCTACACACAACACAAAGTTGCTGACCTTGAGAAACACTGTCTTAAAAGCAATACATGGCCAAAAAATGACCCCTTAAATGCTTTAATATAAAAATATTTTCCCAATAATAGAACAAATGCAGAGCAAGGGAATGTTTGTTCTTACTTCAACCATTCCCATTTTGTAATTCAATTTCTTTTAAATTGCTATGGAAATTTCAGAGTTTGCAAAGTGTATTTTTGTAGTTAGGGATAAAGGCGTGGGTCCAAGGAAGAATATGATTTGTCACCAAAAATGGTGTGATCTATTATTTAGTAAATGATTTATTTGCAGAAACATTTATTTAAACTTTTCAAAATGGGTGTGTAGGTCAAGTCAGAATGTGGAATATTTTAAGGGTGGCAGAATGTGTAATTATTCTCCCGAGTAATCTATCAGATGAACAAAAAAAAACCTAATAGGAACGAAATTTGAAGAATTCGCAGTGATCCAAAATAGGGAAAGGGAGTGACACAGAGATGGTGCCCAATCTGTATTAATTTATATCATGAACACATTAAATAAGAATAACAGATCAGAAAGAAATGATTGCTGGAATCAAGTTGGAGGTCGAAGAATAAGTGTGTGTGTGTGTGTGAGAGAGTGAGAGAGAGAGAGAGAGAGAGAGAGAGACACCATTTTATTTGTCAAAAGGAAAGTAAGGTAAGGTAAAGACTCAGAAGGGGTCATTATGAAAATAAAGATAAATGTTCTCCCATTTTCAGATTAATATTCAATTGTAATGATATAAAGACAATTTTAACCTGCCAGTTTCTAGTATACACAGTGAATACTTTGGTTCTTGGGTTAAACATTTTTATAAGTAGCACAATCCTGTGGCAAATATTAGCCAAAAAGAACTGAAGTATGGAATCCCTGTTGCAAATAATAGAAATTAAGTAGGCACATGTATTTTTCTCTAGTGTTGCCTAATTTATTCTTCTAATGAAGTCAGAGTGAGTGAGAAGCTAGAGGCTACAGAAATTCCATCCTAACTCCAATCTGATTGTATATTTTCTTGCTTCCACAATTTAAGGGATTTAACCTCAAGTAAAAATATGTAACATTGGGGACTTAGTTGCTCAGTCTTTCATTCTAAGAAGTAATTTTAATTTTCCTTGCCTTGCTACCTAATTTCAATCTTTCATGTATCACTGCAAGAGCTGTAAATTGAAAGAAAAGGAGAAATGAAAAAACTTCTAAGGAAGCTAGAACTTTAGCCCAATATTGTATTTTTTACTGTCCCTTTGCGTCCATGAAATCACAGGTCACTATTGTTTTGACATAATCATCCTTAGCGAAGTATAGTTCTGCTAGGTGACGTAAATGTTGTATTTCTTAAAACTTGAGCCTAATTCTGTCCTTATTTCTCATGGTATTCAAAATGATATGAACAGTCCCTGGAGCACTCTATGGTAAAACTTTGGGTTGGCAATTGAGTCCTTAGTCTTATCATCAAATTGCAATGGCTGCACTATTTCTAATGTATTTAATTTACAATTCTGTTTCTAAAGAGGCTCAGTGAAAATGGTCTAACCAAAATTAACATGTTTAAACTCCATTTATTTCAATGGTAATGACTATTTAGTTGCACTCAATGTTTAATTCTCTCCTCTTGAAAGGAAGGTACCATCAAGAAATTTTGGCTAGATTGTACCCAGTATCAAATAATGTTTTCTTATTTCTTTGCACATTTTCATTGTTAGACAAATTTGATAATCTCAGGAGAATATTTGTAGTTAACTTCATCATATCACATGTAATTTTCCCCCTTCTAATACTGGATCCTGTGCTATTAATTTCTTCATTGGCCAAAACAGTTTAATTAAATGTCCCCAAAGCCAGTATGGATGTTTAGAACGAATTACACAACAACGGGCTGCCATTCAACTAAAACATTGTTCAGTTGTGTTATGAGCACCTACAGTTTCCCAAACTCAACAACATTGATTTATCATGAGGGGAAAAAAAATACACATTTTGATGAAAATAAGAATAATAATTGCTATAAGAAACATCTGCCTATTAGGGATTACATTTTGAGTTGGGGAACCATTCGTTCATTTATTAGTTTTATACTGTGCTTTTTTGTAGGAGCTGGAGGTAGCAGAACACATCTTTCTGATCCTCCTACAATAATTCTGTGCAAAAGATTGGGTTGAGAGAGAGCGATTGGCCCAAAGACAGTGGCCCAAAGACAGCACGTCCGTGGGTGAAGGTGAAGCAGAACTTAATTCTATTTCCCTCCCCTTTATTATGCAGTTCATTAATTATCTTAATTATAGTTGGTTTAAAGCCTAAATTGTGCTTTCCACTCAGGTAGATGTAAGGAATGCTTTTGGTTTCTACATTGGGTACACCCAAAAGTTTTGCAGTCCTCTGTATCTCTTTCCAGAAAATAGAACTGGAAGTGTTAAAGTATTTTGGAACTAACTGAGGCTGATTCTTTAACCTTATTCCCGTGCCTTAGTCCTGGGGAAGCAGCAGACATTATTTATGCTGCCTTGAGTTATACAAAAGAAACTACAGGACATAAATCTAATTGTTCAATCCTTGAGCGCAGGCCTTGGAAATCCTGATTAGCTTCTATGACTTCTCAGAATTGGAAAGAGATCCATGGCTGCTGAAAAACTTGTTCGAGAAATGCGTATGCATGCTCCCATATCAGAATAATGCTTTGCACTGCCTAAAGTGTGCTTCTATCCATTGGATTTGTCAGGAGGAGGCTGAAGGTGAGGCTGGCTAAAATGGAACCTGAAAATTGCAGTTTAAAATCTTTGACATCAACATTATCTCATTAGCCACAAAAAGTAGAAAAAAGGGCCAATGATTTCTCAAATCCCATGATCTTCTAGAACTATAAGGAGGATGAGTTGTGTAGCTGTGCATATGAGTGTTTAAAAGTTCTCTGTTTTTCAGGGAGTCAGAGTTTGATGTTTCATTTGTCACAGGCACCAATTTCACTTAGCACAAACATCCACTTTATCTCTTATGGATATCCTCCAGTCCCCTCAAGTTCTTCCTATCCCAAATGGAATTTAAGCTTAATATGATGAAAATGTGACTTTGGAGTAGAAAACTAAAGGCACCAGACATCTAGGTAGGTGCAAAGGGCCCAAAAATTGAAAATCATCACCATTCTTAAAGTTTTGTCCTTCTTCTTCTCTCCTCCTTCCTCCTCCTTCCTCCTCAGCTCATTTTTTTAAAACTCAAGATGGCAAACACACTTAATGCCCCTTCCTTCTCTTTCCCACCACAACAACTCTGTAAGGAGGGCTGGGCTGAGAGAGTGGGATTGGCCCAAAGCTTTTACACCTAAGGGAAGTCTAGGTTAGAATTCACAGTCTCCAAGTTTCTAGGCCAGGGTACTATCCACTACATGCAAAAACTAACTACATCTACTACAATTGTCACAGTTTTCCTCAAACAATCTTGGTGACTAGGATAGTAAAATGTTGTGAATGTTTTATATTCAATACTACAATTCCCAAGAACTCATAAACGAATGTAACAAATACAGTCTATAGATGTTTTCTTGAATTAGTCCTCAACTACCATCAGACACTCTATGCTTGTGTTCTGGATACTGTTTATAACAGATTTACAAATGTGTTAACAGCCTTCTGCTATTCCTGCACTGTTCAAGATTCAATCGATTAATTTTTAGTGACAAAAACCAGAGCTGGGTCTTTATGGATAACTGCATTGCAGAATAAATCAAAAACATTAAAAACAGCTGTTAAAAGCACCAGGACTTCTGCTTTCTCCAAGTTGCTGTCCACCTTCCCCCCCACCAATTTATTGGATTTACAACTTTGAACCACTTCAATTGTTAGCCATGTGTCTGCAGGTGATGGGAAGTATAGTATAATATATCTTGAGATCATTAGTTTGGGTGACCTAATTTTAGTACACTATCTTATTAAATGCCATTTAAATTGGCTTTTGTTTTTATTTAAAAAAACATATTCGTGCTCAGTACTGTTGAAAGAAATATCCTTCTGGGTTCAGTTCCAAGTGGGGAAAAAGATACTGGAAACATGGAGGCTATTTGGAAAGATGGTTTAATGGTGGACAGCAGGACCACATGGCTTGGAGCTCCAAAGTGAGAAGGAAGATCACATGCTTCAAGGTGAGAAGAGAAGGTCAAGAAGGGAAGACCAAGATGCTGAGTGACCCTTATATAACCTCTGTTGGGCCGCACCTTAGTGTTTCCTGTTCCTGTGTCAGAAATGTATCCCATTGGCTGTCAGACTCCCAGGGGTAGGGGTCTTAATGTTGTAAGCTTGGTTTGGACCACATGGCTTCATCTGAGTGTTGGCTGACACAATCTTCCCAGGCCAGGTGGTGAGATGGGTAGATCCTTTATTATGTAGAATACTCTTAATGGCCCATTAGCAAAGGTAGGGGGCTGAGTTTCTGCTTCTCTGAGTTTCTACTTTACTCTTTTTAGGGGAAATATTCTGCCTTTTTAATATTTCCTCATTTTTCTAGGAGAGGGGTGGGTGCTAACTTCCTATAGAATTGTGCATATGAAGGTAAGAAATTAAAAAGGAGGATATCTGAGGACGGGAAAAGGCTGTAGTTTTGCCCCTCACCAAGTTCATCTCCCTTTGAAGGTGGGGGGGGAGGGTCGCCTTCAAATCAGTCTTGACTCCAGGTAACTATTTGGACAGATCCTTGCAGTTTTATTACATTATTGTTTGGGCTTTTTAAAAACACAAATCCAAGGGTCAGGAGAAATGCATATGAATTAAGCAAAAGCTAATCTAAATATTTAAATACATTCTGAATCTATTTACCCCTCTGAAAAGATTATTGTATTTATTTGTAAAATGAAAATCAGATTATACACATATATGAAATTCAATATTATGACTCTAACACTTTGAGTAATTAAATCACTTTAGAAAATACCTTTTGTGTTCATTCTTAAAGACGGTCTACCACTTCAATATACGTAAACACACAGTTATTGAAGTGTAATATTTAATACTGCCACATATTCTGGAATATTTCCTTACAAACACAAACCGCTTCCAACAATTAAAACCAAAACATTGCAGTCTGTTCTGTCATCTCATAATATTCTTGAAGTGAAAAATCATATATTTATGCGTATTTTTCCTTATAATAAAATTCCTGAACTGCATTTTCCTGCCCAAATTTTTCAAAATGACAGCTCATAAAAAATATGCACTATAAAACAGAATATACGATCCTTAAAATGCAAGGCAAAAAAATAATATATTTGTGAAGTAATTGTGAAGGATTTATATTTATCCCAGACCGCTCCACTACTATAGGTTTTCCTCAACTTAGAACTACAATTGAGCCCAATATTTCTTTTGCTAAGTGAGAGTTGTTAAATGAATTTTGCCCCATTTTATGATCTTTCTTGCCACAATTGTGGAGTGAATCACTGTAGCTGTTATGTTGTTAAGTGAATCGGGTTTCTCCATTAACTTTGTCAGAAGGTTGCAAAAGATGATCAATGATCCCAGGATACTTTATGCAACCTTCATAAATATGAATTAGTTGCCAAGCATCTGAATTTTGATCACACAACCATGGGGATGCTACAACGGTCATAAATGTGAAAAAAAGCCCCCCTTTTTGGTGCTGTTGTAACTTTGAATGGTCGCTAAATGAACTTTGTAAATGAAGGGCTACCTACATTGGCTTTGGATTTCTGACCTGGCTCACTGAATGAAGATCCTTTCAGTTGTCAGTAACTCACTGGAAGGTTTTGGCACCACCATTATTTATTAGTGCCTTTCCTCACTTTTGATTAATTTGCCACCTAGCCCTCATTGTGTTGGTAAAATGATTTGCCACTATGAGAGACTTGACAGACTGTGGTTCCATCCTGTGTTCATAACAGTGTTAACCAAATGCTTTCTTGCCATGTTAGGTCGGACATGACTAATATATCAGGACAGTCAGTGAGCCAAGAGAGAGAAAATTCCCACGTATTGGGATGATACCCATCTCTGGTCACCATCTAGCTGTCCTGATCTAGCCTTCCCAAAGAAGGGCTAGTGAAATGCCACACCTTGTTGAGTGTGGCAGTTTAATCCACTCAATTTAAGCCAGAAAAATTAGCAGTTTTCAAGAACTGGGAAGACTTAATACAATCTTCTTTTAATTTCTGGCTTGGGACAAGATCAGGCCCGTATGGTATGATCAAAGCTGAATCCTGAGCTTGTGGTGCTCATACAAATTGGAAGTGAGGAAAGAAGGCCCTGCCTGTTGTGATATTCACATATGACAATCTTGATCCTTTGGAGAAATGCTAAGCCATTGCAGAAAATTCAGAACACTTGTTGAAAGCAAACAGTGAACTCCTATCATTTTCAGCCACAGGCTAGAGGTGAAATACATTTATGTGAGGGGCAACAGGTTATAGAGGTGGACTATAGCAGGGGTCCCCAACCCCAGTTGGCCTGCGGCCTGTTCAGAACCAGGCCTTGTATGTGGCAAGCGAGCACGTATGTGTAGCTCCATTTGTGTGAGCAGCAAGCTGCACACGCCTGCCACTCACACGGAACCATTTCCTCTCCTCCTCCCCAGCCCCCTTTCTGGTCTGCAAAGCTGCAAAGGTTGGAGACCATTGGAATATAGGATAGGATTTTTTAAACCAGTCAGTTATAAATCATTTTTTTTTCTGAGAGGAAAGACTAACAAACATTTATGAAACCTAGGGAAATACCTTCTGTGCTGTTCCAGCCAGTCTATGGGAATTGGTTAGTTACTTAGGAATTGTGAGCTGTCCCCTTAAGGGAATGCATCATGGGAAATGTAGTTCATGTCACGTGGCCACATCTGTAATCCTGATTGGCCACTAAATTGACCTCGAGGGGTTGAAGGAGATTGCCCTCCATTCTTACCTGCACTCATGGACTGATAACTTCTTTCTATCGCTACGTGATGGATAGGAAAAGAACCATTTTTTTACTTTCCTGTCTGTCTCATGCACATAGGTGGATTTGTGGCTGTGCAGATGCAGATAGACAATTCCACAAAACATCCATAACAAAGTACATTTATTGATACTTCAGGTAACCTCATGACTCACATTTGTGACGAATCTCTTCTATAATGACCAATCCTTTGTATATCAGAATTGCAGAGTAAAAAATGGTTCTTTTCCTACCAATCACGTAGCGATAGAAAGAAAAGATGTTATCAGTCCATGAGTGCAGGTAAGAATGGAGGGCAACCTCCTTCAACCCCTCGAGGGTCAATTCAACCCCCCGAGGGCCAATCAGGATTACAGATGTGGCCACGTGACATGAACTACATTTCCCAGGATACCTTTAACTACATTTCCCATGATGCATTCCCTTAAGGGGACAGCTCACAATTGCTACCTAACTATCCAATTCCCATACACTGGCTGGGACAGCACACCTTCAGTAGATTATCTAAACCAGTGGTGGCTAACCTTTTTGGACTCCTGTGCCAAAAAATGTGCATATACTTGCACGCTCGCGCTTGGGTGCCAGCACCCAGAAGGCAATGCACGTGCAACTCCCCCTCCTGCCGTCTCCTTACCTGCACTGCACCTCACAGCACCTCATAGCTTCTGCAGCCTTTGCAGGCCAAAAAATAGGTCCGCTTATCACTTCCGGTATTACAGGAAGTGATGAAACGGGCCTATTTTTCGGCATGCAAAGGCTGCAGAAGCTATCCTCAACCTCTGGGAGGGCGAAAAAGGCCTCAAACCAGCCCCAAAAAATCAGCCATGAGGCACACGCATGCGCAGTGAGGTAAGTTTGCCTGCAGCTCGCGTGCCAGCATAAATGACTCTTCATGCCACCTGTGGCACGCGTGCCATAGGTTCGCCATCACGGATCTAAACTAATGGCAGGGAATGGGTTAAGAAGCTGACCCTCAACCAGGATAAACATGCAATTTATATGCAGTTTTCCTCCTTTTAATTTTCTTTAGAAGAAAGCTGCAAGGTGTGGGTGTGTGGAGAATTATTAGATAAATATCCAGTCGTGAGGCAAATAAAGTCTCAAATAGTTTCTCCTTAACAAATACAAGATGAAATAACAGTCACTTTGAATCTTCATGCATAGTGCTGGGTATTAATATTTATTTGTTTTGCAACAGGCTGAAGGATACGGTTACAGAACTTCATGCTTGAACTTGGGTTTGTTTTTTGTTCCTTCCCTCCTGCTGAAGGAAACAGAGGAGTTTGGTGGTTTATAGGAATTCTTTCTCCTTCCGTCTCCTTTGTCTCTAAGGGCATGAAAGCTGCTGAACAAACACAGCAATCCAAAATAATTACACTGCTGAAATGCTGGTGTGCTTCCCTCTAGCTGACCACAGTGCCAGCACCTTACATAACTTGCAACTTGCAATCTTTAACTGAATTGCAGCTTGTATCCTGAAGGCTGAACTGAAACAAGAGCAGGCACCCCACAGGCACCTCACTCTCCCTTAAGCCCTTGAACAGGTCTCTAACCCTGCAGGCCAATATGCTTGTAGAAGCGGTACATCTTATGAAACACAGGGCAATTCTGCTCTCTGGACACATTTTTTTTGGTTTTCCTGTGGTCAGCAGCCCCTAAAAGCTGAGGGTCTTGCAGCATTTCAGGGTGGAAGCTGTTAAAATGCTGGACCTGGACAACTAGATCTATTCAGACAATAGGAATTGTATATAATTTTACTAATAAGTTCAGCATTTCTCTTATGTGATTTTTTTTTCAAATATAAAACTCCTGTTGTTTACTTACTAGAAATACAGTATATTCGATCTTGCTCCAGAAACTCAAGCCAGTTTTATTTGGAATTCCCCTTCCCTTTTGCCCCTCCACAAAACAACTCTGGAGGTAGGGAAGGTTAAGACAGAATAACCTGGCCTAAAATCATCCAGCGAGTTTCTCTGGCTGAAAGTAGGCTTGAACTTGGTGCTACTTATTCACATTCCAATCCTTTAACCACTACACCCAAGTACCGGTAATTCTCAAAACCTAGTTTTTTAAAAAAAAATCATTTGTATTACCGGTATTTCTTTCAAAATCTCAGTTGCTCTTTTGTTTTTAGCAAAAACAAATAAGATAGATTCTCCAGATGCTGCTGAAAATGCCACTCCCACCAACTCCAGTCATCCTGACTATCGTGGGTGACCCCAGGAGTTACAAAGAAGTGGGAAGAAACATCTCTCCTGCAAGCTCAATCAGGATTGCAGCCCTTGTCTCCACTATAAAGAGTCAAGGTTAATGTATATCACCCTTCCTACATGTGTGCCTTCCGGGTGTGTTAGAGTTCAACTTCTAGAATTCCCATCTATACTTCTCTTGAATACCCATACATAATATACTTTTCATCTTTTTTTTTTTCAACAACTGATGCATCTTGGGAACCACTTGCAACAGTCATGCCCCCCTCATTACTTACATGGACTACAATAAAGTAAAGATGAAAGTCCAGTCTCTGGTTCCTGTCCAGTTCTCTCCACCTCTACGGTGCTCATCTGTGTTTCTTAGCTGAGGGACCCAGCACTGTTTGAAGACACTTTCCTTCTATGGGCATGCGGCCAGCATGACTATATGCAAAGGTGCATGGAATGCCTTACCTTCCCACCAATGTGGTACCTATTTATCTACTTGAGTTTGAATGTTTTCAAACTGCTAAATTGACAGGAGCTCGGAGCTCACCCCGCTTGAGTCTCAAACCCAGCTGAGAAGATCAGTATCTTTAACCACTAAGCCATTGTGCCACCTACATATGTTACTAAAGTATGCTTTATTGGGCTCCCCTTGAAGACCACTTGGAAACTTCTGCTAAATCTAGCATGCCTGATATTGGTTGACATTCATCACCATGAGCACTTCCTCCATTGAAATTGACCAGCCTGGCCCATGTATCTTGGAGGAAACTGCTAATGATTCTCTATTTCTGCCATATATATATAACAATGAAGCTACTAGGATAACTTCTTTTGGAAATTAGGTTGTTCTTATTAGTTTTCTGAAATATATGGAAAAACTGGTTTGTAAAGTTTATAGGAATGGTAAGACTCTCATAATAAATGGATATGGGACCAGGTTACCTCCAGGACCGCATTCTGCCAGTGATCTCCAACAGGCCGGTGCGTTCCCACAGAGGGTCTGCTCCGGGTGCCGTCGGCCGCTATGTGTCGTCTGGCGGCGCCGAGGGGTAGAGCCTTCTCTGTGGGTGCCCCCGCCCTCTGGAATACTCTGCCACCGGAGCTCCGTACCAGCATGGACCTGAGGGCCTTCAGGCGCGCATTGAAGACCTGGCTCTTTGAGCAGGCCGGCCTGGGCTGAGATAATGGTTTTAATTTGGTCTCCATATTTAATTTTAAATTGGGGTTTTAAGGGGGGGGGTCTTTTTAGTCCCAGTAATCAGCCAATTAATTTAATAGTTTTTTAATTTTTGTATACTTGTGGGTTTTAGATGGGCTGTACACCGCCCTGAGTCCCTTGGGAGAAGGGCGGTATATAAATTTAAATAATAAATAAATAAATAAATATTTACGTCACATGAAATATTAGTGCCGTTTTATAAAATACTGGTCACTGCAACCAATTTTGGTCACCATACTACAAAAAAAGATGTTGAGACTTTGGAAAAAGTCCAGAGAAGAGCAACTAAGATGATCAAAGGCCTGGAGACTAAACCATATGAAGAATGGCTGTAGGTTTTGGGTCTGGCTAATCTAAAGAAAAGAAGAATTAGGGGTGACATGATAATAGTAGTCCAGTATTTGAGGAGCTGCCACAAAGAATCAAAATATTCTCCAAAGCACCAGAGGGCAGGACAAGAAATAATAGTCAGAAATCAATCAAAGAGAGAAGCAACCTGGAATTAAGGACAAACTTCCTAACAGGGAGGACAATTAACCAGTGGAACAGCTTGCCTCCAGAAATCATGGGTGCTCCTTCACTGAATGTTTTTAAGAAGAGACTAGACAGTCAGTTACCTGAAATGGTACAGGTTCTCCTGCTTCAGCAGGGGGCTGGCCTAGAAGACCCCCAAAGCCCTATCCTGTCCTATCCTACTCTACTTTACTTTATCCTATTTTTATGTTTATTAATAGGATTAATTTAGGTATTAGGAAGTGCTGTTGTTTTCCCTAAAGTGCTGGGAATCCATTAATTGTAACAGATATACATTTTGAGAAATAAAAAAAATAAAAGATAGATGTCATTTCTCCCCATAATATTCTCAAAGCAAAATGGACTTGCTTTTTCAGTCAATCACCTTTTCTGGGCGTGAAAGTAGTGAAGGCCTACATCATGGTCATGGTCTCATTCTTCTGTAGCAAAGATTCCAGCCCAATGGCTATTGAGGGTGGGATCCCGAGTGGAGGCAGAGAGAAAGACCCAAGAGCTCAAAAGGACTACATTATAAAGCATGTCCTCTTTTGTCTTTTTCCAGTCCAGCTTCCAGTCCAAAACAAGAGAAAGATTATTATTGCTTTCAAGGCAAGCAGTTATAAATACTTAATGGGCAATGTCTTTCTCTCTTTTTTTGTCCTTTCTTGTTTCCACTGTGGGAGAAACGGTAAACTATCCTCCCCTCTCTGCCCAGAAGTCTAGTTTGGAAAAGAACCACCTCTCAACATGGCCTTCTTTTTCATGTGGTGGGCCATTGTTAGGATTGTCATTATCTCCATTGGAGAACTGCCGTGCAATAATGGCTGCTTATATAATTGCTTATGTAACAAGTGGCTGAGAAAGACATGGAGAGAAAAAATTCAAAAGAATAGAATAGAATAGAATAGAATAGAAGAACTTTATTGTCATTGTATAAGTACAACAAAACTGTGGATGCACCCCAGCAACTGTTTGCAATACAGTAAAACCAAAGGACTTAAAAATAAAGATTTTTTTTTTTTAAAAATAGAGTATCCACGTTTCCATTTGGAATTTGAAGGAAGGAAGAAAGGAAGGAAGGAAGGGCTATGCTGTTATTTGCTGAAATGACTCTATTATCACCATTAAAAACAGTAGCAACACTTTCATTATGCTATAGAAATAATAATAATGTTTAATGAATAAAAAAGATAATAATACATTCTGAATGCTAAAGGTATCATTGGAATATGCCTAGAAGAGCTGTGGATTATGACCTGGGATAGGTCAAGATGGAAAGCATGCAGCCTTCAGGAGTTGGGCCTAGCTTGATTAGTATGTAACGATTATTGTTTGGTGCTTATCTCACTCATGCATAAATGCAACTAAATTATAACTCCTAAATAAACAGCAGAACTCTACTTGTCTTCACATTTCTTTCTGTTGTTTGTATTTCCTGTCATCCACCACTGTTCTGTCTGCCCTGTTCTTTGCCTCTTTAGAGGTGTCATTTCTTCCTTACTTTTTATAGGAGCACCTGAATCTTTGCTGAAGGAGAATTTCAGGGATTTAGCTTATCAGGCTGAAGAAAGAAAAACTTTATTTAACAGAAATCCCTCTCCCAGATAATAAAGCAGTTATTCTGCTTTACTTCTGGCCACTTTGGATGGAAGATGATACATCAAATAGCTGAAAATTTACCCCTAGAAACAATTATTTGGGATCAGTAAAATCACCAGGAAATTAATTTCTAAGATGAGAGTGTGACTTCAGATCACATTGCTAGTATAAATGCTTTCTCAGCATTAGAATAGAATAGAATAGAATAGAATGTCTTAACAGCAACTAGAATTGTATTTGCTCAGAATTGGAAAAGTGATAAGATATCGATAGAGGGAAAAGTAATCAAAAAAATATTTGAATGTGCAGAAATGGATAGACTAACATTAGAAATCAAAGCAAAGGAAGAATCTGAATATTACATGGTATGGGATTTGTTTTATCAATGGTTAGAAAATAAAATAAATTAAAATGGATTAGATGTAGTTATAAAGCAATAAGAGAAGCTGGTGAAATAGATATATTGGATAGTACTTATATTATTCATATGGGAATGTGATTATTGTTATATTGATAAAAAGAGTATTATTATTAATTGGAGGCACAAGAAATAAGTACCTAATCAACACACAATTGAAATGGAATGGATTTATTGTATGTAAAAATAAAAAATGAGGAAAAAAGAATAGAATATCAGAGTTGGAAGAGACCTTGGAAGTCTTCTAATCCAGATCTAAACTTTCATGCTATTTCCAATAATTATTTTCAACAACGTGCTCTTCAAATGTCTTCTGTATTATTAATAGATTTGCAAGCACCAACACTGATTTAATAGAGGACATGTAATTTAGTCAGAGCTTCCACATTTAAGCCCCAAATTTTATTGAAAAGAGATTATTGAAAACCTTACCCAGATCCCAGGGTGGTCCTTATACTCAATAGTAAAAGGGAGATTTTTCTTGTGTTTATTTTCCCTGGGAATGTGAACAGAAGGTACAGCCAACTCTGCAGCTGACTGGCAGACCTTCCAGAAGGGACTTGTGAAATCAAAGAAAATGGGAACATATTTCATCAGTTCATACAATGACATCGTCACCACATTGCTTTGTCGACATATCACTTAAATTACTCCATATACCATGGCCACTGTGCAATTCTTTACTGGCAGATACTGGTTAGTTCTCTAGGTTTTTTTTTAAAGCCTTAGATTCTGCTCCTCAGTGTCAGCTAAATTAAGTATTTTCAGGAGGGAAAATACAAATAGGTGATATTAGGATTTCAGTCAAATACCACAATTCTGTACAAATTTTCACAGTATCTATAAATCTTCAAGCAGATATTACCACAAAGAAAATTTAGCTGTTCAAGCCACTTTTTAAAATGGCTGTTCCAAATCTGTTTGTAAGGGGGGAAAGTCGGGTGCTCTTGTGTATATTTAACCTAAAAAACTGTCTACTCCACATTCATTACAGAGATAGCTGCTAATATGCTTCTTGAGACAAGCAGCGATCGCTAAAACCAAAGAGAACTTCTTCCCACAAAGTACATATTTTTTCCAATAACACAAGCACTGGATCAATCCACAACCATTCTGATTGAAAAAAATGAAGTATCCTTATGTGAGGTTGTTAGATCCAATGCTAGTCAAGGCACCTGGTTATTTTTTTTACAAAGGGTAGAAACAATAAAATAAAGGCAGTTCCACTATACTGTAAGTTACCTTGAGCTCTTGAGGAGAAAAAAGGTTACAAATTAATAAATAGACATGAATAAATAAAGAAGGCAAGTAAAAGACCAAAACAGAGTTTCTTAATTTCAGTACACTAATAATGTGCTGAAGAGGGAAGGGTATTATTGTTAACGTTAGTTATTGTAGAGAGTATGAAAGTGAGATATGTAAAATGTTCTGAGCAATTACAAGATAAACACTAACATAAGAATATTTATACAAATAGGGAGAGTTTCTCTGTTACCAAGAGAAAATCATTGCAGTTAGATTTCTCTCCTTGTCTTTCTCATTGGTTAATCAACTACCATATGTTCTCCTATGCTACATTTCCACATACAGGGAATTTTTTCCAAATAGGGAACTACAGTATTAAAAAATGCAACCCCCACCCTCAGTTGCAGTCTGAATGCAGCATGCAAATTGGTCCTCATCTCTTCTATAAAGGTATGCTGCTCTGCACTGCCTTCTCTTGTACCTTACAAGAGATGTGTAAAAGTATAATATCAAATGCAAGCTTTTAGTATCTTAGCTACATGCATATTATCTTCTTTGAACAAGATGGGACAAAGGCATTCCAGATGAAGATTCCAAAATTCAGAGCATTTCCTACAACAGAACTGTCCCTGGGCCAAAAGAATTGATTTTTGATAAAATTGGAATGATTCAGTGGCATAAATAGAAAGTGGTACACAAATGCTTCTATTTCCTCAGCATATTAATCGCAGAGCTTGGTTCTCATAAATGTACAGCTGGCCTTTTTGTCTGCATTTCATGCAGATGCTGCCAAGATTCTGGAAACTTAGAAAATTAGCCACATCTCTCCATCCCTGTCAAAGGAGTGTAGGTATGTACGGAAGAACAGAAGAGGAATTCAAAACTGTTCTAGTTTGCTAAGAGTCTAAAAGGGGAGGGGACCAGAAGATTATAAGGAGTATTTGTGTTGATTTTACAAAAGCATCAAAAAGGTGCAACCTATGGCATTAGATGCAGAATACAGTTTCTAAGAATCTCCTTATCTTTTTGTTTTCTTACAAGGAATCTTATCATTCTAATAGCTGAAAGAGACATCTCATCTTCATTGCTATTGCTGATTATTTGTGTTGACAATGCCTCCTGAAATCTCAGACATAGAGGAGCTATGTAAGATGTGCAGAGGCCAGGGGTAAGATAGATTGTCAGTGACCTACATAGCTCTTTGCCCTTTTATGACCAATTTGCAAAAATAAAATTAATTAATTAAAAAAGGAAGTTCAGTAACTGTCTTATTTTTAATGCAGAAAATATTTATGGCAGTAATCCGAAGCAGTGACTCATGCAAAGACAAACATAACAGACAGCCTCTGAAGATGAGTATTTCTGTTGCATCTCTGCATGAGAAGCAAGTAAATTATCCAAACACAGCTCAGAGGCATGAAAACTATTATCCACACTGTATTATTATTATTATTATTATTAAATCTTTAGTGAGATTTGGGGCTAGTTGATAGCTCAACAGCTCAAGTTCTAACCAAGGACCTAGGAACTGTTCAGGTAGTGTCAGAGGATATAAGCTGTTCCAAGTAGGGTGGTTTTTTTGTAGAATAATGGTATTCAAGTCTGATAAATTCAGAATTTCCAAATAGAAAGGTAGCCCTTTAGGTATTACTCCAAGGGCTCCAATTACAATTGGGATAACACACAATTTCTATTATTATTATTGTTGTTGGTGGTGGTGGTTACATAGTCAACCAGATGTTTAGACTGGTTGCGATTTTTATCTACCTATCGAATCTTCCCAAGAACCTGGGGTAGGCAGGTGTTGCTGTCTGATGGTGTTATCTTTGCAAGATATAAGCTGCTCCAAGTAAGGCTGCCTGTTGCAATTGACTGTTATTAAAATTCATTGTTGCGCACTGCAACGACTCTGAATATGGGCCAAAAGAAAGTAGAAGCACTTGAAAGTTATTATTTTGGATTCACAGAAATCTTGAACTTTGCAGTTTTTTTCCAAGCATTGTTCACAAGGAAGAGCTTTTGGCACATCGTTTGGGAACTAATTGAACTAGAATACATGCAGTGAATTAGTGAGTGGAGTATACATTTTCCTTTTCTTTCTTAAAGGAAAATATGTTGCCTTCCCATCTAGAAAGAGTAGTGCAAGACAGATAGTCCTATCACTCTGCATAGTACTGCAAAATATTTAGATTCAAGAAATGCTGAAGAAAATGCATGTTAGAAGACCCAACAGTATAATTCTAATGCTGCTTTCTTCCATATGGTATCATCCAGATATATTGGAAATATAACTTTTAGAATTATAAGCCAGATTTTACTTCTTTTTCCTTCTTGCAGGCCAGCCTTAGCTGCTTCTGAGAGTGTTCACTATCCATCTTTAGACTATATAATGAGCAAAAGATTAATGCTGATTTGCTGTAACCATGAACCATGAAAAAAATCAAGAAATTACATAAGAGGCATCTACTGACTTATAGCCAAGTATTTTTCCTCCTCTCTCCTAAACCAAGGGGCCGATTTCCATCAACCCCCTATAAATTAATCAGACCAAAAGCTGAAAAAAAAAAATCCTAGTACATAGCTTTCCTTCTTTAATATTAGTAATCAGATGGTCTGATTGGGGTCCTGCATCCTGGAGCATTATCTCCCACGATCTTGGCCCCAAGGCAATTACTTCATCATAAGGAAGGACTTAATGGTATCTTTTTCAGCTCTTCGATGGGTAATAACTAAGCCCACAAATAAGCAATTTGTTTATCTATCCTAGGAACTGGGGAAATCAGAGAGTTGGTCCTTGATCGGTATGTCTGAATTGTTGTTTCTAGTACAAAAAAAAGAAAGCTTAACTCTGGAAAGGAGAATGATGAATTAATCTGAGGGCATTGTGGAATGGATCTTAAAGAATCTTGAATTTTGTTCTAAGAATGCAGTTTATGGAATAGTACATCTTCTGACAAGAATCCATTTTGCTGACAGTGCATATTGCCAAGGTATCTGGATGGAAGTATGTTTACCTGAAAGGAAGGAACCTTAATCAGAAGATAGATAGATAGATAGATAGATAGATAGATAGATAGATAGATAGATAGATAGATAGATAGATAGATAGATGATAGATAATCTTCTGATTAAGATTCCCTCTAGGTATACATGTGTATGTGTGTTTAAATAAATCAATAAATTAAAATGTATGAGACCTTAACAGGTGCACAGAAACATTTAACTACCACCCCACCTATTTTTCAGCCAAACAATATCAGTAAAGAACAACTGAGTTTTTTTGGAGGGTGCCCTTTCTGTATTTTATTAGCTTAGGAAGCAATATAGTCTAATTAAAGACAACCATTACATAAAAGATGGGGGAGGGGGAGAGAGGCCTAAGTACAGTTTTGGCCCAGCCTCCATCAGATAAATGGGATAGATGCACAAAGTCCTTATAATCTGCTCGTTCTGGGCAAAACAACCAGCAGTGATATAGCTAGGCTCCCACTATCTGAAGATTCAAGTCCATATAACTCTCAGAATCAAACTCCCTACCTTGGACTCCCCCACGCAATCTCTAAACTACAAATTTCTTCCTCTCCTGCATGCATCACAAGAGAAGCTATATAATTCTTGTATTGCATCCCGAACTTTAAAGGTTGGGAAGAGCAGAATGATCCAGACAGAGTATGTATTCTGTCTTTAGAAGGAACTTAGAGTTCAGCAAAAGCGCTAGGAAAATGCAGAATAGCTGCAATCTGAAAATATGCTATACTTGTTCCTGAATTAAGGCATTTCCTGGATTCTTGCTGTGTTCTGAACCACGAGCTAATGAAATGGTCTGGACTTGCACAACATGCTATGCTACAAACAAGCCAAATTTTAAATTAGGGACAGGATATTTGTACAAATGAAGCCCTTACATCCTCAATTGCCCTGATTATGTGGCAGTTTAATCTGCTGTATTCATGGGTAAAGCACTAAACTACATGAGAAATCTCAACATTTTACCATCTGTAAAGTAAATGAAATCAAGTAAAATTTCACTGGTCCATTTTTAAATGTTCCCTAAAATTTCAAGTGCCTGGGAAGTGGTCTTTTCGTGCTCTTTGTAGTCTTTTGCCCTTCTTATTGGCTACCAACGTTACATACCTAATTGTGATAAAAACAAACAGCCAAATACAGTAATTCATGAAAAACAGCAATTATAACAATTTGTTCTGTCCCATCAACTTTTTTTGGCCCAGAATTTAGGTTGCCAGCAGGTTACCTTTTTAAAAACAAAACTTCAAAGTACAGAGTTTTGCCCTCTAGCCATTCAATATTAGGAAGCTTGATCCCACCATACATTGTTATGTTATAGTATCTTTGACTTATCACTAGCAAGAGAAAATACTTCCAGATCTCACTGAATATCTTGGGCACCTCAGCATAAATCCAACAACTAATTAAGATTCGCAATCCCAAGAAGAGGCCCTTGCTGGTTGACATCTTTATGGATATATCTGGCAAAGGGTGAGGTGAGATGGAAGCAGAAGGCAAATCAGGTAGATTGGTGTCTCTAGGATGGATAATTTTACAAAGGGTGGGTAGGACATGTTCTATAATTTTGGGTCACA
Source organism: Bungarus multicinctus (assembly GCA_023653725.1). NCBI lineage: Eukaryota > Metazoa > Chordata > Lepidosauria > Squamata > Elapidae > Bungarus > Bungarus multicinctus. The sequence goes on along the minus strand of CM042842.1, from coordinate 30,966,972 downwards.
GGCAGCCTACAGCTGAATTTTTTCCAATAATTATTCCAAATATTAAAATTCAAATGAACTTCTCATGCCTTTAGACTGATGTCAAAAATTCTCTTTGAATGTCCAGCATAGAGCAACCTTTTTTTCCTCAGGCAGATGATGATAAAGGGGAGGGGGGGAAAGGGAAAGGATGACCCATTAGGAAAAAAAATGGGAAAAGGCAAGAGTGGGGGGAAGCTATCTGCTTTAGGCTTTGGCCCATTGGCTGCCTCAGCTTTGCTTCACTCTTGGTGTACAAATCTCAAAATCCAGGCATCATGTGTAAAACAGATTGCCTTTTATTGCAGGTGTGAGGTAACGGCCTTGATTCCTGTCAGAATGTGCGCCTCTTTCCTCTACCCAAGAAAAAGAGCAATTTTTGAATCATGTAGTTATTAAATTGCATCTGATTTCTATGCATACTGTATTCTTATGTCAGCAGGTCTGCTTTCTTTTCATTCATTAGTATTTCTGATCAAAGGACAAAGTCACCATCTGCTGTCTAGTTCTGGAATTGACTTCCATATGTGTTTGATTTATCTCATTTTTTAAAGGAAGCTGAAGAAAGTTGTCAAAACTGATATGATTTATGCAATCTTAAAATAATGAGCTGGAATGTTTTGTTCTAGTAAACCAGTGGAAGGTTGATTTAAATAGTATGGAATTGGTTTATTATTTTAAAATGAGATATATTAGAAAAATATTACCATCCTCATACAGGATACTTCAGGGAATGATCAATAATAATGGATTGATAGATTTAGGAACTGAAACATACTATACATTCATATATTTTGAATTTGATTTCTGTCTTTTGGATTGAAATCAACAGAATTCTTAATATGACTCTAGATCATTTCTATGTATTAAAAATATAAAAGTTCTCTGCTATATCCAGACCAGGTTGAAGACATCAAGAGCTGTGGATATTTCAGATACAGGGATTGGCTGACATATCAAACAATATAAGAAGATATATACAAGTGGTCCTTACAACTGGTACATGAATTTCCATTTTTAAGCAAGGTGGCTGCTAATGAGTCATTTCCAATGTTATTATCTTTTTGCAATGGTTAAATCTGCAAATCATTTCAGGTTGTTTGTTTTTTGCACCAGTTAAGGAATTGTGATTGTCAAGCATATCTGACTTTTCCCATTGACTTTGCTTGTCAGAAGCTGGCTGAGAAGGTCATGCATTGTGATCACATGACCCAGGGAGGCTACAACCATCCTAAATACATTTCAGTTGCTAAGTGCCTGAATTTTCATCCTGTGACCATGGGGATGCTGTGATGGTCATAAGGCAAGGACTGGTTGTAAGCCACTTTTTTCAGTGATATAACTTTGAATGGGTACTAACAAGTGGCTGTAATTCAAAGACTACCTAAACACCTGATTTGCAGCAATGATTATGTGTTGAATTTGAATTAGGTTATTTTTTTTCCTGACAAAGGGGAATGAAGTCATTTTTCAGACATATAGTCAGTTTTTTGAACTGTTAAATTTTCCAGGTATTTTTTTAAAAATGTTGTAGCTGTTGCTACTACTGCTGATTTTGAGGATACATGATACTGTTAATAGAGCTGTATTATTGTTAGTTTGATATAATAGAATTAGCAAATAAAGTAAAATAAAGGACTGGAACTGATAATGCAAACACAAACATCAGTTCTCTGGCTAATTATCCTAGCACTAGGGGGTATGTATTCCAAAGGGCAGCGGAAGTGGGGGGAAGGACTACAAGATTTGCTTTGACATGGCTCCCTCTTGAGTAGAGTTTTGGAAATGTTTGGAGTTGCATCCTTTGTAAAGCTAAAGAAAGCTGAAGCAAAGTTGTAAGCCAGGGGTCTTCAAACTTGACAGCTTTAAGACTTGTGGACTTCAACTCCCAGAATTCCTCCTCCAGTCACGTTAACTCAGGAATTCTGAGAGTTGAAGTCCACAAATCTTCAATTTGCCAAGTTTGAAGACCCTTGTTATAAGCAGTCATGATTTGATATTTCATTTAATGACCACTTCACTTAATAGTGAAGTTGCTAGTCCCAATTGTGGTCACTAAATGAGGACCGTCTGCCCTATACTCTAGACCAGATATTTAAGCTTCTCAAGAGTTTCTGATTATTTAGCTCAGGTAAACGAGAAATGGTTTTACAACCAGAAGTAGCTGATATATATAAAGTACACAGACCATCCCCCTTCTCACTCCTTAGCAACCCTTGGATAAGACAATGCCTGAAGCTAAAGGACCCGAGTTTTACTCTGTACATATATCCAATGTTCTTCTTTTGCACACTTGTTTGGGATGAATTTTCCAATTCCCCCAAATGGATAATTTTGTGAAAAAACAGGTTACTATTGGAAGCCCATCATCCTAATTGGTGCTGTTATGGAAACACAGAGTTAAAGTTCTGTATTTTGATGACAATAAACTTCTGACCTGAAAAAAGCTAAGCAATTTCAAAACTGGTTATTTTGAAGGAAGGTCATTATAGGAAATTCCATGGCTGTAAGAAATAAAGAAAAGGAAAACCCCTAATAATGTTATTAAGATTACTAGGGTGTTTATGAAACCTTCACTTAATTGCCTCTATCGGCAGAATCTATTACACAAGTGTTGAAGTGAACATCCAGAGGGGCAAGGAGGGTGGCTCCAATGGATCCCAGGAATAACATCAGAGCTCTCTGTCCAGAAGAGCACAGTGTTAGGAACAACTAAGATGCTGTGCAGAACCCTCAAACTCCCAGGCCTCTCTCTGCTGGAGGATCCAAAATTGAGGAAGATGCAAACCATCCCTAGGAGTTAGAACGGAATTTTATATGAAGAGTCAGTATTCCTATTTGCCATCCTCCAAGCTGTTTCTATCCTGAATTGGAGTGGATTAAGTTTTCTACCAAATCCTTTCACAGATGGGACCACTAAGAGATGAGGTCATTCCAAAGGTATGCTCACATGTCGGGGGTAGAAAGATGGAATATATTCTGTTGGGTGGAATATTTTCCATAAAAGTTTGCCATTGGCTGTTTGCTTGTTTCTCTGGTAATCAACAAATTTTTAATTTTTTTTAATTTTAGCTTATTCCCAATTCAACAATATGTTGATTAGGAATTGGGTAAAAGGGTGCAGAATGCCATCATTTAATAAATTTCAAATATGAAGTGAATACATCCAGATTTGGTATGGATGGAGATGCTTGTAAAATATTGAGTTACAACGTGGGCCAGGTTAAATCAGTTACCAGTCTAAATTGTGGGGCTGCTCCATCATTCTGAAGCATGATTCCCATCAATCTCCATTCCAGCAGTTACCATACATGGAATGTGGGATGTAAGTGAAATGCTACTATTCTTAATCATTAAACAATGATTTGTTAATGTAAGATGTTAATTGTGGAGATCTAGATTCAAGGCCCTTGGAATCTCACTTCATCATCTTTCCCTGGGCTGAATAGAAATATAAGAAAAATATATTGTACAATAAAGATCCAGTTGTAATGACAATTTATTATATAAGTCTGGCACTTTTAACTTCATTCCACCAGGTAATTCTTTAGCTGAACCAAAGATGAGATTAAGATGCACATCAGAACTAGCATTAGGGTTGGAATCTCCGGGATTCCACAATTTCAAGTCATAGCACAAAGACAACCAAGATCACTAAAGAAACACCAATGTAAATTTGCAAATTCTATAAGCAAATGTTAGTTTAAAAAATGGTTTGGATAATGTATAAAATAAAAACAGGTCCTGGCTATAAAACAATGCAAACATTCAACAGGTTAAAGAGAGTAAAGAAAAGAGTAAACAAACTTTTCATTCATTTAAATTTACCAGAAATTGCTCATTAAAGATCATTGTCCTCTGAAGCCTTCAGGCTCATCCTTCTATTGGCATATATCCATGCCTGAAGCATCAAGTGATTATCTTCATGTTCTCCCACGTTATCAGATGCCACAAGCAAAACCTGTTTCCCCACTCACTGTCTTTTGAGGAGTGGCACTCTCAAATGACCAATACATTTTGTTGACAATCATGAGAAGGTAAAGACCAAAGTGGCATAAAAGGCTAGGCATGATGGTGTAACCATGTCATAAAGTGTGTGTGTGTCTGTATACAGTATATATGTATGGGGGGGTACAGAATAGCTATTACATCAGATTACTGATGGAGGATACAATTATCATTAATTTGATAAGAACAGCTTTGATTACAAGTAGAAAACTAGGACACTAAACCAAAAAACAAAAACCCAAACCCAGATCTATAATGTGCCACTTTACAATATAGATCTTCCTTATATTATGGCTAGATTTTCTAAAGTAGGGAAGAGTTTTGTCAGCAATATCAAAATCAGTTTGAAAGCTATCTTTTTCTTCTATTTCATTAAAGTAGAAAGCACTTTTTGGAGGGAGGACCACAGCTACTCTTTTGAGTGGCACATCAAAGTTTTATATAGTTAGGGAGAAAAAAAAATCTAGATTGTGGGCAACTTGCGTATTATATATATTATGTATATATATACCACAGAAGAGGTGGGATTCTTTGTGCAGCTGGAATGTGAATGGATTGCTTATACAGTGTAAAATAAAAGTCTAATGCCAGAGGCATCACATTATATTTGGATGACTTTATGAATCTGTTCATGCCTCTTCAGAGTTCCTGAGTCTGTAAAGGACACACCACAGTAGGAACAAGAATAGGGCTTTTCTCCAGTATGGATACGTTGATGGCGCTGTAATGAACCTAAACGTGTAAATGTGTTGTTACATCTTTCACAGGAAAATGGACGCTCTCCAGTATGTGTCAGATTATGCCTTTTTAATCTAGTCAGTTGGACAAAGGCCATGCCACATTCTTTGCATTTGTATGGCTTTTCTTGTCGATGTATCACTTTGTGTTTGGAAAGCAAATTAGGTTTGCGGAACACTTTGTGACATACTGGGCAGATACATGATTTTGAACTTTCTTTTCCCAGATTGCTGGCAGCAGATTCCAACTGTTTAGGATACCCTTTATTATCCTGATTTTGCTTCGCTGTGCACCATTGATTCCTCATGTTTGCATTTCCCGAAACAACACTGGAGCGCTCTATCTTGTGAAAACTGTGCAGATGTCTCCAAACATCAGCAGTGCGAATGAAACCTTTGTTACATATTGGACACTTGTGGGGTCTTTCTTCAGTATGGGTCAATTTGTGCATTCGCAAATTAGCTGCACGAAAAAACTCCTTGCCACAAAGGGGGCAGGGATATGAATTCCTAGCCACCTGTAGCTTCCTGCGTTCTTGTAGCCTGGAGAGATCTTGGAAAGATTGATGACATTTCTGATAATGAGAAGGCAAAGTTTTTCCCAACTGAGGTGATATATTCTCCTCCTCATTTGAGTCAACAAGAATAATAAAATTTTCTTCTTCTTCTTGTTGTCCATGAAGATCCTTAGAAATGTCAAAACACTGATATTCCAGATCTTTCTCTTGAGAAACTGGATTATAAATTAGTCTAGCAGGAACATATACCCCAGGTGTACATGGATTTTGCTGTTGCCAATAAGTTGAGGTTTTGGGAAATCCTTTTGAAGATATTTTCTGTTGTCCACACAGTAGTTTTGCAGAGAAATCTGCGTGACGGGAAAATGTAACAGGACTTACGTTTGGATAGAAAGGTGTCAGGTTGTCTTCCTTCACCTTGAGCCCAGGATTGGCTTTATGACCCACCCAATCAGAAATGCTATTGAATTCACTTGATTGATCTCCCCTGGAATTACAGTCATCATTTTCAAGTACACAGTTTAGTTGTATCTCCATTATGGGATCTTGGCAGCTTTTATTTGCAATCTTCGCAATGTCACTGTTATCCCTATGAAGACAATAGAAATGGATTTGTTAGTAGAAACTCCAATTCCATATTGTCAAAGAATGGCATTATAATAAAGATTCCATACTCAATTGAATAGTAAATAGTAAATTTCTACATCATACGTCTCACCTAATTGTAAGACTCTGGGTGGTTTACAATTTTTAAGAAAACCTATACAGTATGGTCATCTCTAACTTGCTAAGAACTTTCTGATCCATCATTCTGTACTGTATACAGTTCCTTGATATTAATTGCAAAATTTATGATATGTTCCAATTGTTTTCCCTTCCCAAATGTTGTTCTCTGTGTCTTGAAATTATTTTCCAATGTTTTAGAAAGAAGACTAACTTGTGAGATAATGACCAAGCCATAAGACCACTTTTGTAAGGATTATCTATTGGGGTTTGCAGGGTGTGCTGTGCTGCACATTTTCGGTACTTTCTTAAGTTGAGTAGTCATATTCTTTGTGTGGGTCAAGAATAGAACATCAGGCTAATGCGGTTCTGCATAGAAAACCTTATCATTAGAGTATAGAACCTTTTAGCCAGCACCTCATCTACCCATACTTCCACTGATGCTTTACAGGACTGAATCATACAAACTCATGGTTTTTCCCAAAGAATTTTGACTGTTGTTTGAGATGCAGCATATTTGCACTATAAATCCTTATGACCTATTTCACAAAACTATAATACACACAATCCCATAGAAACAGCGAACATGTAAACATTACTTTTAGCCATTGGAGGCAAATGTGAAATGCAGTGTTAGTGAATAGAATCACACTTCATGTAAACTTATAGGCAGCAAGAGGTAACACCCTACTGAAAAATCCAAACAGATCTAGTACTAGTTGGCATTTTGACAAGTTATATAGATTTAATTAGTAGTCCTGTAAAGTCATAACTAAAAATCTGAGTTGACTTCAACATCCAATAATCTCATGAACTAATCCATGCAATGTTTTTCTAACAATGCTATAGAGCAGTGTTTCTCAACCTCGACAATTTAAAAATGTGTAGACTTTAACTCCCAGAATTCCCCAGTCAAGAATGCTGCTTTCTGGGTGGGGGTTTCTGGGAGTTGAAGTCCACACATTTTTAAGTTGCTAAGGTTGAAAAGGTAGAATGCTGCTTCCTGTTTTGAGTAAATTTTTCATCTTCCCAACCTAGCCATCAGCTTTAGGATTTTCTGCTAATCTCCCATCCAAATACTAGTTCAAGCCTTTCAGTTTCTAAGCCCAGGCAAATTCTAAATATGGCAAGTACATTGTGTCTATTGTAGTGTGTTATATCTGCACTGATATAAACAGAGGCAAACTGAAATATAGAAGCAGAGTTGGAAAAAATTATTTAGCTAATTAAATTCATCCATTAGTGCAGGATTCCAAATCAAACATTAGTTTATCCAGTTTTCATTATTAATTGGTTCTACTGACAATGTACTTTTAAGTTTTCCCTCCCTAACATTCAGTTGGACTGTTCTTTTCTCAAACATTATTTTGTATACCAATGCATGCAATTAGGTCTTAACTGAACTCTTTCTGCATCAGGGAGGAGACTGGTAATAGTCAAGCCTCAGAACTTCTTGAATTGACAATAATGTGAAATTGGGAGAAATTAAATAATCTAAAATCCCAGAAAAGGACAACTGTAATGCTTTTAACCATGCTGTGCTAGATTTGATTCTGAATTGAAAGGATCACAGGCCACCATTTTTCATACATTCCTGTTTGTAATTCATTACCTTTCTCTGAATAGCTGCAGGAGATAAAAGCTGAATTGTTTCAACTTTTAAGTACACCCATTAGCTTAGCAATTCAGAATAAGTATTGCATTCTGGAAATGCAATCCTTTTAACATTGGAGAGAGAAAACAAGATATCCTAAACTCATCATGCTCATTCTCACCTTAAACCACTGCATTGTTGTGCAGAACAGATACAGTGTAAGCTAGAAATGCTCCTTGATACTGTAGGACTGCAGTACTTATTAATGAATCTTCATTATTAATTCCTTTTATTACATTCCTTCCAAGGCTAGTTACCAAACTTCCAGAAATAAGCTTGGCAATTTGAATTGGCACGATTCTAGTGACTAGTCCAACTAAGATGTAAGTCAAGATGATTTTTCACAATTGCTCTCAATTTCATGTAAGCATTTAATTGCTGCAGCAATCTTTACTTAGCCCAGCTAAAAGCACTTTCAAATGATCATTGGATGATTCAGCAGTTATTCCTAACAGGGGTAGAACTTTAGTAGTATTAAAGCTAGTGGGGAGAATGGTGTGAATTTATGTAAAACAAGCCTTACATTTTTATACATTGTATGAGTCAAGTGCCATTTCCCACACCTCCACACACAAGAGAGAATAGCTGCATACAATCCATCCATCCTTCTGTGGAACAATCTCCAAGGTGTTTTCTCCTTCAGCCTTATTAATTTCTGTACATTAATGTAATGATTACTATGATAATAAGTCTCCCCATTCTACTTCATCTCATCCTGTGGCTACATTTGTGTGTACTACACTCAGTCTGTGAAGAAGTTTGCCATTTTAAAATAAAGCACCTTTTAAAAAAGATAAAAAAATGTTCTAAAACTTTTGTACATCCACGCCAGGAAGAGCTTCCCTATGATATTTCTAATTTTTTTTTTCAAAAAAAGAGGAATTATCGTTTTTTTCCACATGCATATAGGTTTGATCATCTTTTTATTATCCCTATTTTTTTCCCCTCTTTTGGCTGGGGCAATTGTTTTCAAAGATAAGGGTGGTTTCCCCAAACATCACCCCAAGGAGGGCTCAAAGTGTGGACGTTTGGAAACCCGGTGCTTCAATACATTTTATGATCCGGGAAAAGAGGCCACTGCACAGGAACGCACACTTTTGCAGGGCCACTTTTTTAGAAGTTCCTACTATAGTCAGGAAAAGAGCTGCCTTTACTCAATCCAACAGAGGAAAGAAATGTGATAAGAGGGAGGACCTTTAAACAAGCATTCCAGGGTACGAAAATAGGGCAGTCGCTGTACTTTACACGCTCGTGAGGAATTGAGAATTGCACGTGCACCTCTTCAACAGAAAGAAAAATCGGAAGTCCCCCCCCCCCTTCCTTCCCTTCTTATTCGACTACCGGGGACCCCCAAACTTGGACACTTTTAAGATTTGTGGACTTCAACTCCCAGAGTTCCTCAACCAGAGTTCCTCACCTTTGCTAGCTGAAGAACTCTGGGAGTTGAAGTCCACAAGTGTTAAAGTTGCCAAGGTTGGAGACCCCTGCTCTGGAGCACCCCATTCCCATGTCTCCCTCACAGCACTTCGTGCCTATTTAGGCAACTTGCAGGCAATTCCCACCCCCACCTCTCATAAACTTTGCCCTTCTTCCAACCTCGGCTTTCTTCCCAGACCAAACCAGCTCCCCCAGCGAGACCAAACCCCACCGTCGCCCCCCCACGACACTCACCGGTTCCCTTGCCTTCCCCCCATTTTATCCAAACCGCAGCGCGCAGAGATAGCCAATGGCGCCGAAGCGATCCGCGCGTTACCGGCCGTCTCAGAACTACCGCTATTGCGAGGGCCCCTGGGGAGAGGTGGGCGTACCCTTCGTCCTCAAGACTCCCCCGCATGTTTCGTTGCGAGTTCGCCCGTTTTATTTGCCAGCCTTAATGGGACGCAAAAAGCCGGTAACGCTAGTCCCTCCCTTCTGATTAATGCCTTAATAGGATACATCTGGCTTCCACCAGCGCTGCCTGATCCTGCCCACGTGGAGCATTTTTTTTTTGTGCTGTGAGAACTGCATTTCAAGGTACCTCGCCTTGCTGCAAGATAAAAACAGCGCTACCATCAAATGTACGTGAATAATAAGAAAGCAAGAGACGTTGAGAAAAATTGGGGGCAAAATAAATCATTTCGTCACAGAATCCCAATAGTTTCCCTCTGTGCTTGACCGTAGTTTCTTGGACAAAAAAATACAAAGATAATCCTAAAAAAGAGGCAAGTCTAAAAGAGGTTGGATAAAAAATAATTAACGTTTATACTTTTACTTTACCCAAGGAAAATTCAAAGGCAAAGCCAAGAAAATATCTCTTAAAGGATAGCTGTCCTTTGTAAGTCACTGTACTTTAAAGGCTAAGGAGACCTTTTCACTCTGATTAATAATCGTGAGATTGAAATAGTCTGGTCAGGTTCAAAATATCTCGAACTGCCCAGAATGTGTTGGAATAAGTGGCCTTAAAAACCTTAAAAGGAAGTTTCTGAATACAAGTTGCCTGATGTTTTGAGCTGTTTGTCTCTCATCATTGTGGCTTGAAGTTCTACCTTTCTAGAGGTACTCGTGGGCTTATAGTTTTATGTAAAGATTTACAGTTTTGTGTAACTCTTGTTGCCCCCAAAAGTTTATAATTGATTTCAGAATGGAGCACTGGATCTGTTGAACTTTCCAAACATTTTTCCCCTTTTCACATAAGTGTTATTTGCATGTAAAGTACACAAGATACAGAAAATAAATCCAGTGTTGGAAGCTAGAGTGGTGGTATTCAAATTGTATTACTGCCAGTTCTGTGGATGTGGCTTGGTGCGGGTGACAGGGAAAGAATACTATAAAATCTCCAGGGAAAGAATACTATAAAATCTCCAGTCAGAGGTGGTTTTTGCTGGTTCTCCAAACTAATCAAAATTTCTGCTACCGGTTCTCCAGAACTAGTCAGAACCTGCTGAATATCACCTCTGATTTAGACCCTACATTTTTGAAGCATTCCCTGCCCCAACATATGAGGGTTCAAATTGGGTAAAATAGCTTCTCCAATGTGGTAATTTCTAGATATGCTGGATTATGATTTTAAAATTTCTAGCTTGGATGGGTGAAAAGCAGTCCAATTTCAGAATCTGCCTACTCTGAGGAGCTTAGAGGTCTCAGTGTCCAATCCCTTTTTCAGTGCAAGGATCCAGCCAGAAGCATCCTCAACAAATATCTACTTAGCTTCACTTGCTCTCCTATAGGAGAGACCACCACTTCTCTGTTTAATACTGTGATATTGTAGGAAGTTAGCACCCACCCTACTCCTAGAAAATTGAAATAGCCTAGGAAATATTAAAAAGGCAGAATATTTCCTCTAAAAAGAGTAGAAACTCAGAAGCAGAAACTCACCTCAGAAGCAGAAACTCACCCCCATCTTTGTTAATGGGTGGGCCATTAAGGCCTGGGACAGAATACTTTACATAAGAAGGATCTCCAGGTAAAGCTTTAGCAATTGCTCAAAAGCCCTTTCAGTGCATCATCCAGCAAGGCTCAACCAAGCCTGGAACTCAGGACAGCCTACAGAGTTGCCCCTGGGAGTCTGACAACCAATCAGAATACAAGCTCAAATTCAAATCTCAACAGAGGGTATAAAACCCAGGCACTCTCAGCACCTCACCCCTTTTTTTGATCTTCTTCACCTTGAAGCAAGTGATCATCCTTCCTTTCCACACTGGGGCTCCAGACCATGTGGTCCTGTCCACTATTAAACCTTCCAAACAGCCTCCATATTTCCAGTGTCTTTTTCCCCACTTGGAACTGAACCCCGAAGGATAATTCTTACAACAATATAATTGTTTCTGTTGTTGGTGTTCCTTTATCTTAATGGCTGTATTATTGTTTCCTCCCAAACCATTGCAAATCACCCTTGTGAGGGCGAGTGGGTACAGATTTGAAAAATGAAAAAATTAAAATCTATAAAAAATAAGTACATTTATCAGTGGGAGAAGTTTGCCTTGAACAGAAGATCTCTTTCCTACATTCCTGGTATTTAAGTTAGGCCTAGACAGCATTAATTGGAATGCTTGCATTTTTGATCCAGTGTAGAGCAAAGCCCTTCATTTAATAACCTGCAAGGTATATTACAATGTAAATAATCCTGGATGGAAATCAGCTGCACTTAAGTTAGTCAGTGCTTGTGTAATGTAATCCTGTTTCATTAGATTATGTTTAAATCCCATGTCTAAATCCAACTATGTCATTCATAATATTGGGTTCTGACTTCCATCATTTGCTTTGGAATGTTAATAATGAAGCAGGACAGAAATTTTGAGCTGTTGAGAAGATGTCTGGTGTCAGCTTCAGGACAACCGAGAAGCTGTTGTTTTTTTTTTATTATTATTTTTATTATTTACTTATATACCGCCCTTCTCCCGAAGGACTCAGGGCGGTGCACAGCCGATCATAACCCCAATACACTGTACAAAAATTAAAATGAATTAAATAATTTAGGCTGTTAAATTTAAAAAAGTTACCCCTCCCCCATAAATAATTAAAACCCCAAATATTCAAAACCAATTAAAATGAGAGACAAAGTTAAAATCTTGTGTCAGCCTAGGCCAGCCTGCTCAAAGAGCCAAGGTTTTAACGCCCGTCTGAAGGCTCTCAGGTCCGTGTTGGTGCGTATCTCTGGGGCAGACTATTCCAGAGGGCGGTTTATCTGGATCCTGTTGAATCAGGATTCACAACTTGTCATGGGACAGAGACAGAGGTGGTATTCAACAGGTTCTGACTGGTATTGGAAATTTTGAGTAGTTCGGAGAACTGGAAAATGCCACCTCTGACTGGCCCCGCCCCCATCTATTCTCTGCCTCCTGAGTCCCAGCTGATCAGCTGGGTCTTCTTTTGTTGCCCTGCACAGCAGAACGGAGTTGGAAAGCAGGTTAGTGGGGTGGGGAGGGAATGGGGATTTTGCAGTAACCTTCCCCCAGGAGTGGGGAGGGAATCGGGATTTTGCAGTATCTTTCCTTGCCATGCCCACCAAGCCATGCCACACCCACCAAGCCATGCCCATAGAACCAGTAGTAAATTTTTTTGAATTCTACCACTGGACAGAAACAATATTAGCTGCAGTAGGGGATGATCTTCATAGGCACTTGAATGAAGATAACCTCTGAATTGCATTTAGTATCATTGGCCATGGTGTCCTACAAAGATAGGGGAACGGGACACTATTCTACAATAATTTCACATGATTGCATATCTCCAGTTAGTAGTTAAGAGGAAAAGGTTCTCATGCTTGAGGTTATTTCCAATGCAGAATACAACGTGGTCTCTCTCGTGTTACTCAAAATCCATATAAAATTTATCTAATGAGAAAAGTGGCTCTGGTCGCGTGATGACTCACTCAATGACTGCATTGCTTCTGGACCCAATTGTGGTCATAAATCAAGGACTACCAGTATTCCAGTACTTTGGACAAGAGACACCAAAGTATTCATTTAGGAATAAAGTGGTGAGCAAAGTTGAATGGTTTCTCTTGTCACATTGAAGAGTCCGAATGTGAAGCCTAACATTTAAAGCAGGATCTCACAGCCTTTTCTGTTTCTATGGAGATAGCAGATACACTGAACTTTTGCTTTTTGAGAATCTCTTAAGGTTCCACATCTTTCTGTGTTCATTGTACATCTGCTGAATTCAGCCACTTTGCTGTTGCACGAGGTCATCCTTGAAAAGGGGGAATGAAATAGCAAAGCAGGGAAGGGTTTAATTTTGGAGAGAACATAAGTGCCAAGGTCCAAAAATTAGTGTAGCGTTGTATTTTGAGTTCAGATAAAATTAAAATCTCTGTTGGGGGTTTAATCAGGCCAGCATTTGTATAAAAATGGTGAGGGAATATACAAGAATTGAAGAAGGAACAAAATTATCTTTAAAAACAAAAATGAAACAATTTGCATCCATCAGCCTTTGCTATAAAAATGGTCTGGGGGGAGAAAATGTAAGGAGTAGCCTTTTTACCTTCCACTTGCAATAGATCTGGAAGAATTAGCCTTTCCCAATCTGGTGTTTTATCAATAGACAAAACTATGTTTACAAGCAGATCTTTATTTTCTACAAGGTATCTTTCAATTAGAGCTTCAATGCTGCTGACGTCAAGGACAGGCCTATATAATGCTTATAGCAGAAATTCAAAATGTTTGCCACTGCTTTTTTTTTTCTGTACTGTGTTTTCAACCTCCAATTCTAGCTCTCAAACCTGGAATTTCAAGGTGGTCTCCCATCCAAGGATTAACCAAGTCTAACCTTGCTTAGCTTTTTCAAATCCACCCAATTTGTAAAGGTGCTGGGGTCTAGCTACATTTTACCTGGGTCAGTCTATATATCAGGGTGTCAAACTCACATCATCACAGCATCATCAAGTGACCTATCAGGTCGTTTTTCCTCTTCTCTAAACTGGGCGTGGGCGTGGCCAGTGCATGATGCATTCGGCCTCGCGGGCTGGGAGTTTGACATCCCTGGTCTATATTGTGGCTTTGGCAATGATAGAGGAAGATTGTCCTTAGAGGGCAGTTTTTTAATTTACTTCCCAGTCTAGTTTACAGCTCTCAGATTTCTGGTGTCTTCCATTCAAATACTGGGTTCAATCCTTTTTTGTTTTTAGAATCAACCAAAGTGAATTGCCTCCAGCTAACTCAACTTACATGTATTTGACGATGCCATCTTGGAAATAATATGGAAACAACTTGACATTATTTCAATTCTAGCTTTTTAAAAACTTTCCAATCTACTTTATATCAGCCCTGGGATTTCCATTCATCCCTTCTTAGCTTTTTTTTTTTAGATCAATGATTAAATATTATCTTCTCCCATAATCCCCTGCCAACCTGGTGAAAACACATGTGAGCCTACACTTCTGGAAAATATGCAGTCAGGAAAAGCCTTCCTTTGATCTGTTTCTTATCCTTATTTTTTTGCTTCTTCTTAGTATTTTGCCATAAGTGTAGAATCTAGTTACCCCCTCATTGGTGTGTTGATCCACTGATTGCAACAGGAATTGACCAATCAGCTTGTTGTTTGAGCCTAACATCATTTCCTTCCCTTAATTGGGTTATTAATGGAAAACTGCTAATTTGAACTAGAGCAGAGCAAACAAGGCGCTCTCCAACCTTGCAGAGAAGGGAAGATAAATTACATGCCTTCAGATGTGGCGAGGTGCAATTGCCTTCTGTTAAAAAACTCAGCTTTTCAAGGCAATTAATCTGGTTTATATGTGGGAGTGAACAGAACAGGGAGAGCAGGAAAGAGAGTGGCTATCAATGTTAATACTACCCGTATGGAAATCCATAATGGTAAAAGATGGGATGGAATAGAGAAGACGTTTTAAGAGCACAAATGTGCCTGCTCATGAATATGCAAATAAATATGCAAATAAAAATATGATATACAGTGCTGCAATTATGGGTGCTAAAAGTTAAGCCATGGTTGTTCCTTCTGGTAATGGAGATGCAGATTAGAGAAAGTCAGGCAAGAGAAAATATGGCAGTTTTTGGATAAAAATGCACTAATGAGATGTTCCCATTCTCTGGATGGCTCAGAGGCAGCATTTGACAGCTCTTCGGCAAACTTAGCTGCTAAATTAGGCATGGTCAGTGTCTGAATGGGAGACCGCAGGGCAGATTGGAGAATTGAAAGAAGGCAACATCAAACCACTTCTGAATTCTAGTCCAGGAATAAACCTTGAAAGATATATACCCAATGGATCGTACATGTTCAATCTCCACTCTGTTACCTTATAAAATAATTGATCTCTGCAAATACTTTTTTTAGGGAATATCTCATTAGTTGCCACCAGAAGATTTTGTTCAGGCAACATTACTCTATTCAGTGGGGTAGTTGATTGTTCCAGTGTACTCTAAAGTGGAAAGTAATGCTCGCTGTTATTTTAAAAATGCAGCGGATGGATTTTGATAGGCTGAGTACGTTGGCTCAAAAACATAGGAGATGAAAACTGAGTCATACATTCTTGTAACAGAAAAAAAGTGAACTCTACAATAACACCCATTGGCTGGCATCTTAGAACATTTAGCATTTCCTATTTTTGCGTTAATGATTAAGCTCAGGTGTCATTTCCATTTTTTCCACTCAAGATAGAAAATATTCCACCATCAGTTTATCCAATTCTATTAATACCACAACTGACATCTACCATCTCACTTGTAGGTCTGTTCAATTTATGCAGCTAAGCCAAATGTAGCCCACTCGCTAACAAGCTGCAATGGTGTTATAAGAGCTTAACAAAACAGTGCAATTGATGAACATCTGGCAATCCATAACACATGTTTGGTGGGCTTTATTCTGCCACCTCTAAGCAGAACCATAAGACTCATTTACATAGGTACTTTGCCAGCTTTTCCTTCAAGAACCAGGATCAAATCACATTGGCATAAATTGGGTTGCTTCACAGCGTGCCCTTAACATGCATCTGAAATAGGGCTCTGTTGTGCTGCTGTCTGCTCTACTACTCAACATTATACAATGTTTGGTTCCCTAGCTAAGTTCTGACTTATGTTATGACTCCTTAGCTAGCTAAGGTAAATTCCCAAGCTAAGATTTTAATCCCATCCAGCAAGTGTTTTTAATCATGGGAAAGGGAGCCATCAAGTACTATTTAGAATATCTTTCTGGGCAGTGCTTGTATGTTTTAAGTGCTGTGTTCAGTTGCTTTTTTTTTTTGCTAAAGAATTCTGGGAGTTGAAGTCCACAAGTCTTAAAGTTGTCAAGTTTGGAGACCTCTCTGGGAGTTGAAGTCCACAAGTCTTAAAGTTGCCATGGTTGGAGACCCCTGCTCTGGAGCACCCCATTCCCATGTCTCCCTCACAGCACTTCGCGCCTATCTAGGCAACTTGCAGGCAATTCCCCTTCCCCCCCATAAACTTTGCCCTTCTTCCAACCTCGGCTTTCCACCCAGACCAAACCAGCGAGCCCAGCGAGCCCAGCCAGACCAAACCCCACTGTCGCCCCCCGACACTCACCGGTTCCCTTGCCTTCCCCCCATTTTATCCAAACTGCAGCGCTATTGATCTATCAATATTCTGGACTAAAAATGGCAGCCAAGCAGGGGTGGGATTCAACAGGTTCGCACCTATTCGCTAGAAGCGGTTGTTAACATTCTAAGCAGTTTGGAGAACTGGTTGTTAGAAAAAATTACTGGCCTAATCCTGTAAGGAAGGCAGGAAGGAAACATTCTGGTGTTGCTTACAGAAACTGTCTCTCCGTTAACCCTTATTACATTCTTGGCAGGATTAGACTTCCTGTCTCAGGAACTTCTTTGGAGGTTTTTTCCCCTCCTTTGCTGGTACTTTGCTTGTGTGGAGTGACCGTTCCCAGATACAGTGGCAGTGAAAAAAGTGACTTATGACCGTTTTTCACACTTATGGCTGTTGTAGCATCCCCACGGTCATGAGAGTCCAGGCGAGGAGATGCGTGCCTCGATGTGAGTGATATTGAGTTGGCGACACCCAGCCAGTCACATGACCACCAAGCCACACCCACCAACTAAGCCACGCCCACAGAACCGGTTGTTACAAATTTTGAATCCCACCCCTGTAGCCAAGAGTTGGAATTTTCCACCATCTATTGGTAGTGAGGATTTCTGCAGATCCAAGTACGGTTCTTAGAGTAAAGAACTGAGAAAGAGGTTTTAGTTCTCAAGTAAAGACCCGATAAGTTGATATATCAATATTTATTTTAACATGCAGTGAATAAAGTAGTGATGGCAGTTGGGTTTTCAGAGTACCTTGCAGCCAAAGCAATATTCCATAACAGTACAGGAAAGTATGCTTGTCCCACAGGGGATCTCCTGGGACACATGGAAAGAGGAAAAAAGTAAGAGCCTCCCATTTGTCTAGACCAGGAGAGTCAAACTCATGTCATCACGGCATCATCACATGATGGACGTAGCGTGACTTTTTCGCTCTTCACTAAACTGGGTATGACCAGCACATGATGCATCTGGCCTGTGCGCCACAAGTTTGACACCCCTGGTCTAGACACATTTTTTGCCTAGGCTGTTTCCTTTAAAGGTCATTTGGGCCTTAGGAAGGGAGGGAGGTAGAAAGTCAAGCAGGAACAAGGTGAGGAAGAGAAAGAGACAATGGAATGGATGACTGCGAGGAGAACCAAGAGACTCTGGTTGTGTCTCTGATAGTTCTGCCCTGACAGTTATGATCATGCCCTTCCCAACAGAGCAGGATTTATTTATTTATTAAATTTATATGCCACCCACCTCACTGTCAAGTGATTCTGGGGAACTTACAACAGGATATGGCTTTTGAGGTCAAAGTATGCTCCCCTACCTAAGCATCTATCTTCACTGGTGCCTTCCAACCATAAGAGTGAGCCAGCTACTCTTTTTCATAGGGGACTGTAGTAAACTAGCCTGTGGGGTTGAAGAAACCATGATATAACTAACCATGGGTTGGTGCATCATGCCAACAAAGCAAATGTTTTTTTCTTTGAGTCATTTCTGTGTGGGTAGAGGGCCCTTAAGGAGGCAATAGGGGATGTCTTTTCTCATTAATCTCTACATGTAGTGAATTAAACTATGCCATTACCATCTTATGCCAGTGCGTGGAGGCTGTAAGGGTTTGGATAGGGAACAGCAGGATCAACAGTTGAACCCTGCAGTGCTGAGTGGCTTTGGTTTTGGGGGCCTGCTGTTTCTAGGACTAGGCTATCTTTGATCCTAGATGGGATCACATTATCCCAGACACCTCAGTGTGCAACTTTGGTGATCTCCCTGACTCACAGCTGCTGGTTGTTAAGCAGGTAGCAGTTGCAGCTAGAAAGGCCTTTGCCTAGCTTTTTGTTTGCCAGTCACACCCAGTCCTGGATCAGCAGGCACTGTTTACAGTCACTCATGCTCTGGTCACCTCCAGATTGGACTAATGCAGTGCAGTGTAGAACACTGTGTGCTCTACACAGGGCTGCACTTGAAGACTATCTGGAAGCTTCAGCTAATACAAGATGCAGCAGCACAGACAGCACATATTACAGCCTCATTGGTTTCAGTTTGCTTCCAGTTGCAAGTCATGGTGCTTTTTTTAACTGTTAAAGCCCTTCATATCATGGGACTGAGCTATCTGAAGTGCCATCTCTCCAGGGATGGGATTCAATTTTTTAACAACTGGTTCTGTGGGCGTGGCTTGGTGGTCATGTGACTGGGTGGACATGGCTTGGTGGTCATGTTATTGGCTGGGTGTGGCCAACTCAATATCACTCACATCGAGGCATCATCTCCTCACCTGGCCTCTCATGACCGTGAGGATGCTGCAACAGTCGTAAGTGTGAAAAAAGGTCATAAGTCACTTTTTTCAGTGCCATTGTAACTTTGAATGGTCATTCCACACAAGCAAAGTACTAGCAAAGGAGGGGGAAGAAAACTCTAGAGAGGTTCCTGAGACAGGAAGTCTAGTCCTGCTAAGAATGTAATAAGGGTTAATGGAGAGGCAGTTTCTGTAAGCAACACCAGAATGTTTCCTTCCTGCCTTCCTTACAGGATTAGGCCAGTAATTTCTTCTAACAACCGGTTCTCCGAACTGCTTAGAATGTTAACAGCCAGTTCTAGGTAATAGGTGAAAACTGGTACAATCCCACCCCTGCATCTCTCCCCCCCCCCTTATATTAGCCTGCATCTTGCAGAGAAAGCATGCTGTGGGAATCATCTGTTAGGAATCTACGTTTTGTGGATCCCAGAAAATGTGCCTTCTCTGTTGTTTCCCTTTTCTTTTTTTAATGTGCAAAAACAAAATACCACACAGGGCCCTTAGCATTAAATATTAACTTAAGATAGAAACCTTTAGCATATAAGAAATAATTTAATGTAAAAAACATATTTCCAAGTGCTCTTCCATATGGCTAGCTGATACTTTTAAATATTGGTTTATATGCTGCCTTTTTGTGGAAGAAGAAAATCCAACCCTGCCCTAGAAAACATCTTCAAATAGTACTATATTATCTGCATTTTTGTACCATGCTGACAATCCATATGATATGTTCTTCTTGTCCAATTATATGAAGACAAACCACTCCTTATTGTTCCCCCAAATGGACCATTTAGCAGTTGTTCTTGCCACCAATTTGGCAGGTCTATTTGTACTTTTGATCCTGGAACCATTTTCTCAAACACTTTCCCTCTCTCTAGAAAAAAATAAGAAGAATATAACAGAACTTGCCAGTGGTTTACTTCTTCTCTACATCCTCCCTTCCATCTGTTTGAGAATTAGTATGTATGAAGGGGGACACGGTGGCTCAGTGGATAAGGTGCTGAGCTTGTCGATCAGAAAGTTCGGCGGTTCGAATCCCTAGTGCCACGTAATGGAGTGAGCTACCATTACTTGTCCCAGTTTCTGCCAACCTAGCAGTTTGAAAGCATGTAAAAATGCAAGTAGAAAAATAGGGACCACATTGCTGGGAAAGTAACAGCATTCTGTGTGCCTTCAGCGTTTAGTCATGCCGGCCACATGACCGTGGAGAGGTCTTTGGACAGCGCTGGCTCTTCGGCTTTGTAACGGAGATCAGAACTGCCCCCTAGAGCCGGAAACTACTAGCACATATGTGTGAGGGGAACCTATACCTTTATTTTATATAGTATAGTTTACTTTATTGTTATTGCACCTCGTACAACAAAATCAAACATCTTCAGTGCACATCATGACCATGACCATGAAAATAAACACAAACATACACCCTTCACTCTCCACACATTGAATTGAAAACCCTGACACCACACCAACACTGCACTATACAGCAGAATTCAAAAGAGCTACTGCCCTGGGATAGAAGCTGTTTTTCAGCCTATTTGTCCTTGTTTTTATTATTCTGTACCATCTGCCAGATGGTAATAGTTCAAAAAAAGGGTTCCCAGGATGAGATGGATCTTTAAGAATGCTTTGAACTTTCTTAAGGCAGCGGGAGCTATAAAGCTCTTCCAAAGAGGGGAGAGGGCAACCAATGATCTTCTGGGCATGTATTACATTATGTTGTAATGATCAAGAAGTTCAACAAAAGCCAAGGAGGTCGGATTTCAGAACCATCCTTAAGTAAGGAAAAATGTAACATGACTTCCAACCAATCCAAGCATATCACCAATGAGGCATAAGGTCTGACAAAATCAGCTGGCTGGCGGGGCTCTTAAAAGTTCTCGGCTGGGATGTGGGTCAATGACACTCTGACATGCCTGTGTCTTGGAAGGACTTGCCTAATCATAACATGACTCAACATTTGAATAGGTTGGTTTTTCTGGAAAAAAAAAATTCCTGCCCTTTTTTGCCACCGCAAGAAAGCCCAGCCATTTGGAATTGAATAGTTTGCAGGAGCGATGTGCAGCATTTTGAATTCATAGACTCAAAAAAGAAAGAAAAAAAAAAGGGTGCATTAGAGCACACGGGGGCGCTCATGTAGCACTGGTAACTCCTGACAACAGCTGCCAGCTGCACCATCCTGAAATAGATGCTTCTGGTTTAAGGAGTTGCAGAACTTATAGTTGACAGCAGTGCTGAAATTCTTGCTTCCATATAACTATTTAAGGTGCACCCTTTTGTCCCTGCCTTCCCATCCATCCCCCACCCCAGGATTTTAGGCAAGATCTTGTTTTCATGCTGAGTTCAAGCTTGAGAATAAGGAAGAGGATGGCAATAATAAGATCATCAACACATATCAAGGCAGAAGGAGAGGGGAATATAAAGGATTTGATGGGAATGTATTTACATGGTGTTTGCTGTTCCTGCATTTGTAAATGAGCT
Source organism: Bungarus multicinctus (assembly GCA_023653725.1). Taxonomy (NCBI): domain Eukaryota; kingdom Metazoa; phylum Chordata; class Lepidosauria; order Squamata; family Elapidae; genus Bungarus; species Bungarus multicinctus. Next base: position 30,945,569 of record CM042842.1, on the reverse strand, counting down.
TTTGATTCTGTGTTCCACCAATACAGCCTTTCTCTCTCTCACTCTTTCTGTCTCACATCATGCTTTGCGACTGAAATTCAGTCATGCACACTCTTCAGAGCACCAGAGTACAAAATCATTTATCACAGAGAATAGCTTTCCTGTTTATAAGTCTGTTCCTCTCCACAATTAATTAAGCAGGATTTTTCTAAATATTTTCGGGGGGGCGGGGGGAAACCTCACAGTATAATTAAGTAGATTCAACAGTTCAGGTATTATTTGGAAGCTGTCAACAATATCACATTCCAGTCCTGGCCGACATCAACCCGCAACCAGCAACTTTGTGCGTTCCACTGCTAAGCACTGAATAAAAAGCAGTCCTGTGTCTGCTCGCCAATACTAGGGCAGTAGAGTCACCTGGAAGGCAGGAGAAGCTGTCATGTATTTTAACCAGGCACCGATAGTTTCTCTAGCAATCTGTTACCTGTTTCATGCAGTTCTACAAGGCAATTGGAGATTCTAATGGTGCCTTCCTTAAATTTCACCCTTTCAGATATGTTGGATTTTAACTTGTGCAATACCCCTCCCCCCCAGCCTACCATTGATGGTGCAATCATGTTCTGTGAATAGAATCTACCCTGATCCCATTAGAATCCAAGCAGAGAAAATTAGATCACTTGAAAACGTCTTGTCTTTAAACAGGGGCGCAGGGACAAATCTCTTCTGAGATGCTTTCTAGTGGTATCCCATAAGTCATCTTTTTCCACTCCATGGTTCTATATGGTCTCCTGATTAAAAATAAACATGCACTCTCTCATATAACATTTCATGCGGAAGTGAATTGTCTTCCTGTTTCTTTATTTCTCATTATTTTAACTTTAAGATTCCCACAGAAATGTGGAAGGAAGGGAAAGGCATACCAAGCTAGAGAAACTAACAGCCGGAGTCCTCCAGTCAAACTTATCCCATTTCTGTTGCAATATGCTCTGACTAATGGATGGCTAACCTACCCACCCTACCTGTGACACACACAAAAAAAGGAGAGCAGCAAATCCAGAAGAGAAAATAAATCACCTACTTTATAATGAGTAGCACACTTACTAATCGAGACAACACCATCTGGCAGTAAACTGATTAGATGCCATGGAGGCAAAATAAGAATTGGTAATAGTGACAGAAAATTATATGCTAGCACTATTTAGTGCTGACTGAAAAATGAAAGAGTACTTCTTTAGGCAGGGTGTGTGAGGGAATGAAGGACTTGGATATGTTTAGGCATGAGAACCGATGATAGACATGCTAACATTATTCAAATATGTGACCAGGAATCATACAGAAGAAAACCATGTTGTCCCAGAAGACAAAATACACCTTAGAACAGGGGTGTCAAACTCATGGTGTCACAGTGGCGTTATGTATTGGGACTTTTCCCCCCTTCACTAAATATCCTTGTGGGCGTGGCCAGCGCGCGATGCATCTGGCCCGCGGGCCACAAGTTTGACAGCCCTGCTATAGAATAATGGTCTTAAATAGCAGAAAGGCAGATTTCAGTTGAGTGTAGGAAAAACAGGAGCAGCAGTTCAACAAGGACAATGACTGAAGGAATCAGTGGCCTCCTTCCTTTCAAGAGGTTCAAGCAAAGGTGGCATAGAGTTGAAGGGAAGTGCTTTAATTTGGAAATCTGCCTTAAGTAATAGATAGGGCCTTTTGTTCTGGAGACCCCAGGAATAGATGTGATGAAAACTTTTTTTTTTTTTTGTGGGAAAGATTGGGGTACACCGTGTTGATGACCTTCAGTTGAAGCTGTAATTAGAGATGTATAGATCAGCTTCTTCTATCTTCCATGTGGGGCAGAGGTATTGCGAGTTGCAGTCCAAACTATTCAGGGAGCAGCAAAGTTTGGAGAAGACTTCTATAGGTATCAGTCTTGCACAGAGCTCTCCAAACTTGGCAACTTTAAGACTTGTGGACTTCAACTCCCAGAATTCTAGGAGCTGAAGTCCACAAGTCTTAAAGTTGCCAAGTTTGGAGACCCTTGGTCTAGCAGATAGATGTACTAGATTATTTTAAGCACCTGTCATCATCACACTGTTATAGCCACTGTCAAGCAAAAAGCCCATGATTCTAGTTAAGTATTGTCCCCATTCTGAAGTAGTAACTCAGTTCAACATGACTGAACAGTAAAAATCCATTGAATTATATATAAATATATATATCTGCAAAATCAACTCCATCAACCAATCAAGAAATAACAACACAGCCAACCTCCCCACCAGTATATATAGGGAAACAGCAGCTCAGATCACACTTTGCTCACACAAGCACAAAGCCGAAAACACCAGCCTGAAGATGGCGAGCGGGACCTCATCGAAACGTCGCCAAGATACTCTCAATCTTACACAGGAAAAGATCTGAACACGCCAAGACCTGCATACCTATACCCGTGAAAATCTACGAAAACAAATATAGATATATATCACACACATACTACAGTTACAATTGCCTTTTATAAGTTTTTCTTAGGAATTTTGCCAAGCACTTGTTTATGCAAATGTGTCTGTGTTACTCATACCGTTTCCTAAACAACTCAAAAGTTTTGTCATGTACATTTGGATCTCATCCTTTTCTTTCCTTAACTGTATTGCATGCCATTTTCCCTCTCTTTCCCTGAGCTCACCCTTCTAGCCATATCTCTGCACATATAATTCTAAAACAAGCAATGAACACACATAACTTTAATGACCGATTTCAACATGTCTTCAGCTCTCTCTCTGTGCCAGTTGGAGCACATAATGCTCTTATCTCTTCCCCTCCTCCTGCAATCTATATTTTTTATGATTCTACTTTGGGGCAAGTGTATTATAGAATGTATGGATCAGAATGACCCAGATCATCATATAGTCCAACCTCAGTTCACCTAGAGCAGAAACCTGCTACTTCAGTCTCTCTAGCAGATAGCCATGCAGGCTCTGCTTAAATACATTATTGAACAGCTCTTATCATTTTTTTTCACGGCATTTAAACCTATCATTCCTTTTCCTTCTTTTGGAAGGACTCTAAACAGTTCTGCTCTGTCTTCCTACATAAAAGCTCTTCAGTTGCTTGAGGACAGCTATTATGCCCCCCACAGACTTTTCTTCAGGCTGAACATAACCCAAGGCCTCCAAACATTCCAAGTAATTCTTTGTCCTTCTTCCAAGCTATGTATTTTCTTCATTGTCCTAGTCTGGATGTAATCTCTTAATGAAGTATTTCATTAATACGTTGAACAACACATGCCCCAAAGGCAGCCCTTTTGGATGCCAGTCAGTGCTTCACTCTCCCTATCTCTTCATCCAAATCAAGATTTCAGCCAAGCTGGATGGCTGACAATTGTATAAGGTAAATAAATGATCAAAATTAACCATGTGCAGCTTGACTTTTGATGCTTTATTATAATTATCAGATTACCTATCAACCTCCTGCTACTTATCTTGCATGATCAAACAGCTGTCTCAGTCTCAGTCTCAGGCAAAGAAACTTGCTCCTTCCAATACGATTAAGCTTGGCAAGCAGGTAGGTGGTTTCTTCCTAATCATTTGTTTTTATTGATTGAGCAGACTGCTGACCGCAGTTTTGATACTTCTCTTGAATCTGCAAGGTGTGAGCATCACCGCTTTCTTTCTATCCAATCCTTAAGCATGTGACACCTTTTTTATTATTATTAAAGGCTGAATTTTTTCATGCCTCTAGGTATATGCATTCCTTTTAGAATATCGCGAAGGTTTTCCTATTAAAATAGGAGATTAGGGACCAATCAGATTGAATCAAGGAACTGGTCAATAAATCCCATTATAATCGAATGAACTAGAGTAGACTACAGTCAAAATGCATAGGTATGCTCTGTGAGATTCAGAAATAATTGGTGCTTTTTATTTATGCTAATTTAGGACAAACATTTATCTTGTAGCTAGACAGAGAAAAAGGATATTGTTGGCACAGGCATGCCTTTATAAGCAAATTTAATTCTACACCCACTGCTTTCACCTTTCTTCCTCTCATCCTGTATCAGATGATTCCTGTCATCAATACCAGATTCCCTGGAAGGAAAAGGAACAGAGAGCAAGCTGAGTGCTTATGGCAGGGTTATCTGGATGGGTGTATGGAAGTGTGGATTTCAAAATAAAGGCCATCAACTGATGAGCCAGAGAAGGCTGCTTACCAATTCTCTACTGCCAGATGGCTTGACCAGAGCAATTTCAGCACTGCTATGGTTTCCAGTCTTTGATAGCACTTTAGGAAGGCAGGAAGGAAAACTAGATGTGTGTGTTTATGGGCTTTGACAGTTGCAAGGTGGAAAGGAAAAGAAGGGTGTGAGAAAGAAGCACACTTATGACTGGCTTCTTACCACTTTCATGTGCCCTTAATTTAAATCATTCCCAAAGCAGCCTTCTGATTATTTCTGAAGGGGACAAGTCTGTCTTACTTCCTCAGACATAAAAATGTAAAATACATTTTTAAACATAGAGTTTCATATTGATTTGCTTTCTATCTTGTGCTATGGCGCTCATTTCAAATCTAGAGTCCTTGCCAGGGGTGGGATTCAAATTTTTTAACAACTGGTTCTGTGGGTGTGGCTTAGGTGGTAGGCGTGGTTTGGTGGTCATGTGACTGGGTGGACATGGCTTGGTAGTCTTGTTACTGGCTGGGCGTGGCCAACTCAACATCACTCACATCGAGGCACGCATCTCTTTGCCTGGCCTCTCGTGACTGTGCAAATGCTGCAACAGTCGTGTGAAAAATGGTCATCAGTCACTTTTTTCAGTGCACTTGTAACTTTGAATGGTCATTCCACACAAGCAAAGTACCAGCAAAGGAGTGGAAAAAAAACTCCAGAGAAGTTCCTAAGACAGGAAGTCTAGTTCTGCCAAGAATGTAATAAGGGTTAACGGAGAGGCAGTTTCTGTAAGCAACACCAGAATGTTTCCTTCCTGCCTTCCTTACAGGATTAGGCCAGTAATTTCTTCTAACAACCAGTTCTCAGAACTGCTTAGAATGTTAACAATCAGTTCTAGCGAAGAGGTGCGAACTGGTAGAATCCCACCCCTAGTCCTTGCTGAAAAAGAGTATAATCCCTGTTTAGGATGCGCTACCTAAGTATGCTTCAAAAGTACATCTTCTTGTGAATTGAGAAGCTTCTTTCGCCTAAAGATAAGAAATCAAACACTTGCTTCATTATCAAGTAAGTTGCTGGAAGTTCCACCTTCTTGCCAGTGCCTGGAATGAGGCTGAAAGGGGAGGTATTTCAATAAAAAACCAACAATTTCTACAGATAATATCTTCTCTGAAGCTAGGATTAAGGTGCATCCTGTTGGAAGCCTAGCCTGTGATGGCACATTCAAATGTGCAAATTGCCCCGTTTATTTATTTAAATCTACACTTGTTTATTACTTTTTAAGTTCTTTTAGATAGAAAGGAAGGTTCAACAACAGATTCCAGTGATAAAATTATACACCACCATGAAAAGTTGTCCAAACAAGGAAACTTTAATCTTAAACTGTCTACTATTGACCTCACCCCTTTCCTAAGAGGTCTGTAGGGGGCATGCATAAGCGCACCAATGTGCCTACCGTCCCTGTCCTATTCTTTCTTTTATTTTTCTTATATGTACCCATTTCATGTATTCATAACTATGTATATACTTATACCTATTATCTTGTAAGCGATTGACAAATCAAATAAATTCTAAAATTCTAATTTAAAAAGGAACAAAACAGCTGCTCTGCCAACTAAAAAAAATGGTGCGGTCTACTCTACTAATTAAGATAAAGCTGGTTGTTGACAACTTTTCCTGATGTTTCAGTGACTTAGCAATGAACAGCTTCTAAGGATTAAGACATTACCTTGTAGCTGTGATCAAATCATCCATGAACTTACAGACCCCACCATAAGTGGAGAACTTGTACGTGGAAGACTGAAATCTCTTCTCCCACACTAGTGCTTATTAACCATAGACCTTGCTGGGCTACCCACATTCTGGCATTGTTGTAGAATGACATTTTAGATTATATAAATATGCTGCCTAGGCTCTTGTACAAAGCCATGAATAAAGGAAGGGCAACATGTAGTCGATGTGTAGGCAAAGACTGCCGTTACAAGATCCCCTCACACAACCTTGACTAAGAAAGTTGAGATGTTTGCTATGAGTCTGGATTTCTCTATGTGTATATGAGATCAAGGCATGTCATCGTCTTTTGAGAATGTTTGGTGAGTTAGAATGTATTCCACGAACAAAGAAACCACCAGCAGAAATTCTCTATCAAGCACATTTATAATTTACTATCTAGCATCTTCAGTTAAAAAGCTGAAAAACAGAAAGGTTAGAGGTTTGCCACTGGAGCCATCAAAGGAGATGGGGATAGGGTGTGTGTGTGAAAAAATGTGCATTGTAACATAAACTGTCTTTTTCATGTACTTGTATGCGAGGGACATATAATAAATACTTATATGTCTTCTTTACCTATCGTACTAACTATATATGATTTAAATAAAAGTGATAACATAATACATGTGTTCAGGACTGCTTTGGGTGCAACAAATATTTCCTCAAAAAATAACTTTACCAGTTGTAATTATTTTGTCATTATTATTGTCTCATTCATAGAATAAGATTTAACTCAGAAAAAGTTATTTTACATCTCTCCCCCCCAAAAAAAAAATTACCTCAGAAGGATTCCTTAATGGGCCATCTGAGAAAGGGATTTTAAGCTACCTTACAAAACATTTTAATTCAAAAATATACTGTTAAATGATAACATGTTAAGTCCACATATCACAAATTAAAACTGTCTTTGTTTTCAAACATACCAAGCCACTGTGCACCCAGGAAATTTTAGAGTCTCTGCTAAGTAAGTAAGCAAGCAACTATGTCAAATCTGATTGATTTGGATCTATGGATAGAGCTTCAACAAATCAACAGGGATTTATGAGTCCTGATTGTTTAACAACAGCAAAATGAATGGAACTGTACCTTACTATTACCTTGAAAAGTGTGTTCAAAAGGGGCAGTTAAAAACAGCAGTAAGGGAAGTAAAGCCGAGTTTACTCAAAACTGTATTAGTTACATTACAAGCTCAATCCTATTAGCTGACATTTTTCTAAAGATACACATGGGACCTTAGTGGGATCCAGAGTTATTTTTGAGACAGAAAAAAGCAGATTGTTTTGCAATATGCACAATTCTCTTTTTTAATTAAAAGAATGATTTCAAAGAAGGAAGGGAAGGGGAAGGAAAGGAAAGGATAAGCTCTCATCAACTGGGACATAGAGTTTGGTGGCTAGTGGGGGGAGGGTGTTGAGGGTATCCATAGTTCTGACATTGTATATTCATGTTTACAGGACTTTAGAAATTGGACAAGCACAAATTGAAGATAAATCCCATTAAAATTTGCTAAATAGAGCTACTTTATTGCTTGCTTATACTTTATAGGCAGAGTATCAGATAAGTGGCTTGGCATTGATCTAGTGGTTTAAATACATCTTAAACTTTAAAGTTTAATGCTTTCAGCAGGAGGAAGATTCTACAAAATAGTTTATAGAAATAGCAAGTTTTTGCTACCTAGACCTCAGTGCTAAGAGGCTTTGCTTCAGAAAAAGAGCTTGTCATTTGCTGTACCCCAGTTGCAAATAGAGACGATGTGGCTTCTCTCTGCTTGTGACAGAACATGAATAAATGATTAATCACAAATTCATTCACCAGGCTTCTAACCTGAAGAACTTGAGAAAACAAAGACTAGCTGTCTCAGATGACCCACTCATGTGTGCCATTCATGTGTGCGTAGAAATAATGTCAGCTCCTTTGCTCTCTTATTTTTTTTTTTATTTCTCTGCTGCTGCTGCTGGTGCTATTGCTTCACATTTTAGGGAGTGAAGTAAAACTGGAGGGGAAATCTTAACTATTATTATGAGAGAGATGGGAAAATGTTCAGGCCTCAAATCCATCTTTGCACAGATGAGCTTTAACTCAGGGGTGGGACTCAATTTTTTTAAGAACCGGTTGTGTGGGCGTAGCTTCGTTGGTGGGCGTGGCTTGGTGGTCATGTGACTGGGTGGACATGGCTTGGTGGTCATGTTATTGGCTGGGTGTGGCCAACTCAATATCACTCACATCGAGGCACCATATCCTCACCTGGCCTCTCATGACCGTGGGGATGCTGCACCAGTCGTAAGTGTGAAAAAAGGTCATAAGTCACTTTTTTCAGTGCCATTGTAACTTTGAATGGTCATTCCACACAAGCAAAGTATCAGCAAAGGAGGGGAAAAAAAACTCTAGAGAGGTTCCTGAGACAGGAAGTCTAGTCCTACCAAGAATGTAATAAGGGTTAACGGTGAGGCAGTTTCTGTAAGCAACACCAGAATGTTTTAGGCCAGTAATTTCTTCTAAAAACTGGTTCTCCGAACTGCTTAGAATGTTAACAACCGGTTCTAGCGAATAGGTGCGAACTGGTAGAATCCCACCCCTGCTTTAACTGATAATCATCTGTAGGGGAAATACTGAGGGTTGTGCAAAAGGCCAGGTCCTCCTATGATCTCAGTGACATGGTTGGCTTTCTTTGGAACTAGAGAATCCTAAACTTCTTTTTAAGCCCTGTCTCAAAGTCAGGCATTACATTTGGGGTCTTAAACAGATGGATGAAGAATACATTGTAGTCTGATTGCTACTTTTAGTTATAGTTTATTTTCCTCATCTGTGAGGGTCATATCGTTCTTTTACTTTTCCTCTGAAGAAGTAGTTCTACAGCCTCCTCTCATCCCAGTATAATTCCTATTTATTCAGCATGGGTGACCTTGGACTAGTTTTTCTCTCTCTCAGTCTAATCCACCTCACAGGGTTGTTAATTGTGGGGAAAACAGGAGGAGGAAACAGCATTAGGTATGTTCACCACCTTGTTATTTATAAAAATAAAAGTGGGATAAAAATACTATTATGAAGAAGAATCCACACTTTCATTGTTGTCAATATAATTTGTGCTTTTCCATTGACTTTAATAAGATGATGACGTATGCTAATAAGTTCATGTGAGATTTCAACAAAGTATTTGATGCAAGAAAACCCATTGATACAAAGTTCTTGTTCCTTTATAGAACTATTTTAGCCTCACTTGCTAATGATGTTTGCTGTCTTTTATTATGAAAAGGAAATCCAATCATATCCACAATTTTGATGTGGAATTGTGTTGGTGGAACAAGTGATGCAGTGGCCTAAAGGTAGAGCTCTCGCCTCACAATCAGGAGGCTGTGAGTTCAATCCTAGGTAGCAGCAGATATTTTTCTCTCTCTGGGCACAATGAGTAAATATCTGCTGCGAACTCTGCATTGGCGACAGGAAGGGCATCCAGCCAGTAAACACTCTGCTCCATTCAGTTGCCCTGACTCCACCCCGATATAAGTGATTACAGGGTCATTAAAAGACAAAAAAAGTTATGTTGGTGAAAGGACAAATGGACAAAACATCATGAGGAGGAGCCCAATAAAGAAAAAGTAATTAATTGGCACTGCTAAACTATTTCTACTCTTACCAACTCTTATGTAAGGGTATCTCTGATGAATTCTGATCCATCCAGTGTACTTATAAATAGTGCATATGTAAAAGAAGAATGTTGGATACCTGTTAATTCTGGTTCTACTTGACTGTAGGCTAGTGATTAAGATTTTATGACAATCCCTTTTTCTTTCACCCAATGCTGGCTAATCTCCAACATAAGCTTGATTAATAATTGCACATAGTTCCTAGAATCAATACTACAAAGCCACAGATATTTTAGAATTGGTTTATTGTAAAAGACTATGTAAATTATGCAAAACGTTTTGGGAAGTATGCCAAATATTTAAAGTAATGTATTTGACAAAGTTGGCATTGGTCCACACATACACATACACACACACACACACATACACACAAAAAAGTAAGCTATAATAAATTCTAGACAACCTGGGAACCATTAGGTCATTGCTTTAGGGATATGTCCTTCTCTAAACTGATGGGTTAAAAAAAGCAGTGGGAGCACAAGCAACTTTCAACTTCCTGTCAGCTTCCCTATTGATTTTTCCTGTGGGAAGCTGGCAAGAGAGTCTTGGAAATGATGATTAGGTGATTGTGGTTGACTGCAGTGGTGCAGCAGTACTGACGCAGCCACAAAATAAGCCAAATTTCAACTTCATAGGTGAAATGGATCCTGGAGTTTGAATGCATTTTTTTAAACTTATCCCATCTCAGGTCTGTTGATTCAAAAAAAATATTGCTGTATGTTTTGCCCAGTTGAAGGTTACAAACAAACAGGAGAGTTTTAGTAATATGTGTGCGAGTTAGCCGCTTGGTTCTTTGATCTGCCTGTCCAATTTTTAGTTTTGCATGGTTTGACTAGCTAGCCACGAGTAGAACTGTTATAAATGAAGAAGATGGACTATGCGTTTTTCTTGCATTTGTCTCTTTTTCCTGAAGAACTCACACTTCTCTTTCCCATATGGCTTTCCAGCAGAGCAGCAAAGGTAGTAGTTGCGAAAAGTATGCATTCATCCAAGCTAAGGTGTAGAATTAGAGGAGCACAGAGCACAGATCATAGGTAGATTATTTTGGGCAACATCTGACTTGGGACAAAACCTTTAAAAGTAAGAATGTGTTCTTATTTTTGAAAAGGAAAAGGAAAACTTAACTTATCTCTGAAGATACACCCTATGGGCTAAATTACATTTTTGTAGAGTACTTTTAATCTACATTTTTTTCTTTTGTAATTCCAACCCATTGCAATTCCCCTTCACCTCAATTACCACTAACGAGGCCCACAGCACTCTCATTCTGCTTCATGTATTCCGAAGCATTTATCACATCTTCTTCAGACTGTTTCCTCTTAGCTTTAGTTGGATTTAAATAACCCAATTCTTAAAAAAAAAAAAAAGTTCCAAGATGAGCTAAATTATTCATTTTATTTGTTCACGAATGCAGTTGTTGGGGTAGTTCCTGTACAAAATCTTTTTTGGAATATTGTATAAAAGTATTATTGTACTGTAGACAGTAGCACATGACCAAGTAGATATTTTCTCTCCCTGTCCCATGCACTGATATCTGCCTTTTCTGCGCTCTAGTTCCTTGATTGTCCTGAGTCAGAGTTCCCACCTGTCCAGAAATAATAATCAGACAACACTCTTCTTTGCATCTTTTGAAATATTTTAAAACAAACAAATGTTTATTTTCTTGGTAAAGAATCCCAAGCCACTGAAATGATTCTCAACGTTCTGAAAACTTTTTGAAATCTGCTATAGGAAAGTAATCAGCCAATTAAAGGTCTTCGCGATCAGATGGAGAATAAACTTTGGGGTTCTTGGTGCTCTCTGAGGTTGGATAGTTCACTTGGAGATGTTTCATCACCAAACAAGATAACATCATCAGTGCTAATAGGGAGTGGGGTTGCTCTCATTTTACATTAGTGGCTTGCCCTGTTGGTGGAAGAGACATTGGCGGCTCTTTGATTAGGCTGTTTAGTGTTAGCTTGTTACTCAAAGAACCACAAAGATCATTCTCACCAACAATGACAGGACAAGCCACCAGAATATAAAATGAGTACAAACTCCACTCTCTTCTAGTATTGATGTTACCTAGTTTGGTAACGAAATGTCTGCAAGAAAACAACCAAGCTCAGAGACCACCAAGGACCCGTGAGGTCAATTCTGAGCTACAAATGTTCTATTGGAGAATAAATTGTAAAAGGAGGTTCTTACATATATATTTATATATATATATATACATATATAAAAGCCCAGAGTGTTCATTTGACGAGAAAGGCGGAGATTTCATCAAGCAGGCAAACAAATGAATAAAAATATACTGTTTTTTTCTAAACACAATGTACAGTTTGGAGATAACTTTTTAAAAAACCCTTTAAAGAGAAAAGGTATAGGCAAAAGTTATTCTTTACAACAAGGTTTTATTTTCTTTGAACAAAAATAAAAACAAACAAAAACAAAAACCCAAAATAACAAAAAAGAAACCATTAAAAGTTTTACAGATCTGTAATTTTCTTTTCTTTCTTTGTGGGGTTTTTTTTTTTGGACCCAAACAAGCATTTATGTTACAATATATCTCCCACGTCAACTTGTAATGCTGAAAGCATCATCTGGCTTTGGATGAGGTGCTCTGCTACCACTGCAGAGAACCGATGCCCTTGCTGCTTCTGCTATGAAGTGAGAACCCAGAAGCTTCACAGAAGTAAACCACATGAAAAGAGACCTGTATAATGACACCAGCTTAACATGTGCCAACTCAGCATCAATGAAAGAGAATCTGCTGGAACCTCCATTTGGGTTTTGCTGGCCCCATTACCAAATTAAGATAAAATGGCTTTAGGAGCTTACTTGAGGCTTGATATGAATGCCTATTTCGGGCTTCTACATCTGTTTTCATTGACCTCTGCCCACAGTTATCAATTGGAGACATTTTAGTTCCCCTCTGCATTTGGACTCCATTGAATCAAGTTTGGGTTTGTCTCCAAGTTTATCCAGAAGGACCCTTCTCTTCCATTTCACAGAGCTTAATCAAATTGCCTTCTGTTTGTCCTTTGGAAATACTTCCCTTCCTGTTTGTGCATCTGTTATGTTATTAAGTGACAGAGGGTGAAAGCTTCAACCAGGTTTTAAAAGAAGTCCTCTCATTTTCAAAATGCTTTTTTGGAGCACAGTAATTCCTTGAGCTTGACATCAGCCGAGAGGCTAACAACAGCAAATAATTTCAAAGTCTTGTTTATGCCAGAAATACATGTGGTATTTAGCCAAATACATGAAACAAAACTTAAATGTATTCTGAAACCGCAACCTCAACTCAGCTTTTATCCTTACAATTACTTTTTAATCTCCAGCCCCAGTTCAACTCTACTAAATGCTGTTGCAGGTTGGGTTACATATTTGTGTCTCACTATTTACCCCCAGACTATAAATATTGCAAAAAAAAAAAAAACCCTCTCATCAAAACGGATCATTGAGAGGAAGCTAAATTTAATTGATGTAATTTGCATTTTTATGTCAATTTATATAATTTGCATAAGTATAGCATTTATAATTGTCATTTGCATAAATTTGCATCATTTGGGTAATTTCATAATTACCTCAAATATATAAATTGACACAAGTGACATAAATTACATCTGCTGTTAGATAAGCTTGGAAATGAATGTTTTTGTCCATTGACTAAGAGAGATTTGAACTAAAATTTTATTCACTACATCCTAATGAGGGTTTGTGTTTTACTGTTAATCAAATGGGAACTCAGATACAGTCCTGTCATGTAGCAACAAAACCCCAACTTTACAATAAGTAGTTTTGTTATGTTAGAGATCACTCAGCAATCTGATGCAGAAACCTGTACTTAGGGTTGTTGACATATACAGCTTGCCACTAATCTGCTGTTTTCCAGTTGTTAACTGTGCTAAATTTGCAAGAGGTAGTATATCTGTAAGATATATCTATTAAAAAGTCTACTATGAACATCTATAGCTTGTTAATTCAAAGGCAAAATTGTTTTTTTCCAGATTAGAAATACCCTTTTTTAAAATAGTCAACTAATTGCACTTACACACTTCTGAAAGTCAATAGCTAAACTTAGTCCACTTGGATGTATGACTAGCCTTTTCCTGGATTGAGTCCATTCAGTTTTATTAAAAATGGAAATATAAGACTCTCTCTCTTTCTAGATAGCATTCTTCATAGATTGTCTCCATGATGCTATTTGGCTGGCTGATATTCTCCAGGTAGAGATGCTGACCCTCTCCCTTCCAAATAATCATGCTGGAATTGTAGGAGGTGAACTGGGAGTAGAAGGGGAAGGTGTTAATGCAATTAGTGGTGCTCACACAAGGGCTTGGTCAAAATATGATGGCACAGTGAAATGATTATTCCACATCCCAAATTTTTAAGTGAAATGAAAATGTATAGGAGTTATGGTGGTTTTGGGTGCTCTTTCTGGCAGTTCCTGGTAGCTACCTCTCCCTGGCATTTGCTGACTCTCATATTTCTCGTTGGGAGAGGCAGCTGATGAAGAAATTACACCTGCTAGGTTTTACGGGGGATGCCCTGGGAGACTATGGCCTTAAGGATGCCCAATTTAGGGTAGTCCAACGGCTTGTGGACATTGACTTGCAATATCTACGAGCCAGAACTAACAAAACTTGCTCCCCTCTGATCTTCAGCCAATTTAATAATTACGGACTGAGGATGGCTTCCTATTTTTACACTCTAACATTCCCAAGTATAGAAGAGCTTTCTCCCTAGCTTGCTTTAATGTCTTGCCCTCAGCACTACTGGATGGGCTATTCAAGAGGCTCCTGATTAATGAGCGGCTATGCCCCTGACAGAGCTGAGGTTGAAACTGTGGAGCATGTCCTTCTATATTGTCCTATGTATAATGTAGGCAGATCTAAGTTACTGTCTCTCCTTGGAACAGACCCTTCTAGACCCAATGTTAGCAATTTATTCTTATAATGTCTAGGGGATGGCTCCTCATACATCACTTTTCAGGTTTCCAATTTTTTTTTTAAAGAGCTGTAACCACCAGAGGAGAATGCTGTAATTCCCCTTAGTCAAGTTTTTGGTGACCAATTGTTTATTATTAATTTTCCCACCTTCTTCTTTTGTTGTACTTGTGTTTTGGTCTGTGACTGCAAATAAAATAATATTATTAATATATAGGAATACTACTTTGTATCCAAAGATGGTGATATCCACAAATCTCCCAATTACCCTGAACTGTATTAATGTCTATTAATAGGTAGCTGGTACAGTATTGGAGGGAAAAACTGGAAGAAGAAAAAAAGGCAAGAATAGATCTCTAAATATATTAGTATTTCAGAAAATGTTACATTTTTTAATAGATGCCTGCCTTCTTCCAAAACTGGAGAGAGCCAAAAACTCATTCTGCCTTGACTTGTTGGCTATAAAGAGAAATCCATCTTGTTAAGAGACTGCCTGAGAAGGAAGCAAGCCATAGAGAGCATTGAGCACATTATCGATAAGAGTTCAAATCTGCCACCTTGTGCATATTAAATACAGTATTTGGTTTTTGTTCTTCTGGCTGGATTCTCCTGCATTAGCCCTCAAGCTGCTCTTATGCCTGCAATTCCTGGTGCTGCTCCATAATCTCATCTAGGGAGATAAACTGCATCCCCAGTGATGAAGTTGGATGCTTCCTGAAGAGTAACCAACGGCATCTTTCCAAGCCAGGCAAATTAATTCTGATTCCTGGGCTTATGCCCTTAGAAGCACCAGGTGTCTTTTTCTTGATTAAAACGAACAAAATAAAGTTATTTCCTTAATCCAATGTTCAACAAACCAGAATCATAATATACTTTCCACAAACGTATTTGATCTAGCTACCTTTGTTTCTGAAGTTTAGGAGCAGTTAAAGCCTTCATAGAAAACTTTCAGTGATGGACTTAAGAGGGTTTCTCCCCACATCCCACAAAGACAGACATATTCCAAAAAGGCTTACATAAGCTTCATAGAACACTTGTCTGTATCCATAATAATAATAAAAAAAAGAAGTCAGAGTGAGGCAACCTTAAAAGAAGCAGGAAATAAGACTGCTTCCTCCACCATTCTCCTTCCAACTCTAATATGCACAAAATATTTTTTTCCTACAGATTAGCTCTATTATGTATAGAAAATCTAACGTATCAGAAATTGTCCCACATCGAGACTTAAGTGCCAATCCTATTTACAAGGTAGGTCAGGTAGGAAAGAGGAGCTTCTCAGGTTTATAATGCGAAGAGCTGCATCTCTGCAAACGATGCAAGAAAAAAAATTGCCAATGCTCTTGCATAAAGTGCAGCACAAGGTTCTAGGAGGAAGATCACGAATGTCTCCCTTTCATTCTCTTAGCCCAGCTGACCAAGTTTATAAAGGGTTGAGGGTTAAAGAGAACAAAATTTTGTTCTTGGAGAACAAAATTACTATAATGGTGCCTCTTCTTTACTTAATGCTGATCTCTTTTAGAATATTGATACGAAAATGAATAAAAACCTGTCAGAACTAAAGCACCCTAAACAGAAACGTCAGCAGGCGACTTGATGAAATGTTGAAGAAAGATTGTCATTATTTCACGGATTGGAGATGGCATCAGGGAAGCAACTTTTCAAGCTATTTTTTAGGTTCTTTAACCAGCTTTCTTAATTTTCATACTGTCTCAAAAAATCTTATTTGACAAAAGTAATAATGGAATGAAAGGGTGATTATGGCATAAATAGAACTATTGGAATGCAAAACGTTGTGTGACCACTGCAAGGCAGCAAGCTATCTATTTGCTGCCATCTAGAAATCATTTGTATTTTTGTAGCCCAGATACGATGGTCCAAGATTTAAAATAGGAATGTTATATCAATGTTAACATTTGTCTTCCCATATGCTTTATGAAGTAATAATAAAATATAAAATAGAGGTAGAAATATTTTGTGAAATGATTTTGAAAATCTGGTATGGTAATTATATATAATTTTTGGTATAGAACTTCTGCTGGCTATTGTAGCTTTCCAAGAAGATGGGCTAAGATTGTGCAAATTTAACAAAAATATCTTCTAATCCTGTCATGCTGATTATAGCATGTAATATAAACTATTATTAATTTTGGTAGGAAAAAAAGCTAAATATACATTGTGCTCCATTTTGTAAACCATGTTCATATTTCAGATATAAAACAGAAATGGATTTAATTCTATCAAAGAAAATGTCCAAGTGACAAAACTGAGTCAATTTGGTTTTACTAACCTCCTTTGAGGAATTCTGGGATATTATATTACCTGGTTACAGGAATTTAGACAAGATCCCTGGAACCTTCTATAGAAATTTAATAACAAAACTAATTTTAAGCAGCACAAGTTTTCCCCATTTGAAGTCAGGGCTGGGAATACCCATAAACTTGAGAAAAAGAATAAAGCAGAAACTGATCATCCACATGACCTGGTCCTTCCCACTCAGAGGCAGTGACTTGTATGATGTCCCCCTGCAGTTCAATGCCAGACATGCTTCCTAGCGTGATGAGACAGTTGATATATTGTACAGAGCCACAAAAGGGAGGAAGCAGAATGTAGGCTAATTAGGCTAAAGATAGGCTAAGGAGAAGAATTCCCTGATCTTAATAGTGGAGGGAAAACATTGTATGCTAGTTTAGTCAGAGCCACAAACCAAATAAGAATCTTGTACTTTTTGCCAAATCTGTCTATGCCTTTCTATAAGCTAGAATGTTCCAGATTCAGCTTGAAAAATGCACCATCATTGATCCATATTAAGTTTAAAGAGACAGGATACGTTTAAAACCTGGAAGGTCTTAGGTTCCATCCCTGGTAACTCCAGGCAGAATTGGTCAAAGGCTCCACTTGAGAAACCTGGATAGATTTTACTAGTCAATTCAGAATCAGCAGCTTTGCCAATGCCTGAAAATGTATAAGAAGCTCTTGTGCTCCTCCCCAAAGCAACATTTGAAAAGCACAACAATATCTATAGCTTCAGCATTTTCTTTTCAAGTGTTATCGACAAGGAAAGCAAATAAACCTAAATACTCAAAATGAACCTAAACAGCTGACTGCTATGAGTAAGCACCAGCAATGCACTAGCATGTATCATATCCTGCAGACAACCTGGTGCCACACTGTTAGTTGGGTTCACTGTCCATTACTGTTTCTTGGGACTGCTCTCTAAAAGTGCTTCTTTCTCACTGTTCTTCTCTGGAATTGAATAATGATTGCTAGAGACAGAAGTTAGCAGATTAACTAGATTGCAACTCAACAATGAAGAGGAGGCATGGTGGAGAATGAAATCTAGGACAGCAGAAAAGTATTAGGTATCCTTATACTATGTGAGAATTGATTGGAGAATGTGGTAAAGTAAATCTCTAGAAAAAAAAAGAAAGAAATTAGCACAAAAGTGTTAAGAAAAAAAAAGCAGCCTCTATAGAAAATTTAAGCAAGTCTTTCTGCATGTGCAACCGCTTACACATCACAAATTTCCCATCAGAAACTCCCAGACATATTTTTAAACTGAAAAACCAAATCAGATTTAGTAACTCCAGAGGTTGTGAGTGCTCCAAGATTGGAGGTGTTTAAGAAGAGATTGGAAACCATTTGTCTGAAAGGGTAGAAGTGTTCCTGCTTTGTGTGTGTTTGTGTGTGGACTAGGGTTATGGTTAGGGTTAGGGTTAGGGTCTGAAAAAGGGACAATGGCATAGTTTTGCTTCTTCTTAAGGAGAATAATGCTCAGCTTCTTTAGGGAGCTTGGCTTGCTGCTATTGGAGTCAAATGGCCCTTGGGGTAAACAATTAAAATACCAGTTATTTTCAGTTCTCTGAAAAGGATGAGACCTGATGTCTTAATGGGCTTCCTGCCTTACATGCTCAGGAAAGAAAATTCTTGCTGAAATAAACAAGAAGGTGATCAAAGAAGGGATGAGTGGGTGAAATCATCTCTACCCTGTGTTGTCTTCTTTTGTGGATGGATAAGTTACCATCGTTAACTACTGAGTTTGCTGAACTTCCCATACAAATTAGTTGGGATGTTTTTGACTACAATTCTCACTGCTCTTTTTTTTTTTTAAACTGGGGATGTTGTAGAGTGGAACAAAGTCCTATCCCAGAAAATCTGGTGGGCCTCAAGATTAAAAAAAAAGAAGTAAAAACTTACCCACCAGATCCTTTTCCTAAGCCAACTCAGCTGCTCTGAAACACAAATGTTCAGTGTTGGCAGACTCCCTTCTCATCCTACCAAATTAAAAATAACTTTGAAGCTCGTTTAAGGAGAAAAATCAGCACCAGTGTTCTCCATAAAGCCCTTACTACTAGGCTGGGAGATGCCAGCAACATACAGCATTCTTTTGGGGAGGAAGTCTCAGGTAAGTATTTGGAGAATTTGAGTAAAAATACTTCCTATCTCTGAGGTCAGACAACATACAGCCTTAGCGCTGGCCTTTACCAATATATTAAAATAAATCTCTACATATACACACTTTCCACCCTTTCTAAACTCAGAATATATGCTCAAGAATGATGGGTTAAGTACATTTAGGAGCACAACAATTCTCTCCTTTACCACATTGATAGTGGGAGTTTATGCATCAGGTTGGTTTCATTGAACCAAATGTTTTTTTCTCACACTTGCCCAGGCTATACTCTTCCTTCCTTTCACCCTGTTCTCTTTTTAAAAGTGAGTCCTAAGATTAGTAGTTTGTTTCTGAAAAATGGGCTAACTTGTCTAGAGGACTGCAAAAGGACCTTGTCCCAAAGCAGCTCTGCATAGGATCCAGCAATGAATTCACTGGTCTTACTAGCCAACCTTTAAGATGGGTCCCGGAAAGAGATAAGGCCTTTCTCAAGCCCTGGATCTCTCACATGATCCCATCCGCAACCGCCATTTTGAATTCCTTCTTTCTGAGGGGATGAAAATGATGCTTTAAAAACCCTTAGTCTTTAGCTTATTTCTTGCTCTGCTTTCCCAGTAAATCCAACCCTCCTTACTCTTGGCTTTGGGAGACACCGTGTCAAGTGGCTTTGTGATGAAGGCTGCTGTTGCCCTGTTTCACTGTCATTTAACAAACCGGTGCACCTTTTTTGTGCAAAAGAAAAAGAAGGGAGACAAAGAAGCTGTGAATTGACTTTGTTCTGCACGAAGGCTCTGTTTTTTTTTTTTTCCTCCTGCATTTGATTTCCATTTCATTTCATTTCAAATGTGGCAATCGGCATGCATCAAAGGGGACAGGGGAGAGGAAGTAGCTTCTAGCACTTGTCATCTTCTTCCGTATCACTTAGTACTTCGATGCCAGCCCCATAAATCATGCTTTGTGATGCTCCTCTTCTCCTCCTCCGATAGTGCCCATTGGGCATCTGCCAACCATGCCTAGAGCGAGGGCCTGATGCAATTGTGTTGGAGCGGCCAAGGCTAGTGGCCACAGCAGCCTCAAAAGTGAGTGTCTCCTCCTCACCACAGTCTGAAGTGTGGGAGTCATCCTGGAGCATCAGGTAAGGCTCTGAGATGTAGCGCTGGGGAGTGGAGAGAAGGCTCTGCTTTCCCTGGAGGGAGCTGGAAGACTCAGTCAAGCAGGTATTGTTTGTCTCCAGAGTCCCAGAAAGCAGAGGGGAGCCCCCCTCACTGTCGTCAGGTGGTGGGGAGGTGTCACCACAGTGCTGCATCATAGCAGTGTAGGAGATGAGAGGTCGTGGCTTTGGTGGCACTGGAGGGAGTTGACGGTGGCTTCTCCTTGGCGTGCTGGTGTCAGACAGAGAAGGGATGGAGCTCTCGCTCAAGGAACCTGTGCCCTGCAAGAAAGGGAAAAGCCAGATACAAAGTTCTGGGGTGTTCAGCAGACGCCAGGCCCTGCCTCAACGAAAGGGTCTGCCGGGAGAGGCAAGAAGGGCAGAGAACACTTTTGTCTCTGTTGACCAATCTTTCCTGAACTGAAGAAACCAGCACTATGTATTATAATTTAAAGACCATCCACCCCATCCACTGATGAGTCAAGTTGGCATTTGAAAAAGGCACAATTTAAAATAATGCTGAAGGTTAATGTAAAGGTAGAGGCTTCCCCTGTCCAGTCATGTCTGACTGTAAGGGGTGATGCTCCTCTTGTTTCTTAGCTGAGGGAGCCAGCGTTGTCCAAAGACATTTCCATGATCATGGGGCCAGCATGACTATATGTTGAAGTGTACAGAACACTGTTACCTTCCCACTGAAGTGGTACCTATTTATCTGCTTGTATTTGCATGCTTTTAAACTGCTAGGTTTTCAGGAGCTGGAGCATGTAACAGAAGCTCACTCCATCTCATGGCACTTGGGTCTCGAACCTGGGCTGTTGGCTTTCCAGCTGACAAACTCAGCATCTTTAACTGATGACCCATTGTGCCCCCTGAAGCTTAATTAAACGGTCACAAATTTCTATTACTCTATGACTTCCTCTAGATATCAATCTTTTGGTAATGTTTTTAAGGGCCTGAACACTGAAATTCAAGGGCAACAGTTTGGTGCTACAATTTAGAGAGCCAGTGGAGATTTCCATGGCAAGTAAGAAAATGTACTTTCATCATAACAGAAATCTGTGGGCTCTCTGAGGCCCTCTCTGAGCTTCAGTGCTGCCTGCAGAGTCACTTTGCAAGATGCACCAACACGTTATGGAGACTCACATAGTATCTGCAGGTTACTCACCCTAGGCAAAACAATGCATAACAGAGACACCCTTTGAAACTGTGAGCCAAAGGATGGATCCTTGTTTGCTCTCCATGTCTTTCTAATATGCTTCCAGCTTGCTCTAGCCTTTTATACACGAATATCTTCAATTTAATTTTTGACAGGATTTCATCTGATATTAAGTCAATGAAAACCAATTAGCCTGTCAAAAGCTACTTTGTGCATTTCACATTCCCCTCTAACCAGGCCATGCAAAACAGCGTGGAAGCTTCCATTTACTGTATATTTAACACACAATGCAAAATATTAAATCAAAACAGAAGAACCCTTTTTAAAAATTGTACATTGTGACTGATCATAATTATAGTTTGAAGCCTGTCCCAATGAACCACAACTAAAGCTAACTTTCATTTATCTGGTATTAAACATTGCAGCTAGTCAAAAATGGAAGCAAGCATTTCTGAAAGGCGCCTTGTAGTATATTAGGAAAGGATAGCAGTTGTTCCAAACATATATTATTATATTAAATATTTCACCAATATTTCCAGATATTTCTCTTGATCTTTGCAGTTTTACACCCACCTGTCTGTTGGGAGTTTGTGACCTGCCTTCACTGGGAGATCTGGAATGATGTCGCTCTGGAGAATCAATATCTGCTTGTGGACTCCTTTCCTCTGAGTTGCAACGAGAAATATCTGGAGAGAGTAGATGCCTTCGCTCCTTGGATCGGCCTCGTTCTCTGCCTCCTGGCCGATGTGTATCAGATCGATGGCCTATTTATTTAAAAAAATGACAGGATTACAGGAAGATTTCACATTTGGGATCTTTTGAGCAGTGTGAATGCCTTCTATACCATGTATAATGTTGGATATGAGAAATATTTTTCTCTTCCTTAACCTATCCATCAAGTCAAAAGCTATCACTAACATTTTATTTTTCTCTTTATATGACCTTTCAACTGCTTTACCATTTATATGACCTTTCCACTGCTATTGAAGCCATTATTTTACTGTACAATATTTATGACTTAAAAAGTATATACAACAACCTAAAGCATTCTCCTTTTGTTTTGCATCATCTTACTGCCATTGTTCCTATAGTATAATAACCCCATTGTTTGTCATAGGTGTTCCATTGCTCTTTTATTCTAAGTAGCCAGCATGGTATAGTTAAAGAAGAATATCAGGCTAGCACTTGGGAGACTCGGGTTCAAATTCCTACTGAACCATGGAGCTTCCTATGGCCTTGCTGATGTCTCTCAGATTGCTGTAAAGACAAACTATTAGTAGGGAGAACCACATAGGTTGCTTTGGGTTGCTTAAAAAAAATTAGGGATGTAAGTGTAACCTATAACTAACTTCCTATAGTCCTGGCACATTAAATCTTCGTAGATATTACATTTGGACACCACTAGTTCAATGTTGTTAAATCATTTCCTTAATTTCTCCAGTTCTTTGTGTTTGGCCTTGCCAAGAAAGAACAGTGGCTGTACATATTGTTGCAGCAGAGGCCTTCTCACACATGCAAAGAAATGCAGTAAAGTCCACAGTTCTTCATACAGCCATTTTAGCCATCCACTTATTTGAAGAGCAAATTGATATTTGGACTGCAAGCAAACTCTTTTGAGGCATATTCCAGATTTTGCAGTCATTTCTTACCTTCTCTCTTTCCAAGCCCCAAATTGACAGTTTTTTCCTACTGAGTTCCTAGCCAATTTGCAGAAAATTCTGTCCAATTTAATGGAAAAGCTGAATTTACCAGTTATAAAGCAGGATTCATACAATTATTTGCAAGATGCAAATTTTTTTTTGAACACCATACTACACATGCCAGTGGAAAAGGCCTGCTACGGATCCTGTGATAAGGAATTGAAGCAAGGAGAAGAGCCTTTTCTGCTGTGGTCCCATCCCTATGGAACATTCTTCCACTGGAGATCAGAACTGCATTTTTGAATTTCTGGATGGGTATTAAAACTTGGCTTTGTCGGTTGGCCCGGGACCCCAAGGGGAGCGCTTACTATTGGAGGTGACTAATGGGATAAGAAGACCTCATTCCTGCCCCATCTGTCCCTTGGCTCTTGTAGGCATAGTTTTAGCACAGTTTTTAATCATATTTTAATGTCGGTTTGTTTTAATCTTTTATCTATTTTTACTTGTTTCTATAATTTGTAAGCCACCCAGATTCACCTCGTAGGGGAAATGGCATAGAAATTTAATAGATAAATAAAAACTGCATGTCCTTAAAGGTAATCTTCTGAATGCATCTAGTTGAGGTCACTTAATTTGATTATTTAATAGCTGAATTTAGCTTGCAGATGGTTTATTTTAAAAAAAGTCTCTTTATTTTTGAAAGGAATTGTCTCACCCTGATCAAATGATCTTATCACAAGGCAGTAAATCAACCTTCATAAACTAAGCTCCTTTTTTATCCAAGGCAGGAATTATTCAGTGTGGAAAAGAAAAAGGAAAGAAAGAAAAGGAGCAAGTTTTCATCTGCCAATAAAAGACAAACCAGCCCAGTAGTTTAATTGCTTTTAAAATCAAGATGTGAAGGCTTAGTGTTATGGGTAGACATAAAGAAAATCTGTTTGCAGAACAAAATGTTATTTTTGGTTTACTTTAATAGTTTTTATCAGAATTAGCTATAGGTACTAAACATATACCACTGGCACAAAAGTGGCCTGGGTCATATTGCTGGAAGTAAATAACTTTAGCATATCATCTTCCAACAGAAATGATAGCATGTGGAAGAGCAGGGGAGAAGCCCAAATCAGAGTGGGATGGAAAACGGAGACACACATATAATTATATATTTTTAATTTCTCTCTCTTTAAAAAAGAAGTGAACAATCAGGAAAACTATACCATGTTAATTTTGACTGAGCCCTGGTGATTGAGTGCAGTATTGCAGGCAAACTCTGCCCATAGCCTGAAGTTCAATCCTGATGAAGTTCAAGGTTGACTCAGACTTCCATCCTTCTGAGGTTGGTAAAATGAGGACCCAGATCATTGGAGCCAATATGCAAATAATGCTGACATTGTAAATTTCCCAGAGAGGTGTAAAGTTCTAAATGCTATTGCTGTTGACTAAGAATGCTTCCACCCAAAAAATTTTTATGCAGTAAAAATTTGACTGGGTATATGAGTCTGTATAATGTCATCTTGCAGTTCTCATATACTGTCCTATATTTTGTCCTTTATTTTTTACAAACATTCTAGAAAGAAGAACAAGATGGAATACTGTAGCTTTTCACTGAAAGCTGTTTTCTCTGTGGAAAGATTCCAAATAATTAGAACAAGCATGCATAGGTGAGACATGATCAAATATATTAAATGAAAGGCAGATAAATCATTCAATCACTATTTGATAAAGTGCTTGGCAAAATGCCTTTTATATGGTTTGATTTCAGGAAAGACATTGATGTAGCTTTTATAGAATGTCTGCATTCCATAAATTAGATCTTTATAAAATAGAATATATAAATAGTATTTGGAAGTAGCACACAGAATTCTGCAGCAGGATGTCTCAATTATGTTTTTTTAAATAAAATAATTAACAATTTTGGACAAAAGAATCAGGTTTTTTTGCCAAAAAACTAATTAATATAATTTTCTCCCAACTATTGACACTGGAATCAGAATTCAAAAGGATTTGTCTGCAAATAGCAGGATGCTGTTCATTAGTGGCAAATCTGAAATATCCACATACAGGAAATAAAAAAGTGAATACACATACAGTACACAAAACTAACAGAGTGAAGAAAAAGTCAGCTGGATATCTAATTGCAGCACAGAGAAGAAACTGGGTTGGGAGGGAGATAATAGGAATAAATTGAAAAACTGGCAGTAATATAAAACATCAGCTTGTCATATGTTAAGCAAATGTGGTAGGCAGTCATCAGTACAAAAGTATTCTGGTTTATTTAATGGTCAGTCACCCCCAAAACAAAAATAGGCACTAGTTAGTTCAAGGAGATACCCAAATTAAGTGCCGAATTTCTGCTGCCAGCAAAATGCACCATGAATTGACCATAACAACAGTATACAAGAAAATGCACGCAATGGAAAGCCCATCACTACCAAAATTAGTGGGTCAGCCAGCATCTTTAAATATTGCATTGTTTGATGCAGCCTGAATTCTCTGTGAAAAACAAAAAAAAAGGGGGGGGGGAAATACCACCATTTCCTCCCTTCCAAAAATAATGTAGTGCACAGAATGCCAGGTGATCAGTGAATGACAATACTCAAACCCAACTGACCAGAATTATTATTTGCTTTCCAAATTGCACTCATCATCCACTACTGAAATTGAATCACTGTACTTAATGATACCACTGGGATTAAGTAACATGTTAACAAGTGGTGGTATTCTACTGGTTTGGCCTGGTCCTGCCGAGCTGGTAGCGGCGATGAGCAGAGGAGACCAAACTGGTTCTCTCCGCTGCTCTGTTGTTGGGCCCATCCGGTCTCCCATACTCACCTTTATCCTCTGAATTTGAAGCACAGCTGCCTTGCGCAGCACAGCAGAGTGCTGCGCAGCAGCTGCTGAAGCACCGGGAGAGTGCAGGCTTGCAGGAGGTGAGTTAGAATGCCTCTGCGCCTGCACAAACGCCTTTGCACCTGCGCAGAGTGCGTATTTGGTGTGTGCGCACATACACAAAATATATGCACACGCGCAAAGTGTGCCCACCAAGCCATGCCCACCGAACCGGTGGTAAACATATTTGAATCCCACCACTGATGCTAACTGAAAAAAAAAAAGGTTCAAGAAGTAATTCATTCAATTGAGAGAATGAAATTAGGAAATGATGGGAACATTTTAATTATTATTAATGATTTATAAAAATATAAGTGAAGAGAAATATTGAAAAACAAGAATTAATTATAGAAAGTTTATAAGTATTCCCAAGGAAGTATGATATTCAATTGAAAAGAAATGTTAAAGAAGTTAAGATTGTAACTAATATTAATGATAGAATTGAATTGGAATGAAATGAGTGTCTTATTTATTATTGTTATATATATATATTTTAAAAGAACATAGTGTGTATTTTAAGAATGTACCAAGCAGAATTCGATTGGAAGTTATGTACTATATTGAATGTTATAATTCTAAAGGCATAAATTGAAGTTTAAATAAGAGTTGAATGGATAAAATTAAAAGATATAAAGGTGTCATACGCCAATTAGTAACTACAGGGGAAAATTTGTTTAATGAGAAAAGTTAATATAAAATTAAAACAGGACAAAAGTATAAATATAATGATTAGAAAGACACTGAAACTTAGCAAAAGATATATAATTGAATTTAGATATGAGATAATTAAAAATAAAGTTGAGAAAACCAAGGGAGGGGAAAATTATGAAGAAAGTGTTAAAATAGTAATAAGATATGGAATAGAACACAAAGATGAATATGAAATTAAGTTTGTGTCTGTATGGAGAAGTGATAACCTGGGATCATGCTATTCTCAAAAAAAGATGTTTTATTTGTATTATGTTTTTGTGAAAACCCAAATTTATATTTAAAAAGGAAGAAGTAATTAATTCAAGGCCTACTGAGCACTTTACGTAACCCAAAGTACATTTTTATATTGGACATTTTCGAAAACAGGAGAAGACAAACCATGGAAAGCAATTGCAGTAGCAGTAGCAAAAACAGAAGGAGGGAAGGTACCCTCCAAAATTATCCACCTTCCTTACACAAATCTCCTTCCACTGTAGATCACTAATGCATATGTCTGTCCACACCTGTAGAGACTACACTGTTCTTCTTACTCTTGCATTCTTTAATGTACTTTCTAAGGTATGAGGAAAAGAAAAGAGAAACCAGGAAAGAGTTGCCACTTGATGATTGTGCCAGCTGGCTCCATAAACAAGGCAGGGAATGGCATTATAAGATTAACATCTAGAACTTTACTCTTTTCACCTTCCACCTCTGAATGCTTGTGATTGAATTCTGTGTAGTTCTCCACTTACAACAGTTTGTTTAGTATTCATCTGAAAGTACACCCACATTGAAAAAAATGATTTATGACCATTTTACACACTTATGACCATTGCAGCATCCGCATGATCATGTGATCAAAATGCTTGGCATCGGACTTGTATTTATGACAGTTGCAGTGTCCTGGGGTCATATGACCCCTTTTGGTGAATTTCTGGCGAGCAAAGTCAATGGGGAACCCAGATTCACTTAATAATCGTGTTATTAATGTGACAACGGCAGTGATTCACACCTTTAAATGGTGGTTTCGGTGCTCTTTCTGGCAGTTCCTGGTAGCTACCTCTCCCTGCGTTTGCTGACTCTCATATTTCTCATTGGGAGAGGCAGCTGATGAAGAAATTACACCTGCTAGGTTTTACTGGGTGATTATGGCCTTAAGGACCACCCAATTTAGGGTAATCCAATGGCTTGTGGACATTGACTTGCAATATCTACGAGCCAGAGCTAACAAAAACTTGCTCCCCTCTGATCTTCAGCCAATTTAATAATTACGGACTGAGGATGGCTTCTTATTTTTACACTCTAACCATTTCCAAGTATAGAAGAGCTTTCTCCCTAGCTTGCTTTAATGTCTTGCTCTCAGCACTTCTAGTTGGGCGATTTAAGAAGCTCCCGATTAACGAGCGGCTATGCCCCTGTGACAAAACTGAGATTGAAACTGTGGAACATGTCCTTCTATATTGTCCTATGTATAACGTAGGCAGATCTAAGTTACTGTCTCTCCTTGGAACAGACACTTCTAGACTCAATATTAGTAATTTGTTCTTATATTGTCTAGGGGATGGCTCCTCATACATCACTTCTCAGGTTTCCAAATTCTTTTTAAGAGCTGTAACCATCAGCGGAGAATGTTGTAATTCCCCTTAGTCACGTTTTTGGTGACCAATTGTTCATGATTGATTTTCCCATGTTCTTCTTTTGTTGTACTTGTGTTTTGGTCTGTGATTGCAAATAAAGTATTATTATTATTATTATAACGGCAGTGATTCACTTAATAACTATGGCAAGAAAGGTAGTAAAATGGGGGGTGAAACTCACTTAACTGGCTCACTTAGCACCATAAATTTTGGGCTCAACTTAGTTGTGTACATGGAGGACGACTTGTATCTTATCCTGGTCCTGAACCCTAAAGAAAGCCATCTTTCCCATTTGTGCTGGTGTGTTGCCCATTTCTCCAGTAGGAAATTATTTTTAAAGCTCCTGCAAAGTTTTGCGCACAAAAGAACCCCTGTTCTATCCTTGACATTTCCAAGTAAGACTGGGGAAGTACCCCTCCCAACTTAAGCACTGAGTAAGATGGACCAGTGGGTTGTCTCAGATTAAGGTTGCTTCCTGCATTCATATTCTTATATGAGTCATAAATTACTAAGAACACTTATGGGGCTATATGAATAAATAAAAGGCAAAATATAAAAAGCAATCTGAGAGACAACATGTGGCTGCTCTAGAGTGACTAACATTTTTTTGTTAGAAACTACTCATTATGTTAATATGGATGAAAAATTTCCATTTATTAGTGATATTTCAAAGCTGAGAAATTCTGAAAGAATAGAAGTCATTCTGGAAAACTTTATCTTAGCTTTTATATCTTAATTAACACAGTGTTGTTTCTACAAAAAAAATATTATGGAAAATAAATTCATGCCAAGTGACAGAGTTTATTACCATGTTCTTTTTCTTGTGGGCTCAAAAATCTACAATATAATACCAAAATAAGGTGCAGAAACATTGGAAACAAAAGCTCCTTTCTTTCTAAAAACTTTCCTTTTTTACCCCATCATGGAGTTTGTTTGTCCACTGTAGGAGCAAAACAGCTGGAGAAATCAGGATTCCAAGTATTGTAATCCCATAGAAATCCTGCAAATTTATTACCTTTTTGAAAACTCTATAATTATTCTGAAATTTTGATCAGAAAGGACTAATATCCATTTTGAGGATATTGTGATTCAACTTTTAGTTCATACAAGAATTAATTTAGGCACAGAATCAGAAAGAATAAAACCTACATCTGAAAGTTATTTTTGTATATCAAATATTATATCCTGCATTTCAGTTAATGCCTTTTCTACATGACCTGTGTTGAAAAAAAGGTTATTGTCATTAAGTCATAAAATTTAATTGGAACTTAAGAAATTAGCTTTTAGATGGGTGAGGGCCTATTAGCACTTGAAATGCAATGCTATTTGTAAGATGAATTATATATTTAAATAGTACAGAACTAGCAGAGATGAGTAAGAGATGATGATTTAAAATAGATCCTATTTAAAAACTATCCATGTAGTCTGTTTTGAGGCTGTGCAAAGATTCAGACTCAAAAGGCAAGGAACAATTCAGAGAGTGTATAGCTGTGCATGTAAGACCTGATGGAAACAGCTCTTTAAAACAGCTGCATCCTCACCTGGGATGTGCAGCAGTTGACATGGTGAGTTCATATCCAGATCTGTGCATAGTTTTAGTGTTTTCTAACTTCACTCCATTTTGGTGGAGAAAGATCATGAATCTGTGGCTTCGGAAGAGTCTAGCTCACTTCATCCTTAAGATGTATTTTAAAAAGTCCCACCCATCCTCAGTTACCTGAGTCTGTGTTGAGACGGCGTGAAGACAGGTGCAGCGCAGAATGATAACTGCGACGACGAGACTTGTAGGTATTTTCACTGCTCCTTTCCATTGAGAACTCATCCAGCCAAGAGGAATTTGTCCGTTTGTCTCGGATGGTAGAAAATGAGCGTCTCATGGAGCCAGGATCCGTAACTACCTAGAAATGCATCCCAGAATGGAAGAAGGATTAAAGGTTTAGAAGTGCCTGGTGGTTTCAGCAGCCGGATTTGCTAGTTAAGTATACTTAATCTCAGAGGGAGTTATCTTGTTTGGCCAAGTATAAAGACATTGTAATACCCAAGAGGTGTGAAGGAAATTCACTCCCAATCTGGAGCATCAAACAACACCTTTGATACTATTTGCTTTGGCTAATATAAGCTTATATATTTTGCCTTCCCCTAGGCCCTACAGTATGTCCGATGTTTGCATCTCTATACTCATGTAAGTAATGAAATAAGTAGAAGCAGACCAAACTCAGTTTTATAGGTGGGTAGTGAGCACTTTCACATGATTAGGTTTTGCATTGCCCAAAGCTTCTGCATTGAAGATTTGAATTGAAATGATGCATGGTTGAACATTCTGCCCTATTTTAGCAATCAGGATGCTATGGGAGTCGGCATATTTAGTTTCTGACAGCCTGGAGTGTTCACAGAGCACCAAAAGTCAATCAAAACTTGTCTTCCTCAGTCAAAGAGCGCATAAAGATTTCAGCCTATCAATGTTCATATATTGGACAGTAACTGAGTGCATCACACCTGTTCTCAGACTTTCATGCCAAGCAGCCAATCTTTTTCCTCTTATTAATTTTATAAATAACTCAAGGTGGCGCACATACCTAACATTCCTTCCTCTGCTATTTTCTCCACAACAACAACCCTGTGAAGTGGGTTGGGCTGGAAAGAGTGACTAACTCAAAGTTATTGAGCCAACTTTCATGCCTAAGGTGAGACTAGCACTGACATTCTCCTGGTTTCTACCTAGTACCAAAATGGGTTCTCGTAAAGGAAGCATTTGGCTTGCCCATCAAGATGGCATACCTTTTTTGTGTATGTGTTGGGGTCCATTTTTCCAATTCTGTGTAAATCCCGCGAAAGACCAAGAATTTGGACTGGGAATATCTTATTCATCTAGAGTCTCCCATTCAACACAATAGAGTAAAGCACCTCTGTTTCTATAGCAACAGAAATTCCATGTTTGCCTGAACCTTGCAATTGTAACAGGAATAAACTAGTACATGAACATCACCAACTCTTTGGAGAACTCTGTTCACTTTTCAGGCACATGAGAACCCATGCTAGGCACGCTCTTGGTGTCACCTAATTCATTGCCTAGTTACTCAAATCTTCTCATCCCAGGTCTATTGTTTAAAAACAAGGACTGAGAATTTTGACTCAACAGCTTGGCCTACATAATTTTCAATTTGCTTGAAATGAGAGAGATTGTTAGATTAGGTGTTAAATCCACACAGGATAATGGTGTTATGTTGAAAGAGAGAGCTATCTTTATGAACTGAATGAATGTAAGCCAAAACTATTTCATGTAATTATGGAATACACCCTAGGGAAGTCTGGAAATTAATTTTAAGAATGTTCTGAAATGCATTATTCACTCTTTCCTACTGAGAGAGGTCAGTAATGGCAGAGAAAAGCGTAATGGCTTCTTTCAATACTAGCAGGGCTATAATATGGCTTAGCTTAGTCAGTAAAATATGTGGTGCCTTGTTTATTGATTCATTGATTAATGTTCAGGATTTCAAGGTGTTATATATAAAACACTCAGTTGACAGAACAATTAATCAGTGGAACAACTTGCCTCCAGAAGTTGTATATGTTCTAACGCTGGAAGTTTTTAAGAAGAGATTGGATAATCATTTGTCTGAAATGGTGTAGGGCTTCTTGCATGAGCAGTGGGTTTGACTAGAAGATATCCAAGGTCCCTTCCAACTCTGTTATTCTATTTTATTCTACCTCTCCCCCTATGTTCCTCACAACCATAACCCTTGGGATTGGTTAGAGTAGACTGAGAGACAGTAATTAGGCCAAAGTCATCCCATCAACTTCTGTGGCTGAGGACAGACTAGAATCTGCAATACCTTAACCATTGTACCATACTGATACTCTCTCCTATTAACATTAAAGGCAGTCATAGAAACTTCACTTTTTAAAAAAGTGATCAGCTTTAAAAGGGGAAATTCTTCAGGGGAACAGACTGTGGTTTTTGCAAGGACATTTGTACTCATATAGGACAATAGCTTTTTCTAGCTTACCCAGGAATAGAATTGCTAGCTAAAATTAAGTTTTAGAACAAAACCTGAACTGCAGTAAGTCTACTGAAAGGAGGCATAGTTAATATCAAATTGTTAAGTTAGAAAGAAAGGGAAGAAAAGCTAGAAAAGGAAGGACAAAGAGGTATTCTACAGCAATTTTTGCAACAAAATAGAATGTCCATTATCCAAAATTGCTATTGGGCATTACTGTATACTTCAAATCATCGAAAATTCAGATTATGATGTGAATGATTCAGAGTAAACCCTTGTATGATCTATTTTTCCTGTAAATTAATTACTCTGGGTTGTTAT
Organism: Bungarus multicinctus; assembly: GCA_023653725.1. Lineage (NCBI taxonomy): Eukaryota > Metazoa > Chordata > Lepidosauria > Squamata > Elapidae > Bungarus > Bungarus multicinctus. The sequence continues at coordinate 30,913,227 of CM042842.1, read as the reverse complement.
TGATTCAAAGTAAAAATCTATCACTCCAATTAATTCAATTTGTAGCTTAGAATTCATATGACCAAATTATTTTCCAAGCTTTGCCTGGTCACAGAAAAATTACGTATTGCCAGAAAAAGAGCTTTAGTCTTCCTTCTAACGCCTGAGTTTCAGATACTAGGCATTTCAATATTTTAATTAAATGGCTCCACTCTTGCAGACTCAACTGGAACAATTCAGTCATACATTTATCACTATGATACTAGGCCTTTGTTGTACTAAACGAAAATAAATCTCTATTTAATATTATGTATTTATTCATCTAACTGGCTATTTCATGGTATCCATTCTCAAGGCTGTTCCTGACCCTTTGTTTGCTTGTTCTTGTATTTATGTTTCTTGAATCTTAAAATGTCCTTTCCTTTCCATTGATTCTACCTTTTCCAAAGCAATGCTTCACAGAAGCCCTATTTATACTGAAATACTGGAATTTTTATACAAGTGGAAAGTATGATACAAGGAGCACTAAAAGAGAAAAACTGATCTATTATGTGATGCTGATAGCAATATCAATATCAGATTGATAATTTAATAATCTAACACATTTATAAAAGCTACAAGACTTTGAGATTGGGAAGATATGAAAAATGCTGCAATATAATGTAACTTTTACTCTGTCCAGCAACACTGTTGTCCAATGTTTTGGCAGTCACAGTAACAATGGTCATGCAGACAAAAAGTCTTGCAGCCAAATAGGAAAGTGAAGTTCTGCAGCAGATAAACTGGAGCTCATAATTTCACTTCCCTTCGTCCTCCATGAGACTGACGTTGTTTATATGGGAATTCTTCTCCTTTTCCTTTCCCAAGGAGAACACTTCTTCTGGGTTAGATCATTTATAGAAGCTTCAGTTCGTCTCAAGAGTTTGTGGGTAATAAGAGGCTGACCACCTTTGGGCCAGAACATGGATACTGTATGGAACAGGCCACTATTTCCTTCTCAATTTCCTTTTTCAAGCAACGGGAGAATAACTCAGCCCAAGGACCTTTCAGTCTGGGAGAATCTCATAGTGAAATCTTAATCATTGAAAAATTGTATAAATTATGATTACAAACCTGAGAAGGTATTTTATCTCTGTTACTCAAAACTGATTACAAGACAGACAAACAGGAAAAAAAATCTGCTCAACAGACAAATACATATGGATTATGGCCAAGACTGACCAAGACAGGATGCTAGGCAGCAGGCATGTAGACAAGTATATTAGGACAATGAGGCTTGAGAGATAAAGTGGCTAAGTTTAAAGGGAAAAATGCATCCAGATGACATTACTTCTGTCATCTGGGTTCTTTCAAATGGTTGGGATTCTTGCTATAATCAACAATATGTTTGATTGAAATAGAACAGGAAGATGGCTCCCTCAAATCTCTGCTGTCCAAGGTCTCTGAAGTTGGAAGAAGGTTTATGGACTGATTAAGGTGGTAGCTGGGAAAATTAAGATAGAGTCAATTATAATAATTTCCATTGTTGTAGCCCAGGACAGATATTCCAACTTCCATCTGTAAATCAGTACTGGAGTCTTCCTTGTCTCATTGGGGCCCTGTGTTCAGAATCTGTAATTCTAGAATTAAAGGAATGTTCCACATTCATAGAGAGCCAATTGAATTGGTATCAGTGTCAAAATTCAGCCTGTTTCACTGTTCAGATAAAGAAACAACCTCCTGTAGGAAAGGATCATGTATCTCCTGTAATAATATATTCCTACAGTTAGTCACCGTTTCACCTGGTTTTACCTGGGGATCCACTGTCAGGCGTGGCATGGAAGAAGCCCTCCCAGATACAGCTCGTTCCTGAGTATCCACCGGGAGATAACTGCCACAGTTAGAGGGCTGCACTCTTTTAAACTCTCTAATTTCTGGCTCCTGGAAATAAACACACAGCCAAACTCATGGGATTTCATTTGGTTATACTGCTCGCCATTGTCTGCTGGCATTGTTTTTATCCATGTGGTAGGAATGGCTTGAGAACAGGGTTTAAATGAAGCATAGGGAATGCTTTCTGTTGGCAAAAGAGAATGAACCTGCCCTTCTTAAGTATGCTGGATGTGTTTAACACTATTACAAACAGTAACTTTAGTGCTCAAACAATATACTCATTTCAGTCTAACAGATCAGGGAAACTCAGACTGCTTGCTTTTCCAGCATACATTTTCTTGCACTCAGATATCAAATTTGGATTAAAAATATATACAAATCAAGCCCGGTTTCAAGATTAGATGCAACTGATTTAAATCTGGCTCCAATGTCTCAGTGATTTGTTTTTTTAAAGCTTGCTGATTCATAAGTGTGATTTGTGTGTGTGTGTGTGTGTGTATTTCCCTCCATCAACCATCCATCTACTTAATCATCAGTAAAAGCTTTGCTGGGAATATCCCCAAAATGAATTTTTTAGATGCTTATGTAATGATTTCACTGTTTGTCTTTTGTTATGCTCAATGATCAAAATGGATTTTTATTGTTGTTAGATAAAGAGAAATTAGGAATAATGTATCACTCTTCAAACAGAAGTCTGACAAAAAATTGTTTATGTGTTCTTTTCAAGCACAGAAAGTCTAAGAAGGCATAATGTATGTGTGTGCATGTAGTACAAAATTTATGGATAGAGTGCAACATTCTGAGAAGCACACAGAAAAGAGTGGAAATAAATACACAATTATACAGCATTGGATTTCAACAAAGGTGGTGCACAAATGTGCGCACACACACACACACACACATAGACCATTTACATATGCAGACATGAATCCCACCAGATAATAAGGTGGCTGCAAGTGTGGGTCAGAGGCATGTAATTCACGTTTGTGTGATATGATTCAACAATTTGGTTTTCGAACATGAACACCAGCATTGAAAAAAAATGAACAAAAAGCCCCAAAGCACTGGTTATTATTACTTATTACTGAATAACTCAACTGATGAAATGATTATATGCAATGAGAACAAACCAATTAGTAGAATGATAATCAGAATTAAGAACTGTAACAAACATAAAGGATTAAATTTTCAGTCAAAAATTGCATTTCTAATATTGATAGTACCTTGAATATATAACTTGCTCGATGATAGTTGAGTCTATTTTATATAATACTCTTATTTTACTAAATATTTGCAACATATACTTTTTAATAACTTAAAATATTTACCATCACCATAATTCTGTCAAACCTCCAGCCCTAATGCTTACTCATCACTACAACTTTAGCTGTAGACCTTTCGCTATTAAATGATTATATTAAATGATCAAATGTCACTTAACATCTCCACAGATTGTATACTTGTAGAACGCTAGAAATCCATAATGACAAGAAAAATCTAACAAGAAAAAATAATAAGTTCTGTGTTATGCTTCATGTTTTCATCTAGGATACCTAAATGAAATAGATACTAGGGTCTCTATTTGAGCAGTAATTTGACAAATTATATATGAGGTGACCAAAACCTCAGCAATGAATCTCTTGCAGAATAATTGATCAATTTTTGAAGATATGTGAGATTAAACTGATGATAAACAAATCCATTTAAAAAAAAGATTGTAACTAATTCTGATAACAAAAGTAATGGCTATGTATGTTACTAGAATAGATCTATTCTTCCTATCCAGAATGGATGAATTCTTGCCTACCAGAAATCTACTCTGTTATGTCCAATGGGAAAGCAGCACATTGTTATTATGGAAGTTTCATTAACAGGATCAACAAAGACCTAAATGTAGCTACCAGGATTTTTTTTCTAGGATTACCAGCATTTCAGGGTTATAATAATTAGCTATTTGGGAAGACCCAGTTTCAATATTATATTCCACAGAATAGCTTTGGAAAAAAGAATAATATGTCTCAAAGACAGACATAAGGTATTTTCTGGGAATATGAGGTTTCCTAAAATCTAAACAGAAAAATAAAGAAAGATTAGTAAAATTAATAAAATAGACATTATAACATATCATACAATAATATAATGTAATAGAATATCATTACATATTGTATATGAATTGTATAATAGTATACACAACGTACTGCATATAATATATGCAATATATTGTACAATATATTTTATAATAACACAATGTAATATCATTATATAATACAATAATATAACAGCACTTGCAATCAAGAAGGTTTTTCAATAGTACAGGAACCATTTCACTTGAAATGCTTTTCTAAAATCAGTGAAAAACAGAGAAGCATTTTTAATAAATGGTACATCGATTTACCAGAGATTGTCGTTCTTGGTATTCTCCATGCGCTGAATCCATACATGCCAACTGGAATATCTCTTGCGGAGAGAGTGGACTCAGGGAGGAGAACCCACTACGGCTGTTCCTATAAAGATAGTCCAACTTGAAATGAAAAGAGAATGCATCTTTCTATAAGTTTCACTAATTTTTTTCTACCTCCTCCAAGGGAAAACATCAGTGCCAGGGGAAAAAATATTTCACAATGAGCAACATGCTTTTGTTTGAAAAAAGTGAGCTAATTATTACCAATGTCAGAAATGAACATGCCATAAAATTATTTTCCAAGGGAAAGCTTGCCATATCCCTGCCAGGTTTTAGGAAAGCACATTGCTGTCATTTGCCCATCTTCTGAAGCACTAGAAATAATAAAGCAATAAATAACACCTACAGCCAAGAAGATAAGAAGATAGGTTGCTTGAATTACACACAATATGCAGAATTTCCAATATCAGTCAAATCAGAAACGTTCTACCAATCCATCAGTGGAGAGAATGCAGCAAAATAGACAACACTTGATGAAGAAGAAACAGTGGAGTGCTGGCCACAGCTATGGAATAAGAATTACAACAATAATGCAGTTTGCATAAAAGAAGTGGCTAAGAATAAAAAAAAGAAGCTGAAATGAAAGAACTTGGAAAAACAGCAGAAATGGGGGAGAAACTGCAAGGAAGATCAAGAATTGATCAGCACCAGGCGGAGATTAACAGCATGTTTTTTTCGTTAAAACACCTGACTGGTCTACAGCCACTCAAGGAGGTGAAATTGGAGATTGGTTAGCGCCTGGCAAAGCCTATCTAATAATGAAAGATCTAACAAAAGAGGAAGCACCAGGCAACTACCCGGCCAATTACCTGCTTACCAACAACTTTCAAATTGCTAACTGCTGTAGTAGCTGATATAATCCAACAGCATCTAGCTGACAATGTTTTTTGTGGTTTTCATTGCTTAAAATAAGGTATTCAACTCCCTGCCATAGGATTGGATAATCAGGTGCCTATCATAGAAATAACAGGAGTCAGTAGAAACATCAGAAGTGAAAGATTAGAGGCACAATGGAAAAGACAGTTGCTGGTTAATGTTCTGGGAGAAGTTAATATCAACAGAGGAATCTTTCAAGGAGATTCACTCTCATCATTACTGTTTGTCATTGCACTGTTTTCTCTGTCAACAATACTGAACAAATCAAATAACAAGTAATCAGAGTTGGAAGGGACCTTGTAGGTCATCTAGTGCAGCCCCAGCCCAAGCGGGAGACTCTACACCATTTCTGACAAATGGCCATGACTATCAAATATCAGAAATATCTGCCAGACTATCTTGTTTTCTTTATGTGAATGATCTGAATGGAAAAACACCATCTGAAATAGAATCATTGCTCAATGCTGTCCATATACACAACCAGGATATTGTAATGGAGTTTGGGCCGGACAAATGTGACATCCTTAACAAGGGGAAAATAGTGAAATCTGAAGAAATCAAAATGCTATATGGAAATAGCATCAAGAGTTTGAAAGACAGTTGCTACAAATACTTGGAGATCTTTCAAGCTGACAACATCAAGAGACAAGAAGAAGTTTAGGAGTAAATAGATCATGAGAGTGAAGAAGATCCTGAAGAACAAACTCACCATTAAGGCAATTAACATTTGGACAGTTCCAGTCATTAGATTCACAGCTGGAATAATAGACTGGACTAAAGCAGAGCTAAAAGTCCTCAATAGGAAGACCAGACAAATAATGACAATAAATCATGCCCTTCATCCATGCAGTGACAGACTCTAGTTACCAAGGAAAATAGGTGGGTGTGAAATGTGGCGAGTGCACTAGAAGTTGAAGAAAATAAAAGGGCATTGGAAGAATATCTGAAGGAACAGTGAAGAAGTTGCACTGAAGCTAATATGCCAATATGTCATACTGAGTACTAGAGAGACCAAACTGGCCTACAAGAAAGACAAAACGAAGATTAGAAAAACAGACACGACAAAGCAAAGTATGACAAGAACATTAAAACAATAGAAGACATATTTAATAACAAGACTTGGCAAATGGCTAGGAGCAGGAAAGTTGAAGAAAAAGATGGAAGGACTAATTCTGGTTGCATAAGACCAAACCTTAAGAACAAATGCATACAAAGCCAGCATTGAGAAGACAGCAAAAGAAAGCCAAAGCTACCTCTGTAAAGAAGGTAATGAGATAATGGACCACCTAGTTAATTGCTGCAAGAAGACCGCACAGACTGACTACAAAAAAAGGCATAATAAAGTAGCAACAATGGTACACTGAAAGTTTTTTTTTTTTTTTTTTAAAAAAAACCATTTGCTTGGAAGCGAGAATTGGCAGGGTCACAAAATAGTCAAACTAATAAAAAACAAAGAAGCTAAAATGCTCTGGGACTTTGGAATTCAAGCATCTTGCCATATAACACCCCAGGCTTAGCAATTGTTGATAAGAATGACAAAAAGTCTGGATAGTGGACCTTGCAGAACCTGGAGAAAGCCGAATAGAAGAGAAAGGACTGGAAAAAATAACACATACAAAAACTCTTACACAGAAGCAGAACTAGTCTGGCAAAACAAAGCAAAGATAGTACCAATAATGACAGGCTCCTAAGGATACAATCCCAAAACATCTAAAGTACCACTTGAACACCATCAACATTGACAAATCACCAACAATAAATTGCAAGTGGCAGTTTTCATTGGAACAGCTTACATCCTGTAACAATATCTTTAATACAACCAAACGACAATATCTACCTATTCCAGATCCGTGGGAAGGACTTGATAGATGGATAAAAATGCCAAATCCAATCTAAACATCAGATTGACTGTGTGACCAACCATAATAATAATAATTTTTATTTATAACCCAAAGAACCAGACAAGTACTATCTTGTATTATTGACATTGTTATCATATACTTAATAAAAATAAAAAAAAACCCTGAAAGCAGTCAAAATTTCACACTTATATTACATTTTTAATTCTGGATGATGGAAATAAAAAATGCTTTTAAGTTTGTAACTTAGTTTTGACAAGAAGTACGGTAGTGAGACAGTAAGACAGGATAAGATATAGACAATACATTAAAAATTGAGGGTGTGGCTCTGCCAAAATACTGTTTGAATCAAAAGCATTAATGTTTTTGTTACTAAACATAATTTTTAAAGTCAACGTAATGCTTGTCAAGGTGAACCGTTGCTTAATTGTCAAAATTGGCTCAGAAATGGCTGAAACATAGGAAATCTTTTCTGAGGTGCTTATAATCTTCACCAGAAAGTTCTATGAGTGACATTTTACTGCTATGATACATTTAATTTGAAATCATTGTTTTGTATTCAAACTTGGGCTGGTTGGCACATTGCACTAAGCTGTCACTTTACATATGGTTTATTGAATAAACCACAGTTATGATTCACCCAGCATACTAAGTCAGAAACCATGGCTGAATTTACATAACACACTGAGTTTCAAGCAAACTCTTGGGGAACATGTTCAACAAACCCAGTCAGAGAGAGAAGTGTGCTTTCATATAGACCAAGACTGTGAAAGTTTTAAGGGAGGAATGGATTGGATAAGAATCAAAATGCAATGTGACTTCTTGATTATTCTCCCCCTTTCATTCTACCTTTATTGTTCAAACTAAGTTTTGAGTTCTGCATTCTTATTGCAATCTCAGTAGTTGAAAATGTTCTGTTAACCAGCCTGATTACTTTCTATTCCCTCATAGTTTATTGTCAAGATCTTTGGCTTTATTTGTAACATCTCTTTTAGATTAGATTCCCTACCATTATAGCTTTCTATCTTGAGTAAGATTCAGTGAAAAAAGGATTAGGATTACTAGGATTACAAATACAAAAGCCAAGGTGGTATTATTTACTCAAACATCTGCACTTACAGTCCTGAAATTCTGTCTTGCTGGAGGTAAGGCAAAGCTTTGGCATTGGAAATGATCTCCTGAGGAAGAGATGAAGGCTCCATGCGCTGGAACATTGGGACGTTTTTCTGAGTTAAGAAAGAGAAAATGACTGCAGTTTCAATTAGGTAAAATAATGACATAATGAACACATGGAATTAAAATGTCCATCATGTTCAATGTCTATAATGGCTAGATAATGTGATGTGATATAATGTGATGAGGATTATACTCTAACACATTTAGAGGGCAATAGGTTTGGAAAGTTTACTCCCAAAGAAGAGGCAAATAATACTGAAACTGCCCATAATTTTATGTAAGCTAAATGAGACAACTGTTGGGATAGCAAATATAAATCACTTCAATTACTTTCCTTATGAAAATGTATTACATAGCATACTTCATCCTCCACTTTCCCCACATCTCCACAGTCACTTTTCTCTATAATCAAGGAATTGTTTTGCGTAAATGCTGCATTTCTAACACAATCCGTGTTTAAAGTCCTTCCACAAGCAAGGGCTGTGCTGTTCTGAGACCTGTGCCATTCCTCCAGAAGAAACAATGCAAAAGCAGATTTTCAGCGTTTTCTCTAGAACTCCCTGGTGGCCCTCATGGCTGGAAATTTCCACTTCATCTCAGCTCCTGAAATTTTATCATCCCTCCTGAACTGAAGCTCTGTGGTACTTTGTCAACTTTCCCTGCTGCCTTCCTGCTGCTTTGCATGGCTGTTTCTTGCTGGAATGGCTTTTTATGGATAGTGGCCTGCTGTTGGTTTGCTTGTCTACTTTTCAGCTCACTTCAAAAGCATTGCTGGTGAGGGGAAAAATAATGAAAGGATGAAGTTCCAATATATTGCTTCCCTACTGCGACCTACAAGCAAGCACTGGCCATCTCAAAGAAGGGAAAGGAAAGTATTTGCATAGTAGTAACAAATAAATACTCTAGATAGCTAAGGGATCACAGCTGATGGTATGTGAGGCTCTCAGGGAAGTTAAGGATACACATATTGTACAGACTCTATAAAAAGAAGTTATAGAATGCATAAAATTGTGGGAAAGGAGAACAGTTACTGTAGATCAGGAATCCTGCCACTGCATTCTCTTTTTTACAAAAATATATTCTGTCTTCTATCTTGCTGCAATGATTCCTATTGGCTGCCCTACAGAAACTGCAGCAGAATGTTATATATTCTTGGAAACCATCCTTAGTGTATTAAATGCAACATTGGCTGCAAAGTATATCTGTAAGGTCTTATCCAAATAACCTACCACATCCTCTGTTAATGCTTGCCATACAAATCTAATTGTCAGAAAATCTGAATGGCTGAATTTTAAGCCACAATGAAACAAGATCAATTCTATTTTTCCTCTGGCAGAACCATACCTGTTCTTCTAGCTGCTGTCTTTGCTTTTTAGCTTTGCTTTGCTTATAGTAGTCCATTATCATCATGGCTGCGTAGATTTTCCCAACTGTCAGGTCTGTAGCTGGAAGTAAAAGATGTAACCATATTAACCAAAATAGGAACCATTTACTCTGCTAAGAAAACTGGAATCAGGGTCATGCAATCTTGCACATCTGTGGGGCAGGAAAGAACACATATTTATAAGCTTGGCTCTGAATTTTCAAGCCCTGTGATTTGGAGGGAACCAGTGGTCCTCAGATAAGCTGTAGATCATAGGTAGAATGATGCCTTGGTGTCTGCATAGCATGTTTTAAAAAGGTTAATATTTGATCCTACTATCAGAATAGTCTTAGAATGGAATAGCTAGAATATTGGCTATTTTGTGCAAGGAGAGATGTGTCTGAGTATTATTTACACGTGGATGCATTTCTATTTTCATGTATGTTTTTCTGCTTTATGTCTCCATATAGAGTAGGCTAGATTTAAACAATGTAAATTAGCACGAGGAATTTGCTTATATTAAATTCCTTCTCTTTGTTAAAAATCATACGAGTCTTGCTTCTTTCATTTTTCTGAATCTCGCTTGGCAATCCCTAATCCCTAAACAATAACTTACTTTTTGGCATGGGCACCAATAGATCTAGCATCTTCTGAGAAAGGTGAGGCCAAATGGTCAGTATCTCCTTCTGGAGCTCAGAGTCTAACTGTTGCCAGTCTGCACCACCTATAAGGGAGCAGATCAAAAGAACTCTTAAATAAAGTGGAGAGAAAGAAAAGGAAAGGAAAAAAGAAAACGAGGGAGCTAGACTCATTATTTATCCGTTTTGTTTCCCCTCTTCCTCTAAGCTTAATGACACCGGAGATAAGAACCCTTCTTTAGTTCAAATTGGCTGCCATGGGCCAAATCTGTGAGCTCCTGGAAGATACCAACAAGACTTAAATTTAGCAAAGTATCCAAACCAGTACTCCTCAATCTTTAATTAATTAAGCCATCAGTAGTATCCTTGCAAATCAGATGAGATATTTATAATATATGTATACACACATTAATTCTTAATTGTTTCACATTCTCCTCTGAAAAGTTGGATGATGTCTCATAATAGACTCCCATTACACAATCAGTAAGTTTCTGAAATTTCCTATTTCATTTCTTGATTCCTCTTTTATACACCATACTAGCAGACTTGGTTTAGCATGACTGGGGGGGGGGGGGGGGGGGGGGAACTAGACCTGAAATTATTCTTAGAGCATCAGATTATTCTGAGTCATGAAGACTACGTAGATTATAAATTAATTGATTTTGGGAAGTTGCCCATTTTCTCCCCTCCAAAAGTAAATGTCTAACTCTTGGCTATTTTAATTTCCTTACTTTACTTTCCCATTTACCTCTGGATTCCTACCTTTTGCAATCTTAATATTCAGAGCTGTTCTAATTAATGCCATCAGGGTGGAAGTGAAATGCACCGTATTGTCTTCAGCCACTGGCATGTTCATCAGGACCAGTCTCTGCACAAAACAGGTGGGGAGAAGGGAATCAAGGCAGAAAACAATTTGGAAAAGTGTAGCATGGAGACACAAGGAAAATGCTTAAAATGCATAAACTAGAACAGCCAAAAAGGAGGGCAAGGATCGCCCCCATCCCCTCCAACCTACCCCATTCCCTCCAGCGTGGTCTTTTGCCCTTTTTTAAATTCACCTTGCCAAGGATATGTGTTCTTTTACTGACTTGGAGCAAGACGGACAAGATGACCGATCAGGTTCCTTCACAATCACATTCTGTGATCATGGAAAGGAATTCAAACTCTCTGATTCCATTAAAAGGAGAAGCAGATGTAGTTTACTTCTGCGTCTCCCATTTAGAACATTTATTTTGTTTTGCTTAATAAGCTCAGAACTCTTAGCTATATCCTGGTGCCCCCTTTTTGAGTTTTCTTCAAAAGAGGTCTTGTTGGCAGCAAATGATTGTACATGCAATGGTTCCATTTTATCTGAAGTTGAAGAGGGAGGAGAGAAAGTGAAAATGAAGAGAAATTGATGAGTCAGGTGGGAGTGAGTGGGTCATGCTCCTTTTACCCTTGAAAGGAAAACAAAATGGCCAAATCCACTTCCCAGAGTGTATATATTGCCTTGTCAATTCTTATGCTATTCTTTCCATCACACCAACCACCCTCTTTCTTGAGATTTCTGAATCTATCATAAAACAAGATTAGTGAGATTAAGACTCATGGAATTTTTTTGCTTCCATGTTTACAAAATCTAAACAAAAGGATCTTATCCTTCTGAAACCAAATGGTACCATTGTGGCATGCACAAAGGTGAGCATAAGTTGCCCTCAACTAAAATCCTGGATAAATGCAGTAAATTGACAATTCCAAATAACTATTTAGAGAGCCACGGTTTGCAATCCTGTTTTTTAAACATTTGAACCAGAACTTTCATGCAGGAGTTTTAGGAGGTGGAGTCAAAAAGGTTAGGGTGCACAATCAAAACTCTTTTTTATATACAAGTAATACTCAACTTACAACCACAAATGAGCCTGGAATTATGGCTGTACGTCATGGCAGTTGTTAGCTGAGGCACCCATCTGATCCCTTCACCTAACAACTACAATCCTGGCTTTCGCCATTGCAGTCGTTAAGCAACTGTGTGTGTCATTAAGCAGAGAATGAAATGCCTCAGGAGGTGGGGGGAGGCTCTGGAAAGCCTGGTGCAGGGCTTCCCCAGTTTGGCCTTCCCCACCCATTACCCAGCTTCCCACCCTACAATTACACCTCATTTCATTTGACTTTTCTGAAGACTGCCTTTCCCAAGGAGAAGCAGCCAATGTGCTGTGCCATGTGGCCTTTCTATACAGAAACCACATGATGCCATCCTGGAAGGAGGTGCAATTTTGGAAGTGGTTGCAATTCTTGTCATTTAAGAATCCTGGCCACTCCCAAAATGACATCTGCTTCCAGAATGGCCCTGAACAGTGTGTGGTGCATTGGCTGTTTTTTCTTTTCTTGAAAGGCAATCTTCAAAAATAATAATAATAATATTTTGGAAAGAGAAATAGCCAATATGCCACATGGCCTTCCTACATAGAGGCTGCTTCATGCCACCCCAGAAGCTGGGGTTATTTTGGGAGCAACTGCAATTCTCACAATTCTGTATAGGAAGGCCATGTGACACACTGGCTTTCTTCAGAAGAGGTAAATGGAGCGAGGAAAGGGAGGGAGGCAGAGAAGTCAAGGGTGTGGGGCCCAGTACAGCAGAAAGCAGGCCCAAAGCCTGTGGGGACCCAACTGGGTTGAAAGTGGGCTCAAGAGATCCAAAAGGGAGGAATGGGGGGAATAAGTAATTGGGCTGAGCTGCAACATCCCTACAATTGATTGTAAGAGTGGGTTGATTAACAAGTGGCCAGATTTTGTGGCTCTGGGGGCATTGCAGCAGCCATAACTTTGAGTACAGGTCATAAATCCCTTTGTTCAGTGCCACCATAATTTCATAAAGTCACTGAATGTATAGCCATAAGTTGAGGACTACATGAATAAAAAAGGGACACAGTTTCAATCACAGTCCTCTTTACTTTTTTAACCTTCTTATCCCATACAGTTGCTCTGCTTTCATGATGCAAATACTACTGAAATCAGGTTATCACTTCGACATCACCCTCCATTTTCACTCCAAATGTTTAGGAGCCCTTCGGAGGTGAACTATGGCTACCTTCCTTTCTGCTGACTTGAAATCATGAGAAGGAATGTACATCACTGCCACATTCTCAAGTCTTTTTTTTAAACTTTTTATACAAAAGGCAGAGATAAGCCAAACCAGCCAGACATCAATAATCTGGCATTTTGCATACCAACTCCTGAAGACAAGGACAAAAGCAACAAGACACTACCCAGTTAACTAGACCTCAGACTAACATTTCTGCTACAGGTTCTGAAGCTCAAGAGTCAGGAGGAACAGAAATGCAACCACAGCATCCTCAAACAAAAAATAACTAAGTAAGTGTGTGTGTGTGTGTATGTGTGTGTGTGTGTGAGAGAGAGAGAGATTGAGAGAGAGAGAGAGAGAGAGAGAGAGAGAGAGAGAGAGAGAGAGAGAGAGAGAATATCCTAACTTCAGGGCAGCTTCCATAACATATATTTACCTCTGAGCTGGAAATGAATTAACCCAGCCCCTCAATACTTTATGAATACTGAGATATTAGCACAGTATCCTCAGGAAGAAGCCCCAATATTTTCAGGCTGCTACCTTTTCCAGAACAAAACTGGATCCATTTTCCCATCCATTCTCTCACTACCTGTAATGAGACACCTGGCAAGAACCTGTTCTGCAGATTATTTTGAACCTGCTAGAGTCCTATTGGATATATCACACTATTCACAAAATGGCTGACCACCTGCTCCAGCTCAGCTTCAGGGGTATCACTTCTTGCTTTCCAGACTGTCAGAACAACCCTTGCAGATTTTTTAAAAGTCAAATGCTCTGCTGAAAGGATTTCAATTTAATGGGCATGCCACACTCCATTTTGTATTTCAATGAATCAATGAGAAGTAGTTGCAGTTTTTAGAGTGGTTTCTCATTTTCTTCTGATGTAGTTGTCCTGTTTCAAAATCTTTGCTTAGTTCAGACTTTTATACAGATTACAGTTCAATCTCACATATTAGAAGAATGGTATCACGTTTGGGCTGAGAGCTACACTTGGCTCTTGAGTAGCATGAGGGGGATTGCATTCCTAAAAGCAGACAACTCAGGATAATTTCATTAAAATATATTAAATGTTATTAATATAAATGTTCCCATGTAGCTAAACAATTTTTCTACTTCAAACAAATTCCAAAAGACTGCTGATAGAAACTTCTGGAGGGAACTCTGCATAATCAGAAATAAAACACAGGGCATATTCCCAGATACGTTTGTAGCTTTAAGTGTGTAAATTACTTTAATATTAATCATATTGGTATAAACTGCATTATATCTGAACTTTAGCCCAGCTAGCCAAAAATGTCTAATCTAAATGAGAAAGGCTTCAGAGAGGATTATATGCAGTCCCTGTTATCTGGAACATTTCCATTGAAGTAGCTGGATGGAAACCACATCTGAATGCATAAAGAACATTTGTTCTAACGCTAAACAAAGATCTTTTGAATCTTATTCTGCATCCCATACCTTTTTGCAGACAATAGAATAACTGAACAAGTATCCTATCAATCTTAATATTCAGTGCAAAAATAAATTATTGAGTATTCGTTACCTTACATTACAGCTACCAATCCTGTTTGTCTTGGATCTACCGTCCCAATGTTTGTTGTGTGCCTGCACAAACTAACTTTCAACATTATTTGGCACTGATCCACAGGCCTGTTGTTTTCATAACAGCAATAGCACTTATATACCGCTTTATAGTGCTTTACAGCCCTCTCTAAGTGGTTTACAGAGCCAGCATATTGCACCCCCCAATCTGGGTCCTCATTTTACCCACCTTGGAAGGATGGAAGGCTGAGTCAACCTTGGGCCTGGTGGGATTTGAACTGCCAAACTGTAGGCAGCTGGCTGCAGAAGTAGCTTGCAATGCTGCATTCTAACCACTGCGCCACAGAGGCTCCTTAACAATGCTATTGCAAACAGAGTTATAAGGATTTGAAACATACAACCAGTACATATTTAGCTAGGAACACAATCTGAAATTAATGGAATAATGGAACACCTCCTTTATCTCCCACCACCCCTCACCATAATTTGTTTCCCATTTCTTGCTAATCAGAAGCCCATAAAGGAAAGAAGGGTTGTTCTACCTTATAAGCAACTTTGGAGGGACATCTCTTCCCGAGGCCTAGTGGTGGGGACATGAGAGTCAGCATTTCATACATCTCAGTGTAATGGATGCGGCCACTGCTCATGTGCAAGGAGGAGAGAGGATAAAGGAAATGGGGAGGGTGAGGAGCAAGATGCAGAAAAACAAAAACAAAAAGGCATTCCCAGAGGTAAAAGACCCAAATAAACCAGAATATAGGAAAGAAGAAGAAGAGAGAGAAGAAAAACAAACAAACAAACAAAAAGACAGACAGGAAAAGAACAGGAAACCCATTAATCAATGCAAATCATACATGACAGCTTGTACTGATGTGGATTTATAGCACCCCTCACACAGACCCAGGTACGCCATCAAAACGAACTGCCTGCCTGCCTTTCCATTTTCTCTGTGGATGTTTTTACAGCCAGTTCTTTCAACTGCAGTACGTCACGTGCCCCTTGTATAATTTCCAGGGCTTGTGTGTAAGTGTTATAAATCAGGATACAGAAAAGGTGTTGTTTGGAATATGGTGGTGCATACCTCAGTGAAGTGACATGTCCTCCCTCTCTGGCTGTGTCCATGCAAGAAGAAAGCAGCATCTTGCATAGGAGGGAAGTCCATGGTGGTTACTTCTCAAAGGAATGTGTCTGTTTGCTTCCATCTAGCGCTAGGATGGAACACGTTCCCACCATGCACTGGTGCAAGGGCATGCCAAGTGTGTAAGAAAGAAAATGCAGGGAGAAAATCCGACATGCCATGCTCTCCAGCCCTCCTCCCATTTCCTCCCACATGCGAATATTCAAGTTTCACCCAGTTGGAGTTTAAAGAGTCTTGACAGAGGCAGCTGTTTTGCCTTAAGGCTTCAGTTGAGTTGGTTGGTATTCCCTGTTTTGTGAGTCTCTGGTTCTGTATTCAGCCCTCTATTCAGTATAAAAGGAGGTCAGATTAAAATCGTAGTCTCTTGCCGTGAAAGCTTCATCGTGAATCCTTATTTTAAGTGTGGGGAATATTGTGGAAAAGGATAAAGGGCTTCCTCTATTCTTTCCAAGAAGGGAAGCACAATATACAAAGTGTGATGTAAGGAAAAAAAAAAAACTTGCATGGGTTTTGGTGACTGATCCAGTGAAAATAAATTCTGATGCCCTACACTGGCTATTAAACTGTTTTTTCAGCTCTTTTTAGGTGAAAGATACGGTGACCTTTGTTTACTATTTGTTCTGCTCTTATATTACTTTTAAGATTCACTAACGCAGAGGCATCACTATAAATGCAACATGTTTGGCATTTACATTGTTCTTATTTTTGATAAAATGTGTAATAATTTTGTGTTTTTCATTCAACTCAAAATTGTCCATTTCCTATTACTCCCTTCAATCTTTGCTTAACATTTCTAGGTTGGTCTTTTGCTAAATGGCAGTCAAAATGGCTTGTATGCAGCTATTAAAATGCATTAAAATATATTGTTTGAAATTAAACTGCACAAGGAAGGTCTGATTGAATTGCTTTTTATTCCTGAAAACATGCCCTTAAAATGCCTCCAAAATATCTCTCTTCATAACTGAATTTGACTTATTTTTAAATTTTGTTTTCTTTTTTCCTCCATTTTAAGTTTGGTAGTTTTTTTTTTTAGTGAAACATTTTAAAAGAAGAACTGTATATAATTTTCTTGAGAAGCATGAAATAAATCATACCCAAGAGATATTGTAGTAACTTCTTTAAGAAAGAGAAGAGCAGAGTATAAAATTAAACAAAAATGTGAAAATTGATATGGCTTGCACAGAAGAAAGAAAAAAGCTTTAAAAAACTATCTCAAACCTGAAACTGACTTACAGATGGATTTAAAAATTACAGTCTACAAGAAATACATGAAAACAATAGATTTACAAATGAAATTGAATGATTTAAAAATTAAAAAAAACTATATACAAACAATAAATCAGAGAAGCAATGTGGATTATTTTTTAATAATGGATTTACAGAAGGGAAATGCTGAAGTTGCCACCGTGGAATTACAAAAGGGCCTGACAAAGATGATTACAAGAAGTTTAAGATAAGAGACAAAGAGAGTATGAAAAGGCAGATGTTAGAGCTTTCTGTTGGGAGAAACAAGACAGAATACAGAATTGATTTATCTAATCTAGGTTAAAATAATGGGTTGCTATTTCAGGTGTTATTTAATTGTTTTTTGTTTGGAACTAGGTGATGATGGTTATTTCTGAGAATGTTTAATTGTAATAGGGCTGGACTTTGATTATTTGAAGAGAGGAAACAGGGTGGATTTGTTTAAATGGAAAGGAAGAATTCGAATTGGGTGTAACAGATATAGTTTGTAATAATTATATTATTTCGAATAACCCTTGCTGATGAATATGGTGAAGAGAGGTTGGAGAGATAGCATTACAGAGAATGGGATAAAGTATGGAATGAAGAGGGTTTGGTTGTATCATAAAATATAGTAATAAGTTGTTAACATAGATTATACTTTCTTTTACTATTTTTATATCTTTCCTTTATTTTCTTTTTCTGCACTTTTAAATACTTTTTAAGCATCAGAGAGGCTTACAAAACAGATCAGATTTAATTTACTGAGCAAGGGTTAACATGCTATGGATTAAACTTGAACTAAATAAGCTTTTCAATATCTGGACAAAAAACTAAAAACTAAATATAAATTCATAATATTAAAAGAAGATAATTATCTTGTCAATAGGGTTAATTATGTATCTATTCAATTTGTGAATTTCAGGTATATTAAGCAGGAAACATACAATTATTTGCACAATTGTTTTCACCAAGAGTTTGCACAAATATATTTTAGCCACTCATAATATGAAAAAAGGGAAGTCTGAATGGGAAAAAAATCCACAGCAAGACTTCCTAGAGTGACTTTTCTGCATAATTGCTATCCTTAGGGATTCTTTTTCAAGCTAATGGCTGTTTACCCAGGCAAAAGATTAAAAACAATATTTGCAAATTATTTGATATGTAGATGTCTAAGGAGATACAGATATATTTACAGATGTAGATAATTTTAAATCTTAATTGTTAGCCTCCCAGATCCTTTGGGAATGAGTGATATACAAATAAAATAATGTCATAAAATTAAATAAAAAATAAAATAAATTGAGGAAGTATTTGATACAGCAAAAAGCCAGCTAGTTATCAAAATCAAATAATAAACTTTACCTAAGTAAAGATGTTGGTAGATTTTTCATTTACTAGAATCTTTCCACACTACTCTTCAATATATGATAAAAGGACAAAAACTTGTTATTTATAATATAAGCTTAATGAACATGGCACAGAAATATTAAGTCAGCATGGGATGTAAAGCTAGTAGTTAATATTTCAGTGTGTTCTAATTAATTTTTCTGTTCAAAGTAATCATAAAGATAACTAATTTTAGTGTATGTGTGTGTGTGTGTATGTATATATGTATATGTATATATATATATGCAGGTCTTGGCGTGTTCAGGTCTTTTCCTGTGTAAGATTGAGACTATCTTGGCAACGTTTCGACGAGATCTCACTCTCCATCTTCAGGCTGATGCTTTCAGGTTTGTGCTTGTGTGAGCAAAGTGTGATATGAGCTGCTGTCTCCCTATATATACTGGTGGGGAGGTTGGCTGTGTTGTCATTTCTTGATTGGTTGATGGAGTTGATGTTTGCAGATTGGCTGTCTTTTTCTTAAAAACATGTGTGGCTGAGGTATTGGCTGTGTGTCCTGTGTTATAACAACTTGGGTAATGGGCTATGTGATGACCTTCTGAGTTCTAATCTTGTGACATCCTGGGTCTTGTGCTGTAATCTCCTGGGTCGTTGGCTGTGTTGCAACATCCTGAGGTTTTGTGGTGTAGACTCCTGAGTTCTGTGATGTGATATCCTGAGCAGGTGGCTGTGATGTGACGTTCCGAGTTTTGGTTTGGCTCTGAGTTTGAGGCCTGGCTCTGTGTTCATGGTGTGTGTCAGTTTGCTTGGTTGGGGGTCGGGGTGTGTGGCAGCTGGTGATGCAGCCGTGGTCTCGTTTCTGGATGGTGGTTGCCTTTCGTCTATGGGTTTGGGTTTGAGTCTGGTGAGGGAGATTGGTGGTGGCATCATGTGTGTTTTTACGACCCAGGAGAACTCCGAGAAACACAAAGCCGAAGACACAAGCCTGAAGATGATGAATGAGGCTTCATCGAAACGTTGCCTAGATACTTCCAATTCTACGCGGGAGAAAACCCGAATAACCAAAGATCTATATATATATATATATATATATATATATATATATATATATATATATATACGTGTTCGAAATAGCTCGAAATAGATCTATATTAGTCTCCCTTGTTTAATTATTTATCCCTTGTTTAATTTATTTATATAAACCTAACACACATACAAACAAAAGACAATGAAACAAATAGCTTTCTGTCTGGATGGTCTCTGGTGATGAGCCGAAAGACAGAAAAGGACAGCAGTATGCTTCCTCCCTTGACTGGGGCTTACCAGGGTGTTGTAACACAAGTATATATACTCATTCCCCTGTATCGTTGATCTGGATGAGAACCTGTGGCCTAATGGCAATTACAACTGCCTCACATGTAATACTTCCCAGGTTCGAATCCCAGTAAGGGTATGGCTAGCTGACGAGAGCTAAGTAGCTTGAAATAGATCTATACTAGTCTCCCTTGTTTAATTATTTATCAGCTCAAAAACCTAATACACACACACACACATATATATATAGCCATACCCTTACTGGGATTCGAACCAGGGAAGTATTACATGTGAGGCAGTTGTAATTGCCATTAGGCCACTGGTTCTCATCCAGATATATATATATATATATACACTTTGTGTTAAACACCCTGGTAAGCCCCAGTCAAGGGAAGAAGCATACTGCTGTGCTTTTCTGTCTTTCGCTCATCCCCAGAGACCATACTGACAGAAAGCTATTTGTTTTGTTGTTTTTTGTTTTCATGTGTGTTAGGTTTTGAGCTGAGGTTTTGAGTCTCCCTTATTTAATTATTTATCAGCTCAAAACCTAACACACACACATACACACACACACACATATATATATATATATGTATATGTATTCAATATACTGACAAGTTATGCTGATGGGAAAAACAAATACAAAGTTTGTTAAAAACAAAAATAAGAAAAAATCAAAATGCTAAATTTTAGTATAGTTCTGATACTGACGGCACAGTACAAAATGAGTCACAGGAAATTGTCCAAAAACCTTCAGTTGACTTGATTTATCTGGGCAAATATTCAAATTCAGGAAAGTTTTCTTTTTTGCAAGTCAGTGTGAGGCTAAGGGGAAAAAAAACCCAAGCACTGTAGGAGAGGCAAAAGACTATGTGAACTTAATTTGCTCATGGTTCCTTAATTATGCTATGCTATTACTGAGAAATAGGGACAGTTCTCTATTTCCAAAGTTAATTTGGAAGATTCTCTGTGGGTATGTTCACTGCTGCTTGTGGTGTTCACTATGGAAGATAATTAGTATGTTTTAATCCTTTCTAAAGCAAAACTGAACAAATATACTTCAAAAGGGCAACATCTCATCCTTGGCTATAAAAAGTTCAAAAGTATTTAAGATCCAGAAATTCAAAGTGCTTTACATTGCAATTTTCTCACATATTCATGGATCCTTAGGAAATGGGAGCTGGGGGAGAAGAAACTATATATTATATAGTAGTTTTAGGAACTGTTCAGCTGAAAGCACTTTGACTTGGAAAGAGAGTGTGAGGAAGCAATGTGGGATTTTTTTGGAGGGGTGGAATTTGAATAATTATTTTTATCTAGAGGTTGTACAACGTTTTTTCTTGGTGAAACTTGGGCAGGCAAGCAATGAAGGATCATGAAGGATGACCTAAGGAACTATATTATGAAAATGATGCAGAAATACTTAGGTTTTCTTGGCTGGAACAAAATCGAATAGAAACAGCTCTTCAATTAGAAGAAAGCAAAAGTTCATTCTTTTTCAATGGACTTTTGCAAGTGAATTTGACACAGATTCATTAGTAAACTTTGAATTCTAAATGACCTTATCATGAATAGAAGATAGTGTTTCATAATCATCTTTGGCCCTTGTCAGTACTGATGAACAAAAGGAGACCAGCAAGAAGCAAAGAATTAGTATTAAACAAAGCTGTGATTTGTTAGTCATTTGTCATAGAGATGTTTTCTTTTGCTTACAAAATCCATCTCATTCATATGTATGTATGTATGTATGTATGTATGTATGATACATATATGTATTTGAATTTACTATATTTGATATAACTAGGGTTTATTTTCTCTTAATATCGATACCATATAGACATATTTCTTTGTATATATCCATGTGTTTGTACAAAATTAACACCCATAAAATAGGTATAAAAGATTAATACATGAACACTCGCCTTATTTTTTTATTAGAAGTCATCTCACAATGCAACACTAAACCTGAGCTCAGTACCAGACTATACTAAAGAAAGAATACTTCTCTATACAAAAATATTTCTCACTCTTAAAATTAAGAAGTTTGTTGGCTGCTCCAGCTTTCTCCTTGACATGCTAATTGCTCATTGACTGAGGGGCTTTATTAAGTTAAAACCCCAATAGCCAGATGAACTCCTGCCCACCATATCAAGTGTCATTTTCTGGCATATGTTTTTCATTGAACTAAGTTAAGATGTTTGAGATTGGCCAACTGATCATATCATTAGGAGATGCAATCTGAATCGAGTTGCACTATTTCTGTAGTACAGACAGAATGTTATTTTGGATGAATAGATCTTCCATACCCAAACAGTGTAATACACTTTTAAAATTAAGTCTCTGGGTACAACTGGTGAGCTTTGTTTCATTTCTTACCATATCTGATTCGATTTTTTAAAAATTAAATTTAAATTTTTTGCTCTCAAGTTAGTGAACGACCAAATATAATGCCCATTTCAAATGAAAAAATGTAGGCCCTAAAAAGCGAAGCAGAAAACAATGGTTCCAAAGACTTCTCTATGCTATAATAGTCATTCTAAAACCTCCAGAAATAATTCATTCAAGGTGAGAATGAATGTGTAATTTCAGCTGTGCCCTGAAATCCATTTCTTGATCTTTTCCAGTTATGTATAACAGCTGCTGATTCTGAGAAGGTTTGAATCTCTTTAAACTCGAGGGAAAGCAAGTCAGGATTCCCTTGTGAAATACAATAGCGTGAAATACAAAAGAGAAGAGGAGAGCGGGATTTAATGGGATGTCCCTATTGCCAGGTTGTAGCTGGGATTGTGAGGCAAACCTTGCAAGCCACCCTGCAGGGGCACTTCTCTCCCAGGCCCAGAGGAGGCGAGATCACCCGTACTAATTTGTACATATCCTTATACAGGATCCTGCCACTGGAAAGGAAGCACAGGTGAGTTAATAGGCCCAATCAGGAAATGGGAAAGAAGAACTATGTGCAACTGGTAACGCCACAGATGTACATTGCTCTTTTTCTAGGAGGGGGCTGAGGGAAGGCTCTGCACAATCACCTCCTTTGAAGATGCAGCTATTATTTTCTCTACCGTGTTCCCATGGAGGAATTTTTCATCGTCAAGAAGGAGCATATGGCCTGATTTATAATGGAACGATAAAGCTCAGTCATTTTATCAAGTTTTATTCAATTTATTTTTAAAAAAGCACAATAAATGGTTTTGCATAATCAACTATTCGTATCAAGTGGATAAATGGTGTCTTATTGTATACAAAGTTTCAAGCCAGGGTTTCCCCCCCATCAAATCCTGTCTTCCCTCTTTGTCCTCCCCCCACACACAGTAGTGATCAATCTGTATTGTGAATTCAATTTCACCTAGGATAAACAGGTGCTCCCAAGCTATATCAATAGCATGTCAGGAGATGATTAGACTACAGTGCTTCCTTTTGGTATCCCAAGGGTTGGTTTTGTTTTGTTTTTTGTCTCTGAAAACTAAGGTTTAGTTGTATCAGCCAGAGATAATTACTTTCCTGATTCTTTTCTGTTTTGGTCACCACAGTCTAGCAGTGGAAGGGCAGGAGGTGAAACTCTTACAGTTATAATGATCAGTTTAATTTAGAATGATAATTATACTGTAGGCAGTATTCTAGACAGAATTGTAGGTATCATTTTTAATGCAGTGATAAAGTGCAAAAGAAGAAACTGAATCCTTTATAACCCTATCTTTTTCATGACAAGGTTGGATGGTTTTTGAAAAACTACAGTCTTAGTATAAGACAAATTTAGTGGGCTAGTTATAAAAATAATTATAGGAAGGGGAAAATGGGAAAATAAGACTGGAAAACTCTGTTGTGTTCTTATTTAAATCCTAATTAATTTTTCCACATACTGGCTTTCTTTACTTCTATGAGGCTGCACCCAGAATTGCCAATCAAGTATGACTTTTAGCTACAAAGGGTGACATTGACATTTCTTGACCTTTCAAGAAAATTACATGAATTTCCTTGCTACAGTTGAGTTATTAAGCCAGGGCTACCAAATTAATGTCTGCTTTTAACAGTATAAAGAAGTTCAGAAGAGTAGCCATGTTAACTGTGCGCTCATCTTAAAGGCCAACGTATTTATTGTGTAAATCTTTTAGAAGGCAGAGGTGTCATTAATTTAGAAGAGCGAGTTCATAGAAAACAATACATTTAGTTTTCAGATCTAATGGTAATATCCATTTGATGAACTTCTAGAATTCCAATATCTCTAGAAAAATCATGAACATTGACCTAATATTGATAGACGATTAGGCAGACAGGTGGTACTAATTCAAGCCAGAGAAAGAT
The DNA here is from genome assembly GCA_023653725.1 of Bungarus multicinctus. Taxonomy (NCBI): domain Eukaryota; kingdom Metazoa; phylum Chordata; class Lepidosauria; order Squamata; family Elapidae; genus Bungarus; species Bungarus multicinctus. Next base: position 30,889,075 of record CM042842.1, on the reverse strand, counting down.
AATAAGAAATAAACTTTTAAGTTTTCAGATTTGAGATCCATAAAAGATAACCTAAGGTATTATTGCCAGTGGCAGTTCCATTTCAGGTTAAGGATCATCACTTAGGAATTCTGGAATTAAGCAAATATACTGAAATGCCCCAAGGAAGATATAATGGAAAACAATATCTCCAAAGCACTTCTGAAATGTATGGGTAGTATGAGTGAAGGTTTTTAATAACATGGTGGTCAATTCATTTCTGACATAAATTATCTGTGGAGATTTTTTTTTCTTAAAACATTTTAGGTTGCAGACACAAAAAGATAATTTAGTACAAAATAAAAAAAAATGGGTGGTGGATTTAATGTTGGATATACATGGGTAAAATCCTCTTTATACATGTATCTGAGACCTCAATTTCCACAATGGCTCAGAAGTATGTCCCATATGAATGAATGCTGCGGGTCCCACCCCTGAGGGAGATACACCTGGTGGACCTAGAAGAAGGGCCTTCTCTGTGGTGGCTCCATCTCTCTGGAACATCATTCCCCCAGAGATTAGAATGGCCCCCCTTGTTAATACTATTCCGAAAGGCACTGAAGACCTGGTTTTGCCAGTGATCCTGGGGAACCCAGAGAGGGATGAAACCCATCAGATGGCTAGTGTGACCCGCTGTCGTCAGGGTGGGGGGGTGGGAGTTGGTTTTTGTTTTTATTTATTTGTTTTCCCAAATTTTGTTCTATTGTACTTTACTAATTTATTTGATTCTTTTTGTTAGTTCTTATTGTTTTTATTTTTTGTTTTAAATATGTGTAACATTATGTAAGCTGTCTTGAGACGCCATGGGTGAATAGGCGGCAATATAAATCAAATAATAAATAAATAAATAAACAAACAAATAAATAAATAAAGCCGATATAGGAAAAATCATTTGCTGCAGGAAAACTGCAATCGACAGTATATTTCATTGTCATTAAAAGTGCACAGCTGCTCTTATTTAAAAGAGCTCTTCCAAAGCTGTGATGATAGAATTAAAAAAAAAAACTCACAAAGGATATATACTTCTTTTTAATTAAAAAGCTGAAAGTGGCTGAATTGCTAATTTAAGGAAGACTATTAGGTTGTTTATGTGCAGATGGCCTTTGTATAAGAACATCTAGAAGCATTTCCATTCTATTTGTACTTGATTTGGATATCACATCTAAACAGATTCTGTAAAGAACATTGCAAAAAAAGTCAGATATGCCTACATACCACGCAGCTCTATCATATTCTGCCCAAATCCTGACAAATTCATCAAGGTGATGGGGTCCCAAGATGGAAGAATCTCGAGTCAGATATTCAAAATTGTCCATAATGACAGCCACAAAGAGATTGAGCATCTAAGTATGAAGGAAACAAAAAGAATGCATAATAAGGGGAAAGAGATAGGAACCAGATCTGAAAGTAGAAGACCAGCAAATGAGGAAGCACAAAAGAGAGCTGCAATGTAATCCTGCACATGATACTGAAATTATTTAACTGTGCTTACAGCTGCTTCTCTTTAATAGCTCTGAGAAATACTAAAGAATATCATACCATCTTTTAAATCAATCTGGTGAAAACAATACAAAACAATAAATCTGTAGAATAATGGAAAGAGGAACTCACCAAGAAGGAGCAGAAGAAGATGAAGGAGACAAAGTAGACATATGCTAGTTCTGTGCCGCATTTCTCATTCTCATTTTGTCCAGATGTTGCTGTGGTATCTGGCTCACAACCTTTCCCTTCTAGGCATGAAAGCATAATCTCCTGCCATGCCTCCCCTGTAGCACTTCTGTAAGAAAACAAATCCATCTTGTGGTTTATTATTAAATTCCTTCTTACTTTCGGAAAGTCTCTGTTTAAGCTACAACTCTTTTAAAAATAGACTTCAGGGTGTTTTAAGGAGTTTTTTTTAAAAAATATAGGTTGAGGTAAGGTCTTGCTCTTCTGCAAAATCTACTGCAAACATCATACTAAGCAGGGGTGGGATTCTACCAGTTTGCACCTATTCGCTAGAACCGGTTGTTAACATTCTAAGCAATTCGGAGAACCGGTTGTTAGAAGAAATTACTGGCCTAATCCTGTAAGGAAGGCAGGAAGGAAACATTCTGGTGTTGCTTACAGAAACTGCCTCTCCGTTAACCGTTATTACATTGTTGGCAGGACTAGACTTCCTGTCTCAGGAACTTCTCTGCAGTTTTTTTCCCCTCCTTTGCTAGTACTTTGCTTGTGTGGAGTGACCATTCAAAGTTACAATGGCACTGAAAAAAGTGACTTATGACCATTTTCACACTTATGACTGTTGCAGCATCCCCACAGTCATGAGAAGCCAGGCGAGGAGATGCGTGCCTCGATGTGAATGATATTGAGTTGGCCACGCCCAGCCAATAACATGACCACCAAGCCACGTCCACCCAATCACATGACCACCCAATCAAATGACCACCCAATCACATGACCACCAAGCCACTCCTACCAATTAAGCCACGCCTACAGAACCGGTTGTTAAAAAATGTGAATCCCACCCCTGATACTAAGCATAATTTCCCCTCAAGTTGAGTTTGTCTCCTGGTAGATTTAGAAGTAATCTGTCATTGCCAAACAGGCTGGTAGGGGCAGCAGCCTCAGGAAAGCAGTAATTATCCCACTATTGTACATAATGCACATAATTTTATGCTTAGGAACATAGGTTTCTAAAGATAAATTTCAGATAGTTTCTTAAATGTGAATTAAATTCTTAAGTTAAGATATATTTCAAATCCAATAAATGGTTCAGAAATCATCCATGACATCTAGAGGCTGTCTGGGGTTAATTCCTATCATGGTTACCAAATGTGATATCACTTCTTGCTAATCATATTGAACATACAACCCGGTATAAAGTGCTATATTTTATTGAAATTCAGTTATAACACTGAGGAGGACTTTTATCCAATTTATGATTCAGTCCAGTCAGATTTAATTATGACTTCTGCATCAAGTGAGAAGCTAGAGTAGGGATTCCAATAAAAAACCTTAAATTCCATTTTGGCAATGAAAGGGTTTATCAAGTTTAAAGATTATGATGACATTGTAAATGCACTGAAGGAAGGGAGAGGTGCTGTTGCATAATCTGCCTGATAATTAAATTAGAACAAAGATAATAGTTTTGTTCGTGAATCTCTTTGGAATTAAGCTGCCTATTAAAGAGTTTTTTCTGACTTCAGAATATAGAGGTTCATTACAAAGATAAAAAAGTAGGAGACATGGAAAATAAAAATTGTGGCCCACTGAGATGAAAACAATTCAGTCTTAAGCTAAAGCCTACTAAATAGTCTGTAAAAAGGGAGACTTTGAGTCCTTGGTTTGTAACAAGCTATGTAAAACTAGCTAGCTAACTATTGGCTCATTACCAGAAGCTTTTGAAATTTTAGGGGAGACGGTTCTTCCCTTTATAATGAAGTGTGAATGGATCCCTGTGTGAATATAAATGTAAATATACCTAAACAGTAACATCAGAGAACCAAGGAAGCTGCGGAAATTGTTGTGGCGGTTAATGTGGCTTTCCTCATCTAGCTTGATGTTCCCAAATACCTGAAAGCATAGGAATAAAAGTATTGTCTCTGATTTCATAAGGCAAAAACACAGCAATCACAGCAATGTGTGGTTGGTAGAAAATGTACAGTGCTCTGATCATTCTTTCATATTTCCAAAGTTTGTTGTTTTTACCAGAACAAGGGGGGAAATACTGCTGGGATAAAACATTTTTCAAAATCTTGAAGAGAGTTAAAACAATACTAACTGGTTATAGCACGGGTGTCAAACTCGCAACATCATGTTGTCATCCCATGATGTATCGTGACTTTCTTCCTCTTTGCTAAACCGGGGTGGGCGTGGCTAGTGTGTGACGCATCTGGCCACGCCCACTATAACCCTTGGGTTATAGTATGTCAACTCATTTCACTTTTTCCTTCAATAACCACACTGTATATAGCATTTGTATTGAAATCCAACAAATTTAAGGGGTTCAGTAGTTAGTCACCATACAGACATTGTTGAGTAATTAGCAGTAGATTACCTCTTACATTACATTTATTAATTTGACTAACACCTCACCTTTTGATCAGCAGTTCAAACCAACATGGAGAACACTCATTTCTATATTTCCAGACAGGAACCCCATACCCAGATGAACTAATTCTACTCTATTGTAAGGTAAGACTCGCACAGATGATGTTACCTAGTTTGGGTAAAGAAACGTTTGAAAAAAGACAAGCAAGCTCAGAGAGCACCAAGGACCCTTCATTTCAAATCTGAGCTACATATATTCTCCTTTATTGGTATTGTAAGGTTATATTAACAGAATCTTGCAAGACTGAAAGTACGTTTCTCTCCATTGCCTTTACAGCCCAAGAAATTAGGGACTGTCTGTTCTGAGGTGTTTGCCATGCCCACATTTGTTCTATGGGCTCAGCCAGAGGTGGTATTCAGCAGGTTCTGACCAGTTCTGGAGAACTGGTAGCGGAAATTTTGAGTAGTTCAGAGAATCAGCAAATACTACCTCTGACTGGAGATTTTACAGTATCTTCCTCTGCCACGCCCACTAAGCCACGCCCACAGAACCGCTAGCAAAAAAATTTGAATCCCACCACTGGGCTCAGCTGCTGCTTATCTGTCCATTCCCATGGCAGTGGCTCTTTCATGTCTCCCAAAGTCATTTCCACACACCATTGCAATATTTCATCACAGTAACAATTGTATCAAATGAGACGGCATGATTGAGTCAAATTTATCCAATAAATTGTCATATCCCAGGATAAAATAGAAAGAATATCCTTGTTCTTAGGTTAATATTTTAACCTCTATGTCATATATCAATTTTCCTGTAGTTGCACATAAGATATAAGAGCAAATAGCAGATGGTGTATATGTTCTATCTATCAAAAATAAAGAATAAAAAGAAATCTTACAGTGTTTTGATATACATATCATTCATTGTACATAAGCATTGCTTCTTAGGGAATCTGAATTAATTTGTAAATTTTTCACTTGACAAGTCAGAACTGTGAGCAGAAAAAAAAGGTTCATAATTCATGCATTTTTTTCTTCACAGTGTGGATTCTTTATCAAGAACACTGATAGGCTCATGTTACACATCAAGAATGTAACAATCCATATTCCTGAATATAAGATATTGCATTATTTTTTTCTTCAGATGCCAATAGTTGTTACATTATAAATAACCTACTTTTCAGCCTTCCTCAACCTGTGTACTTGAGATATTCTTGACTACAGATTAACTGAGCTAATGGACCTCCTGCCTGAAAATGGGAGCTTAACCTTAATGTCAGAGGAGGACTCAAGATTTTGTTATTTCTGTTTGGTGGACCCACCATCTTAAACCTTTTTAGTTCTTTGCTTACCTGCATCCCAATGATTGCATAAATGAAGAAGAGCATTGCAATGAGAAGGCAGACATAGGGGAGAGCCTGGAAAAGGCAAATTATACAAAGTACTGTGTTATTACAGGCATAGTATTTATATGCTTAAAACAGAAACATCCGTATGTGTACTTAAAGTAGTAATAAATAAGCGGTGGCAGAGAAGATAAGAATCCCTGTTTAAACTAACTAAATGGTTTGTGAAGGAAGCTATGATGCTAAGTTTAAGAAATATGATAATAAAAAGATTGGCACCAATTTAGAGCAGAGTAACAAGTAATTTAATTACAGTTTCTTTAACAAACATGCAAGTGATCAGTGGGAGGTAATAAAAACTAGAAAAATACAGAGGGAATTAAGGCACTAAGTATATTTTCCTGCTATATGTGAGGAAGTACACAAAATAAGACAGAAAACTTAAGAGTTATTAAACAATAATATACTTTACCTTCGCTCTCCTATGACACTTCCAGATTGACAATTCTCATGATTACTGTAATCTGACAGCATGGAGTCCTTTCATTTTAAAACCTATTTTTAAACCTCAACCTAAAAAAATTTAAATATGGCAATTGTATTTCTAACCTCAAATAGGCCTTGACTGATTATGTGCCATCAAGTCATTGTCAACTCTTAAGCAACAATATAGATATATTTTCCTCCAACTATCCCTAATCTGATCTTTCAGGTCTTCTATTGCATTTAAAGAACCCAAAATAACCCTAAAAAAACCTGTTCCGTGAATATGGCCAAGTAAATTTTGCAAGCCTCAGACTCCAGTGAGATTCTCAGCCACTTCTGCATAAATGTTTAGACATTTTTTACATATTGTGCATAATAAATTTGATTTGACTCTGTGTAACTTCCAAGTATAGGAAGGAATAAAATAAATTGGAGATATGAAGAAGGATGCCACCAGAGATATGGGAGACAGAAGAGTATAACATTGTGAGAAAGGAAGAGCCAAGTTAGATAACCAACAAAGAAGCAAAACAATCTGTACAAATATAAAGACCACGTAATTTAACAGCACCTTCTTGTTCTATCACTGGTTCAGATATTGCTTATTTGATCAGCATATGCTTGTTTCACCACTGGTTCAGAGCATTGTTTTACTTTTCTCTGAAGACTGGAAGACTGCCATCAACCTTTCCTCGTGGCATATTTTTGGTTATAATGAGCTATGATATTTTGGTTTTAATATCCTTTCTTGTGGTAACAATATTGTAGCTTCCTAGCTAGCTTTTAACTAGCTTAGTAAGGAATATATTGTAGTAATATAATAATTTATGGGTTTCTTAAAAAGAAAATTTGGGGCCTAAATTCCTGATTCTAAGTGCATGGTCTTCCTGGTTCTAAGTGTTTTTTTAAACTATGCCAGCTTCTGCAATTGTTTGGCAATCAATCTAGATATTAACCCCATACAACTAGCAGTCAGTATGGAAAAAGATATCCTCAACAGGTGGAAGCCCTTAGCTTCTATTTAGATGGGAAAGATGGAAAAAAAGGATGTGGGAAGAAATTATTGGCTAATTATTTTCAAATTACTGCCAATACCTGCTTGTATGTGCCTCATGGAGACTTGCTTGATTTATGGATGAAAATATGAATAATGCATATTTGGAGAGTGCCAGGTTGTAACAGGTTATGAAAGTGTTATATGCCAGCTTCAGAAAAGCTAAAAGCTAATAATAAATGAATACTTTTTAATCTAAATTTTTGTAGCATATTTTTTTTCATGGGAAGAAGAAAAAAATATGGCAAGGGTGTATTGTTTGCTGTGATGGAAGAGGCTGAGGGAACCATGGAACAAGGAATACTATTTTTAATAATGAAGAGGTAAATACTCCAGATTGTTACAGCCACATGGAAGCAAATGAATTGGCAAAGGGGGATTTGATTCTAGGTGAAAACTGCATCCCACTGGGTTTGCAATATAAAATAGATAATAATAGGGCTTTAGATTCACTTTGGAAGAGGAGTTTGGAATGTGTGGGAGTGTGAACTGAGCAGCACCTGTCTGTGACTCATCAAAGTAGCCTTGTCTGTTTCTAGAATCACTTTCTGAAGCACCTCTTCTGAATCAGAAGTATTGCACAGCCATAGCAATTGGAGATAGCTGAGAAGTGGGGACAATTAGCTGTAAGTCTTTTAAAGCAGAGTTCCTCTCTCCCTGAATAATAGATTACAAACATCCTTCTTCAAACATTGGGGCTTTATTAGGTATGTCTTGCTTGTGGTAAAGGATGTTGGGCTAGTAAGGTTTTTAGTCTACTGTACTGTGTTTATGCCAGATACTTAGAGACTTTCTTAAAGCAAATCTTCCAAAAATTCCTCATCTGTGAAACTTGAAGAGATGGTCATTTATATGGATAAAGAGGAAGAAAGCTTGCTAGTTTTTCTCCAATATCTGTGTTTTTGTAGATGATTGATGGTTTGACCCAAGGCATCCATAATCAGTTAATATATCTGCTTGGATATGCCCTGCAATTGTGTATGCAATGTTATTCATTGTCCTAAGCAATCCACTGACCTTGGAAGGAAGACAGGAGTTCAGCTTTTACCTTGAATGACTGCACAAAGGTCCAGAGCAGAATTCGAATGGTATACCCTTGGCGAAGCAGTTTGATGAGACGGGCAGCCCGGAACAACTTCAGAAAGCTCATGTTGAAGCTGCTGGTAACTGTCGGCTTAACACAATGCCAGAGAGAAGGAGGAAACAGTAAAATGAAAAAGTAAAAAAGAAACATCATAAGCCGTTTTCAGTCTTGATCTTCCATTAAAGGAGAGCAATGGAGAAAGAGATTCACCTTACTATCTGTCAGGATAATTTCTGTAATACTGCCAATCACGGTGATGAAATCAAATATGTTCCAAGTGTCACGGAAATAATTCTGGAGACAGAAGAGGAATGTGCAGATTAACCTACTATATAATGTAAGCATTGATGTAATAATATCTCTTGAAAATTTGCCACCAATTTTTCAGACTATATTCAGATACACAAAGAATAAGGGTGGCCTGTCTTTGGTTATCTAGTCTGAGGTCTCATAGACTTTCGTGAGCCAGTTTGAAGTTCCCTGTTATGTCTTGAAATTGAGTTCCTGAATGCTTTTCTTTATCACCTTCTGTTCCAGGACAATTAAAAAAAAAAAGGAACCACGCTCAACTGATTGGGCCAGGGATTGGGCTAGGTGTAGGATTTTGGGTCAAGCCTGCAAATCTAATTTTTGACAAATCTAGGCTATTTATCTGGTGTCATGATTTCCAGTCCAAATAACAAATATTCCAATGAATAAAAATTGTATATAGGTCTGCCAGAAAGGATAATTCAACTTTAAATTGAACCCCTCTATATGTCCTTACATCCATCTAGGCATCAACTTTATTTTCTTGTAAGGCTATGCTTTTCGAAGAATTTCAGGAACCAAAGGATTACTGGTATTCCAATAACTTCCTCAAATGTGTCACTCCAGAATTTATAATCAGACACTGAGGAATTCAGGAAGACACCTAGTATCCATTCATGTTTCATTCTACATATTGCCCCCAACAATCTGGGTCCTCATTTTGCCAAGCTTGGAAGGATGGAAGACTGAGTCAACCTTGAGCCTGTCAGGATCAAACCCTTGGCAATGGGCAGAGTTAGACTGCAATACTGCAGTCTAACCACTTTGTCATCACGGCTCTTGGGGATTGAGGAAGCATGGGAAAATATTGAATGATTGTGGGAATCTAGTTGGTTTCTAAGGAAAAGAATAGATTTTCTGCAGGAGGGAAAGACATGGAAAGGAAAACAAACGTTGGACTGGATGGTTAGCATTATAAAAATAAATTATGCTGAAATGAGCAATCTGTTGATGAAGTAAATAATTTTGTCTATCTGGGGTTTCATGAAAAGGCAGGCTTTATTATTTAATTAAATATTATTAGGAAGCATTTAAGAGGTTTGGTACCATAGAGGCTCCATCCCCATCAAGAACAATGTCCAGCTCTGCATATCAATAACTTTTAACTTGGGGTGTGCAGATAGCAATTCCTATAGCTAAGGACTGACCCCTAAGCATTCTTAGTGCATGCAAACTACAGTGCCCCTAAAGAGAGTTTTAATATCTAATGCTGAATGCATTTTACTCACCAGGAAACCAAAAGCTATGATTTTCAGGACACATTCCAAAGAGAAAACCATGGTAAAAGCAATATTCAGATATTTCAGAGCCAATTCATATGTATATGGAGCAGAATAGTACTACCAAAAAGAAAAAAAGAAAGACAAGTCATAATACTCTGAATTTCAGTTAGGCTAATATAAGAATTCTGGAGGTTTGCCTATATCTTTAAGATTTGCACATCCTAAATAGTGACAGGAATACGAAATACAGTTACCACTAAAAAGAAATAGCTCCAATATTTTGGAGGGAGGGAGGGACACAGAGAGAAAGTGATTGATTCATTGGTCCTGAAACTCATCATTTAACTTCACATAATGGAGAAAGGCTAAAAAAAAGTTCAGTGGGGACAACAGGAATGGTTTATATTTGCCTCTTTCAGTAAGAAGGTATTATAACAAAATAGTAAGTAAAATTATGAAATTACTAAGCATTACTGATAAAATGGAAATGTGCTGCTCATATCTGCTCTACTGCCTAGTCTCTCTTTAAAGAAAGAGGTTCTAGGGGATTTTTGGAATTCAATCTGTAGGTAATCTGATTTCAGGAAGTGAAGGGGGAATAAGAAGGCTCAACTCCATGAAGAGAACAATCCTTAAATGAAGAGATCTAGAGCAAGTCTATCCTTCCCGAGCTCCCACTAATTCAGTGGGAGAAGATGGTCCTATAGAGAGGCACAATATATATTTAAATGTGAAATGTGCAATTTTCATTCCTTCAGGTGCATTTCTAACATGTAATACCTGACATGGCTTCTAATTACAGTTCCCAAGAAATGAAGAGACATCACTTAGTGACAGAGCATTTACTTTGTGCTTGTATATATTTAAAGCATTTTCATCCTACACTTCACCTGAAAAATCTCACAGAGCAATTCAGTTAAAATCAATAAAAACCTCTACTTTTAGGCTTACAAAAAAAAATAGAAAAGGAAGCAAACTGAGATATCATTTCTTAAAGTTGCATTCCGAAAGATTCTTTCCCTGTAATTTTTAGTTGAAAGCACTTGACTTGAGAAGAACAACCCCCTTCCCGGAGATCATAAAGAAATACTTCCATCATTTTAGACAATGCAGGCAGTATTCATTCAAAGGCAGCTTCATGATCTGTTTATAACTAGCTAGCAACCTTGTGATAATTGTATTTTTTTTTTAAAAAAATGATGTGACTTTCAACTGCAATGTCAGACACTCTCAAATATTGAATCTGTTCATCTCACCTTCATCATTAGAACTACAGTGTTAAGAGCTATCATAGCCATAATGGTGTATTCAAATGATGGAGAGACCACAAAGTGCCAAACTCGGTACTGAAAGGTGTGTCGGTTTTGAGGCATGTAGCGGGTGAGGGGCTTTGCACTGATAGCAAAGTCAATGCAGGCTCTCTGGAAGGAGAAAAAGGGAAATCAAGAATGTGTCAAGCATATTATTATAATTATTAATGCCAATAATGTGCAACTATGTGGTACAAAAAAGTAGAACAATATTTTTTCATGGGTTATGATCCGAACAAACAAGGAACCCAAGAAAAGGAATAGTTTATAGTTATTTCTGAAAAAACTTCATTTGTTTTATTTATTATGGAAAATAAGATAACTTTCATTCTGCTTTCAACTCCTCCTTCAACATTTTTTTCTTTAATTCTAGGGCAATAAAAGCCTATTGATTTTTAGGATTCTAAGTATCAAGATTCTCATAAAAAAGAAATATTTTATCCATTTGCCCACAAAATAGGTCAATGGAGAGGTTAATATAAGGGAGAAAAATAACTCTCCTAGCTAACACCCAGAGTTAAATCTATCTCTAAGCAGACCCAGTCATGCACAGAATTAAATTAAGCTCTGGATAGTTTTTACTACCTCATTCTTCTCAAGACTACACTCTTCCATCATTTTGTCCCCTTGCTCCTGGAAAGTGATGATGATGAGAGCCACAAAGATGTTAACAAAAAAGAAAGGGAAAACTACAAAGTACACCACATAAAAAATAGACATCTCCATGCGGTTGCTACGGCTGGGGCCACGATCTTCCTCAGTCACATCTACTGAATGTTGCAGAACTCTGGGGACACAGTGAGAAAGAGAAAACATAAGTGAAAATCATATGCTAATGATCCCTTGTTGCTTTTATCAAATTAGTTTTACTGAAAGAGTGTACAAACTCTTTTGATGTAGTATATTTATACAAAAAAAATGACAAGTAAATTGATTGAAGGCTGTTTCGCTTCTGATAAGCCAATTTAATGAAAGTCAGCTGGAAACTCTCTCACGACTTCTTCCTATAGAATAGTTCAAGGATAGTAATCTATGATTATTCTGAATGTATACATTGGCTTTAAATTTGCTTTAGAACAGGGGTGTCAAACTCACAGCATCACGGAGCTATCATATGATGTATCGGGACTTTCCTTTGCTAAACCGGGCAGGAGTGAGGCCAACACATGACGCATCTGGCCCACGGGCCACAAGTTTGACACCCCTGCTTTAGAAGAACTCTTTCCTACAGCACATGTCTCAAGAAGTTCTTTTTCTATTTTTTAATTATTCTTCAAACAATAGGGGAATTTTGCCTTTGCAAAAAAGGCATCACAACTCAGAAATCTGCCTTTGTACCATAATAAAAATGCATTTGCCTCAGAAAAGGAAATGCACTTATTATTATTAAAAAGGAAGTATACTAAATATTCTGATTATTCTCATAATTTAAGGGTGAACTACAACAATCCATTTCTAATATCATAGTACAGCAGTTTTTCAATATGTGTGTCAGCGTTCCATGTGACAATGTGTTTTGTGACATCTGATGGGGTTCTATAAGAGACCAATGTCAAAGAGGTGAGGGATGAAACACATCAGGGATGTCCATAATATTTTTTTCTAAAGTTCAGTGGAAAAGCTTGTTCTTTTGTGAAAAAAAGTAATATGGCTACTGTTTTGTGATCAGGAGACCTTGGTTGGGTTTTTTTTTTCACTAGCAGATTCTGTATCTTGAAAAAGCTAGAAGACTCCAGTTATAGGCAAAGAAGGAAAATACTCACTGAGGCCATCCTTCTCCAGTGGAAACAGTGAAGAGTGTAAGCAAAGCCCAAATGATATTGTCATAGTGGAATTCATGGCGCTTCCATTGTCGACATTTTACTTCCATCGTGTTCTTCTCATGGTCTATATAGTTTCCACTACAGTATAAAAGTGGCAGAGAATAAAAGGCTTTAGTTATACTGTCACAATAAAGAGGGTGGGAAAAAGGTTTAAAATGTAGGTCCAGGAACACAAAATACAATTCCCAGGATAGAAGAGAAGCATTGATCATAGAAATCCAGTCATCCCATATCTTTCCTTCTGCTATTACTTTTCCATCAGCCTGGCTCTGATGCTAGAAATTAGATTGAGTGGATGGGAGAAGTAAGGCAGAATTTAGAATAAGAAGTAATAGATATTAACCTACCTACTGTTGTATTTTTATGCCCCCTGAACTTACCTTTTTCTTTTTTCTACATGATCATCAGAAAATGTAAGGATTAAATACAAATAGAAACCAAGGGGTCAAGAACATTAAGAGGTTTGTTAGAGTAATTAAAAATAGGGACTTAAGCTCATGTTTCTCTCTAAAGTTTTATCATAGAATTTTCTACTATAATTCAGTGTATAATTAAGCATCTATCAGTTGGGAAGTACAAGGTCACTTAAAAACAAATTACTGGTTTCTGCATAATCAGAAAGTTCCTTAAACATGTAAAAGCATATAAAATAGAAAATTAGAAGAAAATGATTAAAAAACGAACATGAATTTAGAAGCACCTCTAAGTTTCTATGACTGAATGCTGTGTGCTGTACTTACATACAGTCTTTTTCTGTGTCCTTTGAGCTGTCTGTACAATAGAAGAATTTGCCCTTGAAAAGCTGGACTGCGATAACGGCAAAGATGAACATGAAGAGCTTGTAGACAATGAGTATGTTGAAGACATTTTTCAGAGAAGTTACAACACAGTCAAAGACTGCCTGAGGGAGAATGATAAACCATGAAGCGTGACTCATCTTAACTAAGCAAAAATACTTTTATCAAAGATGTCATAAAGAGCCTCAAAGCTACCATTAGTTAAGGAATTTGTCAAATCTTTACTGTACAAAAAGTGTCTATTCATTTGTTTACGAAACAATGTATACGTGGATACCAAACATGTCATGCTATATAGCATCTTGGGTAATTATGATTACTTCCCCATGTACTGTTTAATGCATATCAACTGCAACAACTATAGGGTGGGAGTTTCATGTGGACATGTGGGCCTATTCTTGCTCTCTGGATCAGTCCCTCAGAAATCACTGTGCAGATCTGCATGAAAGGAAAAGACAGGCAAGGACCAGGTAGCACAAAGACAGGACTGTCACCCTAGAGTTTTCCACCGCTTCTTTAACTGGAGGAAAGAGCCTGCAATAAGTAATACTTTCAGGACTAAGACAAAGTCCTGTGTGAATACATCATGGAACAATGGAGATGAACGCTAGAGAGGGATAGTGCTGCCTAAACAGCAGACATAACTCCTATAACATCTTTCCCTTTTCATATTAACGCAAATGACATTGCAAAACACTATTAAAGGGGTTATGTCTGCTGTGTAGGCAGCACTATCCCTCTCTAGCATTCATCTCCATTGTTTTGTGATGTATTTCCTGCCTCTCTAGGATTTTCTCTATCTGCTCCTGTGGGGCAATTTCCTATGCCATTCATAAATCTTGGGGTGGGAATGGGGGACCAACCTTCATGGAGTCTTTGGTTCTCTTTCTCAAGCTTGGTTGCTTGCTTGCAGGTGTTTTGTTACCTGACTAGATAACATTATCAATGCTCAGCTCTGATGATGTTATCTAGTTGGGAAATGAAATGTCTGAAGGTATACAACCAAACTCAGACACCAATTGCTACACAGTTCAACCCTCCACTATATACGTATATTCTCTTCTATTGGATCCAGCTTCCATTTGATTTTAAATTATCTCTCCACAGCTTTCCTCTGACATAAATCATTGAAACAGACCCAACTGTTTAGGGAGTTATAGCTTGAGTTACAGGTCCTGGGTGTAAGGTATACACAGATGCTGTGGAAAGGGGCTGAGATTTAGGGAAATGGAAGACTGGCTCATGCAACTTTATCTGCCTGCATTTGAATGCAGGTCTGAAGAATTAAACTACCGTAATTTTCAAAAGCCATCCAAACAATAGCTTGCAGGATAGATTCTGCTGTGAAGCACTAGAACACGGGTGTCGAACTCGCAACTTCACGTTGTCATCACGTGACGTATTTCGACTTTTCCCCCTTCACTAAACTGGGGGTGGGCATGGCCAGCATGTGATGCAATCAGCCTGCGGGGTGCCAGTTTGACACCCCTGTGACTAGAGGAAAAGCTAGCTTCTTACCCACTTAAGAGAAGAAGTCTTGGTGGTGCAGTAGTTAGAATATAGTATTGCAGGCTAACTCTGACCACCGTCTGGAGTTCAATCCTGACGGGGTTCAAAGTTGACTCAGCCTTCAGTAAAATGAGGACCTAGATTGTTGGAGGCAATTTTAAACTGCCCAGAGAAGCTGTAAAGCACTATGAGGCAGTAAATACGGCTAAGAGCTATTGCTATCTACTTCACTATGCAGCTTTGGCCAGTACACCCTCCCCTCTCCCTAGAGAGCAACTTGTCACTGCAAAGATTGGCACTCATTCTTCACATTTGACACTCTTTAAAAGTTACTTTTAAAAAAATAGCGGTCACTGCCTGAATTTTACATGCAAATACCTTGAGTTTGGGCAACCGCTTGATGGTCTTCAAAGGTCTCAAGACGCGTAGAACACGAAGGGACTTGATTGTTTTAATGTCACGACCTTTGTTGGACCTGTATATTTGGGAGGATAAACAAGCCACCCAAAACATTAAGACAAAAGGATAAAAACAAAAAAGGAACTTCTTAAAGAAAAACTAAACTCACTGTATTTTTGCCATAGTAAACATTACTTTTTTGTATAGACGGAGAAAAGCATGGGCCACATTATTGGCTTTTTGAAAGCGGATACATTTGAACTATTGAGTGGATTTTTTTAAAAAAAAAATCTGAACATTAAAAAGTGTGTTTGTGTCTGTATGTGAGAGAGAAAGAGTATGCAAACCCAGGAGAATTCCCTTTTCATTTGAATTGACTGATGATTTCAAATCCTATTATTGTGAGAAAGAGTGTGCTAACAAGGTTAAAACAGGTGATTTCACACTCTTGCTGAGTCGAACCATCTGTTGTAAGGCACCATGTTACTATGAATCATACATTCATGTACCTGGTGAATCCCAGCAACCATTTTGCTCTCTGTTTTCATCCAAAGGTGGCAGTAAAATAGCTTTTTTCCTAGGATGGTTCTACTATTTTAATCAGCTGTAACAATATACCATTCATATACAAGTAAATATGTGAATGTCTATAGTGTATTGATAAGCAGAGATATATGATGTCATAACTGAATTGAAAGAATGTTTTATACATTGCAAAGACAAGGTTGTCATAACTAGGGTATCCTCAGTCAAATTATTAAGAAAAAGATCTTCATTAGTCATTAATCATCATCTAGGAAGAACTGAAAAATTGACTGCAGCCTAAAAGATGAACTTCAGGAAGGGCATGGAAATAATTCCTAAACTCATCTACAGAGTTCAGTAGGAATAGTAGCATCAAGAAATGCTCTGGAGGTATCTTTTTATCTTCAAGGAAAAAGTAGAGATAGGAATCTTCTACTTGTGTATTATCCCTTACATTCATCTTTTAGGATATCTAGAGTTAAAATTAGACTCTACAAGACGATTTTAAGAAACTCAATTTTGAGAAAAACCTGATCTCCTCCAACATCACTATACTGCTTCCTAATATACATTAGGAAAGTTCTTTGGTGGCGAGGCCTATGGCATCATCCATAGCAGAGGTGGCTTTCAACAGGTTCTGACCATTTCTGGAGAACTGGTAGCGGAAATTTTGAGTAGTTTGGAGAACCACCTCTGATTGGCCCCGCCCCATCTATCCTCTGCTTCCCGAGTCCCAGCTGATCGGTTGGGTCTTCTTTTGTTGCCTTGCACAGGAGAACAAAGCTGGAAAGCAGGTAGTGGGGTGGGGAGGAAATGGGATTTTGCAGTATCCTTCCCAGGAGTGGGGAAGGAATAAGGATTTTCCCCTGGAGTGGGGAGGGAATGGGATTTTACAGTATCCTTCCACCAAACCACGCCCACCAAGCCATGCCCACAGAACCGGTAGTAAAAAAAATTTTTTAATCGCACCACTGACCCATAAGCACCTGCTTTACAATCAAAATCCATTCTAGAAAAAGCAAGGGTTCCTTAAAATATACCAGGAATTATTCCATGAAAAGATTAATAGTGGAAACTCTATTGAAACTATTGAAACTCCCTTATCATCTGCAAGTTCATGATGCATACATTCTTAAACTAAATAGAACTAGCTACTTCCCTCTAAAATTTTGTATAGATTGGATTTACAATGTTTTTTATTCACAAATTAACAATAAACCAAATTAATACATTTAGGAGACAGAGAGAGAGAGAGAGAGAGTGAGTGAAAGACAGATGCAAGCTTTGTTTGCTCTGCTGGCAATTAAATTCGAAATTAAAGTTGATGCTAATATCTAGCTATTATTTTATCTGACACATTATTTTCCCGTCCACATTTACAAAGGGGAAAATTATAGAAAATTAAAACAAAACAATTACCAACAAATTCTAGAAAATGGTTTTTTTTAAAAAGACCTGGTATATTTTATAATATATCTCTTTCAACAGCATTTTTTCTTAAGCTTCTCAAAGGTCTCTCATGCTATCCTTTCTATGTTCTATTCAAATAGTTGGTGCCAATACAGCCTTGGGCCCTTAAGGGTTCTAGCAAATGTCATACCATTGTATAAGATGATGCTGAAGGCAAAGGACTGTTTATATGTGCTCAAAGAAACAATCATTGCTTAGGCCTCTCAGATCACTACCAGCAACTGGGGTTTTTACAACTATCCAGAATTACGATGGTTTAAGAATAGTTGATTTATAGACCATAAAGCCCTTCTGACCGTCATAAAATGTTGCACCCTCACCCCTGTCATGTGACTGCATTTTAGGCATTTTGCAGCCAACCAGCCTTATGATTGGTGCACTGCTTTATTACAGTGTTCCAGTCACAGGACTGCAATTTGTGACTTTTTTTTTTTTTGCTGGTTTCTGATACTTTTTAGGCAAAACCCCTCATTCGAAAGAATGGGTTCATTTTATGATCACGCTGTCCACTTATAGACTGCACCATTTGCTTAATGGCCATGGTGATTCATTTAATGACTGCTACAAAACTACGCCCCCCTAATGGGTCTGGTCATGTAGTGGCCTCTACTTTTTACTCCCACTTTTGTCTTAAATTGAGGACTTACTGTATTAATCAGTGTAAAAACAGCCTATAATCTGATTCATTACAAAATCAATCTATTTTCCTATTCTGTGTATTGACCTTGTGTTCAACATGCCAAAGCGTCGAAGACATTTTGAGATGAAACCCAGTGATGTCCTGTTCCAATACTTTTTGACCTACAGTGATCACATTGCAGAGTGATAACAGGTACGGTAGTTTCAGATCTAACACCATGTAATCCATAATTAGATAAGTAAATTTATTTCTCATGGTGCACTACTTTGTACCTACCAGTCCTAGATATCAGTTGCCACTTTATTGCTCAATCATATTCTTCTGCAACTTTCCATGATTTGTTTTAGATGTTCACATAGAATTTGTACATTTCTATAGAAAATATGAAGGCCACTCAATAGCATGTTAAGCATGCTCCAGATCTAGAAGGCATCTTTCTTTCTTTTTTGTCCAGCAGCAGAGTTTTGCATGACAAACACACGCCCTGGAGGTATTGCCATAATTTGGATTCCATTTTAAATCAGTAGCTACCTTGCAGGAACAGTGGGTAAGATTACATTTCAATAATTCATGGGGCAAATTTACTGGGTGAAAGCAACATTTTAATGAACCTGCATTTTTAAAAGTATAATTCACTGCCAATTGTGCTGCTGTAATGAAGAAAATATAATGTTGGTTGGAACCTGTCTGGACAATAAAATGCAACTTCAAGGATATACAATCCCCCCCCCCCCGCAATTCTTTTATTTTATTAAAAATAAACACACATTGGGAAAGAGCTACAGATATTTTTTTTAATATAAAAATATTGTTGTATCTGTTCCATGTTGTTATTGTGAGTCCTTACTGCTCTCTGAGATTGGTTGCTTTCTTGCAGATGTTTCATTATCAAAACTAGATAGTCTCAGAGAGCACTAAGGACCTCTCATTTCAACTCTGAGCTACAAAGATTCTCCCTTGTTGTTATTGTCTTTGGTGAGCAAGCGTTGCAGTCTGGTTAATTTATTGGCAGAAAAAGCAACAGATATAATTGGATTTCGAAAGAAGACTCAGTATCAACTTTGTCACAAGTTGATCGTGACAGAGAGAAGCAGAGTTGGGACATTGATCCCCTTGCATGAACCTCAGAGCAATTGCTTTTGCAGCTGCTTTCTGCCATATCATATTTTTTCCTAACACAGCATAGCACAGCAACTTTGCCCCCTTATTTGTTCCAGAGGCTGTGTGACAAATCTAATGCTTGCTGCATCCCTTGCTTCTCTTTGACACTGTCCTGCTTGTTCATTTTTCTGTCGGAAAAGGTTCAAAATCAACCACAGGGCTTGTTTTTATCTGCAGAAAAGCTCTGAAGACAATTGCCAACCTATCTCTATAGAGCGGGGCTGTCAAACTCGTGGGGCCATGGGCCGGATGCGCCATGTGCTGGCCAGGCTCATGCCCGGTTTAGCGAAGGGGAAAAAAGTCACAATACATCACGTGACGATGCGAGTTTGACACTCCTGCTATAGAGATTACTTAAGAAGATTTAGTGTTTGTGAAATTTCAGTTGCATAGAATCTTAAGTTGCTTTATGAGATGAAGATCCTTACATAGAAGCATTTAAGAAGAAAAATATTCCTGTTCTATAAACTTCACCTGTCCTTCTCCTCTCAAAAGGATAGGGAGAGAGCCAAAGGTGAGGCGGGGTGGAAAGTGACATGGCATTAAAAGCATCCTTTCTTTCAGACCCATATTGTCTTCACAATTAGTTTTATTCTCTTTTCCTATCTATTTACTTTGGCTCATTGATAAGCAAACACCATGGTCTTCCCCAGTTTGATATAGGTCTATAGAGTTGTAGTAATGTGCACTGCACCTGTACAGGAACACTTTACACAAACTACACCTTTTCACTATTCTCTTTGAAAATGAAAATCCTCCTTTTTCATGGAGTATACCAAGCCAACATACTTTCTAGACAGCTTGCATGTTTTCCAAATATAAATGGGAATGACTATGAATTTCTAGTGAAAGAACATTTGAAATATTGATGGTTAATCTGCATTATTATCTAGTTTATTTCTCTCTTACACATACACACATCTCAGTGTTTTTCAGCATTATGTAACCTAAAAATTATTTCTCACACGTTCATTCAATAATTTATGGCAATATGTCATGACTTCACACAACAACAGCTTTTAATGATCTTGGGAGATGAGTCACAATCTTACAATCAAACTTAGATGTTTGGGCAGAAAAGCAAATTATGATCTCTCTTCCAGCTTTCGTAGAGTTCATATTTGCTAAGGATAGTGTCAGTGGGGTAAGGATCAGATACCCTGCCTTGGTTTTAAATTGAAAACCATACAGTTACTCAGTAAAGTCACAAGCGGCAATCCTAAACCATCTCTCAGAGTGGTTTGGTATCAGAGGCACCAAAATGATCAAAAGACTGTCAACAACAGATTGGCAGGGGAGAAATGAAAGTGGAGAAACTTCTATCTCTCTACCCTTCCCACTTTTTAAAATAAATCTTTCTGAGATCACAATCATTGGTTTAAATTTCCCTCAGAGCTGGGAGTTTCTTTCATCTGACTAGACCCTGGACCTTTGAAACTCTCTCTTGTGCTTTTTCCTGATGCTGAAGTTCCCAACATCAGAAAAATCAGCCTCGGAGACTGTCACTAGAAAGCGGAGTTCTACATCTATTATAAAATTGCAGCTTTAATGAATCATGACTGCTGTATTGTTGAAGCTTAATATTATATCCATCAAAGACTACATTTGAAATTGAGAGGTTAGAAATGGAGATCCTCGTTCTTTAAACCTGGCACTGATCCCTGATACAGTGCTAAAGTAGCTGAAAGACGAACTACTGCCTGCTCAACTACCTTAACTCTGTAAGTTCCCCTCAGTTGCTACTCAGCAGCATTTGCTGTTGCCTTTGTGCCAGCAGCTTTTATGTGAGAAAATTGTCCTGCATTGTCTTTGAAACTGGCCCTCCTCTTTGCTTCTTCCTCATCAGTGAAACATACTATGGTCCCTGACTAGGAATTTGCTTTTACAACACAGTGAGATAAGGAAGGATGATCATTTTGAAGAGTGAGATAGGCAGCACATAAATTAAATAAAGATTACAAAGTCTTAGTCTAAAGTTTAAATAATGGCAAGAAATTTTAATTTTTAAGAATGTAGAAAGTTAGCACTCACCCCTCTCCTAGAAAAATGAAATATTTGGGGATATACTGAAAAGGCAGAATATTTCGCCTAAAAAGAGTAGAAACTCAAGAGCAGAAACTCACCCCCACCTTTGTTAACGGGTGGGCCATTAAGGCCTGGGCCAGAATACTTTGCAGAGCAAAAATCTCCAGGTAGAGTTACAGCAATTGCCAAGAGCCCTTTTAAGGGCATCATCATCCAGCAAGGCTCAGCCAAGCCTGGAACTCAGGACAGCCTACAGAGTTGCCTCTGCATGGCCTCATGGGACTCTGACAACCAATTAGAAACTTGCTTCAATTCAAATCCCAACAAAGGATATAAAACCCAGGCACTCAGCACCTCAGCCTTTTCTTGATCTTTTTCTTTACCTTGAAGCATGTGATCATCCTTCCTTTTCACTCTGGAACTCCAGGCCATGTGGTCCTATTGACCATTAAACCTTTCAAACAATCTCCATGTTTCCAATATCTTTTTCCCCACTTGGAACTGAACCCAAAAGGATATTTCTTCCAACAAGAACTTAGCTATAAGATTACTAGCCAGACCGGTGAAAACCCTCCATTTTAGATGTAACAGAACACTTATTCCTTATTTTTATATAAACATATACACACAGAAATACACATACACACATATATATACACACTCATATACATACATACTAGTGGTTGCTAAACAAGAACTATCTTTTTGTTTTTGTGTTCATCAAAGTTCCATTCTTAAATCAATCAATCCATCCAGACTTATTTTTATATATTCCAAATATTTGGATGCTAATGCTGATAGGGCTGCCTTTAACTAGTTAATTTGGGAACTTTGTTTATACTTCAGATTTCGAAGTATGTGTTCTGTATATTGACTTGACCTCAAGGAAGTACACTGTTAGATAAACCCCATAATGAAATAAACAGACAATGGCATCTTAGCAGATAATAACTCAAGTAGTAGTACCTCTTTCAGCCATGCCTCATAAGGTCCCTTTGTACCCAAGAGGGGCACAATTTGGGTGTCTGAGCAGTGTTGTAGTAGCTGATAGGTGACTCCATCCAATGAAAGTGGCATATTAAATGTATTTAAAGGGGGGTTTTTTTGCATATGAGGCAGAAAGTACTCAATTTTTTTAAAAGTAAAAACACCACATTAATCAATACATAACCAATGATCTGTGGTCTCTGCCATTCTATTCCCTTGATATAATATAAGTGGTATTCTGTTTTTATCTCATTTCAGCTACGGTGTTGTGTTCACACTCCTCCATGAAATGATGTTGAAACTTCTGCTTTTGACACTTTGCCAGAAATAGCAGGAAATTGATTTCTTTAAAACAGCTTGACAATCTCAGTCTTTGGTGTAGAGTCAATATACTGTAGGCTGAAATTGTATGCATAGAATGCTTTGTAATTGTATCTAGTCTCAGGGGAAGCACAGATTGGAAATAGGACTTGTCTTGGAAAACTTTGTGAGAAGCTAGTGGAATGGCACCTTCTCCTAGTGCTAACCCAAGCAGCCTTTCTGATAGCAATGTAACAGACAGATAAGCAAACCAAATTCTTCCATTAAAGGCCCATTTCCCTCACTTGGGTTCCCCCCAAAGATAAACAAGAAAAATAATTACCCCAAAGCATTCCTGTGAGTAAAGGCCCAGATGTACAGTCACAAAGCCAGATCGATAGATAGATGGAAAGAAAACAGAAAAGATCAGGAAATGGGCCATCAGCAGAGAGCAAAGGAACAAGGAGACTGTTGGAAGAAGATTTGCATCTGAAAGAGCAATAACCTCATCTCACAGCCTTGATACCCTGGCATTCCATTACTTTTTCCACCCAGAACCCACCTTCCTTCTCTCATTTATAGCTTGGTCAACAAGAGCCATTTCATATATTATATTTTTGTTGCTATATACATGTTTAAAATGCTTAATGTGATGGAGACAAACATGTTTACAAGCCCAGATGTACACATGCATTCATCAGAAGGAGTGACTAGCTGTTATTCCTTGATTTTCAAAGCAGCAGTAGCTACTTGGCAGCATTAATTACTAAAAATAAATAAACAAACAACAACTGCAGGAAAGCCTAATCTCTCTAATTAAGTTCAATTTGGCCCCAAGTGACAGGTGAAACAGTCCTTAGCATCTTTCCAAGTGGAAAATTATTTTAGGCACCTTGGTGCAATTATGAGTTTGAATGCAGGGCAGTCAACAGGAAACATGCGGCTTACCATTTGTTCAAACTATATGGCATAGTAGTAGTTCAGATTTGCAGATAAGGGCAATTAACACATGGGAACCCCTCAAAAGAAAGTGGCTCTGGAGAGAAATGTTCAAGTAACTTTTTTGATCCAAACTGACCCTTCTTGAAAACCAAATATCAGTGTTTTATTATATGCTTTATAATATTCTCCAATTTAGGTCTATGGATTTAAAGTTGTTTATTTTCTATGATTTTCACTCAAGGTGCCCAAAGCACTGGCTTCTATAGGAAGGATCATGGATCATAACATAGAATTCTCCAGGTCTTACAAAACATCAGTTCCAAGGGATTCTTGAAAGTAAACTATGAAGATCAAACATATTTTGAAGAATTTGGTAGTCAACTTGAATACCAGAAGCAAAGAAGATAGGAAGTTATTTAGATTGACTGGTTCTTTTAAAATCAGAGGCATAACACCAGAGAAAAAAATGGCTGCATGTTTCTTGAATAATTCTGAGAAACATCTGTACTTATCCCCAAAGGCTGGAATTAGTCTAGGGAAAAGAGTCAGAGTCAATTTAGTTCAGTGCTCAGTTCATCTCTAAGAAATTAGCAATTACTGTAGGCCAAAACTGTCTTAATTTTGTACTTTTTATTTTTGTGTGCTTAAATCAATATCTTTCACATCTTTTTACAAACTGAGTGATAGTTTAGTCTTTTATGAATGCATCAGATTGTGCATGAAGATAATTCTTTCAAATCTCTTGAGATAATTATTTTTCCCTGAAATATTCTTTGGGCTCTGTAAAACATGGAGCCTGGGGAACATTTTTATAAGTCAATGCTGTCTTATGATCTTTTTTTTTTCTTTCCTTCTGTTCAATAGTGTTTGATTCTTCAAGATTGCCAAGACAAGTCCATGCAGTATTCTTGGCAAGGTTTTTCAGAAGTTTTAAACATTTTACACTTTTTTTAGTTTAACCTACTTGTCATGTGCTGTGTATTACAAACTAGGTAGTTCTATACTTACCTCACACAATACTGCAGACAATATTAATATTTTAAAATTTTAAAATTAAAATGTGATTTTATAGGTTTCTCTTCTTTAAATTTTCCTTTTCTCTTGTGAGATGAGTCAGTCCCTCAAAAAAGGAGTGAGAAGGGTGCACCTCTTAAGACTTTCCAGTATCCCATCAAAACATAGGTAATGTCAAATGGAACTCCCAAACCTCTACTCCAAACCAGAAATATGAAGACCCAGAAAACTATAATAAGCATTTTAAAAAATCTGATAACCCTAAAAGATGAAATTTGTGTGTACTCTGTTGTGTTGTATTGTGAAATTGTATGATTTTAAAGCTCACATTGTATGTTCAGCTTTACTCCTCTTAATAAGAGAGAAAATAAGTCTAGAAGTTAGGCAAAATTCTGGGTCAATCAAGATTATTATTTTTTTCATATATCTGCACTACTTTGTCTGCAGTTATGCCTTCTTACCACCCACCCATTCAGCTAGAATTTTTTAAATCACATAAAATGTATTTCCTCATATTTAATCATTATAAAAATATCTGTGACTGATGCCCAAGCCAGCAAGGGAAACAAGCATGCTATTTTAAGTGATATGATGTTTTTTTGAAGTAGCAGCCAATGAAATTTTGAGCATTGGTAGCATGGTTCTTATGTATGTAAAATGATCTGAACCCAGCCAAAAAATGCAAGTACTTACGCCAAGGCAAAGGCCATCAGCGCTCCAACAACCACAATGAAATCCAGGATGTTCCAAAGATCCCGAAAATAAGAGCCATCTTGCAGAATTAATCCCTGATCAATCATCTAAAGAAAGGTAAGGGCAAGTTCTTATACTTTATACTCATAAGAATAGAAGAATAGAATAACCTAAGCTCTAATTTCTGATTATGAGCTCTTTACATTCAAATCCCACTACTGAGGCTGCAGTAAGCCTATATGCAAATACATACGGACAAAGATAATTCACTTAAGGCTTTAGAGGTATTTTCAGTTGCTGGTGGGGTTGTGGTAGATGGATGTAGCAATGAAGATCCTTATAATTTCATTTTAAAATTACTAAATAAAAGATGCCATCAAAGGTTTGCTTAGGAAGTTAGTTCTGTCAAATTTGTTTTACATTACAGTACTATTGAATCAGCAGGAGTATCGCCAGAAGAAAGCATATCAGGTTGACCAGACCAGAATCGGGCCATTGTAACACAAATCCCACTTCTTTTTTTATATGTGTTACAACATAGCTTGCATGCTTTTAAAAATGGAATGACTTTGGACTGCCCTGTTTTGACATCATTCGGACACAAGCAGCAGGATAAAAGGAATAAAAAGATTAGTTTGGGTAGGTCTGTTGTGATGTTAGAAATTGCCTAACTAGCTTATGCTAAATATATGCCCAAGAAGTGAGAGCTAGTGATTCCTTCTAGTTATACGACAAAACAAAAAAGCAGATTGGGGCAAATTCATACAAAACCTATTTAAACCTGTTTATAAGACATGATTATCAAAACGGAACAGAAATCTTCTCAGTTAACTACCGACCATCAGCTGCTGAAAAGGAGGACTCTTTGTTGTCCCATAGAAGGCTTTTTCACACCATATAAAATCTATTACTTGAATAATAGAAGTACTGTGTGTATTGGTTAAGGTGTTGGACTGAAAAGAATCAGGTTCTAATCTAGAAAAGCTCCAAGGGTGATTCTTTCAGCCCAGTAACTATCTTTTTTCTACAGTTCTACAGAGGAATTATTGAGTCTGTCATCAGCACCTCTATAACTGTAAATATACAGCAGCCCAACAGGACAGACACAGACTTCAGAGAGTAATTAGGACTGCAGAAAAAACAATTACTACCAACCTGCCTTCCATTGAGGACCCGTACACTGCACGAGTCAAAAAGAGGGCTGTGAAAATGTCTACATACCCCTCACATCCTGGACATAAATTGTTTCAACTTCTACCCTCAAAACGATGTTATAGAGCACTGCACACCAGAATAACTAGACACAAAAATAGTTTTTCCCCGAACACCTTAACTCTATTAAAAAAATAATTCCCTCAACACTGTCCAACTATTTACAAAGTCTGCCTTACTATTACTATTACTATTAATCCTCCCATCCTTCCTTTAACCTATCTCCTCCCACTTATGACTGTATAACTGTAACCTTGTTGCTTGTTGTTTCCTAGTATGATTTGATTGTACTCTATGATTATCATTAAGTGTTGTACCTTATGACTCTTGACTCATGTATCTTTTCTTTTATGTACACCAAGAGCATTTTCACCAAGACAAATTCCTTGTGTATCCAATCACACTTGGCCAATAAAAAATTCTATTCTGTTCTGTTCTGTTCTGTTCTGTTCTGTTCTGTTCTATTCTATTCTATTCTATTCCATTCTATTCTTTTTCCTCAGCTGACCTCACTGGATTGTTTTGACAAAAAACTAGGGGAGAAAGTGCTGGGTACACTGCCTTGAACTCCTGGAGGAAAAGGGAAAGGTAACCTAAATAACACAAATTAACAGAATACAAAAGTTTCTTAACTAATCATTATAGAACAAAAAAGACTCAGTGCCTTTCAGTTCTATTAGAATTTATTTAGAAAAAAAAATCAGAAGGACAATTTTGCTTCCTAATGCTGTGTCTTCTTTTAGAAACTCTGTTCAGTAGGAGTGACATTTGAGAAGTGATAGGGACGTGCAAAAAGTTCTGCTAAAAAAATTCCAATTTTCTCTTTTTGCTTAAGAAACTGTTTTATATTCTGTTCCTTTAGAGACCAACACTCGCCACCCACAAAGAGGAAGTTACCGTTTTTGTCATTATAAACTGAGATTGCACTGACATCTCAGCTACTGCTACTCCCATATTGAATGATGTTGGCGGGCTCAGTTAATTGCTGAAAAAAATAACTTGGTAAGATAACAGTGAAAAGTTTTGTATTAAAAAGGTAGAATTATAATTCTACCTTTTAACTTTATAATTATAAAGTTTTGTTTTTAATACAAAACTTTTCACTGTTATTTTATTATCATTAATATTGTTGTTGTTGTTCACAGCACTCTGCAATACTTTAGTGTGGGTTTCATACATAATTCTCTGACATACCAAGAACTGAAACAGATGAGGGAGAGAATCAGAAATAGCCAAGGAAAGACAAGTTGCAGAAAAAGGGGTTAGCCAAATCGTAGAATGAAAATGCATTTGACATTATTTGATTGTGATCACAACATTTCCCAGCAGGAAAGAAAATTTTCTAGAACAAATTCTCTAAACTGGTGTCTTTCAGATGTAATGGATTGCAACTCCCAGAATTCCTATAGTATTTGGTTGAAGAAGTTGTAATAAGAAGAGCCATCCCAGCTGACTTCCTAAAAGATCAGAGTGCCTTCATTTATTGAAGTTTTAAAAATATTTAATCATGTATTTAGTAACAATCCTGAGAAAACCTCTCAGTCCATGCAAGCAGCAGTCTAAGGAAAACTCAAGCATGACTTTAACTACAAGGCACTGAAGGAAGAAAATTGTCAAAGGAGAAACTGCTCTCAGTAATGTTGGATCTTAATTAATCTAGCCATTCTAGATAATTTGTTTGGAAGATCTACTTTCTTGAAAAGAGATGATAAAGCTCTATCTATGAATATGAAACTGTCTACTGTTTTCCAGTTGACTCAGGAAAACACTTCCCTTCGCACTTACCTTAATAACCATCTCAAAGGTGAAGACTCCAGTGAAAACATAGTCAAAATACCTCAGGACCTGCAAAGATGAAAACAATGGAATAGTGTGGAATAAGAAAGTATTATCACATTGGAGGCATATAAATTAAATAAATAAGTATAATTATTTATTTATTCTGAAGTTTAAACAATGGCAAGAAATGTTAATTTTTAAGAACTTAACTATAAAATTACAAGCCAGATCAGTGAAAACCCTCCTTTTTAAAAGTAACAGAGTACTAAAACCAATGTCTTTAACATGACCTAGCAAACGGGTTTAGCACTTTTAACTGTTTTGTTTGAAAGGAATTATTCTCATTAATAAAACATATGTTTAACATACATTACGTTATGACTTTTGAAATGAATAATGTCCAGAATGCAACTCATTTAGAAATATCTCCTCCGTGTCCCTTCTCTGCCATAGAATTCAGGCTAAGACTACCTGAAATTCTTGATTCAAGACTAAAACAAGAAGAGAAACAAGAAGCACCAAGAACCCTTCATTTCAACCCTGAGCTATAAATATTCTCCTTTATTGGGACAACAATTTCTACAATCTGGCTGTACCTTAAGCTTTGTGTACTTTCTGTTATGTCTGCTCTGATCTGTTTTCGGTCTGCCACTGGCATTTTGCCATAGCAGCAAAACGATGTTATTTATAAATCAGACTCAAAGACCACACGATCCAGTGTTCTCTTTTTGCAAGGAGCAGCCAGATGCTTGCAGGAAGCACACAGGCAGGATCTGAATGCCACTGCACCCTCCTGTTCAACGTTTGGGATTCAGAGGCATGTTTCCACCTACGTCCTGGCACACTCTCTGGCACCATCCTGTAGTTATTACTGCGGAGCTCTCACACAGGCATTAGCTGGAACTGTTGAAAAAGTAGCCTTACACAAGCAATGTGCATATCCTTTGAGGCCTACTCTTCATCAAACTGAGAAATGCAGCAGTTTTTAAAAAGTCTGGTCCTCCCTGTGTCTAGGTACAGAAAAACTAAAAGCCACTATTTTAGAAATCAGTAGTGTTCTGCCTCCCCAATTTCTACATAAAACAACTGGCAATCACAGTAACATACCTCTTCCAAGTTAATTTGCCACTCACACTGGTTAACTAATTATTGCCTTTGGGACTAGAGAAATCCATTCATCAAACTGGAGATTGGAAACTAAGAGCAAGCATTAATGGCCTCAGCAATTCAGTGTGTAAAATGAGGCAAGTCAGATGTTCTAAACTCCTGCAGCATAGAAAGTATAAATAACCACACTTCCCTCCTCTGCCCATTTTAAATTCTATTTGCTATTCTTGCTTTTTTAGTTCTCTTTCTTTCCTTTCCATAAATTCTTAATGTGTTCTTCTGAATAGTTTGAGTGAATTTCTTCATTACTAAGCTCTTGTTTTCTCCTGATTCAAGAGCAAAGTGGGGGGTCATTTAATGCACATCTACCCAAAGGAGTGGAACAGAGATGTCAAACTTGATTTCATTGAGGGCCATTATCAGGGGAGGTGGGGTGGGGGTAGGCATGCCCAGCTCGACATCACTCATGTCAGGGACACCTGTGGTGGCCTGAGTGCTGTGCCAGTGAAAATGGAGCTCAGGAGGATCATGCACACTTTGTTGGCAGACACACCATGGGCTGGTCCTTCACTGTTTCCAGGAAGGTTTGATCTAAGCACCCACAGGCTGAATTCAGCTCATGGGCCTTGAGTTTAAAACACCCCTGGAGTGGAGCATCAGCACATAGGCTGCCAGCATCCTGCTTCTTGTAAGATGATAGGTGTGTTGGGTAAAACTCTCAGATATTAATTATGGTTAGTGGATCATTACTTGATAGCATGGGCAACCAGGAAGCCAGTCGTTGTCTAATCCCAACCTTCTTCTAGGTTTTTCACTTCTATGCTTGGTTCTTCCTATCCTCCAGCTGGGTTTAAGAACTATGAAGTATTGTTTGTCAATTTCATTATTTCTACAGCTGTTAAAGAACATTCTTGTCCATTAATGTCTCAGTATGAAGTTTGTATGGCCACTCAAAGTAACTTATGGAGATGGGTTGCCATATAAATTAAATAAATGAATGAATGCATGCTTTACCTTTTTATTGATCAGATTTTACATCTATGACTTTCAGCAAGGTATTGGTTGCAAGGTATTGTGTGAAAGCTCCAAATCTTAATTTCCATGGAAACTGATTTTTGTAACAAAATCCAACTTAAGCTACCATAGGCAAGAACACTGAAAGGACAACTTTTGCTATTGGGAAACAAGTAACTACTTGAGGAAAGAAGTAACTATGACTAGCTTTAGCTATAGAATAACATCCTGGGGAGTAAATTTCTCTTCACCATTGAATAAAGAAGCTTCAATCCCTCTAATTATGAACCAAAATTAAACAATTATTAGAATCTTGTGCTACAATTTGTCGTGATCTAAAATACTCAAAAATACAGATTAGGAAATTGGATTCCTAATTCCTTCTACCCCTTATAATTAAACACATTTAGATAGGACAAAGTCTCTTTTCTCCCTCTCTCTCTCTCTGGTATGCAATGGAAAATTCAAACATGGAAGAATCAATAAAATCAATAAAATCCAAAATAGCCAAAATAGCCAGAGATGAAACATGTAAAATTTCTGAGCCCGTGTTTAGCTTTGCAGTGAATTATAAAGTAGATGCAAAACATGAATCCAGGTACACTAAGATCTCAGAGCAAAACAGAATTGTCAAGTAATTACTGAGTAAATTACTTTATTTCTGTCTGAGTTGGTCAGGACAGGATCCTCTGCTGCCAAGGCGATGCTGCTTGCTGCAATCACAAGAAGGATACACATCTCAAAGTAGCGCAGATTGACAACGTAGTGGCAAGCTCTTCGGATTCTGTCAAAGAAACCACAAATCCATGCAATGGCCACAGCATTAAACAGAATTTCTGATAATTTAATATGGAGGCATTTATATAGCGGTTATACTATCTTTCTAGTCTTCTAGCAATGCTATAAGTCAGAAGTGGACAACTTCTTCTACCTCTCTAGATGATGGCTAAAATTTAAAAATATATAAACAAATCTTTCAACACAGAATGAAATGAATAAGTACTATAAATCTTTTAATTCTACATTATCACATAATAATAATAATAATAATAATAATAATAATAATAATAATAATAATAATAATAAATTGTACTTTTATACCGCCCCCTCTCCCAAATATGGACTCAAGGTGGTGAACAGCCATTGATAAAAATACAGTCAATAAAAGTTAAAATAGATTAAAAAGTTATTAAATAGTGGCTGAATTAAAATACAAAAACCAATAAAATCCAATAAGAAATTTAAAAGTTACAAATTTAAAACCTCTTCTAAGAACACTAGGCCAGACTGGCCTGCTGGAAAAGGTGGGTCTTTAGTGCGTGCCAGAAGGTTCGCAGGTCAGTAATGACTCGCATCTCTGTGGGTAATTCATTCCAGAGGGAGGGTGCTCCCATACAGAAGGCCCGTACCCTCGGAGCCCACCCTGTGGGAGTGCACTGGTCGGCAGGAGGCTGATTGTGGCAGTAGGCGGTCCCATAAGTGCCCGGGTCCCAAGCCATGGAGCGCTTTAAAGGTGATCACCAACACCTTGAATCGCACCCGGAAGGCCACCAGAACCTAATGCAGCTCACGCAGGAGCAGTGTAACATGGGAGCTCCGAGAAGCCCCCAAGATCACCCGCGTGGCTGCACTCTGCACCAGTTGAAGCCTCCGGATGCTCTTCAAGGAGAGCCCCATGTAGATGATGATGATGATGATGACGATGACAACAACAACAACAATAATAATAAAAATAATAAAATCTATATCAACTACACAGAGCCTCTGGTCTATTTGAACAAGAATGGAAACAGGGTGATAAAAAATGGGGTCACAAAGACAACTTTTTGTTATAGCAACAAATTCTGTAACAGGATCCTCTAAAGCAGGGGTCCCCAAACATGGAAACTTTAAGACTTGTGGGCTTCAACTCCTAGAATTGTAACTAGAGCAGCTATGCTGGCTGGAGAATTCTGTGAGCTGAAGTCCACAAGTCTTAAAGTTGCCAAGTTTGGAGACCTCTGCTCTAAAGCTACAGTCAATTTGATGTCTGCCTAAAAGTATGAAATAGATGGAATCTTCATTTTGTTTTTGTCCTTATGAAACAATTTATGTCATATAATCCTTTTTATTAAAATAGCATGATTGATGAAAGCTAGCCAGTATCTTTATCGTTCAAGTATGAGTTGTTAAGAATTTTACTGGTTTTAGTCAGTAGTTAATTCTGATTTGCTAGATGATATCCGGAGCATCTGGCATGATACTCTTTCTTGATTGGCAGTGACAGTTACCTCCCAAAAGCCAACTTTCTATTATCCTCCAATTCTATAACCTTGAGGATGTTGTTGGAAAATAAGTGAAAAAAAGCTGCCACAACATAGAGGGGCAGGAAGTGTCTCCTTTGTAGCTGACAGGAATCCTTTTCATTTCCCATTATGTTTCTCTTCTACCTTTCGTTGAATCCTTGATGTGGAATCTCCTGCAGGGGTTTCTATGAAGTGATTTACAGTAGGCGCACAATCAATTTATGCAGTGTGTGATTCAGATGTTTCGGCCTGTAACATGCACCAGTGGTAGGATTCAAAATTTTTACTACCAGTTCTGTGGGTGTGGCTTGGTGGGTGTGGCAGGGGAAGGATACTGCAAAATCTCCATTCCCACCCCACTCCTGGGGGAAGGTTACCGCAAAATCCCCATTCCCTCCCCATCCCACTAACTTGTTTTCCAGTTCCGTTCTCCTGTTCAGGACAACAAAAGAAGACCCAGCCGATCAGCTGGGACTCGGGAAAATAGATGGAGGGCGGGGCCAGTCAGAGGTGGTATTTGCCGGTTCTCCAAACGACTCAAAATTCCCACTACCGGTTCTCCAGAGCTGGTCAGAACCTGCTGAATACCACCTAAATCATACCTCCGGGAGTTTGCTGTATATAATAGATACTCCTAATGGGTAGCAATGGGGCAATCTATTTGCCTGTGGCATTACTGAACTTCCTGTTTAGAACATGTGATCACATTAAAAAAAAAAACCCACAGTTCTCTGAAATAGATCAACATATTAAGCAATTCCAGAAAGAAGGAAAACTAATGGAATATATCTCACGGGTTTGTGGTGCTGAAAATAAACATGGAGCTGTGGGGCACCATAGGTTTGCCTGTCTCAGAGCTCTTCTCCTTTTTTCGCTTTTTATTCTTCTTCTCTGCCTCCACCTCCTCCTCTTCCTTCGTTTCTGCCTCCTTCAGTGGACTGGCCTCTCCATCTGTCTTGTTGCTAACTGTAAAATGAACAAATCTTGTTAGTCCTTTGCCTAGGAAGTAGAATGCAGTGAATGAGCATTTGATAGGAGGGCCTCCAGAAAATAGAAAAGAATTACACACAACACACACACACACACACACACATGGGGGGGGAGAGGGGGGAGGGAGAGGGAGAGAGAGAGAGAGAGAGAGAGAGATTGATAAAGGTAGGAAAGGAATGGCAAAAGCAGATAGAGTGCCCAATATTACATATGTGAATAAATATGAAAAGAATAGGTGGCCTTGTAAGCATTGAAAATTCATTACATAAAAGAAGTAACCCAATGCTGAGAAACTGAAAAGTTCAGTCCTGAGTAGAAAGAATATGTGCGTACAGTTTTTACAAAGATTACATCCTGCACACTAGCAATTCAAATTATGGGCCAAGAAAAGTAATTTTTGCAAACTGTAATTTGCATATTTTAACCTTCAACTGTCACTGTTTCACATCACTTATTTTTGTACTTGTAATTCAATGGAAGAGAAAGGAGCACTTCAATGGAATAAAGATCTGCCCCCAATCCCTTGTATCTTGTAGATGTATTGTCCTGTTGAGACATGAACAGAACATAAAACTCTCCATTCCTCCCCAAGCAGGTGCAAGAAAGTAATATGAATATCTGGTTTGTCCTATGCGTTATATGATAAGTTAACACCTGGTAAATCATCTTTCTTCATCTATTTGAGTGTAAAGGCTAGAAATATGGCTTTTTAAAAATAAAAATGGAAACTTTCAGAATTGTGTGTACCTTAGCATATTCTAGACTTGTTTAGTACTGCAGGCAAATCATAGCATGTACCTAACCCTGTCTACTATTTATTTCCACAGCTGCTGCAGTGCAAATCCAGCACCTCTGGAATTGCAGTTTAAAGATATAATTTCTGCCAAGAAAAGCATGCCATTAATTGCTATCTTGTATTCTCAACACCTGGCTATGTAGCTAGTTAGATGGAGATCTGAAGAGAGGAGGATGGGGAGAGGGAAATAGAGGGTGCCATGCAGAACAGACAAAAGTATTTTTGCAATAGTTTTGTGTAATTAATATCCAGATTTTATAGGGAGTTTTTAATTGTGAAGACACAGAAAAGCACTTCATAGCCTTTGTCAAGGGTCAGACTGAAAAAGCAGCTGGATTGAATGCTATGAAATTATCTTACTGGAATGACTATTCTCTTTTTACAACTCCTACATCTAAGGCATCAAAATTAATTGAAGTTTGAAATTATCCAGAAGTTATTTTTAGGCCTAGCCTGACATTTCATATATATAAATATAAATGTATGTGTGTGTGGAGGGTTTTCTTTTGGGTTTGGTTGTATTCCTTCCTTGAAAAAGAGAAATCAGTAGCAAAATATTCTCTCAGTGGCATCTGTCTTTCTTTGCAATAGCTGCCTACTTCCACATAGTACCAAAAATAAATAAATGTTTATTTAAAAAAAGGAAAAAGAAAAAGGGAGGGAGGGAGAGGGGGAAATGTACTCTTGACTCATCATTATTAACAGAAGAAATGCTTTCTTTAGTGACCCATGGAAGACTTTGCCAAAAATTAACAGAAAATTCATCCATACATGAAATGGAGAAGGGAAAAAAGCGAGTAGGTACGAGGAGATCCATCAGGAAAAATCAAGAAGAAGAAAAAGGGGCTAATTAAAAAAGGCTATGGGAAGAGGAGAAGCAAGAGGGCAAAGCTGAGAGGCTGAATGACAAAATCAGCAACAGGACACAAACCATGCACCCTTTGGGTAGAGGAGATGATATGATAACACCCATAGAAAAGGGGCACTATCCTGAATGCCACAACTTTCATACAGCACTCTAATCCTCTCATCCCTGCCTAACTCTCCATGGATGCCACTGGACTCAGTCTGCTCTCACCATCATCTTCATTTACCATTTATTTATTATGCTGTGCTGTCTATTTAACCTATAAAGCGACTCTGCATAATTATGTAGTATTCTCAGCTTAAAACCAGCCCTGTTTTAAAGCTCTTCCATGTGAGAAAAGGGACGAATGACTTTCTCAAGAACTATGATGACCTGGGCAAGTTGTCCAAAGTTCAAAACGTGATATAGGATGTGAAAAGAAGAAAGAAACTCTCAGGTCTATGAGGTCTACCCCCTCCATTTCTCACAATTCTTCCTGTAAATTTCTTGCCAGCCTCTAAATAGCCTTTCTTTCTCTCAAATGTTCGTCCTGGTACTGTGCCAAATCAAGAGCTGTAGTGGCAGCATGAAGGTACAGACAGACAGACAGCTTCTTCCCTCCCTCCCTCCCTCCTTTCCTTCTTTATATTAGAACATTTTGGAGGATATAAGAAAGGTAGTCCTTCTGAGACATGCTTTAAATGCAACACTGACAAAAATACTTAGCAAACCTTCCTTTCCCTGAGATTTTCAGTCCCTTCCAAAGGCAGTCTACATATTGGGACAAGAGAAAAGAGCAAGGAAAGGAAGGCATTCATCTCCCATCCCATCAACTGTTAATATGATCATTATTGCAATTTCACAGGTAAGGAAAGGAGGATGGCTCATGTATTTTGAGCCAAGCTAGAGAAGAATTTGGGAGGGGGTTGTATCTCAGATGTCCTTTTATGACATCCCCCTAGAATTAATAAATGAATCTGGTTCAGAGAATATTAGCTGATGGTTATTTCAACAATATAGTTCCAGCACAAGTCACACCACAATAAAAACTCTATAAATGCAAGTTTCTTCAGTCTAACTGTCAGTCACTTCTTTATGAAAGCACCAACAGATCTATAACAAACTTTGGCCCGACTTGACATAAAGGAGCAGAGGAATGTTTTTAAGGGGGATCTCAATCAAGAAAGGCTGACAATGCTGCATGACAATCTGTATCTCCCTTTAACAAGCTGAGATTTGGTGTCAAACTAGAAAAGAGATGGATACTTACTCTGTACCACAGTGGAGTCTTGCACATCAATCATGATGGTTGTGCTCTCTGTCGCTTTATCCATGTTGGCAGTGATAGATGAAAGATCAGGTTCACTCCTGCTGATAGTCCTCTCTGTCTCCATTGATAGGTCACCCAAAAGCGCTTGCTCACTTGTCTCTAGGCTGCTGCCATCTTGCTTCACTGGACTGGCCTCCTTGCTTTTGTCCAACATCTGGTGACCCTCTGAGGGACTTGGATCTTGGGTGGGCATGGGAAACTCGGCATTATTTGCTGTTGCTTCACTAGTCCTGGGTGAAGAATTTAGAAAGAGAGGGCCATAGTAAGGGATGGAGGTTAAGGACATGTGTTTGTGAGCCAAAGCAAAGAGAAGAATAAGAGTAAATATAATAGTTAGGATATCACAGTGTTTTAAATAACTTAGATATATTGGATAGATGTGATCTTCCTAAGCACTGCAGGAAAACAATGGCTTTTTTGCTGTAAGCTACAAGCAATTAAAGTGAATATCCACTTTTCAGAAAAGCTTGCTTTTTTAGTGCATGCGTCTTATTCGGGTCTCTCTATGCAGCAATTATTAGATAGCACAGTATGTGGAAGAATTCTACTCATCTATTTTGAAGCAGCCAGTGCTCTGTTCTTCCAGTTTTCTACCACCACCATTAACATCTTCTTTTCCAGGGTTTAAAATTGCACATTGTTTGCCTAGTATGGTTCAAAGCCTGGCCATGAGACTACTTTAAATCTCTTCAACAATGTGATTCCTGTGTAAATGAATAACAACACATTTTGGCTTACATGTTTACTTGCACTAATCTATTATTCTATTATTATAGGCTATTCTATTGTTATAGGCTATGTTATTATTATACGTTATTTTATTATACACTTAAGAGGGCTAGAAGATTATACTTACTTATAACTAAACTTGAAGAAAATGGTCCATAAAATCCATTAATTTTCTGGGAAGATGCCTATTTGTGACGTAGTTAATTTCATACTAGCCAGTTTTACAATGCAAAGATGTCTGCTTGCTTATATGAGTAGTATGCATTTTCCTTTATACCTGCGTTTTGCTGTCAGGAAGAGCCACATTCAAAGTAAAGCCAATTAATCTTTTCCTTTCTATTCACTGTTTTCCTAGAAAGTCTGACATCCTTCAGTGTGTTTAGGGAAATGAAAAGAAAGGAGACTCTACCCATGTAGGAGGAATGAGATCCCCTGGTTCACTTAATTACTCTGCAAAGGGAAAATTTCATGAGCCCTTTCTCAGAGTTACGGTACAGTCACGAATGGCAGCTTTTAGAAAAACCTCTCCAATCTCATTGACTTTTCTCATCTGGAAACATCTTCAACTGTGTCTCAGTTGTGCATTTCCCTCCCTTCTGTCCAAAAGCTTGGTGCTATAATTTCAATTCTGCTTTCCTTAAATTATTATTTCTCTGGTAATATTATACTACTAACTAGAGCACACAAAGCATTTGCTAGACCAATACTCGAATACAACTCATCAGTCTGGAACCCACACTATGTATCTGATATTAATACAGTTGAGAAAGTCCAAAAATATTTCACAAGAAGAGTTTTCCACTCCTCTACTCATTGCAGAATACCTTATGCCGCCAGACTCAAAATTCTAGACCTAGAAAACCTAGAACTACGCCGCCTTCAGACCGATCTAAGTATAGTATATAAAATCATACATTACAATGTCCTACCTGTCAATGAATACTTCAGCTTCACCATAACAATACAAGAGCAAACAATAGATACAAACTCAAGGTTAATTGCACCAAACTTGATTGCAGGAAATAAGACTTCAGCAACAGAGTGGTCAATGTCTGGAATACTCTACCTGACTCTGTGTTTTCTTCCCCAAACCCCCAAAACTTTAACCTTAGACTTTCTACAATTGACCTCACCCCTTTTCTAAGAGGGGGCATACATAAGCGCACCAACGTGCCTACTATTGTTTCTTTTATTTGTTTATTTTTCTTATATGTATCCATGTATTCATAACTATGTTTTTTACTTATACCTATTATCTTGTAAACAATTGATAAAAATAAATAAATAAAAGTAAAAATTTTCCACGCTAAGAATTAGGGCTTAAAACTGGCAGGAATAAATGAGAGGATTCCAGATTAGAAACAGCATCAACTGGTCGACCTTCCTGTCAAATACTACACATATCGGTATGTGGTTCATTTAGAAACACCTCTGATTTCATGAGCAAACATTCTGGCAGAGATGACCAATTCTGTATTTAAATTGTACATCAAAGGAGATTTTCAAAAGGAATACCATGTCAGCAAAAACAACATCGACCCTCTAAAAACTCAGGAAATACAGTATTAGCAGAGTCTTGTTCATATTAATGAGTGGAACAAGACAAATGATGCTTTCTGAAAAGTGCTTGGTAGAATCTGAATAGGGGATGTCCTGGCTCACAACTCAACAATCTTAACCACTGTATCATACTTGGTGTCAAGGTTAGTTATGACTTTAAAAACAACCAGCGAAAAGAATTAAATTTAGTTTTCCAAACTAGATCAACATTGAAAAAAATGTATTTACATAAAATGGATCAGTTTTTTGCCATTAAGTCAGTCAGTGACGGCGTGGATAGATTTTCCTCATTGTAATGTATCCCTAACTTGATCCTTCAACTCGGTACATTCATTGTAACTGTAATTTAGTCCACCTATCTTGCTGTTCACCATCCTCTTCGTTTCATTCCTTCCATTTTTCCCAGCACTAGAACTTTCTCCTGAGAGCTAAGTTTTTTCAAAATGTGTCCAAAGTAGGATAATTTGAGCCTGGTTATTTGTGCCTTGAGTGAGAATTGAATTCTTTGATGATTGATTTGTTTATTTTACTAGCTGTCCAGAGCATTCTCAGGACTTCCCTGAAATACCAGATTTCAAATGTGTCAATATTCTTTCTAACTTGCATCTTCAAAGTCCAACTTTTACTTTCATAGAGTGTCACAAGGAACACCATTGCCTGCCTTTTGTAGATATAGACACATCACAGCATCTGAATACCATTTCCAAAGCCTTCATAGTTGCTTTTCCAAGTATTAGTCTGGGGTGTATTTCTTAACTACTGGATTCTTTTCTATTGATAATTGGTCCTGAAAAGGTAGAAATTAATTACCATTTTAATAACTTGATTGTCAGTTCTAAGACTGATTGTTGTCATTAGATTGGCCTTCTTTATATTTTAGTCCCATTTTTTCTCCATTCTGTCCTTTGGCTTTTATTACTATAATTTGCACTTAGCAATACAATTTAGACTTATGTATCACTTCATAATGCTTCATAGCCTTCTCTAAGCGGTTTACAGAGTTCAATATATTGCCCCCAACAATCTGGGTCCTCGTTTTACTGATCTTGGAAGGATGTTAGCCTGAATCAACCTTGCAGGTCAAGATCAAACCCTTGGCAGTGGGCAGTGAGTTAGCGCGCAATACTGCATTCTAACCACTGAATCACTATGGCTCTGCATATCCTTTGCATTTTCAGCTATCAGAATACTGTTGTTTGCATATTTCAGGATATTGATATTTCTTCATTCAGTTTTAAAATCAGATTGCTTTTTTATGGTCCAACTTGGAATACACTAGACATATTGTTTGAATAAATACAGGGAGAATATAGT
Organism: Bungarus multicinctus; assembly: GCA_023653725.1. Lineage (NCBI taxonomy): Eukaryota > Metazoa > Chordata > Lepidosauria > Squamata > Elapidae > Bungarus > Bungarus multicinctus. The sequence continues at coordinate 30,848,962 of CM042842.1, read as the reverse complement.
CCTATTTCACTTCTTTCCCAACCTGGACAGAGTTTATTTTACCACATTCTGCCCAAACTGTGACTTCCTGATCTATCTATAGGCTTTGCATGAGGATAATGAAATGTTCTGGGATTCCCATTTTCCTAAGCATATTCCACAGCTTGGCATGACTGACACAATCAAATGCTATTCTATAATCAATGTAACACATGCTGATTTTTTTTCTTCATTCTTTGGCTTCCTCAATCTTCCAGTGTGCATCAGCAATAAAGTTTTGTATTCAGTGACTTTTCCTAAATTCAGCTGGCATCTCATTTTCCATTGTCTGGCTCCAATCTGCATTAAATGAGTCTAAGTATTATTTTGCTAGCATGTGAAATTAAGGATATTGCACAACAGTTTGCACACTCTGTTAAGCCTCCCTTTCTCAGTACAGGAATGTGTTTGACCTCTTCTAATCTGTTAGCCACCACATTGTTCTCTAGAATTGCTGGCATAGCTTGGTTAGAATCTGTATTGATTCTTCTGTTGCTTGCTTATTTCTGTGGCTATTCCATCAGGACAAAAAATAAAACTGGTGTAATGAAAACTTCTCGCTAGCAGGAATAAGATAAATAATTCTATATATTGTTAAGTAGAACTATCCAGAACTAGGCAGTAAAATTTGAATGAGCACAGGACAGCAGTAACATTTTTGTTTGCAACTTTGATCTGATAACCCTAATATTCTGTAAATGTGCATATTGAAAAATAGCCCAACAACATCTTTGCTTAATCCTTCTGTTTAACAAATCCAAATTAATCTTATCTGAGATTCATGTACAGTATGTGGTAATAGTTATAAATATGCAACAAAGCTGAAAAGACACCCCTTTTTACTTCTGCATTCTTTTCTACCTGTATGATCTTTTAGAGAACTCATTGAGAGTCTATAATTCAGAGAGTCCTCCAGTATTACTCCAAAAGAGGGGGAATAGCCAACAGACTAAGAAGGGGAAATGGACCCAAAGAAGCGCATGTAGGAGACTCAGAAAGAAATTGTAGTTTTTATGCCACAAATAATAGATGAAGTTTGTTGTTTTTTAAGTAATCTGGATAATTGGCATAATTTATGTAATTTATATAAAATGACAGCATCCATATAATTCTATAATTATGGCAGGTTTGCACAAGTAACATAAATGACATGAATCACAGCAAATTGCATGTGATTCATATCATTTAACTGTTATTAACTGTTATTCAATTGTAATAGAAACCCCCTTCCCCCTATTATTCCACAAAACTAAAGTTTGCTTTTTTTTACTGTTATCTCACCTTTATCTCATTTCTTTCATTTATGCTTGTAAGGATATTAAATAATTACTGCCACACGTAGCTTGTCTAGAGCAGTATTTATGGAACTCAAGGGTAATATCTGCATTTGAATCTACTGTATATCTGTATGTGTATCTATACCTACATCTACACCCATATCTATCCATCCTATTTGATATACATCTTACTTGATATACACAGATAGTGCTCAACTTACAACAACTCATTTAGTGACCATTTCAAAGTTACAACGGCACTGAAAAAAGTGACTTATGATTGTTTTTCACATTTACAACCATTGTTGCATCCCCATGATTACGTGATCAAAATTCTGATGCTTGGAATCTGATTCATATTTATGATGGTTGCAGTGTCTCAGGGTAATGTGATCACCTTTGGTGACAAGCAAAATTCATGAGGAAGCCAGATTCACTTAACAACCCTGTTACTAACTTAACAACTGAAGTGATTCATTTAACATCTATGGCAAGAAAGGTGGTAAAATGAAGCAAAATCCACTTGACAAGTGTCTGACTTAACAACAGAATGTTTACACTCTACTGTGGTTGAGGACTAGCTATATCTTATTTTAGAAGAATGTTAAAAAAATAGCAAAAAAGAATAGGAAAAGAAAATTTTGTTTTCTGACATTTATTCAGCCAATACACAAACAAACAGAGTACAGTATTTAAAAGAGGAAAGACTCAGCTGAAGGTAGGACAGCAAGCAATGAATGGAGACTAATCAAGGAGAGAACTAACTTAGAACTAAAGTCACCATACTACAAAACAGATGTTGAGACTTTGTAAAAAGTTCAGAGAAGAGCAACTAAGATGATCAAAGGCCTGGGGACTAAACCATATGAAGAACGGCTACAGGATTTGGGTCTGGCTAGTCTAAAGAAAAGAAGAATTAAGGGTGACATGACAGCAGTATTTCAGTATTTGAGAAGCTGCCACAAAGAAGAGGGGGGTCAAATTATTCTCCAAAGCACCCAGAGGGCAGGATGAGACACAATGGTTGAAAACTAATCAATGAGAGAAGCAACCTGGAATTATGGAGAAACTTCCTAACAGTGAGGACAATTAACCAGTGGAACAGCTTGCCTCCAGAAATTGTGGGTGCTCCATCACTGGATGTTTTTAAGAAGATTCTAGTCAGTCACTTATCTGAAATAGTATAGGTTCTCCTGATTGAACAGGGGGCTGGATTAGAAGACCTTTAAGGTCCCTTCCAGCCCCTTTATTCTAAGGAGAAATTTCCTGGCAATGAGAACAATTAATCATTGGAATGTCTTGCCTCCAGAAATTTTGGGTGCTCCAACTTTGGAGGTTTTTAAGAAGAGATTGGAAACCATTTGTCTGAAATGGTATAGGGTTTCCTTCTTGAGCAGGGGGTTGGACTAGAAGACCTTCAAGATCCCTTGCAACTCTGTTATTCTATTAATTCTGTCTATTAGGGTAAAAATATTCTACAAAGGAAATGTCCCATTCTCCTGGGCTCTAGCTTCATTTTTTTCAGGTTTTTATAGTGGACTTCACTTTGGCTTCTCTTAATTGTTGGCTACTTCTTACTTTAATAACAGTTTGTACTAGAATAACAGAGTTGGAAAGGACCTTAGAGGTCATCTAGTCCAACCCCCTGTTCCAACAGGAGCAAATATTAGCCTCTACCAGGGATCATTCCTAGATGATCTGAATGTGTGAAAATGCTATTAGCCATCATTCCAATAATAGTCAATATAGATCATTACAATTTGCTAAATGTTTATAAGGATTTGGCAATCACCTAAAATAAGAAAGGATAGGCACACACCCACTTATTCCCTTCGGGTGGCACCATCAAGAACAGAATCAGATTACCTACCTTTTCAGGTCCACGTCAGCCACCGATTCCTTTTCAGCAATTGTCTCCTTTTCCTCTCCATTTTCCTTGTGATCCCCAATCTGCTCTCCTTTTGCTGGCGTGACTCCTTCTGGACCATTCTCTTGGCTAACTGTTCTATTTTCCTTCGGTTCAGTCCTCACCCTACGGTGTCGGCTACGTCTCTGACTCTGCCGGAGCCGAGCCCTGTCATCAAAGCTTACGCTTCCTTTGCTTTCCTGGTCATTGATATCACAATTCCCATGAAATGATTTGTGATGCCACTCTTCCCATTCTCTCTTGGCCTGAGGAGATGGACTTCTCTGGTCATCCCGGATGCTGGGGCAGGGTTTAGACCCTGGGAGTTTTTGTTCCAGACTTTCTCCATTTGTCTGCTCTGGCCTACTCCCTTGATCACCCTCAATCTTTTCCACGCCGGAGTTTTCCAGTAACTTCCTTTTCCGAAAAATACTGGCATTTGGATTGAGCAGAGGGGGGTCATCTTTGTTGATGCCCTCTTGACTGGACATCTGCATATGTCGGCGGAGCTGGCTAGTCCGCTGTTCCCACACAGACATGTGATGTCTCCTTCTCCTCTCCCTCCTGGGAAAGGAAAACAAATGGGTTCAATTCATCTGTGCCCTGTCAGAAACATAAGAACACATACCAGTACATACAGCATGCAACTAGGACCGTACAAAATCACATATTGGGGCTTGATTCTCTCTTTCCCTGAATTTCATGAATGCACAGCAAAATCACAGTATCTCCAGGATAATAAGGGAATCAAGTCCACTTGCATGATGTCAACAAATCATTAGAAGACATTTCATTCCACATTCACTGGGCACATGGCAATACGGCCGAGCAGCAGGACAATGAGGCCAAAGACTGAGCACATTCACAACACTGTCTTTGTGAAAGCACCCACCAGATCACTTAAACATATGGCATCAGTCTGCATGTACTGCAATTTTAATAAACTTACAGTACAGTAAAAGAAGTAAGTGTTCATCAACAAGCAGGAGTATGGTAAAGGTGACTTAAAGTATTCCATGCAAGCACAAGGGCTACTCAAGACTGGCCCATTTAGTAGGCAAATGGGACATTTCCTTTACTACTCTGAAAGGGTGGTGATTAGCAAACAGCCTAAAGAGGGAAGATGGACCCAAAGAAGTACATGCAGAGGGCTCAGGAAGAAGTAGCAGTAGGGGAGGCATGCGGTACCAAGTCCCATTCAGCTCAGTGCCGGGGTGAAGCAAATGCATCCAGACTGATCCAGTGACCCACCAACCCCATATTTAGAGCCTGGCAGTGCTTAGGTTCTCCTGTCCATTCGTGGATTCAGTCTGTCACCTGAGGCTTCAGCCCATAACCCACTGTTTTGAAACTAAGTCCTCTTGGCACATATACAGGATTGGATAACTAAGAAAGCTGCTTTTCTCAGTTGCTAGGGACATTGTCTGTTAACATACAACATTTCTACCTTTTGTCTCACCAAACCTATATCTCATATAATCTAACAGTTTTAAGGAGCAACTGCAAATTGTAGATGCTGCTGTGCAAATGTTTGTCTGTGGCATTGAATGTTCCAAGGGTTTTTTTCTGATCTTATAAAATTGTATACCATAACTTTATGGACAGACATATGGACACAGGAATAAAAAGACACATGTCTGACATATTGGTAAGCAAACACACAACACACCGACATACATACAGTCCACACACGAACAATTTGAATACACATTCAATTTAATGGATTGTTTGCACACGCACAACAGTGTACTTGCTACAATACAGCTTAAGTTGGTTCACAGACCTGTTTCATACACAGAAACATACTCTGCAAACAAACATAAAGCATACTCTCATACTTGTATAATAAATACAGATTACAGACCCACGCTGATTTACAGCTGTTCAGACTATACACACATAAACACTACTGGATTGAAACATCCATCCATACTTGCAACATAAACATGAAACAACACATACTTGAACTCAATAGCAGGAGTCCATAACATACACACATGTAACCTCTCACAACAAGCAATCACATGCACACATACAGATTACTGGTACGTGGTTCCCACATCGACATGTGGTGCCTCCTCCTTCTGTCTCTTCTGGGGAAGGAAAATGAATGCATTCAGTCCACTGCAAGGTACTGATGGTCCCAGCACTCAGAATCCCATATAATGCATAAGCAGAAAACCAAAGAACTCTTAACACTTGTGTATAAATTCACTTCTGATGAAATGGGTGGCTATATAAATTTGTTAAACAAACAAACAAAGATCAATCCTAAACTATTACTTTCATAGTGAACATTAAATACAAGTCAATGTCTATGAGTTTGGAATACATATTTTTCACAGCCAGGAAGGTCATTTATATACAAAAAAATGTAATAGATATTTCTATTTTATGTTCTGCTCTAGACTGAAAGAGTGTTGGATAGTCAGCAAAAGGTTAAAACTTTATGGGAAGCTAGACTGCATGTTTTTCCCTCCTGAAGCAGGGATGTGTTTTTTTTAGTGTGTGGTGTCTTGTTTTATTTTATGTTTTTAATTCCTTTAATTCTTAATTATATTTTGTAAGCCGCCCAGAGTCCATTTGAGGGGATGACTCTATTAAATCTAATAAATAATAATAACAACATGCCAACATTTGGTGCTGAGATGGTATTTGTACAAAGATTTTTGCTTCAAACTGCAGAGATCTTAGGTCAGTTTCTGGCATTGCATTTAGGACTATCAGTATATTAGGCAGAGATACATAATGAAAGTAATGATGCCCTTAAGTCAAGTTTACCTCCTGGTGAATTTTCTTGGCAATAAAATAGAACTGATGTCATTGCTTTTTCTGGGTTGTTTGATCAACCTCCATTATAGCCAACCGCTAACTAGGGGCTGCTATTTGTTATATAATAATTATTTAAATATTTCACAAATATTTAAATGGTAAGTCACATCTGCATCTTATAGTAAGTTACATCTGTATCTTGAACACACAGAAAATGCTTTTTTGATACTTTGCCAACACTTTATAAAAGCATCAGCTTTTAATCAATCAATGGCACTGTACTGTTTTGCATCTTTTATTTATTTCCAATTGTTGCTACTTCCTAATATGAGTTCCTCCAGAAGAAATAACTGTATTATTTCATCTTGAAAATAAGCAACTGATTCTGGGCAATGGGAATCTTATACTGTTGTGTGATTTTCATCAACTTAAAAAAAACATAGTCAAAAAAGATAGATTGTACTTCTTTTGAACTTCCTCTAAAATGTAGTTACAGAGGAGTATTAGGGCATATTGTGAATATTGAATCTTCAGCAGAATCTTCAGCTGTGTGCACAGTCAAATGCAGGAGTTGTCTAATAGAAAAGCTGAAGTAAAAAAATGGAAATAAAAATATATTTAGGCCCATTTTCTACATCATGAAAGTTACATGTCAGTTGGTCTCCATCCCACATAATTTTGAGAGCAGTATAACATAAATAGAAAAATACAACATCTGAATCAACATTCTTCTTTCGAGTCTATGTTATGCCTTCCACATGTCTTTTATATTCTTAAAATATTGCAGAAGCATGAAAAATGGAAAGCAGGGGTAGGAATCCTAATAGTTTTATGAATTAAAAATAACTCTTAAACATGCAAATAAAAATCCAGGAAGATTCATCAGCTAGAAATTATTGATGACTTGTGGATATATTATATTTGTGTCTATTTTGGGATAATACTTTAAATAAAATGGAACATAGCTTTGTATACAATTCTCTGTATTTATACTAGTTGTAAAATTATTGGGAAATGATTTAAAATTAAATAATTAAAGCAATAAAAAAATATCAATCATATATTAATCAATGAATAATGTACTGATAAATGAATGACAGTGCTCCATCACTAGCACGTACTGTCAGTAAGTATATAATACTATGGCATTGTCAAGCACGAAAGACCATATCCACATGTTAAGATTCAATTAAACTGATTTATTGTTAAAAACCTTTGCAAGCAGGAATCTTCTTAACTAATGGTCAGCACTGCTTAGAGATAGATAAGGGTCAATGACACTCAAGGGGGTTGGACTTTGTTATTTTGTGTCAACATTGGGATTCTAGGTTTTCCACTGCACTTCAGGTTCTGTCATCCCTTCTCCTACAGATATAAAGGTAACTTGTAGCTTCATGCCATGTCTTTCTACGAATAAACATGCATGGAAAATGGAATGTGTAAGGCCCACTCAAAGCAGGTGACAGGGCCCGAAAGGCTTGTTCAACATTGTCTCCATTGACATAGTATGCAGAAAATAAGAATTGGTTCAAAGGAGGTCCACCCAGATGTTTCACCCAAAATTGCTCCAGAAAAAAAAGAGTTCTTATGGGAATGGAATGAGACTGAGGTGGAAAAGGCCCAGGAGTTATGAGAAAAAGGCCAAGGTAGAAAAGTTGAATTCTAATGGACAAGTTAAATCTTGTTGGCAAATATAAACATATACAGGAATTGTAGCTTAATGGAGCAATTAGGTATTTGGGTCTCCTCAGGACAAATTTCTCAGCTGAAATCAAATGTTTAACTTTGTGTGCTGCCAAGAATCACAGAGGTGAGATGGATGGCTATATATGTTTACTAAATAAATAAATACATTCTGGATGCTCAATGTACGTAGCTTAAGATATATATGTATATATCCATGCATATATGTGATGCATTTATACCTATCATAAATCACACATGTGAAGGATATGAGGAATATATAAATCTTAGTTACCTCACTAACTATTAATTGTCTGAAAAATAAGCCATAAGGTTTATAAAATTAACTAATCCCTCATTTGCACATACTAACTGTTCTGTTTGTATCATATACAAACCACTCTCACACACAGAACCACTCTACACACAGAGTACATATTTTCTTCACTTTCTTTCAGCAGAAACAGAAGGAAGGAAGGAAGGAAGGAAGGAAGGAAGGAAGGAAGGAAGGAAGGAAGGAAGGAAGGAAGGAAGGAATAGTAGTAGTACTGGGTAGGGAAGTTCAGTGCATCATGATAGAATGGACTTCATATAGCAAGCAATTTCCACTCATTCATTTCTTTTCATAGATTTTCTATTCTTTTCAGTATGTATAATAGAATGTTAACAAATACTACTCTACTTCAGAGAAAATTATCCAGGGGAAAATAACTTCCCCTTGGAGAAATTAGATACTGTATTTACTTTTAAAGTTCTGAAACATGGGTGTCCTCTACAACATTACTTGATGGACAACATGCCCCCATCTATGTATAAACAGGATGTAAGATCATCCCCAGAGATTCTGTTTTCTGCCCCAAATTAAGATTGGTCTGATTGATCTGAAAGTGTGGCATTACATGGAGCAAACTGCTAAGTATGAGGTAACAAAGGGCATAAATTACCATTGCCACTGTTTCCTGGTTTGGGAAAAGCTTCAACTGTGTTTTGGTAAAGTTGGGGGAATATTCTCCTGGCCAGGAAGTCCATCAATTGTACCAGCTGGAGTCACAAATGCTTTTCTGCTTGTTGAGTTATAATGCCCTCTCCTGCATCAGGAGGTAAAGATGAAGGAAGCTTGGACCCCAAGAGCTTCTGGGATTCATCCTAAGCCTGTTCCATCCTATTCAGACCCCCGCATTTCTGCACATTGGGACAACATTTACACCACCCACTGTTCAGTTTGGAGAGTGTTCTTAATGATTTCACTCTTTATTGGCAGATGAGTTCTCCCAACAATTTTATGTAGATAATAAAAACAATGAGGAAGAAGTGAATCCTGGTATACCCCACAAGACAATGCCACTGGTGCAGATCTTTATTCTCTTTTCTCTCTTTCAGCTAGAATCTACTACTCAAGGAGGAAGAGAAATCCTATAAAACAACATCTCTGCCAACCCTTACAGGTGGTCCAAAAAGATACCTTCATGGTTGAAGATATCAAACTCTGCCACTGGACAAAGAGTCCAGGCTTACCTCCATCTAAGCCTACTGCAGGTCATCCATAAGACTATATAGCTTCTGTCTGCTTACAGCAATTGAATCCACACTGGAACGGATCCAGATCATCCATCCATCTGAAGCTCTCTGTTCACCTACCTTCTCAACAACTTTGTTTGAAAAAAGAAGGAGGGAATCTAGCAATAGTTTTCTAAGTTACTAATTGCATTACTGGTATTATTGAGAACCACGAGAAATTTGGTAGATGTTACAGATGCTTGATAGGAAGAATAAGACCTTCTCTTTTGTCTTGCATTTTTTTAGCACTTGAGTACAGACTTCATTGGTGTAAGCATTTATAAAAACCTGCCGGAAAAAATTAATGGAAACAGCATCACCAGTTTTGATTGATGGGGCTGAAAAAGATTGAATGGTTGAACCATCAACTTCAAATAGCTGGGAATATTCTTTTCATCCTTGTATGGACTTCTAAAAAGTAAAGTTTAATTTCCTTTATGAATAAGAAACTATTTAATATAGAGTCAAACCACTGATTCATCTAGCCTAACAATAACTGTACTGCCACATAGTTTTTCTGCTAGAAACTTCTAAAGATTATCCTTGGAAGCTTCCATATGCCAAACAAACACTACACCTTATTTTATATTTTCTATCAATCTTAGAAATTATGTTCTATTCTTTCTTTCTGAGAGTTATGACTGTAGCAAGTTTGGGGACTGAAAATAATGTGGCCCATGATGAATGAGACTGGCAACTCACTCTATAGCAGGCATGTTGGGAGCAGACATTGGACTGACTTCTTTGGCTTTCTGCAGAGCATGTTTTTGATTGAAAGCCTCTTCTTCCTCCTGCTCATCCTAAAGAAAAGGCAAAGAATTATCTCAAGCTGCAACCATGAGGTTTGCATTACCATTTTAAATCTATTTGAGATCAGGGGTGAGAATGATACATGGGCGTTGGTCATCTCTGTACATAAATATTCCTACTAGAAAACCATTTATTGAGATTAATGCAAGGCTTCAAAGTTCTATAAAACAAGTATCCAATCTACAGGTAGTCCTCAGTTTATAACCACTCATTCAGCGACTTTTCAATCTAGCAATGGTGTAGAACGAGTGGTACTTATGATTTCTCCTTGGAGTTCCAACTATCACAATGTCCTCGCAGTCACCTAATTGTAACCTGAGCCTTAGCATCCAGGTCACAGTTAAGACATTGAAGCATTCCACAATCATGTATTCATCATTGGTGATCTTCTTTGCCAGTTTCCATAAAGCAGATTCAAAGAGGAAGCCAGGAGGACATTGCAAAAGGCAATCATGGGATGTTCTTGCTTAATGGTGATTTGCTTACTGAAGGCAATCAGAACTGTCAAAATCGCTGTCGCTAAGCAGAATGGGTTTATGATAGTTTGCTTTATGATCACATTGCTTAGCAATGGCCATTCAAGTCCCAACTGGATAATATATCTGTAAAATTACCATCGCTGTTGTTATTCATTTTTACCCTTACATCCATTTTTCCTGCAGTCAACTCAGAATATTTTAATATTGCTATCCAAGCCAAAAAATCAAAATGTGCATCATCAAGACTGGTCAAAGACTGTAATAAAGATATTTGATTTGATTCAATTTGAATGTACATATAAAATAATGCTTTTCCCATTCAGTTGATTCAAAATTACAGTCTGTCTCCTAACTTAATGGATCATGGAGTTGCCTCAAACAGTGAAATGAGAGAGAGGTAAATAAATTTAATAACAAATGAAGATTTCCCTGAAATGAAGATTTCCCTGTAAAATGCAGTGAGACTTTGCAGGAAGTGGAAAATGTCCTTGAATATAAACAAGTGATGCCCTTGTATGTGGATTTTATCTATGAAATTTCTATGCTTAATAACAATAAAACTATATTCTGCTCATCCTCCAAACTCTTCAAAGTAGCTTGCATGTAATTTTCTGATGATGTCTTATGTAGGAGCCATTCCAAGCCAGATTTTGGGCAATACAGAAGACTATGACATTGTACCACATGAATCCAAGAACATAAATCCTATATTTACAACTCATTTCCAATGTACACCAATTTAAATCACTTAATGATAGAATCATAAGACTGGAAGAAACTTTGGAACTTTTCTAGTCCAATTCCCTGCCCAAGGCAGGGGATCTTATTGCATCACAGACAAATGGCTAACCAGTCTTCTTTTGGAAATGTTTACATTATACTTTTTTTTCTTTTCTACTTTTAAATATTCAACTTATTATTTTTAAAGACTGTGGTGGAGTATAAATTTGAATAATAAACAGGGATGATAAATAATATTTTAATGAATTATATAAAACATTGCAGGCCTTTTTCACTTAGAGATGCATATTTATCTGACCCCAGAGACAAATAAAAAAATAGATTATGTTTGGTGTCATTCCTATTGACTGTGTCAGATATTTGTCTGGAACAGAGGGTCTGCTTAACATCCATATAGTACAAATGATTAATGCAGCTAGACCAGAAATGAGAGTTATGACATGGTCTATTTCTATTTCTACCAAAACACCATTATGAAAGCAGCAGTGATCACAGTTTCTTAACTGACTCACTGCATATTTTCTAATAACATGGATCATAAGCACACAATTTCTAGTGAAACTCATCTAGGCATGATTCCAATTTATAACTGTAATTTAATAATTGCACAAGTATCAACAGGAAAACTGGAGAAAAATGAGTGAAATTGGTGATACTGAGCTATTAATGAGATAACTGTAATAATCCCCGATGGCTGTAATGAGAAAGAATGATTGTATCTGTAAACTAAGTAATCTGAATAGGAAGGATGTAAGCCTAGCTGAAATGAAAAGAGGTTTTGCCTATTTGTGGAAGAAACCGGCAAAAGCTTTTCAAATAAAATCAATGGGGAAAATAATAAGTAATGGGACTTTAAGAAAGTGAGAAGGCAGATTCTAAGGATATGGTCTCATTTGTGGATAAGCTTTACAAGTTAAAAACATTTTTGTTGCCAATCTAATTACCATTGCTTACTCTCTTTTTTTGCTTGCCTCTTTATTGTGCCATTCTCTTCTTTTACTTAATTGGATTATTTTTATTGTTTTGAAAACTATTAAGATAACAACTACTAGAGAAGGATGAAAAGTCAGGAGAAGTGAAGCCTTCTCCCTCTTCTAGAAAAAGGGGGTCAATTTATTCTCCAAAGCACCTGAAAACAGGGCAATGGATGGAAATTAATCAAGGAAAGAGCCAACCTAGAACTAGGGAGAAATTTCCTGACAGTTGGAACAGTTAATCAATGCCTCCAGAAGTGGTGGGTGCTCCAACATTGGAAATTTTTAAGAAAAGATTGGACAACCATTTATCAGAAATGGTATAGGAGCAGGAGATTGAACTTGAAGACCTTCAAGATCCTTTCCAACTCTGTTATTCTGTAATTCTGTTATTCTTAAAGCCATTATTACTAAAGTCTGGCTTCTAAATTCCAAATATGCTTGAGCAGAATAGGACTCCTTAAGCTCCTTGCATTGGCTGAAAAGGATTGTTTCATATTAATGCTATACATGTCAAGATTAAGCTCTTGACATTTTGTCTCCTTAACATTTAAGTTTGATAAATCAAGTTTGAAACTATATCAAAATGATACAATCCTGATTAAGAACACATTGACTTCTATATTATTAAGATACAGTAGATTGTAAATGCTACATTTTATTACCTTTGTCAGTTCCTGTGCATTGGCTAGGTTGTCCACAGCGATGGCCAAGAATACATTAAGTAGGGTATCTAGAATAGTTGAGGGATGAATGAAACTTCACATTAAAGCAGCTAGATGGAAATAATGCAGAATCAACCTGCCATGTAGACATTTACTAATTATTCAAGTAGGAAGGGTTGTAGCTTTCTCAACAATGTCTAAACAATAATTTGAGGGCGGGGGGGGGGGGGAGAAAATAGAACATGGATAGAAATTTCAATTTAAAAAATGTTCTAAGGAAAAAGAGTGACGCTCCACTGACTTTTAAGCCCAGAGGTATAAAGATGAACATGCCATCTTTTTACCTTCCAAATCTTGTGAAACAGCCTAAAACTACTTGCATGTATTCTCACTGTGACAACCTTGAAACTTGAAAAACATCATGCAAATTATTTGGCCAATAAAAGGGTACAAAAAACAGTATCCCACTTCTCCATCCAAGTACTGAGTCTAGTGCTTTTTAAAAGAAGAGGGGTTAAGCAACAGTTGACCTATCAAAACCAACTGTGAGGCACTAGTTTGATATAAAGTAACTTAATTTCTTAAGGAGAGTAGGGAGAGTCTAGGAGCCAAGGGGCAGGGCTCCCAAGTTGCATGGAGCACTAATACTTTAACTATAAAAACTATTGAGTACTGAAATAGGAAGTCTGCTGAATGGAGATGATAGTGAAGGAACACAGTGGCATAGAATCAATTCAGGACTGGCAAATGTTAAGTGTGAAGATACCCTAATGATGAGTCTTCAATATGTTAACAGGAGTACTCCCATTACTACTTTTCATGGTCAAATGGTTATAACTTATATTTCAAAACAATACATTAAGAAGGATACAGTTCCCAAACAATGTGAGGATTATGAAGTAGATGGATGACCACATTCCTGAGCTGACACCACCTTGAGAGCGAATTCCATTGTACATCACTTCATTCCAATCTTCACCTGTTAATATCTAAACAAACAGTTTATTTGATTTCTATTCCACCTCTCCTCCTAAATTCAAGGGAGCTTTCAGAGGGATCTCCCTTCATTTTATTTCATAACACCTTTCAAGGTAGGACAGGCCAAAAGAGAGTGAAACACATGTAGTTAATTGTATTGGCTAAGGACTCCCATGTGTTAGTCCAATTCCTTCAGCAGGAATGCTACTGTTCCAGACATAGGCAGATTACTAATACTAAATTATAAACACACACAAAAAATTATTTCTTTTCCCCCCAATTCTAGTGAAGAGGTCACTTTTTTAATTTAACCACTGCTATCTTATAATTAATAAGTTGTTATAGTTACAGTTATTTATAGATAAAAATACAAGTGGAAACTTTGACAATAAGAATACCTCAGAACTCAAATCTTCATTTCATTTCATTTCTGTGTTGCTCATTGCCAGACTTTGTATAAATAGGAAAAAGCTAGGACAGAGTAGTGATGGTGAATGGAAGGTTAAAAAAAATCAATTGGTGAATTGTTATTAAGGAATGGAGAATTGTACTGGGCAGGTCTGGTAACAGATGGCTTTGACAATAACTTGAAGAACTTATATATGATTAGGTATATTGACATATTAGAATGTTAAAAGAAATGAGCAATAAAAAGTTTAAAAACATTTTGTGATGAGAAATAATTCATTAAGCTTCTTAGTTTTTCTGTTTTATTGTATGATGATCTGTAGTTTTAATTGTGTATATAAGCAAAGTGGGGTATAGATTTCATAATTTAAAAGAATTAAAATATTTTTAAGTTTTCAGCTGGTCTGATAAATTATTCCAATTATAATTGTCTACATGTGAATTCCAGTTCTTGCCCTTACAATTCAAATTTATTTACTTTAAATCATGTGGGCATTTGTATTAAATTGCTGTTGTAGAGGCTAATTTTATATTTAAAAAATGTTATCTTTGCCTGACAGAAAGACAATGAAACACAAAAAGGAATTGAACCCAATTGTGGGAGTTGTATTTGAGACCTATGCAATTAACTTAAAGTCCATACTGCTTTTGTACCCACTCAGAACTGACTGATTGTTGAACTGATTTGATTTCTAAGACATCACAATCAAATGATTCTCCATGTTGCACAAAGATAATTACAAAATGTATAAGCATACAGTATCTAAAATATAATAAAACAACGATTACAAAGAATATGATAAAACATATTTATGCTGCTCTTTCAATAAATTAAATTTTAAAAGCCCTCTGGAACAGCTCTATTTTGACTTGCTTCCAGAAGGACAATAACATTGGAATTGATGTAGCTTTTAAATATAGTTTTTTTAAGGGAAGTGTTCCATAATTGAGGGTCTTTTATTGCAATAACTGTAAGCCACCACCTATAGTCAGCTCAGTGAGATGGATAGCATAGAAGTTTAATAATAAAGAAATATTACAAAGAAATATTTCCTACTAGCCTCATCCCTCCAAATTCACAGTAGCCAGAAACTACAAATATTTTTTCTGGAGAAGTTCTTATAGGGAATATTGGTTTTAGTTGGAGTAGGTAGTCTTTAAAGATACATTGGTTTAAAGGTAGAAATATATATGGCTTTATAGGTTAAAATCTGAACTTTTCATTGCACCCAATGTGGGGCTTGTATCTTACTCCCTCTTATTTAAATATTTTCTCACCAATTGACCTAGTTCACACATCTTACTAAGCAATAATGTGATTTGATATTAGCTTTGTGGAGCATGTGATCTGCAGCTAAGCATTACGGATTGTTCAACAACCACAATTAAACAAGCCTTAAATTAGCTTGATCTGTAAACCAGACTACAATATTTTATTTCATCCTTCGAAGTAAAATTTATTTATTATTTTTCAAGCTGACTGATGGACAGAAGATTCTATATTTGGATCCTTTGTTCAAACATTAACATCTGTTAATTGGCACTCAACTGTTCCCATTATTTTGCATTTGGAAAGGTGGGATGATAGCTTGGTTCTAGAGAGAAATTTATGTTTTCTCCAAAATGAGTTTTTGATGACATAGTCTCAAATTTCCCAGTCCTTCCAAAACGCCTTTTCATTCTTAATGGGCTCCCTTCTATAGCATCCATATTGCTTATTACCAATAAGGTTGAGGGAAATGCACAAAATCAGGATACGCAATATATTTCATTATACATTACAGAGAGGAAGGGACAGCACTCTGACATTTAATTATTTTTAAGAGCAGTACCTTCCTGATATATTATGCCTTCTGTGAAAATAAACTACTTTGTAAAAGCCTGTAAGTTGCATTTAATTTCTCTAATATCAGGTTGCAAAGCAAAGCACAGAATTATACCTGGAAAACTGTCATGATAGCTGCAGGAAAGGTATCAAAATTTGCCGAAGGAGTGCCATCCATAAAATTAAATCTGTTTACAAAAGAAAACAAATGTCAACATTAACACTAGGACATTTTTTTTCTGATTCAGCCCACAGAATAGAGCAAAAAATGGAGCAAAAAAAAAAAATAGAGCAGAAAGGTGATGGGCTTGCTTTTACTGGATTTGCTCAAATGAAAGCCAGACAGCCATTTAATTTGGATTCCTGCAGGGGGCCCAATAGTCTAAATGGCCCTTGCGTGGCAGAAAAGATAGGGCAAGATAATTGAAAAGATAATTCAGGAATTATCTTCAAAGAGCAATGGAGAGCAATGGCGATCTGTTTTAGATATTTAATTGTATCTCCTTATCATTAAAAGCATGATCTCAGTCTTCTGCTGCTTCTCTGGATTCTAACAACTTGCCAATGCGTACAAATTTCCAAACCCAGAAGTAAGAGCTATGAATCTTTCAAGCATTTTTTTTTTAAAAAAAGCAGCTGAAAGGCTATTAGAATGCTTATTCCTGTGACAGCTACTAAGTATTACGTTCGTGCAGTAAATCTGCAAAATAGAAGAAAGGCATATGTATCTTCCAAAATCTTTCTTCAGAATCAATTTCACCAGGCCCCCATATCTTGTAGGAGACCCATAAGCTATTGCTAGGGCACTTAAGCATTAAGTAGCACTATTGGAAAATGTTGTGGCAGCTTTTTAGAATAATCTAGTATTTTGGGTGACATACGAAAGAAGCTTACTTTGGTTATATACTTACCTGCCACCAAAAAGCTGCATCCCAAGTAGAGCAAAGACTACAATGAAGAGGAAAAGGAGGAAGAGCAGGCTGATAATAGACTTCATAGAACTCATCAGAGAGACCACCAAATTCCTCAAGGAAGCCCAATACCTGGAAAATCCAGATGTCATTATAGTCTGCTTCCAAAAGCATCACAAAATTGTTTCATTTGGGTACAGTAGGATTTAGCAGAATTTTGCCATAGTATCATAACATCCTAGGGTTGGAAGAGACCTTGAAGGTATTCTAGTCCAACTCCTTGCCCAAAACAGGAATGTTCGTGCCATTCTGAACAAATTACTGCACAGTATTTTCTTGAGAACTTTTGGTGATGGAACATCCATGCTGTAGCAGGCAGGCTGCTCCATTGCTTAGTAGTTCTCACAATCAGGAAATCCGTAGTTCAAGTATCTCTCACTGTAAAATCCGTAGTTCAAGTATCTCTCATTTACTCTCAGAAGCTAGGGAGAATATATCTAATGCCTCTTCCCTATGACACCGCTTCATGTATCAGAAGACTTCTATCATACCTCCCCTTAATCCTCTAATCTTTCAGCAAAACATAACAAGTTCCTTTAACTTCTCTTTGTAGGATTTAACCTCCAAGTCCCTTACCATCTTTGTTGCTCCTTTCTGCATTTTTTTCCAGTTCCTTAGCATCTCTTTTGGAGTATGGAGAAGTAAGAACTGAATATAATATTCCAGATGTGGCCTGATAGGTGTGACCTTTACACCAAACCTCTATTGATGCTGCCCAAATTGTAGTGGCTTTTTTGGCAGCTGCAATACACTGCTGGAACATTCTGAACTTGTGAGGTACCAAGAGTCCCAGGTCTTTCCTGCAAGTACTATTGCTCAGACAGATACTACCAATCTTGTATGTATTCTGTAGATACGGCTATTCTTACTTAAATGCAGAATATTACATTTCTCAACAGTGAACAACATTTGTATGTTGTTCCAATATATGTTCATTGATCAAAGATAAATGTTCAAATTTATCACGATCCTTTTGAATCTTGAGCCTGCATACCCCTTCCACCCACTTTCTATCATCCATGCATTTTATCAGCATGACTTCTGTCCCCTCATCTGTCCTAGATATTGAACAGTACTGTGTCCAAGGCATAGCCTTGACATACATTAAGGATTACATATTGGATATAGTTGTTCAGCCAAATAGTGAGTCCATCTTATAGCGGAAACATCCAGCTCACATTTTTCCACTTTATCAAGGAGATTATGGTCTGCCTTATCAATTCCCAAAGATATACACAGCATTCTTTTGGTCAACTAATCTAGTCTCATCAAAGAATTATTTTTTGTAGGATTTTCTCACGTATTGATGTCAAGCTGATTGGTCTATGGTTTCCCAAGTCTACTTGTTCTATTTCTTAAATATTTATTTTATTTAAATTTTTATTTAAATACTTATATACCGCCCTTCTCCCGAAGGACTCAGGGCGGAGCACAGCCGATCATAACCCCAATACACTGTACAAAAATTAAAATGAATTAAATAATTTAGGCTGTTAAATTTAAAAAAGTTACCCCTCCCCCATAAATAATTAAAACCCCAAATATTCAAAACCAATTAAAACGAGAGACAAAGTTAAAATCTTGTGTCAGCCTAGGCCAGCCTGCTCAAAGAGTTTTTAACGCCCGTCTGAAGGCTCTCAGGTCCGTGTTGGTGTGTATCTCTGGGGGCAGACTATTCCAGAGGGCGGGGGCCCCCACAGACAAGGCCCTACTCCTGGGGGCCGCCAGCCGGCACATAGAAGCCGACGGCACCCGGAGAAGGCCCTCCCTGTATTGGAACCATGCTGGCTGTTTTCCAGTCTTCTGGAACTTCCACTATGTTCCAAGGAAAATTTATGAACATGGGTGTGTATGTGTTTATTAAGGAGAATTATGTGTTATTATTAGATCAATTTTAGCATTCTAAATTTTTCCTTAGATTTTTATAGGTAGATAGCCCAAAATTATTAACACTAAGGATGACAAAGGAAAAGGGGAAAGTTATTACCTGTCAATCAAACAATCAAAAATGCAGAGAAAAAGGACAGAGGAAAACACTGAAAAAAACAGGTAGAATAAATCTCACTTTGTGACTTTAAAGATCCGTAGAAGTCGTAGGGCTCGCAAGACACTAATCCCAAAAGAGGTCCCAGGTCTAAAAATAGCCCAAACTACTTCAAAGATGCTCCCCACTGTAACCTAAGAGAGAAAACACATGCAGCAGAAGTTCTGAGATAGTACAGTGGTCTCCAAATTGCAGCCCTCTGAGAATACTATATTTAACTATAATCCCAATAGTCTCTTTCAACCAGTACGAACAATTCCCCTTCTCAAAAGGTGCTTTACACATTTGTGCTCTCTTGCACACACAAGATCAAAACATATATTTTACACTATGCAGTGAAACTAAGCAATAGCAACAATGAACGTGCTATTTATTTTATTTCATTCTTTTTAGAGCTACTTTGTGTCCTAAATTGTACAAAATCCATCACCTGAAAAAAATGCAAAGTACTGAATTACTAAACCCTAATAGAAACAACATACTGGCTAGTTTTATGGCAATTAAGTAATCAGAGCTTCTTTCAAAGAATCCTAAAAGCGGTGGCTTACTAGCAATGCCAAATAGCTTATATTGGTGTCTTTCACCTTACAGAATTATAGTTTCAATTATTTTCTGGTGAGAAATTATTTTTTTTAACCAATTAGGACTGGATGTAGGTATTCCATTAAGAGTAAGGACAAGAAAGAAATGTTTAAGAAACAATGGTTTTGCTATTTTTACATATGATTATTGCCTGCAAGATTACTATTTGCACAACTGATGAGTTTGGTGATTCGAAAGGATAATATATGTACAGTGGGAAACAATGATACAACTTAAAGAGAAAAGATGAAATGTAAATTCATTTATAACCACTGTCAATAAGATCAGAAGCCACTTCCTTATAATCCTCTCTTTTTTTTCTTCTTTCTTCTATTTTCTTTTCTCACTATGCACTATTTTTCTTTATCTACTCTATTTTCAGTTCCACAGGTGGAAATTACCAGTGAATAAAAGCATTGTTTTTTTTATATTCATCCATCCATCCATGGTTTTCCTGACTCTATAAAACTATCCCCCCCGCTATTCTTTTACCAGTAGCACTGACATTTTCCCAGAAATCCACTTCTTTCCTTATAGGAAAGAGCTGTACTTTGATAGCAATTAAAAAGTAAATTTGAAGAAACATCTGACATACATAGACTATACAGAGGGATTGTCACATAACCATCAGTTTAATCAAATTACTATAAAACTTTCCTCTGAACCAACTTCTCTTTGCTCATCTTTGGCATCACTTTCTCTTTCCTATTCATTTATAAGTGCATTTCACATCAGTGCATTTCCTACAACTAACTTATTTCCTTCATTATTATTTGCCCTGCTTACCCCGCAGTCAAAACAGTTGAAAGAAGAATGGAAATAAAGACGTGGTCCCATTCCGTACATTTTCAAAGACATCTCTAGCAGGAACAGCCCCAGAAATATAAACTCTGCATAATCTGAAAAGAAAGCCATCCAAGTAGGTTAGTTCTAGTTCTACCTTTCTGTCTCATTTATTTTTGAAAGAAAATTTATAAAAATGATCGATACACTCTCAAATATCAGGCTGACATTGTCCAATTTTTCTACCCAATCAAACATCATAGGTCAAAAAGCTAGTTACAATCATCCTGGGAGCTAGAAAGAATCTTTATGACTGCATCTTATAAAAATGTGGGGAACATGATAAAAATTGCTTCTCCATCCAACTTCCAAGAATAAATTAGAAGGCACATTAGTGGATCATTGTCCAATTTCTGCTGATGAGCTTTTGCTCATCAAAAGTAAGTTGTGTTTTCATATGATCAAACCAGATATTTAAGAGATTTTATCTGAGTCAGCCTCTCAATACCATTAAAACACATATGTCTACAATAAAAATAAATGGTATTGCATCCAAAGAAGTTAGAAGTTAGTCCATCTCTGCTCTAACCATCCTTCAAGCATTCTTCTTTCTGAACATCTAATGATGTGAATTTTTTTGATTTACTTTAGCAAAATTGATAAGAAGCAAGTTACATCTTTTGCCCCTTATTTCACATACCAGCAATAAATATGTAACGTCCCCAAAATATTTTGGAAGCCTTTTTATGTAGTAAGGAAAGACCTGCTGTAGGAAATTTAGTGGTTAGCAAGTTGTGGTATTCAGAACTCAAGAGTCAAACATTCTTCTCCAGGTTAGGATTTTTGCAAAAGTTTATCAATAATTTCACAATTTTGTTCTTCTGACTTGCTATTGCTAGACCTGCTGTTTTTCCAGCTGTTATTTATTTGGGGTGCTATTGTGGCCTATGAAATTTTATTTATAAGCACCCATGATGCCATTACCAAATTAAGTTTGTGACACTGTCAATAAAATAATGCAGGTTGTCCATTTTGTTAAGTAAGAGTAAAAAGGAATGCATTTTCCTTTTCACTTTCTTCTAATATATCCATTCTGCAAAGATTAACGAATTGTGAATTACATTACAATATTTAGGAAAAAGTAGATATTTTCATATAACTACTTTTTGGATTGCACTTCTTTTGGGTTATGCATTGAAAAACTTCAATACCCTCCTCTCCAGTAAATGCAATTGAGGATTTGTCCTAGTTTAATTATGGAGGTAAGGAGATCTATCACTGTTCTTATGAATTTCCTCATGAGAACATTTCCTCAATGGAATATAATTCTGATCTAAACTTCTGTCATAATCTTCTTAAGCTCCACAATCACCAAAATTCAAATTGGGAATGCTCAATTTCTGTGTGGAGATGATACACTTTTACTTATAATGCAGTTGGTTCTAGGCTAATGTTTCTTGTTCTCTGCTTCAAATTGGTTGCAAGAATGTTACATGAACAACACAGAACTCCATCACTTACTTAGCAGGTGTGTAAGCCATGCAGGCTGTTTGTGGTGGACAATAGCCACACAAGCAGTGTTGAGGGCCACTATGCTCAGGACAAGCCAATAGAACACCTGGGATTTCACCATGTGACGAACGGAGATCCGCAGGAGGCGTTCCTTGTGTCGGAAGTATGAGGCCCCATCCAATTTTGCACTTTTGATGCTGGATCGAGCAAGTGGGGTTCCTACAATGGAATGAAGAAGAGAGATAAGAAGTGCTTAGAGCTATTAGAATGCACTATGGGCTTTAATTATTAAAAAGCTTACGGTTATTCTGTCATTGTCTCTTCCATCATGAGGCCTTTCCTTACCAGTTTGAAAGTTTTTCTTCCTACATTCTATCCACAAAATGTCAAAGGGAGAAACAATGGAAAAAAGTACAGGAGCAGCATCTCCAATTGACTATACAGCAGCTGTAGTATAGCAAATATATAGTTGTCCACTTTATTTACTGTAGGTCTGATCTGTTTCTTCACTTCTATTTGAATATGGCTGTTTCATGATTTGGGACAAACATTATATTGTAGTAGAATGAGGTACCTTAACTGGCCAAAGGACATATATTGTTAGCTTCATCTTACCCACAGATGAGATATCCACCCGCTCATCACTAGAATCACGATTCATAGCTTCCGTCCGGTTCCTTTTAATAGTTGCTCTCCTAAGTACTAAAAAAGGAGAAGAAAAAGCACACCAGTAAATATTACCTCTACGTTATGTAGTAACAGTGGGCAGTTCCTAACTTTCATAATAACTGAACAGAAACTGAATTATTCCTGGAGGTACAGTTATAATAATGAGAGCCAACAATAGTAGGCATTTCATTGGGTATATACACTATGTATTGCCTTATGATATAATACTTACCACTTAACTCCACACATTTTTGTTATTTTAAGTGCATGATTTTTTTGTTATATATCTCATAAAATTAAAGTTGGACATTTTGCTTTAGATATAATTTCTAAATCACTATGAGAGTTAAACTAAAAGAGTTAAACTAAGAACCACTTGTTCCCAGGGCAGAGTTGAATGCTATGTAAGCATACAAAAATTGCTTAGTTCCCAAACCATTAAGTGTTGTAACCATTCACTTGGAAGGGGAGGAGGTGGAAGATATGGCTCCAGGGCTGTAAAACTCTGTTATCACTGTTCACTGAGACAACATTATCTATGTCTCAGTACAATTTCTAATCTAGCTGACCCTTATCTGAGTCTTCTAAAATCAAGCTGAGGAGTGGAACAAAATAATGAAGTATTCAGAGATCTGTGATTTATTGCCAAGCCATAATCTGGGGAGCATAATGATCAGGGCAGGGGATATGTATATGTGTGTCTGCTTGTATATTTGTTATGGCTGACATCAACTATAGATAAACTAAAGTTGAGAGGATGTTTATAATTTGGGTTTATTCTACAATTACTCTGTATGGTCTGATATCCAAAGTATTATTAATAACATTTTTCAAAGAGAAATATGGCTTAAAGATACTAAATTATATACTGCAAACTTGGAATACATTTGTCTAAGAAAAGTGTTAGATTTATTGAACTTGGAGTGTTGCCAAGAAGATGTTTTGTTTTGTTGCAAAAAAATGTCTACTTCTTACTGAAATACTGGATTCATATGGGCTAACTTTCAGCCTTTTAATGGACTCCTTATAAAAATAATGGAAAAACCAATCAGTAAGATCCTGTATGGACATGTATTAATTCACTCTTAAAAAACGAAGTCATCATCTTATACAGTATCTATGCTTTGTTACTTCCTTTTTAACTATTTTCTCTATGTATTTATTCAGGTTTTTTTTTTCTTATTCAGGTAGTTCTCATTTAGCTACCATAATTAAGACCAAGTTGCTATGCAAGGCAGTTACAAAATGAAACCACAACTGTGTTTATGATTTTAATCCATCTTTCAGATTTACAGATTTGTGAAGGTTGTAGAAAGCAAGGATTAGCCATGAAGTTACTTTTTCATCAGCATCGTGATGAAAACTATGCATAGCTGCTCAATGAGGCAATTACTAAAAAAAGTACTACCTGTAATTATTTTGTAGAAGTAATAGTTTTTCTTTCTTCTTTTTTAAATGGATATTAGATTAGATTACCAAAACCATTAGTTGACTCTTCAATGTGCAGTAGAAATGGGGTTATCATCTGATATGGAAACCGCATGCTACCCTTGCATGTTAAAAGGTTGAACTGACCCAAATATCTGTATCTGGGATGTTTGAGTATGCCAGTACCTGGATCACTTGATAAATCTGCCCTGTGATGCCTTCCTGGCTACTAGACTTTTTTTTATTCCTCTTAGCTGAACAAATAGCACAATTGGGGAACAATCATAAAGAAAAAACAACACATAGGAGACACATATTCATGCCCTGCTGCTCCTCCCTTGCAAATTCCCCTCTTTTTCCACTTTTGGCTGCCTCCATAAATAGACAGAAAGGTAGAAGAACTTGGATGTGTGGCATGCAGGCAGTTTCACCCCATCTTCTACTGACAAATATGCATGGGCTGTGCATAAGGAGTTAACTGACACATGACTGTGGCAGAAAGTGTACTGTGAATCAGTTAGAGAGAAGAGAATAGTTATTTTTTTTGAGAGAGGAAGAGGATTCTTACCTTCTAAGGCTGATGTGCCAGAATTTTTGTTCTCTTCAGCCAGCATTACTTCTTCTATAGAAAGATTTATAATTGATTTAGTTATTCAGTTGTCTAGCTTTCTTGAATTTTAGTGAAGCAAACAGTTCTCAGTTCTCACGTCCATAGAAATAGGGGAAAGAGGATTAATAAAAAGGGGAGGTAAGAAAATAAAGCAGCACAAAAGAAGCTTACAATGAACCCTAACTCTAACCCTAATCTTTTTCAGGCACAGAAAGAGGAATGGGATATGATAACAAAGTATTAATATTTTCTCTTTCATTGTCTGCTTAAAATTATCTTGTGTCAGCTTTTTTTCCCTGGCTGAACAAAACATAAGGATACTATTCACTGGAAGGGATTGCTCTGCTCACTTTTGTTTGTTTATTTGCTTGTGTCAGGGATGTTTTGGAATAAATTAACCCTCCATCCCTGAACAATAGTATGATTTATAACTATGATATCAAAGTAAAGATAACTTTTATGAAACCAACTTATGTGGAAGTAAATCAATAGTCAATAGATACAAACATGTAATGTCAAATACCTTTGCTCAGTTCAAAACAGGTCTCTAATAAGAAATATCCAACTGGAAAAATATCATTTAATAGCCTAATTGGTGCTTGACAGAAAATAATTACCAGTTATTTGCCAATATCAGATTTGGTTATTACTTTTATGTTACAAATAAACATCTTTAGAAATATAGACATTAAAATGACAGCATAATTCTCTGAAATATTATTTTGGATCATAATGAGGATGGTGCAGTTTGTCCAGAGATGGGCTGCACTTTCATTGACAAGGACTTTGCTGGTTGTCAGCTCGCACATGCTGCTTTGGGGACTGAAACGCAGCTTCAAAGAGGCAGCTAATAGACTAAGGCAGCTCCGGTGAGTACAGCAGGGTGGTATGGAACTCACCTGGGCAGCCTGGGCGGGGGAAAGTTAGTTATTTAGGGAAATCATAGCAGATGGATGGGTGGGCCCAGCCAGAGATCACAGCTAGGTTTTTGCCCAAACCCCACTGACCATCCAGCAGCCCACCACTGAGTTTGTCCACAAATAGGCCTCCACCATAGAATAATCAGATTTGGCAGTCAATATTAAATGTACTGAAATGAACACTTTGAATTGTGCTTGGAAAACAACCAGTAGCTAATATAGATATTTGAACATGGCAGCAATGGAGCTGTCCTGAGAGATGCCATTCCCTACCTGTTCAACCAATTTCAGGGCCAGCTGTAATGTTGAAACTATCTTCAACAGCTGCTCTGCAAAGAAAATACAATCTAACCTTGTGTAATTGCTACTTGTGCCACTCTCTTCCAGGTAAGATAATAAAGCCCCTTTTGTCATGCTGTATTGATTTGTAAAACTCATAACTCTACTCCTATACACTATGAAATTTCATCTGAAATTGAACTTTAAAATTATGTTAAAGGATATCTACTTTATATTTGCTGACTTTGCTATTAAAATTTCCAGGAATGTAGCAAGTTTTGCAGTATTGCAATTGTTATTACAAGACATTGAGTTTGACTCATGCTGATTGAGGGCACTGAATTTTCCTGTGTATAAATATGTGCCAGTTTGGTTTAGTGATTAAGATCAGCCTAGAAATGCGGAGATTGTGATTCTAGTCCCACCTTAAATATGAAAGCTGGTTGGGGAGCTTTGGGCCAGTCACTCTCAGCCCAACCCATTCCACAGGGGTTGTGATTGTAGAGAAAATAGGAGGAAAGTGTATATTTGATGCCCTGAATTATTTATATAAAAATTAGAATTGGCATAAAAATAAATAAATAAGTATCCATCTGTCTTTATGTCTATTTTTAATTAATTTATTTTTAGGGTGTTATTACTAATATCCTTCTGTACCCTGCTTCTTCTTTGCTGTTTTTGGAAGATGGGTGTTCCTAAATATTAATGAAATTAAAGTTAGGTCAGACATGTTGACTGAATAGTCCAGCAGTCATGACATATTCATATAGAGTCCCAGATTACAGACTTCTTTTTTCATAGGAAATGCAATCTTATTGAGAACAAGTAGATATTCTAAATCCCAAATCTTTGGATTTAGCAATTATATATTTTCCATATCCAGTTTCAAATTGCATTCATTCATTGTCTGGATTTATATGGGTGCCCATTTCATATATGTGATTCTGGGTGGCTAATTCAAAAAGAATATCAATGCAATAAACAATGGAATTAAATAAAATACATAAAACATAAAATGGCTACCGAGGATAAACCCATCAACCCACAAATACATTTGATGTATAGGCTGAAAGAAAAGCCAGATCTTAAGAACTTTATGAAAGGCCAGAAGGTTTGGAGCTCATCAGTTCTTGGTGGGAATGGTGTTCTAGAAGGCAGATACTGAAAAGGTGCTGTTTCCCTGGTCTTGACTTATGATATTCTAATAATCAGTTCCTGAACCATGCCCTTTCTGCCAGACCTGATGGGATGGGGTAGAGACGATCTCTTATAACCTGAAGATATGCAGGGCGTTTGAGGGGTCCAATCCTGAACCCACAGAAAAAGAGAAGAACTGCTCAGTACCATCATACACGAGTTTCTCCAAACTCATATATGATTCTCCCAAGCAACTTTACATAAATGTTAAATAGCATCAAATATGGAACAGAATTTCCCCTATTTTGGTGAGGTAACAGTGGATCCACTAGAATCAATGATTCCAACCCCAGTTCCCTTAAGTACCAAAAAGTCCTGAGTCTGACACATCCAAACATATCAATGTATCTTTCTTAATTGTTTTTCCTAATACAAATTGTTCATTGGGAAGACTATTTAATTAGGAAAGAATATCTCTGTGCGAAATCTAGGTCTGCTCTAAAAATAAAAAAGATAAAGATAACCCAACTGTATCTGGATATAATGCATATGTAAGATAAAATTAGTGGATATCACTTCAGATCAACAGGTATTTTGTGTATCTTGAAAAGTACTTTTCCAACTTTAAAAAAAAATGGAAAATTCAGACTGGCTGCCACAATTAGATATGTCTGTCTCCTTACCAATTATCTGGAAAAAACAATTGATGGTTGGAATTAAGGGATTAACAGAGTTAATCTATACATGAATAATTACAAACAAAAATAATTCAGAGAAATCATCAGGAAAATTATTCGATTACACTCTTTTAACTAAAAAGGTCTCTTCTTGAACTGCTCTGTCAATTTTATTTCTTTTTCATGAAACAACTTTGTCCCCTGTTCTCTTATGACATCACAACAATGTTATATGAAATTATTCATCTATATTGTTGTGTAGGAACAAGGAATACATTTTACTGGGATTTATAAGAGCACTGCGATGTTCCTATGCAGATTCCTAACCTGTTTAAGCTAAAAAAAATTGCCTTTTTAAAAACAGCCTGGCATATTTTAGCATTTTTTTTTAAAAAAAACCTTACCAGATGCTCACACCTACACAAGAGGTGTGCAACAGAACATTTCATTTACAAATAAGATGATAACAATCCAGAACAATTAAACTTTTCATTTACATTTCATTTACAAATAAGATGATAACAATCCAGAACAATAAAACTTTATGAAAAGGAACTTTAAAAAAAAAGCATATTTTTAGAAACAAATGGAACAAGGCTGAACATAGGGAAAAGTAGTTTCACTGTCTCGCCAGCAGTATTGGGTGCGAAGACTAGGATGGGCATCTATTTCAGTAGTGTTCCTAGTGGTTCTCTAAAGGAGCAATTCAACAGCTCCATTGATTTAATTGGCCTTGGAAATGCCTCAGCACAGTTTGTGTTACCTGCTTTGTCTATCCAGGCCCGGTAGCCATTCAGCTCCCGCTCAATTTGCTGCTGTCTTCTCAGTTTCATGAAAGCCCGGCGATTTTCCACTCGCTCTCTCTCTTTGGCAAATTCTCTGTAAAAAGGAAAGGCCAGGAACTGATCAGTTTGGATTATATTCTGACATAGCCAGGTCAGAAGGAAAAGGGCTGTTTTAGGTGCTGTTTTAAGAAAGGAGAATTTTCACCAGCTAATTGTGTCATCTCTTTAAAATAAGTTTGATTTGAGCTGCACTAGAAATTTGCAGAGCAATTCAGAAACCAAGATATTAGAACTTTGTCTATATGTTTCATTTTTCACAAAGAATTAGCAGCCAATCCATGTCAAGCCAATACAGAGAGAAAAAAGGCAGACAATCTGAGCTTTCTTGCTATCATTTCAAGATGGCCAATAGTTGTATGTCTTTTCTTCCCCTTCTCTGATTCCACTGGCTCCTTTCAAGAAATGATAAATAGATGATAGATAGATAGATAGATAGATAGATAGATAGATAGATAGATAGATAGATAATCAGAGATATTCAGCAGGTTCTGAACAGTTCTGGAAAACCAGTAGTGGAAATTTTGAGTAGTTTGGAGAACCAGCAAATACCACCTCTGACTGGGGATTTTACAGTATCCTTCCCCTGCCATGCCCACCAAGCCACACCAGAACCGGTAGTAAATTTTTTTGAATCCCACCACTTTATAGAATGCATCATTTCCCATGCTCTATATATTTATTTGCATGCATCTGTGCATATTTGTCTATTTTTCTAAATTCCAAGGGTAATTTGAAGGAGAAATTGCAAATGGTGTCAGTAGTTTAAAAATACCAGACATGTATGTTGAAAACTCTCAAAGTCTTCTTGTGACACTACATCTAGAACAGGTAATCCAGGAAAGATAAGAATCCTCTCCAATGGGAGGACAGACTATTCTTGAGTACAAGTAATTTTATACTTTGTTTTTTAAAGCAGTATCTGTTGTCCTAAAACAGCATTTTCTTGTCCACGGTTACCTACTAAGCAGGGGTGGGATTCTATCGGTTCGGACCAGTTCTATAGAACCGATTGTTATGATTCTGTGCAGTTTGGAGAACCGGCAAATCGTGCCTCTGGCTGGCCCCTCCCCTCCCCACCCAGTCAGTCCTTATTGCACATGGTGACATCATGTGCATTCCCGACATCACTGACTGCATTCTCTCCACCCAGTCACTCCTTAAGATATTTCTTTTTACCCCCTCCCAATGATCAGCTGTTACAATAATCAGCTGTGCCGGGATCCCTCTCACTGTCTTACTGCTTCACCTAGGAGGCTTCCCTGAGACCCAGGAGACAAAAAGGGGCATGCGGGGGTGGTGGTGGGGAGGGGGTGGTGCTCCATTTTTTGCCTTCCTTGGCCCCAGGGAAGCTTTCTATAAGCAAAAATTCCCCTCCAGGAGACTTCCCTGAGGCCCAGAAGGCAAAAAAAAAAAAAAAAAAACCCAGGGGGGGTGTCCTGTAAAAAAAAAAGAAGCCACGCACACCCAGTCACATGGTCATGGCCACCTAGCCACGCCCACAGAACTGGTTGTTAAAAAATTTGAATCCCACCCGTGCCACTAAGTATGACAGCTAAAAAGAAATATTCCTAATCTAGTAGTCCAATAATTACAAATTAATGGATCAAGTTCAAAGGGAGAAAGTATCTACTCCTTATCTAAGCAATTGTGAGTGACCATTTGAGTAAACTAGACCCAGGAGAATGGTCAGCAAACTGTTGGTTTTCTGTTATGAACTAAGCCATATGCCATGCCAACATACTATTTGCTGTATAAACTAGTTCTCACTCTCAAGTTAATAAACAGTGAAGTATCTACTAAATATATATCTTCTAATTTTGCCATCTGAATGACAAAAGTAGAGGAAATGATTGGGGACAGGTCATTCCAGAAAATCCCTGTCTACATGGTCACTAAAAATCAACACTAATTTGATAGCCCATAATTATAAATTTTAGAGTATTGTTGCACTTACTTGACACCCTGCAACTTCTTCCCAGTATATCTTGAGCTATCTGCTCCTCGTTGAAGTTATTAAAAGTTTTTAATATCATCCTTTTAAATCATCCTCAGTCTTTGTTGACTTTAGTGTTCCTAATACAACTTCATAGTTTATGCAATCGGGAGAATGGTAGTTTTCTTTCCTCTTACCTTAGTAAGAGAAAAGTAGAGGATTTTGTATGGAATGCTTGAAAGCAGAAAAACATGGTTTATGATCCAGGGGATTTGACAGACTATAGCAGATAAAAGTGGACCCTGTACATAATTCAGAAAAGAAGGCTATTGCTTCCCCACTGCTCAAATCAGTGTCTCTCCAATAGACACTTATGATTCTACACATTCCTTGTGCATTAGCTTTCATAAGCAAATTATTTTCTCTCTCCTACAACTGAAATGTTGTTGATAGGCTGGGGGCGTGGATGCATTATTCAAAAGAAATATACATTGGCACAGCTTTGCTATATAGTCTCAGGATCTGCTGAAGGTGTGAAATAATAGGGTGAAGAAAAGATTGAAGAAAATGCAGGAACATTAGCGAGGTCCCTCTAGTAATACTCTAATCTCCTGGATAAACACAATCCTTGCATTAATTAAGCTCTATGGACTCCATTCAATGCTGTGGAATTTATCTTCATTATATTTCCTAAAGCTAACATTACAACATAGAAACGATCAGAAGTGTGAAATAAAATACTGCTGACACAAATACAAATAGAATATTGTGGGTCATTATCTCTAGTTGTACAGCTCTAGTAGCACTCAGATAGGTTCCAATAAAAGTTAGAGTTTATATAGTTCCACCTCTGCAGAAGGATAATACTGCCAATGCCCACAGTCATAGCTTCAGTTTAAAGGTATGTCAACTAGGCTAAGGATAATCAACTAGCAAGGTATGAATTTGATCAGATTATTAGATGGGAGATCACTACAAACCTGATACAAGTAGTCCTTGACTATTTGTTTAGCGATGGTTTGAAGTTACAACAGTGCTGGAAAAAGTGATTTATGACCAGCCCTCATACTTACAACTGTTGCAGCATCCCTGCAGTCATGTGACTATGGTTTGGGTACTTGGTAACTGTCATGCATTTATGACAATTGCAGTACCCCACAGTCATATAATCACCATTTGTGATCTTCCTAGCCATATCCCACAGCACTAGACTAACAAATAGTTTCTTTCCCTGGGTCATCCGTACTGCAAATAAATATAAGTTACTACCTTATTAAGATGTGTAAAGATGTGAAACCGCAATACCTCATTTAGATGTATAATAACATATTACAGTACAATCCATCTCTTGTGTATTACACTTGGCAAGCGTCACAGTCAGTGTTGGATGTATATTTTGTGTATATTCGTAGATATTGTACTCGCAAATTGCAAATGGAGACGTGGGTACTCTATTTTTCTTACTTTTATCTTTAAGTGCTTCGGTTTTATTGTATTGCAAACAATTGCTTGGGGTGCACCCACAGTTTCGTTGTACTTGTACAATGACAATAAAGTTATTCTATTCTATTCTGTTCTGTTCTGTTCTGTTCTGTTCTACTCTACTCTACCCTACCCTACCCTACCCTACTCTATTCTATATCCAACAAGCAAAATTGGGAACTAGTAAGAAAGGTCATAAGCAGTAGTCCTGTGATGTCTCACTTATTTATTTATTTATTTTATTAAACTTATATACCACCCTCTTTCCCTGACAGGACTCAGGGCGGTATACAGCCGATAAAAATGCAACAATACACAATTAAGATCAATTAAAAATCAAATATAATGGCTGAAAGGTAAAAACATATAAAAAGGGATTAAAAAGACTAAAAACCAGATAAAACCAGATTAAAAACCCTAAAAGAACCCTAGGCCAGACTGGCTTGGCGAAATAGATGAGTTTTCACTGCCTGCCGGAAGGTCAGGGATGGTCCTCATCTCTGGGGGTAATTCATTCCAGAGGGAGGGTGCCCCCAATGAGAAGGCCCGCATCCTCGGGGTTGCCAGCCGTCCAGCCGGCGGCACCCCGAGGAGACCCACTCTATGGGAGCGTATTGGCTGGCGGGCCAATATCTTACAAATAGCATCTCCCTTTAACAATGCTAAATCCTTTGGTTAAATAATTATACATCCACTGAACAATCAAATACAAGTAAGTTCAAATTTACAACTCCATCTTTATATTAGTACTTTCTCATGAAATATCAAGATATTTTCCAAAGCAACTGCAAGTTAATTTCAATCTATTCTTCAACTTTCTAGTCACCATCTTAGTTTTTCCAATCATGCAAAATTCGAAAACTGTCTTCCATTTGTACTCCCTTTAAAACGAAGGCATAGACAGCAATACAAACTACAGATTGGAATTATGAGATTGGAATAGAGATTTTCAATTTTTTTTTTTATAAACAGCTTACATTATACATGCTTTCTTAGCAATCATGGTGGTTTTCTTAAAGACTATGGGAAAAAAGTCATAAAATCAGGAACACTCACACGATGCTTCATTTAAGACTATACCATTTAATATGAAATTTTCCATCTGTGCTTTAGTAAGCCAAGGATTACCTCTTAACGTGCTGGGACTTATAAAAATTACAGTCCCTCTGGCAGGAACAAATTCAAGTTTATATGATAAAAAAACTATAATGAAGATATTTTATTGAACAAATAAATAAAGGACAGCTACAGATTGCAATACTTATTAATATATCAAGAAACATGCCATTATATCACAGACACTGTTTTGCTATTGCCTCCCAAATAAACCAGGATAATTTTGATCATCCATCTAACCACAGAAGTTGATACACTACTAGAAATATATCTATCACCAAAGGTTGTGCGATAGATATGATACACTGACTGAAAAACTACATGTTTGGTTTTCATGTTTACATTTGCTTTGGGCTCTACTATTGGGCTTTCATTATGTTTTATAATAATTTGTATACTCCTGATGTTGCATAAATATATATAACCTTCCTTGAGAAGGTTTTTTATTTTATAGGTGATCTAAAAACCATGTTTTAAAAATAGATGACATTAAGGAAACGTATAGATCTGAAAATTAGATGTTGATGATCAATATTGATATATCATTTGATATATTTTTTAAAGATAGAAAAAATATAGTCTCAGGATCTGCTGAAGGTGTGAAATAGTAGGGTGAAGAAAAGATTGGGATAAATAGAGTTGCACCAATGCTGTGGAGAGGAAATATGGTACCAGAGATACTTTCCTTATATTTTGCCTTTTTTGTACTCTTATAACAATATTCAGCTATTTTAAAAAGAATAATAAATGGGAAGTTAGCAAATTATAATGTAAGGCATCAGCCTTCAGGATTTATTTTTATTTCCAAGAATATTTCTGTATTTCACATTAACCCATTAAGTATTCTTAAAAAAGAAAAACAAATGTGATTACAAAGCAGTGTCTATTGTGATTCTCAGTCATCAGGTCATAGTTGTCCCAAAGGTGATTTTTCAAGAGGC
Source organism: Bungarus multicinctus (assembly GCA_023653725.1). NCBI lineage: Eukaryota > Metazoa > Chordata > Lepidosauria > Squamata > Elapidae > Bungarus > Bungarus multicinctus. The sequence continues at coordinate 30,814,940 of CM042842.1, read as the reverse complement.
AACTGGACTTTCTGGGTTTTTTTTTTTTTTTTGGAAGATGTTTTCCTTCTTATCCAAGAAGCTTCTTCAGCAAAACATCTTCAAGGAAAAACCAGAAAGTTCAGTTGCCTCTTGAAAAAGCACCTTTACGAGGCAGTGTTTTGTGCAGAATCATGTCCACCTGACTAGGAAAGACAAAACAGTAAGCTAAGGTTGCTGAAAACACGCTAGAGGCAGATAGGAACAAGTCAGTTCTCCTGTTTTAGGAGACTTCCCATGATACGCGTTTAAAATTAAAAATATGTCAACCAGATCTATCATAGTAGGTTTTATTCCTGCTGTAAAATTGGCTGATACGTCAAAAATGAAGCTACCTAATATAAGAAAATGTAACTTTCATACTGTGTTTTTCAGGTTTTATCTTATTTGGTAAACAATCCATTTAGATGTCAGCTTTCTAAATGTGTCTTCTGCAGTGAAGACAAATACAAAGAACAGAAGCTGGAGATAATGCCAGGATCACACTGATTTGACAAGAGATAGGAAAGCAGATTGATTCATGTTTAAGAAACTGTGTTAGAAATGCAGCTTCATGGTAAATTATGACACAAATTAATCCACCTTCACATAGATAGCACTTTGCTTAACTAACACACTTTTATGGAGAGGCACATTTTCCTATCAATAATAGAAAAGGTATATCCTATCTCAAGAACAATAAGCTGTTCAGTGAGAACTTGTCAGATGGCATAGCAGACATCTGTTTGACAAGCCAATGAAAAATCAAAAGAGATGTAAAAGAAAACCAAGATATCGACAATCAATATACATACTGTAGTGGGAAGAAATTCAATTTATAGGCATGCTTAGAAATAAAAGGTGATTATGAAAGATGGGGCTTTCTTTGCAGTAGCCCAACTTTTGGTCTTAAAAAAAAAAGCACCCAGTGAAATATCCATGATCACATTAGGTTCCATAGATATTATGCTAGAAATAACAGATCTACAGTGGGTGTAGTCACATAAATCACAAGTAGTATTTAATCACCTGTTCCTCTTCCTACCTCAAAAGGGCCCACATATTTAGAGTTCCCTTGTAGGAAAAGGCTCCAGCTTCTCAGTATTTATGACTGTCCCTTTCTGCATCTGTTCTACATTATTCTTGCATATGTATTGTAAATATATCAACGTATTCACTGAGTTATTCACATTCATATTTTGTTTAAAAAGAAATAGAACTTTCAAATTAGAATTCTTGAGAACTCTCCAGTGAATTCCTACAGGGCTGAGTGACTTGTTTATTTGCAATTTGTCGTGTAGCTCTTAAACATCAACCTTTAGCCACGTTCAACAGAGCTGCTTTGCTGTGCTCTACTCCCTACTGCAGAGCCATCAAGAAATCTTTGCCACTTGCACAATTGTATGCTTAACATGTACCTAAAATGGGCCTGTGCAGTTAAATACCCAATATTCTGTGATTGGTGGTTTTCCTGACTGAAATTCTAGCCCTTCCCAATATTATTCAACAATGAAAACTTCCTCCAGTTGGCATGCATTATGTATGCATAGTTATTCCATACACTTCAGCTATGTTTTTGTTTCTTTAATCTTCTTTGGGCCATCCTATGAGGACCCAGATTGTTGGGGGAAATATGCTGATTCTGTAAATCCTTTAGAGGGCTGTAAAGCACAATGAAGCAATATATAAATCTAAGTGCTATTGCTATCCACATGATTGAGTGCTTTTCCAGGGCCTGGAAGCCTGTAGTTCTGACAGGCTTCAACTCAACCTGGACAATGCTGGATGGCTATGAATTTCAGGGCAAATGATTTTGCATTGTTAATTCTGAATGAGGTGACTCCCTCAGGCAAAGTTGAAGCACAGTCTGGAGGTTTTCTGGAACTTTTGGTTCCTGCTCAAGGAAGATGTGATAGCTATGGCCAAGAGGCCCTCACATAAGTACACATTGTATAGCAGTTGCAGACACATTTCTAGATTGGGAGGTATGAGTCACTCATGTCTTAGTCACCTCTAAGAAATTTACTCCACAAGCTGCTACCCTTGAAAATATATTCTCCAAGGGTATATGGGGCTCAGTTACAGCCATTGTCTAGCTTGCCTTCAAAATCTATGGGGCTCATTCTTCGGCAATGTATCTAGGCATCTCAGATCTTGCACGCACTGTATAATCTCTTTTGATTTCCACATATTTTAATGGCATGACAACAATCAATGCCTAGCTTTGTATTTGTTTTGTCAGATAAGTCTATGCCCATCATATATAGTTACAATACAGATAAATAAATAAGAAAAAGAGGTCATCCTATCTTAGGAAAGATATGTGTACATATGCACACATATATATTTCTGCCTGAGTTGCCATGACAACAGTAAGAGAACTTGAATCTGTAAACAAAGCTTTATATGAATCAAAACAGAGAAACATACTGAATGGAAAGGCTAATTTCGATTGCCTTGTGCTTTTTGTTCCTCCTCAAGAAAGCTCAGGTAGGTTTTTTTTAAGGTACATGTATTAATTTATTACAGAGTAAACACAATAATATGAATGCCCAATTGCCCATCTACCAATGCAACTGTAGGTGGCAAACAAAATATTAAAATATAATACACAATCGATATCAATTTTAAACAATCCCTGTAAAAAATATTTCCTTACCAATATTACACACAGACATCAGGTTTCCATCAAACATCCTGGGAATGTCTGGATGAAAAACCAGCTATGTTACATATGTATACCATGGTGTACCCAATAGGTACATGCTGCTGCATACTAAATCAGCTGAAGCTTTAACATGCTCCTATTTATTTATCTGTATTGTAATTATCTGTACTGTATGTATGATAGACATAGGCTAATCTGACAAAACAAATGCAAAGCTAGGTATTGAAAATTGTGGTAGTTATAAACCATTAAATGTGTGGAAATCAAAAGAGATTATACAGGATCTGAGATGCCTAGATACATTGCAGAACAATGAGTCCCATAATTTTTTTTAATCTTATTTATTATCATAAAAATAAAATACCAAATAGTCAAACTATCCAACAAAATGAAATAAAACAAAAGCATACATTCAACCCTAACTACAACAAAAAAGAAAAAAAATAGTGTGCAAAAAAAAAGGGGGAAAAAGTGATCAATTAAATTTAACATTTAATATGTAGGATCCATCCTGGCTGGCTGCTTAAAGAAAAGAAAAAGCAGTACATTCTCTTCCCTTTTACAAATATCTTATCTATAACTATAAAAGGGAATATACATGTATGTATGTATGTATGTTTGTATATATATTTGTGTTACAACACCCTGGTAAGCCCCAGTCAAGGGAAGAAGCATACTGCTGTCTTTTTCTGTCTTTCGGCTCATCACCAGAGACCATCCAGACAGAAAGCTATTTGTTTCGTTGTCTTTTGTTTATATGTGTGTTAAGTTTTTGACCTGATAAATAATTAAACAAGGGAGACTAGTATAGATCTATTTCGAGTTACTTAGCTCTCGTCAGCTAGCCATACATACTTGTAACACAAGTATATATACTCATTCCCCTGTATCGCTGATCTGGATGAGAACCTGTGGCCTAATGGCAATTACAACTGCCTCACATGTAATACTTCCCAGGTTCGAATCCCAGTAAGGGTATGGCTAGCTGACGAGAGCTAAGTAGCTTGAAATAGATCTATACTAGTCTCCCTTGTTTAATTATTTATCAGCTCAAAAACCTAACACACATATAAACAAAAGACAACGAAACAAATAGCTTTCTGTCTGGATGGTCTCTGGTGATGAGCCGAAAGACAGAAAAGGACAGCAGTATGTTTCCTCCCTTGACTGGGGCTTACCAGGGTGTTGTAACACAAGTATATATATATATATATATATGCAGGTCTTGGCGTGTTCACTCTTTTCCCATGTAAGATTGAGAATATCTTGGCAACGTTTTGATGAAGTCCCACTCACCATCTTCAGGCTGATGCTTTCGGCTTCATGCTTGTGTGAGCAAAACGTGATTGGAACTGCCATCTCCCTATATATGCTGGTGGGGAGGTTGGCTGTGTTGTCATTTCTTGATTGGTTGATGGAGTTGATGTTTGCAGATTGGCTGGCTTTTTCTTAAGAACATGTGTGGCTGAGGTATTGGCTGTGTGTCTATCAGCCTCCTGTGTTGTAACGACTTGGGTAATGGGCTGTGTGATGATCTTCTGAGTTCTATTGTTTTGACATCCTGGGTCTTGTGCTGTAATCTCCTGTGTTGTGATGACCTGGATAATGGGCTGTGTGATGACCTTCTGAGTTCTATTGTTTTGACATCCTGGGTCTTGAGCTGTAATCTCCTGGGTCGTTGGCTGTGTTGTAACATCCTGAGGTTTTGTGGTGTAATCTCCTGAGTTCCATGATGTGATATCCTGAGTGGCTGGCTGTGATGTGATGTGACGTTCCGGGTTTTGGTTTGGCTCCGAGTTTGAGGCCTGGCTATGTGCTCATGGCATGTGTCAGTTTGCTTGGCCTGGAGGTCGGGGTGTGTGGCAGTGGTGATGCAGCCATGGTCTGGTTTCTGGACAGTAGTTGCCTTTCATTGATGGGGTGGGTTTGTGTTTGAGTGTGGTGAGGGAGATTGGTGGTGGCATCATGTGTTGTTTTGGGTCTGATGTTGGTTTTTGTGGCTGGGACTCTGTTGATAAGGGCTAGTTTCCAAATGTCTGGTAGGCGGGAGGCATTGTCTCATTTGTTCATGTTATGGGGGTGTTTCTCTATTTCGATGGCTTCCCTGATTATTCTCTTGTTGAAGTGTTCAGTATTGGAGATTAATTTGGTTCCCTCAAACTTAATTTCATGTCCTGTGGCTTTAAGGTGCTGGAAAAGGGAGGAAGAATTTTCTTCTTTTCTGACTGCATTCTTGTGTTCTGCGATATATACATTCCCAAAACAAGTCTGGAGTCTGGTGTTTTGCTGTATGACTATGGGTTTCCAGCTCTACTAAAGCAAATACCAGCTGGCCTACAGACTCAAGAGTATTTCCCACCATCATTTGAAATAGTATTCAGTTAAAAAGTTAAACACGCCAGGCTACAACCAACCCTTCTCATAATTTGAATGTCAGTTCAATATGTGCCATCAAACTGCAATTTTATTACAGAAGGGGAAAGTTATTAAACACATGATATTAATAATTTCACCTGTACTTAATTTTAATTAAATGAAATCTATTTTATTTCCTGGCCCCTGTAACTGACTTGTCTTATTAGCTCATAACTATATTTGGAGTATGACATTTCAAGGCCAAGAATATAGCTTTTGTCCCAGAAAAATTGTGCATATCTTGAGCTACCAGATCTGGACTGCAAAACTATTCAAGACCAAGTGGCAAGATTAAGATTTTATTTCATTGTTTACTTCCGTCTAATGACCGTACATATTTTTGCAGTTTGCATCTGGCAGCTCTATGTTCTCCTCAGTGGTGGGATTCATTTTTTTTACTACCGGTTCTGTGGGCATGGCTTGGTGGGCGTGACCGGGAAGGATACTGTAAAATTTCCAGTCAGAGGTGGTAAAACTACTCAAAATTTCTGCTACCGGTTCTCCAGAACTAGTCAGAACCTGCTGAATACCACCTTTGTCTCTCCTGATTTAAAGCTACCTAGTCTGCATCTGATTCCAAGATAAAAAAAATAAGAAGGATAAATACTGTAGAGTATTTAAATTGCCCATAAACTCCAGTAAGTTCATTAAATAGGCACACTGGTTATCTGGCACATTCTTTTCTATAACAATCAAATATATTTCTACATAATTTACAATAAATAATTATAGCTTTGCATCTACACAAAACAGTTAATATTTGCCTAGTTCATCTAATGTTTTGTCCTTTTTTGTTTTATTACTAGGTAATAGATCACAGAACATACTGAAAAAGGCTCAGGGCTAAGGGCCTCTTCATAATTTCACAAGAAGAGTTCTCCATTCCTCTACTCGTTGCAGAATACCTTATGCCACCAGACTCGAAATTCTAGACCTAGAAAACCTAGAACTAGGCCGCCTTCAGTCCGATCTAAGTATAGTATATAAAATCATACATTGCAATGTCCTACCTGTCAATGAATACACACATCACGACCATAACAATACAAGAGCAAACAATAGATACAAACTCAAGGTTAATCACACCAAACTTGATTGCAGGAAATACGACTTCAGCAACAGAGTGGTCAATGTCTGGAATACTCTACCTGACTCTGTGGTTTCTTCCCCAAACCCCAAAAACTTTAGCCTTAGACTGTCTACTATTGACCTCACCCCTTTCCTAAGAGGTCTGTAGTGGGCATGCATAAGCTCACCAATCGTGCCTACCATCCCTGTCCTATTGTTTCTTTATTTTTCTTATATATATCCATGTATTCATAACTATGTTTTTACTTATACCTATTATCTTGTAAGCAATTGACAAACCAAAAAATAAAATAAAATAAAATAAAATGAACTCAATAGCCTATAGACCAGTGATGGCTAACCTTTTTGGCAACGAGTGCCCAAAGTGTACACATGTGCACCCCCAAAATGTAATACGTGCATGTCCCATGTGCATGCTCCCTGCCCCGTGCATGTACCCCACCCCACATGCATGCAGAGCAGAAACCTGAAGACCAGCTGGCCGGCAGGAGGTGCACATGGGCATGCATGGCAGAGCTGAGCTGTGGCAACGGCTTACATGCCCACAGAAAGGGCTCTTTGTGCCACCTCTGGCCCGCATGCCATAGTTTCACCATCATGGCTATAGACAATCCTTTCCTGGTGAGATTTGAACTGCCAAATTGCAGTCAGACAGCAGTCAGCATTCTAACCACTGGAACACCACAGCTCTAGGATAGCCAGAAAAAGAAGAAGCAGAGGACCAGGGAGGCAACAGTAGGAGGATTTAAAGAAGGGCATAGACTAAATAGCCCCTCATGGCTAATGGACTTTGCAAGAAAGTCATTGAATGATAACGTAGGACTTAGGGTTCAAGAAGGCAAAACTAACCATATCAAATTAAGTTAGCACTCAGTGTAGCACCTAACTTCACTTTGCTTACTATATCTCCAATTGAGTGCAATAAGATAATTATTAGGCCTGTATATATTTTGCAAATTATTCAAAAGAACTGCTTCAGGCCCGTGTATCAGTGCTATTGTATCTGCATTACACAAATCCAGATGATTGCTAAGTGGCAAGAAACGGATAAAGAAATCTCCAAATCTTTTCTATGATATACTGGTAGTCTGAAGATTTCCAGCCAAGATAGGATAACTTGAGCAAGCAGAAGCCAAGATACAATAACCCAAGTAAACTGTACCATACACAGTCTTCTGCTGTGTATGAAATATGAAGTCTTTTGAGTGGCTTTTGCAGGAAAATGGAAATTAAAACAGCTGTTTTAAGAGTCACATTAAGGATCCCATTAGAGCAACAGAAGACTGAAAGAAGACTTCAATGCTTTTTTGAAAAGCAGAAGGCTGCTGAGTTGAGAGTCCCATGAGATCTGTCAAATGTCCCCAAATTATTTTTGAAGTATGTACCATCTTAGTTGTATGTCTGGTTCAACACATCTTTTTGAAAAAACATTTATCAAGAAAATAGTAGTTGGTTCAATACATAATAACATTTATTTATTTATTTATTTATTTATTTATTTATTTATTTATTTATTTATTTATTTATTTATTTATTTATTTATTTATTTATTTATTTATTTATTTATTTATAGGATTTCTATACCCCCCTTCTCCCTAGGGACTTAGGGCGATGTACAGCCAAATCCAAACCCCAAAAAAACAATACAAAAATTAAAAAGCGATTAAATAATGGCTGATTACATTAATTAAACCCACCCCCCAACTTTAAAACCCAATTTAAAATCAAAAATTCGGAGACAATTTAAAACTACCTCAGCCCAGGCCAGCCTGCTCAAAGAGCCAGGTCTTCAACGCGTGCCTGAAGGCCCTCAAGTCCGTGCTGGTACGAAGTTCAGGTGGCAGAGTATTCCAGAGGGCAGGGGCCCCCACAGAGAAGGCCCTACTCCTCGGGGTCGCCAGACGACACATAGCGGCCGACGGCACCCGGAGAAGGCCCTCCCTGTGAGAATGCACCGGCCTGTTGGAGATCACCGGTAGAATGCGGTCCTGCAGATAACCTGGCCCAATGCCATGGATCGCCTTAAAGGTCAAAACTAGAACCTTAAAGCGAACCCGGAGAGCCACTGGCAGCCAATGCAGGAGAGGCGTCACATGGGTGCTACGTGATGCCCCCATGATCACCCGCGCGGCCGCATTTTGCACCAGTTGGAGTCTCTGAGTGCTCCCCGCAGGGAGCCCCATGTAGAGAGCATTACAATAGTCCAGGCGAGAGGTGACAAGGGCCTGAGTGACCGTGCGCAGGGCGCCCTGATCCAGAAAGGGCTGCAAGCGGTAGATCCGACGGATCTGATAAAACGCCCCCCTGGAGATGGCCGCAATATGATGTTCAAGCGACAGCCGTACATCCAGGAGGATGCCCAGATTGTGAGCCCTCTCTGTGGGGGCTTCCCCCCCAATAGCCAGCGAAGGTATCAGCTGGCCATATCGGGGCGCCGGGAACCACAGCCACTCGGTCTTGGATGGGTTGAGCCGGAGCCTGTTCCCGCCCATCCAATCCCGCACGGCCTCCAGGCACCAGGACATAGCCTCCACAGCATCGTTGGGGTGGTCCGGGGTAGAGATGTACAGTTGGGTGTCATCTGCGTACAGATGACACCGTACCCCAAGACCACGGATGATCTCACCCAGCGGCTTCACATAAATGTTGAACAAGAGAGGGGAGAGGACTGACCCCTGAGGCACCCCACAAACCAGGGGCCTAGAGGTGGACCTCTCCCCTCCCGCCAACACAAATTGCGAACGGTCGGAGAGGAAGGAGGAGAACCATCGAAGGACAGTTCCCCCAATCCCCAACCCCTCCAACCGTCGCAATAGGATACTATGGTCGATAGTATCAAAAGCCGCCGAGAGATCTAATAGGACCAGGACAGAGGAGAACCCTCTGTCACGGGCCCTCCAGAGATCATCAACCAACACGACCAATGCTGTTTCAGTGCTATGCCCAGGCCTGAAACCCGATTGGAATGGATTGAGGTAAGTCGTTTCCTCCAGGTACTGAGGGAGCTGACGTGCCACCATGCTCTCAACAACCTTCGCCACAAAGGGAAGGTTGGAGACTGGACGATAGTTGTTTAAAACAGCTGGGTCCAGGGAAGGCTTCTTGAGGAGGGGCCACACCACCGCCATCTTCAAGGTGGTAGGAAGCGACCCCTCTCTCAAAGAAACGTTGATAATCCCCTGGAGCCAGCCTCGTGTCGTCTCCCTGGCGGCCGAAACCAGCCAGGAAGGGCACAGGTCCAATAAACAGGTGGTGGCATTCAGACCCCCCCAGCAGCCTGTCCACGCCCTCAGCGGTCACAGGGTCGAACTCCCCCCAGATAACATTCACAAGACCTGCCCCGGACACCTCCCCACATTAATGAAATAAATATAATTTTATACTCCTAACCTCAGTCACCGACAGCACACTTCCTTCCTCAGTTTAAGGATCTTTACTTAAAGGTGGTTTTCTTAAGTGATGCCCCAATCCTTTGCTTGAAGTAAAACTTTAAGAAACAATTGTCCTTGGCATTAGCTTCCTCACACCATTTAGTTACATACTGTACCTTCAGACATTGTTTCTCCTATTTGTGAGTAAAGAGTTGGCAATTGCACCTAATTTTGTTATCTACATTTTTGATGGTTACAATTCCATGTGTATTTCCACCATTTGATTGACATATCACTCAAAGCATATAAAGAGTCTTCCCACAGTTGAGAGGCATGCCTTCCCATATATAACTGATATGAAGCACTGGAACCTTCAGATTATTTTCCAGGGAATCAAGCAATCAAATCCTTTTCTAAGTGACAGACTGGTTACTTTTCTTTTTACTGTGGAATATAATCTTTTGACAGAGCCCAGAAATGTTTTTCTGATAAGATGTGAAGTGTGTGTGTTTGTGTTTTTCTTATGATACTATATCTACACACCTTATTTTGCCTTCTTTCTGATGCAACATATGCATTTCAACCATATTATCCTTCTTTAATGATACAGTCTTTTTCTTATTTCTAGATTTAACTTCTCATGAGAGAACTTATGTGAAAGAGCTATTTATTATCCAACAAGGTGAAATCTTGACTCTATGCCTAGAACTAAATTGTTTTAGAAATAAAAGCTGATGGTATTAAATTAATGCTGAAGAAAAATACTCCACACACACATATATTATATAAGTTCTGACACATACAGACAAAATGCAATTATACAATCCCTTGGAGGCTTATAGCATATGTATATATGCAGCACATGTTGATTCTGTCATTATACACTTCAGCCACAATGCTGCAGTTGATATTAAAAAAAAATCCATAAAGCATGAAGAGTAGACCATGGGGAAGTTTGTTTTGCATTCCACACCCCCACAACAATTTTAATTACAGGATGAAAGAGGCGTGATTATGAAGAACAAATAGCGATGTTCTTTCATAATGAAAATGTCTCTCTCCTGTGAGAGCCCAGCAGTAACCTTTCTTGCCCCAGAGGAGTTCTAAGGAGTTGGTTTGTCTGCTCCGAGAAGAATTGAAGTTTATTAGGCAGGCTGAGCCCATACACATTTATATCAGTATGTGGGCATTTGTGCACATGCGTATGTGTGTATGCATGCAAATAAAAGAGAACAAGATTTGAATATCTACATAATGCTGTGTTGGGGATCTACTGACTTTTAAATGGTTTCTAATTTCTCCTCAGGAGGTATAGCTCTCTGCTGTATTGTTCGGTGAGACTCCCTGCCATATCTGTTGTGGTTCGCCAGCAGCCTGTGGAGATGGCAGCGGAATTGGACAGTGGGGAAGAACAGCGACCAATCAGGGAGTCTGGAGAGAACTCGGATGAGGGTCCTGCGTTCAATGCAGAGATGGGGCCAAGACCATCTGGTAGTGGGCAGGGGTAGGATTCAATTTTTTTAACAACCGGTTCTGTGGGCATGGCTTAAGTAGTGGGCATGGCTTGGTGGTCATGTGACTGGGTGGATGTGGCCAACTCAATATCACTCACATCGAGGCACGCATCTTCTTGCCTGGCCTTTCATGACGGTGGAGATGCTGCAACAGTCGTAAGCATGAAAAGTGGTCATAAGTCACTTTTTTCAGTGCCATTGTAACTTTGAATGGTCACTCCACACAAGCAAAGTTCCAGCAAAAGAGGAAAAAAAACCTCCAGAGAAGTCTAGTCTTGCCAAAAATGTAATAAGGGTTAACGGAGAGACAGTTTCTGTAAGCAACACCAGAATGTTTCCTTCCTGCCTTCCTTACAGGATTAGGCCAGTAATTTCTTCTAACAACTGGTTCTCTGAACTGCTTAAAATGTTAACAACCGGTTCTAGCAAATAGATACGAACTGGTAGAATCCCACCCCTGGTAGTGGGGTGATGTCTCTGGAGTCTTCGGAGTCTGGCAGCAGCAAAGCAGTGGAGCCAGGGGATCCTGTTCCCAGTGCGCGTGTGCACAGAGGTGGGGTGAGTCACAACAGGGGTGACTCAGGAGTAAGGCTGGGAAGTGATTGCTCCTCTCATAAGATATAAAGGACAGGCCAAGATGACAAAACCTTTGCAAGAAGCAAAGTCGTTCATTCGGTTCAGACTCATTCTTGAAACTCTTTGTACTTCGGTTGTTTTTTGTTCTAGTTTATTTGACACTTCTGTTATTGGCAGCACTTCATAGGAAAGAAAGGTGGGTGCTTATCTCAAGGGACTGTTTGAGATTCATTACCAGCTGGGAATGAAAATAATTCCCAGTCTTGCAATAAAATAAGACTTGTTTTTAAAATAAGCGTGAGCGTAATTATGGTCTCGGAAGCCTTGGTCACAACAATATCTATAGATGTTAGGCTAAAAAGAGTATCCTTCTATCTTCACAGAATGGAAGCGTGGAAGCCATGTGCCCTACTTTCCAAATGCCAGTCTTATTTGGATATGTATCCAGTCCAAGGGCTCATTCTGAGAACGTGCTAACCCCAGCACAAAGACATTAAACATTTTTACAGGGCATATATCCTCATTGTGTTACCTTCAAATCATCCTGAGCCTACCAGAAACAGTTTAAAGGGATGTTCAACTATTCCACTTTTAGAGTAGTCTTTCCTCTGTTCTCTTAAAAGAACTCTTGTTCTATGAACATTCTGCGATGCCTCATTGATAAATGTTATGGTTAGGGGCTGAAATCCGACAGTGCGTATTGGCTGCATACTCCTTCATATCCTATGGCTGGGGAGTGCTCTCCATGGCTCTTTGGACTTTGACTGCTGGAGATGCCAGACGCTTGGTTCCTGCCAATATGCATGCCTGCATAATGCTTGACTGGGCACATGGGTTCCTTAGCTCAGTTTAGAACAGTTCTAGAAATGAGATGTAAATCAACAAAGCAAGCCAAGTTCTTTCAATCAACTCTTCCAAACAAGTGCATTATTGATTTTCTGCTGCTTCTACTGACAAAGGGTTTCATGTGGCTGTGTTTTGTATTGGTTTTATTTCTTTGGGAGGGTAGATTTGGCATATTCCATTCCATTGCACTGAGCTATGTCTTGATGCCATTGGCAGTGCCCTTTTCCAGCCATCATGGTCATTCCTTTGCAGCACTTGTGATATATGGTTGCTGTGACAAAATTGGAAAAAAAAAAATCTGCCTGTTTTCCTTTGAGTTCAACAGAAGGTTGCATGAAAGGTGGAAAGAAGCAGGAAACCATGAATTGGATAATGGCCTGCTGGAAGAACTCCAACACAATTCAGTCGATGCCCAGGTACACACATAACTTGTTAGGACAGCTGTATTACAAATGCCAATTTAGTATAGGTAGTCCTCGACTTATGACCACAATTGAGCCTAAATTTTCTGATGCCAAGTGAGACAGGTGTTGAGTGAGTTTTGCCCCATTTTACAACCTAGCTGTTCTGACCAAGGCTTCCCCAAAAAGCATTAAGCAAACTCTTTGTCTCGGCAAAACCCCTTTTATTAAAAGAAGGTGAATTTCTTGCATTCACCTTCAGCCAAATGCCTGGCAAACAGTCTTTCAAGGGTGTAATTAGGAGCAAGAGACCTTATCTAGCTTGGAGAGCTGCCAAGTAAATATTTCCAAACGCAGTGCTGACAAGGAAGGGCTTGGCACAGAGTCTCTGAGATGCACAGACAGATCTTCACGCTGCAACAAATGAATTGCTTCCTGCAAAAGCCCCCTCCCCTTTTGCCCCTCTATGGGAGGGGCCATTCACCTTCCACCTGTGGCTTTACTCCCACATCGACCCTTAGTTTGTAATTGTTCTTTTCTTTTGGCAGCTCTTTATTTATTTTTTTATTTGATTTGATTTGTCAATTGCTTACAAAATAATAGGTATAAGTAAAAACATAGTTATGAATACATGGATACATATAAGAAAAATAAAAGAAAGAATAGGTCAGGGACGGTAGGCATGTTGGTGCGCTTATGCATGCCCCCTACAGACCTCTTAGGCCTGTAAGCATGCACAGGCTGGGAACTGGTTCCAGAAGCTCCCTGGCCTCACTGCTGTCTGACTCCGAAGGCAGCTGATAACTGCCAGACTATCCTGGCCCCATCTGATGCAGAGCCCTTGTCCAAACCTTCCTCAGCCTCCAGGACTGGCCCAGGTTCCTCCCCAACCTCCTTACTGTCCGACTGTGCTGCCAGCTCTGCTAGCCACCGGCAGGCCACAACATTACCTTTGCTACAGTTGTCAAGGGAATCACTGCAGTCGTTAAGTTAGTTACAGGATAGTAAAATGAATCTGGCTTCCCCGTTGACTTTGGTGTCAGAAGGTAGCAAAAGGTGATCGCATGACCCCAGGACACTGCAACCCGTCATAAATATAAGTCAGTTGCCAATTGTCCACGTTGATCAGATGACTGTGGGGATGCTGCAACAGTCATAAGTATGAAAAATGGTCATAGGTCACTTTTCCCAGTGATGTTGTAACTTCAGACGTTCACTAAATAAAAGGTTGTAAGTTGAGGACTACTTGTAGACTTCCAGAAGAGTGCTAGACATATGTTTAAATAAACAGTCCGGAGGTCTACTCAAACATTGCTACACCTTTGTTCAGAAATATTCCAAGTGAGAGATTACCAGCATGGATAACCTCTACTGCAGCAACCTGTCATTGGAGCAGTTGGAAAGGTGGCTAAAAGCACCATCCCAGATAACAACTCATAGTAACCCTATCACATTTGATTGTAAGTGTTTTCTATTATATATTGCTATTCCTCCTTTTTTTGTTGAGCTAAAGATACATATAAATCTCCCAATTTTGTTGATTCTAACAATTCACTCTGATATTTATGTGTATGTGTTTCTTGAAGGCATACAACGTCTATATTTTGTTTCTGTAATTTAGTTAATATTTTTTTCCTCTTAATTGCTGAGTTTAAGCCATTGACATTTATAGAAACTAATTTGATTTTTTTCATCCATTTTAGTTTGCGTTTATTATTTATTAATGCCTGTTTGTTTTTTGTTTCTCTTTTCTGTCTTTCAACTTTTTCCTGTTCTCTTTCCTCTTGTTCTATTTCTCTTTCCTTTGGCTGTTGTTCTTCCTGACTCCTACTCTCCACTTCTTCTTTATTTGTTTGGTCTTCTTCCGATACCACATACAAATCAAAAATTTCCCTCGCCTTTTCTATACTATTTTGAACTTTTTATCTTGCCACAATATTAACATTCCTTCTGGAATGAGCCACCTAAATAGAATGTTAAAACAACATAGGATTCTTGTAAGTGCCAAGTACCACCCTTATCACTCAGACAGTAGAAAATCAGTTAACAGAGCAATACAAATTCTGCTGACATACTTTTCACCTGATTCAAGCATGATGTCCGCGTTCCAAGTAATGCACCCATTGAAAGCAGAACTCCATTGCAGGAAGATTCCTCAAAGAACAATTTATCGGATACATCTTATTCACACAACTGGTGAAAACTGACTCTGAAAGTTCCTGTGGTTTTCACCTAATTAAAAAGTGAAAGATTCCCCCTCCCCCCTGGTCATTGGTCACATTGCCCAATAGTATTGCTAGCAGGTTGCCTGGTTACCCCACTCCTCTTCCCAGCCACCGGTTGGAATGACCTTGGTTCCCACAGGAAAACTTTCTATTTGGACGGCAAAGCTAAGCTATCTAAATTTCCCCCCTCTCTTTCTCTCCTGCTGCTGTGTGACAACCATGAAGCCCCAAAGATGGCCTCAGACAGGTTCACTTCAGGGTTGACAGATGAAAGGAATGGATGCTAACACGGTCAGGAGAGGAGGCCCAAGGTTTTTTTAAGGATGTCCACAGTAATAGCCACTATGTTTCCAGAAAGAAGATTTCTTGCACTAAGTACTACTCACTTATATCTTTCTCTTCATCAATCACTTTTTATGAAAGGAATAACATAGGAAAAAAGCAGAGGAAAAATAAGGCTGTATTACAAGTGGAAGATAATGTTGTCTAGACGCTATGCATTAAGGTTCAACAAATTTAAAAAAATGATCACATTAAAGCTTTGGACAAAAGGATGAAAATACTGTATGTTCCTCAGTAGTGAGATATAATTTTATTTGACTTATAACTTGGATTTCAATTAAACATTTATATACATATATGGAAATGTTAATGCTAATCTGCATTTTCTCCATTGTTGTTGCACTCTTTTTGGTGGCACCCAAGTAGCCATCACCCAAAAATAAAGCAAAGGACCTAGAGAAAGCAGCAACAAGTGAAAGGAATAAGAGACAGTAATGGGAAGCTGACATGATTAAAAAGGTAGGGGATTAGAGATGTCTGCAATCCATTATGACTAAAAGTCCAGAAGTCCAAAGATAAAACAAATGAGACATAACTTTATTCCATTAGGATAGAAGAAAAGCAGTAGTGTATGCTCATTAGCCTCTTTTCTGGCAAGTGGCCTTGGAATTAATTCATAATTTTTGGCTATTCCACCACAAGCAATACCAAAAAAAAAAAAAAAATCAAATTATTATGGAAACTGTGTGACTTTGGATTCTGGCAAGAATAAGATGATAAAGAGAATGATAAGGCATTGATTTTATTTTCTCTGGTGGCATAGTTTGCTTTAAATGCATATGGATATCTGCTAATGCACAGATTGCTGATGGAAATCCTGGAATCCCCTTAGGGCCAATGAAATAAGATGAGAAGCAAAATCATTTACATTTGTTTATTTTTATGATACAACAGACCCTTTTGGAATGATAAAAGCATGTTTAAAACTGCACGTTTACCACAAAGAAAACTTAACTTGCTCCTGGCTATTCACACTAACCCCTAAAATAAACTTTATTGCTTTTTTCTTATATATCCATGAATGAATGAATAAATGAATGAATGAATATTTGCTGTGGCCATTTTATTGTATGTATTATAAAACATTTTAATTCAATTAAATAATTAACAGTTAACAAAATATTTTCTTATACTACTGAAATTTTTAAATTTGCAACACTAAAATAGTGAAACTTAAAAACTATTGATTGATAAGAATTTTATTGAATTATTTATTAAGATTACAATACAGGTCCTAACTCATCAGCTTCTATGAGTTCAGTAATATTATCATCATGAAGCAATCCACTTGAATGATGAAGGTTATGGATCATAATTTACCATGATGGTCCAATGTGGGCTGGGAGATAAGATTTTTTTTTCAACTTCCCAATCTAGGGTTAAGAAAAAGCAACTGGTTTGATGTCCCAAACTGGTTTTCATGCCTGACAGAGGATTAGATCCTGTGTCTCTGCACTCATAGATCAGTGCTCCCTCATTGTGGTAACATAGGAAAAATCCTAAAATAGTTATATAACAAAATTTGATGTTCCTTAGGGGACTTCTGTCTTCAGAATTTTGCTATGTGCCAGGTAACTTTTTATATCCTTATGTCTATGGAGATTATCAATTATCCGGGTCATGATTGTCCCAATTGGATTTTCGTTGTTTTTCCTTGAAGATGTTTTGCTTCTCATCCAAGAAGTTTCTTCACTTCAGTTTGTATCCTCATTTTTAAGAAAGATATTTTAGGATTAAGTGTAATCTGGCATATTCACATTTTTGCCAATGTCTGTGGCTCAAGCCTTGTGATAGAAAATTCAATTTTAGCCAAATATTACACATCCTCAAACAGATGCTAACCTTGGGCAGACCCGACTTCAGATGAAAGATTGCATTTCATTTAGTGTGCCACTTGAAATATTTTTTTTTCTCTCCAAAAAACAAAAACAAAAATGGTTTGGAGAGCCTCAAGCAGAAACATCTGGGGTTTTATCTCTAATTCCACTTTATAACGAAATTGGACTAGAGTTTCTCAATCTCAGCAACTTTAAGATGCATGCTGATTGGGGAATTCTGGAAGTCCATACATCTTCAAGTTGTTAAGATTAGGAAACTTTGGGGTAGAGCAGGGGTGTCAAAATCTCAATGACACGTCGTCACACTCCTTTTGTATAGAATAACTCATAATGGCGACAGTGCTTCTTTGAAGCTTTAGGAAGGCTTGCAAGAAGTGAACTATATGATTTAGGTGTCTGAAAAATCATGCCAAGCTAGTTAAAACATGCTAGCTACTGCCAATTTATTTCAAGCTTTGGGTCTTTCTGAGAGCATCATAAAACTTGCTTTATTGTGAATCAATTTTAAATGGTGATTCAAATGGAAGAAGAAGGAATGAAAGACTCTCATTAATCTCTTGGGAGTCAATGATTAAAATCATGGTCTTATCTGCATTGCTACCTGTCTATCGGCAATGTTTGGTGGATGGTGTTCTGCTTTTGTGAGACAAACCAGTTATAGAATCTATAGAAACATTGAATAATGCAAGGGAAACATTGCAGCCTTATAGGGTCAGGTTCAGAGATTTGCCCTTCTGTATTAGCCCTTCCAATTGGCAAAAGAAAGCTCAAGAACATATTGGTTGGGAACATGCAGAAGAGGCCTTCATTCTGCAGTGGATAAATAATGGCTAGAATGATGATGATGATGATACTCTACCTAAAGATGAATATTTTAAAGTAGAGATAAGCAGTAATTGGGCAATGAATGTACCTAAGAGCTTTTCCCATGATTTATTTTAGGAGATATTATTATAGGCCCTACAAGTCAATAAATACATCATATATCGAACACATTTTTCTGTGTATTTATCAATTAAATGTTTCAACAACAATTCTTCCTCTGCTCTATTGCAGTCTTCTTTGAAGCTTGCCTGTTGAAGAGCAAGAATAGGTTACTTTCATCCAATCTGTGACTTTCCACATATAGCTTGCTTATTATAATAAGTGAATTACCTGCCAAGATGTTGAGGTACGGTAAACCTCTCCTTCTTAAAATTGACACTATTATGACAAAATCCTAGTCTTTGGCTAGTCTGGTTATTTGTTCTACATAGGTAAATAATGGAGCCAAGATTCCCATATTTTTTTTAACAATTAAATGCAGTTCTGGGTTTTAGCTACATAATCCAGTTAGCCACTTCCGATGCCATGACCTGTGGCCAGTATAGAGGTCCAAAAGCCAACTCTTGGAGAATATTTATTAACTTACTCTGGTTAAAATTCAGAGAACCCTAACCAAGATGTAAAAAGCAGATATCAAACCCCAGAAAGTAAAGGTCTCACTTGATTCCACTGCTGTTATCAACTGTTTCCACTAGCAGTTAAAGCATTCCTCTATTATGATGAAATCAGCCATTTATTAGAGCTTTTGTACTCTAAGACCAGCTGGATGGGCACCTGAAAAGACTTTACTTTGTAAGAATTATAGTATAAACTGCTACCTGCTCTCTCAGGCTCAATGCAATCATGATCAAAATAGAATTTTCTTCTTTGTCTCAAATTGTCCAGCAATCTTTGAAGGCTAACACCTTGCAATATGCCAATACATTTCTACTAAAATGTTTACCTAGAAGGAGTCTAATCAAAGTGAGTTCTGAATTCCAGCTCCTTTTCCTAAAGACATTCATTTTCCTTGACCAGCTCAATTGCTGGGTCCTAATGTCTACCTTCTTTTCAGATTACTACTACATTCCTAAGCATTCAGCAGTATAGATCTATTAAATATGAATTGGACTATCAGAAAGAGTCATACGTGGGATTGTATATAAATGTTTGTATATACATTTTGCTTCATTGGAAATAGCTTAAGAGCAATGGTAAGTGGTCCTTGCCTAGCCAACTATCCACCGTAAATCTATGGAGCAATTGCAAGAGGCTGAGGGAAATGGATACATAAAAGTATACTTGCTTAGATATGCCCAAAATTTATAATCCCACGTATGACTCTTTCTGATAGTCCAATTCATATTTAATAGATCTATACTGCTGAATGCTTAGGAATGTCAGACCAACATTAGTACGTCTTAACTTAACTCAGTCTTAACTCAAACTAATTCTCTAGCAAGGGAGATACTTCTGTTGAACTGGTGGGAAGAGGCATTGAAATAATTTTCTGTTGGAACCTTATCATGAGACCCATTCTATCATAAAAATCACCTCCATGGCTTTATGTGCCTTGGATTTCTTTTATAACATTATCTTCAGATATTTTAGTACATGGGACTAAAGACAACTAATTTGAAGTTTAATACTGGGGTGGAGATGGAGGGAGAGATACTTTAATTAGCAACTATTGTACAGCAATTAAGTTTAATTAATTCTGTAACTGCATACATCTTCAGTGTGGGCAGCTTAGGACATATGGCACATCTTTCTGCCAGTGCATCTTTTACTTGCATTTACACAGCATAGTAAGGAGACTGAATAATATGCATTTAAATATGATTCCCACATATAACCATCCCCCCTGAAGAGTACAACATTTTGTTATATAGTTTATAAAAGCTGAGGTTTCTATGATTTATGTTCTGATATTCTAAGTGACTCCAATCTCCAAAGACTGGTAAATTTACAGGATTTGCTCCATCTGAGATGAACCATTGTCACATGTGATAGATAGCTCACAGCTGGTAAGATTTCTGGTTGCATTCTAAGGGAATGATGATACTTTTTGCATCTTCTTATGTATGTGCTTCCACTGGAGACTCACCCTTCCGATCATGCTTATACTTTGATTCTGTTCTATTTGTTATTTCCATCAAGCTCTTATTGTTATTGTTCCAGCATTCTCTTAGCATCCACATTTGTTAATTGTCAAGCCAAATCATCTGACACAGGAGGTATTCTATTGTATCTCTCTGAATATCTCTTTTTTAATTTTATTTATTTTGTCAATTGCTTATAAGATAATAGGTATAAGTAAAAACATAGTTATGAATACATGGATACATATAAGAAAAATAAAAAAGAAACAACAGGACAGGGACGACAGGCACGTTGGTGTGCTTATGCACGCCCCCTACAGAACTCTTAAGAAAGGGGTGAGGTCAATAGTAGACAGTCTGAGGTTAAAGTTTTTGGGGTTTGGGGAAGAAACCACAGAGTCAGGTAGAGGATTCTCTTTCTCATTGTATTTTGCCCAAGACTTTGTACTGTCAGACAAATCAAACTGTATTAATTTGAGAACATGTATAAGAGTCATCTGTTTGTGTTGCTAACTCAATAAATACTACAGGATAGTTCTCCTCTGTATAGTTCTGGAATATCATTACTTTGTCTTCACTTCTTGGGGTCATGGAAGAATAGCCCATCTCAACTTCCTCACAAGACGATAGTACCACATGATTACCGCTGTTCTGGATTTCTCATCTCAATACTTCATTTAGTGCCTCTGCCAATTTAAAACCCCAATTTATTAATGACTAGTATAAAAGCTTTTGGAGTCAAGATTATAAGTTTGTCATGCTCTTAGGCAAGTGTATATTTCCAAATAAAGTACTAGACTGTAGCTAATTCACAAGTTTATTTTTTAAGAATGCCTAGATTCTTCATCTGAGACTCAGAGGCATTCTTCAGAATAATGATGATGCTGGAATATTTAGCTCTGCAACATGACTGTTTCTTATTTTTTTAACAACTGAATCTTACAACTAATTTAAATCCGTAAGACAATTCATACCAAAAGTCCAGGGCACCTTTCTACCCATTAAGTACAAAGACAAATTCAAGATAAATCCAATCTACCTTGGAAGGCAGATTAACTGATTTAGCCATTTTTGCTGAAAAGGTACATTCTATTAATTGACCATCTTCTTTAAAAGGTGTGAGTACCATGAACATTCTTTTTTTGAGTATTTGATTAATTCATGCTTCAGTAGATAAAATACTATTGAATCAGAAAAAAAGTACATTTTATTTAATTCCGTATCTCCTGTAAGTCCTTTATGTGGATTATATGGCCTCTAATCTGGAAGAAAATGTCCCCAGTTCTAAACACATGATTTGTCTTGCCTGATGAACTTCTCTGTATAGCCTTAAGGCTCTAATTCAAGTGAGATTCAAAGAAGATATCATTGTGCCATGTAATTCTGAAGTAATCAGATGAAATGTAGGACACCTTACAGTGTAAAATTAATAGAAAATTATAAATAGATCATTTGCCATGCAGAAACAAATTACATTTTTCATTTCTCTGTTAGAATTATGGATCAACACAGCCCCATGTTATTTCTTTGCACTTATTCTGTTGACATCCTGCCAAGAGAATATCTGAGCTAGAACTATGGATCTTCATTTTCTCTTAGGTGACTTTCTATATACTTTATAATTTTTACTTTATTTTTATTTGCTGTTACTCCCTTTTTCTAAATGAACTGGAAGACCAAAAAGGAACAATGTCAGACAATATGAAATGAAATAATGCATCTACAGGAACCAATTTTAAGCTCTATCAGTTTAGACTGGTATTATTTTAATTGAAAAGGACCAAAAAAGAGATCATGCTGGTTCAGAAGTATGCGATTTATTGTCCAACGCATCTGAAAAGCATCAAGATAGGAAAGGTTATTGTGGGTTTATGAAATTATTAATTTACCATTGAAAATAATATATTTTTCTCTTTCACTTTCATGCCTAGAGGCGTTTAATTGGCTTTAGGGAGAAACAAAATGTAAAATTAAATGGGTAGGCATGCAGTTCTTAAGTAGGAGGACATCAGGAAATAAAAGCTCAGGAACTGAATAGGGAGAACTCTACCTCCATCCATATTCCAAATCTTTTACTGACAATGGTGCCAGAAAATTTACAAAAATATCCTCACAATCGTGAGATATTGCAAAACTGTTTTCTCGAAAGAAATGCTTTTTAAGACCGGGGCTTCAGTTTTATAAACAAGAGTTCATTAAATACAAAGAATTTGTCATCCTTGATCTTCAACAGATTTTAAGGAGGCAGATTCTTTCCATTTTATGGGGATAGTACAAGCTTGTAACAGACAAGAGCTGGAGAAATCTAGTAAAGAAACATGCTACGTGGCATTAATGCAAAATTATTCCTGTTCTGATTCCCACCACCTGCACTGAAATTCGATTACTTTCAAATAAGTACAATTTTTTTTAAAAAAAAAATAATGTTGGCACACAATAAACCTGAAAGATGAGCTAATTACTTTTGTCCATTAGGAAAAGCCTAAATCTATTCACTAGAGTAACGATTCCATCTGAAAGAGAGAAGCAAATGAACAGAGCAACAGTGGAGGCTGCTGATAGCTGAAAACTGGTAAGTGAAAGTGTCAAACCAAGAACTCTTCAGAAAACAATGTTGATCTGAGTAAGGGGAGGGATGGTGAAGTGCTTGAAGACAATGAGACTTTCCCAAAGAATACTGTCTACTTTGCTTTTAAAAATGCTGTATTGGTAAAATATGTTTAAATATTTTTAAAATATATTTGGAAATGACGTTTTAAATGCTTACAAAGGTAGTATAGTGAATATACTATATTCTATATATGTATATGAGAAATGTACTATATTTCTCATCACACATAACCTTTTACCTGTGAGCAAGAAATATGGAACAAGACCTTGGAGGCATTTTGTTGCATATCAAATTTTATCCTCTGATCTAAATACTCTATAGTTATATGACTGTTTTTACAGAAAGAGCAGAAATATCCAAAGACCTCTGAGTAATTGTAAGAAGAGCTGAAAGTTAGTTTATGGGAATCAGAAGAACTCATTTAATCAGGGTCTGGAAAATGCACCATCTGCCTTCCCGCACACACAAGGCACCGTTGTATCAGCATGTCTGAACTGCCTGGGTGCTTAGAGCACAGACAGATTGGACTTTCCTGTCCTACAAATTATGGCTGGCCACATGGTCAGACAGATGTTTAAGATTGGATTTGGCATTTTTCTCCAGCTATTGAGTCCTTCTCAAGGACCTGGGATAAGCAGATAGCCTGTCTTGGAACAGGATGTAAGCTGTTCCAAGTAAAATGGTGATCCTGTCAATGGTGATAGAACATCAACAGAGTTCTACTGGTGCTCCATTTGTTTTGAGATTGTGCCCAAAGCACTCATTACTAATTGTGCTATCTCTGCTTTCTTTTGCCACTGCTATTCTACTATTTTGTGAACTTCTCCAGTTTTTTTCTCTTCTCTCCTGCTGTCTCCAGGTATTGCTATGTCCACTATCCAGACTTTATGTATACTGAGAGCATTAGCACCAAGACAAATTGCTTGCGTGTCCAATCACACTTGGCCAATATTCCATTTTTTTATTCTATTTTCTGTCTTTCTTATTGACCATTGTTAAGTTTGAGTGTTATGTGGCAATTCTCCTCCTTCTTATTTCCTGGTACATTTTTTTTTCTTTTTTTAATCCCCATACCAGTATGGTTTTGACATTTGTGCTATGTTCATTACGATGTTGTAATATACATTCTTAAGGCCAGCTATTGGCTTTGTATTGTTGCCTTGTTGGAGCCAATGGATGCCCACAAAATCCAGAATTAAGTTTTTCTGCTTCAGTTCCCTCCATCCCAACCAGGGCACAGTACCTTCTTCTGAACTGACAGCTATTACCTGAATCTAGAATTTAGCTTTATGAATAACTTCTCCATTTTAATCTAACACATTTCTGGCCATGTATACAAGAATACGATGATTTCCTTTGACTGAGGATGGGGAAGGACCTATTTATATGTGCACAGATAGGAGCTTCAATTACCTCCATAGATAATTATTTAGAATGGGGATGCCCAAATTTTAGGACCGGTGAACGTTAATGCCCAGAATTCCCTAGCCAGCCATACTGGCTAGGGAATTCTGGAAGTTGAAGTCCACAAATCTTAAAGTTGTCAAGATTGGACAACCCAATTTAAAACATTCCAGAGCCAAGTGTTTTGGTAGGAATCCCCACTCAAATACATAGTGCATGTGCCATGAAGAAACCTCCTGTCCTTTATCTTAGTTTCATTTTGACAGCTGCAACAGTTTAGGAAATTATCTTATGTTTTGCTTGTTCTTGCTTGCTTCCTTGTGATTTTTATTTTCTGGATTAATAATAATAATTATTATTATTTATTAAATTTCTATACCGCCCCCTCTCCCCAAAAAAGGGACTCGGGGCGGTGTACAGCCAACTAAAAACAGAAACAGTATATACAATTAAAAACAAATTAAAACAATTAAATTAGAGGCCGAATATACAATTAGCGAATATAAAACTAATAAAAAATTTAAAATACCAAATTTTAAAAACCCCAAAAATCGTTACTGGGCCAGGCCGGCCTGTTAAAAAAACAGGGTCTTTACTGCGCGCCGGATAATAATGTTTCACAATCCAAAAAGCATGGAGGAGTCAGTTTCTTTAAACCTAAATTTACTTCTATATCTATAGTATTCCCTCCCTTTAACACATTAAACTTACAATTAGGGAAAAACGTTTTGTAATTGCAGGTACATTTAGGATATCTTTTGAGATGAAAAGCAACTGTACTTTTCTTTTGCATTTCTCAAGCAACAGCACAATGCCAGGTATAAGCCCTGCTTTTCAAGACCTGGTTCAGTCTTCTTCAGTTAATGCTTGTGAAGGTGTTATACCACTTCCTGGCAATAAAATATCCCAATCAACAAATGAGTTTTTTCTCCTTGCAGAGTTTCTTCTATCTTCTATCAGTTTGGTCTGTTGTCTTTTTTTATGGCATTTGTATGAAGTAAAAGATTAATTCCAACTCCAACTCTATTTTCTATCTTCCATTATCAACCATTATCTACCTTCTTGTATCAACCATTATTTCTCATGTTATATGAAGGGGATTGCATCTCATTTCAATATTTTCAAGATGGTAAACTATTTCAGCTAAGAAGTTTGTTACAGTTTAAATAATACAAGTAAAATTATGCATTAAAATTAGAACATGATAATTTTAAAAAGTCCAACTTCATCCAAATCCTAAATGCAATTTTCTGTGAGAAATAAAACAACCATTCCAAAATTTCCATGCATCTGGTAATACAGATAATTGTACAAGTTGTGGATAATTCCTGTTGCTCATACATCTTCTCACCTGAGCACTTGATCTTCAGTTTCGCTCTCTTTTCTCCAATGCTCACTCTCAGCATGTATCCTATTCTTTTGTCCAGAGTGAAGTCATTTTACTCCTTAATCCCTGGAAATGTGAATAACTAGGAGGTGTGGAAGGCTAATGTGCAATGAAAGCAAATAAGAGCATGCTGATATATTACTCCAGTCTATAGAGCTCAGTCTACAGACCTCAACAAATAACCTATAGAGGGAGTCCAATGTGGCCTAGAAAAAAAAATCTACCTTTTCCCCCAAGAAAGAATACGTCCTTGTCTTATGTGTTGTGAATTATTTATACAGCATGAAGCAATGTTGTTATTCCTGTTCTACAGGAAAAAACAAGTAACACAGAGTTGTTCATAAGGTACGAATCTTCAAAGGCATAGAGCAGGGGTCCTCAAACTTGGCAACTTTAAGACTTGTGGACTTCAACTCCCAGAATTCTGGGAGTTGAAGTCCACAAGTCTTAAAGTTGCCAAGTTTGGAGACCTCTGGCATAGAGCAATACAAATACAAAAATAATTAGATGAGTCTCTACTGAATATGGATGTTCATCTGAGCATTGAATATGGATAGAGGCTCAGAGATTCTCCTCCTGCAATTACCGAAAATGTATGCATTGTTCCATGATTATGTCCAAGAATATTACCAGAATTTGTAGAGCCACCACTTGTATCCATTTAAATAGACTTAACACAAGTTGATAACCTCTAGATGTGTTGGAGGAGAAATTATAGAATTGTAGTCTAACACTTCCAGGGAGTTAGAAAGGGCTAATTTAGAGCTTTCTATCCACGTGTTTTTTTTTTCTTGGAGGGTTTTTTTTTTTTTGATGACTGTTATATTTCTTTTTTGCACTTTTCTTTCCTTCCATCCATGCTTTTCACTGCAACTCCTTTCCCCTCAATTCATAAGGAGCTGAAAGAGGCTACTTCTGCAGTTCATTTAATAGCTCACTTGGTTGCCATGGGAACTACAATGTTCAAAGTTTATTTTCCCTCTCTGACCTGATATTACACCACATATTTTAATAAAAGCACACATAGACATATGCACACATTGGTGCACCACAAGAGTTTTTATCACAGTTCTTCTCCAGAAGTTTAATCTCTTAAGGAAAAAGAAACCAAGTTCAAGTCAAGAAAATAAACTGCATATTTGGTCTTATGAGCTCTCATTTAATGCTGTTTTCAGTATTTTTTGTATAACATTGACCTTTGCCATCAAATAGTCTTTCCTTTTAGCATTATTTTTAAACACTTTAGACAGAATATAGAATGCTATTATGCATCCAACAAATGCTGTTCTTTAACATTGATTTAAAACATTTGAATATCTGCCCACCTTATACTGATCTATGATCAGTTTCTAATCAAGAATGGAAAGAAAAAAAATGTAAAAAATATAAAAAGGAGTAAAAGTTTAAACATTAAAAAAAAAAAACCTGGCACCAAGTCAAGCTTCCAAGATGGAGTCATCTCATCTTATCCTTGGGGGGGAAACCAGAACTTCAGTGCTTTTTGGAAAACGATAAGAAACATATATTTCTTAACTAGAACTTCAGGGGAGAGAGGGTTACATAGAGGTGAGACTGCCATGGAAAAGTATCAGGGCTGGGATGCTACCGGTGCTGCCTGGTTCTAAAGAACCGGTAGCTCTGAAGAGCAGCAGACACTGAACAGGTTCTGTGTTTGCTGGCCCACCCACCCACCTGGGCTCCTATCTGACCTTTATTTCCTGTTTTTTCAACCTCAGCTGCTTTGAGTGGCATAGCTGAGGGTGAAAAAGCAGGAAAAAAGAGCCTTTTCAAACGCTGAGCACCTGCACGCTGCACTTTCCAGCTGTCCAAGTGGCACAGCTGGGTTTTTTTTACACACGCACACAAAATGTAGTCACCAAACCGGTAGTAACACCGGTTGAATCTCACTCCTGAAAAGCATGCTTCCCATTAGATGATAATATTTGAGGGAAGGGACCAGGAGTGTGCCTATCTGATCTAAACTGGTAGAATGGATAGATGTTCTTAGGCAGGGGTAGGATTCAAATTTTTAGCAACCAGTTCTGTGGGCGTAGCTTAGTTGGTGAGTGTGGCTTAGTGGTCATGTGACTGGGTAGACATGGCTTGGTGCTCATGTTATTGGCTGGGTGTGGCCAACTCAATATCACTCACATCAAGGCACGCATCTCCTCGCCTGGCCTCTCATGATTGTGGGGATGCTGCAACTGTCGTAAGTGTGAAAAATGGTCATGTCACTTTTTTCAGTGCCATTGTAACTTTGATTGGTCACTCCATACAAGCAAAGTACCAGCAAAAGAGAAAAAAAAAACCTCCAGGGAAGTTCCAGAGACAGGAAGTCTAGTCCTGCCAAGAATGTAATAAGGGTTAACGGAGAGACAGTTTCTGTAAGCAACACCAGAATGTTTCCTTTCTGCCTTCCTTACAGGATTAGGCCAGTAATTTCTACTAATAACCGGTTCTCCGAACTGCTTAGAATGTTAACAACCGGTTCTAGCAAATAGGTGCAAACTGGTAGAATCCCACTCCTGTTCTTAGGGAAAGGTAATCCCATAGATGATCTTAGCCCTATGCCATAGAGGGCTTTAAAAGTTATACACACCAGCACCATTTAATAGTTCATTATTAACTGCCAATGCTTAATCTTTTTCAGCCCTATATATTCTTTAAAATAGGCAAAGAATTGTGCATGTGTAAAAAAGATTAGAATCAACAGTCTGGAAGACTTTTTCAAGAAAGTGTAGAATGCTCTTAAGAGATGGAAACTGATATGTGAAAACAAATCTTGAATGAAGTTGAACTCCACATAGCAAATGTTGAGAAACTGATCCATTAATTACAATATTACCCTTTTCAAAGGCTTAGCAAGAATGGGGTACGATTATGAAGGAGCTCATAACATGTAGATAGTTGGATTTAATTTTATCATATAACACAAGTAGATTACAAAGGAATTGAATTTACCTTCTCACTCAATAGGCTCAACAGCACAAATCTTTCTGGATTTAGAGCAGGAGGATAGAAGAGGGAGGTTATATACTTTGTTAGTGTCTCCAACCTTCTATTTATAAACAGAAAGTATCTGTTCACTTGGCCCTGTCCTACACATACAGGTTTTCACACCATCCCTTAAATATGGCCCAAACATTGTAGGGTATATGTGAGGGAGAAAAAAGGACAAAAGAGTACATTGGCCACACCCTGCAATAAGCTTTTTTAATTAACAACAACATAAAACATTGAATTGATTAATGAACTAAACTTTAAGTCTTAAAAGTATGATGACCTGCATAATTAAATCAGAGGCATTATATTATCAACCAAATGTAACAATTGAGGCAGACAGGCATTTTTTCCTGAGTTAAAACTGAAGGCAAATTCAACTCTTACACCTAAAAACATGGTTACTTGGTAACCATGTCTCATCACGCAGGTTTCCTGAGGGCAAATAATAATGCTGCATCTTTTTTCTGGGAGTGACTAAATAATCTAATTACACCAATACAGAGGCAGAACATAGAGGATGATCTACAATGTGGTAGGTGTAAATAGAATCTAGATATATATTAGGCAGCCTGTTCTATGGATAGCTGTTTAGCTTCCCAGGTTTTATTTTTTACTATTTCATTTATTGTTTCTGAATAACACTAGTAGTTATGTTAAGACCCACACATTTGCATCTGCATAAATTTGAGGAATTAATGTTTTTAACACTGGGTTATCCATGAGACCCATAGATAAACATTTTAAAATTTATTTAAAAATTGAAATGTTAATTAGGCAGGAAAAACAATAACTGAACAAGCAAGTGGTAAACTGTTATCTCCCTATAAAATCTGTCCACATCTTAATATCTAAGAAGCTGAAAAGAATCCATATGAAATATAAATCCAAGGAGCAGATCTCTCTATGACTTGACCTGATAAGAATCAAAATGGAGATGAATTCAATCATTTTTTTTTCTGCAAAGAACTATGGAAATTGCTTACAGTATGCTTTTTCAGCTAGGATGAAATAGACTAATTTGGTAAATAAAATTCTAATTTTCAGGTTTATTGTTCTATGAAAAGTGTTAAATAACCTGGTTTCTTCCCACACCGTAAGAAATAAATTGCCAGAAAAGTATAGCTGGAATGTCATCCTATGTAAGACCTTTATAGATCTCGCCAAAGGCATTTTGGCATTACTGCTCAAACAAAGACAAGATGTGCAACCTCATTTCACAGATGGCAAATATAGAACTGCAGAATAGGCTATGAAGCCTGCTAAACTTCATACTCCAACAAAGAGGATGTAAAGAATAAAGTTGATAAGAAAGGAATCAGGAGCTTGCATAGTAAACTGTCATGTCGCAAAAACCAGGTGCATCCTGAGTCTGTAATGCAGGCTTCTGTATATTTCAGTAAACTGATCTCCCAATGTACATGTTTTCATTCTTGTTTTTATTAACATTATTCTATCAGAGCTGTGTCTACAAGATGACTATAATGCCAAGTAACTAGTTACTGAATAAAGGCATAGAGTTTGAAGAGCTGAGATTTACAACTATGCTTGCATAAAGTCTGACAGAGCTGGCCTCTCACAAAGAACGGCAGAGGTTATTATCACACCACAGCATGTACTATCTAAGATGCATATTTCATTCTACCTAATCAGAGGTGGTATTCAGCAGGTTCTGACTGGTTCTGGAGAACCTGTAGTGTAAATTTTAACTTGTTTGGAGAACCGGCAAATACCACCTCTGACTGGCCCCGCCCCCATCTATTCTCTGCCTCCCAAGTCCCAGCTGATCGGCTGGGTCTTCTTTTATTGCCCTGCACAGGAGATCGGAGCTGGAAAGCAGGTTAGTGGGGTGGGGAAGGAATGGGGATTTTGCAGTAACCTTCCTCCAGGAGTGGGGAGGGAATGGGAGATTTTACAGTATCCTTCCCCTGCCATGCCCATCAAGCCAGGCCCACAGAACCGGTAGTAAAAAGTTTTGAATCTCACCACTGTACCTAATGATAGGTTAGTTTCTGGAGATATTTTTGCTCCATGAGGATCCTATACCTATGCATATATTATTTGATACTGTGCTTATATTGAACATGTTCTGGTCTTGGAATTGGTCCAGTTTTGATTGTTTCTTTTTTGTTCCCACCTCCAAATCCTCAAATAAGCAAGAAATAATAAATATTAATTTATTGAGGACACTCTCTGGCTAAATAAAGGGCATTTAGGACATTAATAAATAAATACTAAGTATCATCACCATTGGTCTTTGGTAAAAGTCAAAGATTAAAATACTTATATCCCAACACAACACATGTCTCAGGTTACCTTAATATAAAAAATGTGCATTATTTAATTTTTCCCTGCATTTCTGGTGGTTTTCCTGCAGGGCATCATCACAAATCAGCTAAATCCAGCAATATTGCTATTACAGGCCTTAAATACAATAGGGCTTTGTTCTTGCATCTAGAAGGTGCACTGAATACATATGAGATAATTGCTTCTTCCCCTTTACTCCACCACTCCCATGAAATGTGTTCCCTGTGCTTAGAGCCATCACTACTAATGTAAGATTAGTAGCCATGGTTTGTAGCTATTGAAAAAAAAATCCTCTGCCATAAATATTTCTCTTGCTTTCTTTTCATTGTATAATCCCATGAGAAATAGGGTTTAAAAAGAAGAAGAAAAAGAGCCAGGAATGAAAGGGGCAAATAAAAAATCCAATTATGCAGCAGAATTTTTAGAAATCACCTTTCACTATTTAAAAAGGAGAAAACAATCTACACATCTATTGAAGAGTTACAAGAAGGAGTGCAATATAAGCTTTATTGGGAAAATAATTTAATATACCGCAAAGTGATTTAGGAGGAAGAAAAAACTAAAAAATAGCATCTTCCACTTCCACAACTGCAAGCTGTGGCACCAATTCCCAAAGAAACATAACCTAAAACTATGAATACTTTTGTGTGACCTAAGTAGTCATAGCAACATTCCAGGCACCTCTTGTGTTAGGAAGCTTCATTTATTTATATTTACACTCAAAATTGTCCAATTAGTCAGCCATTTCCCCAGTGTTAGTAGTGTTAGTCAGTTGAATTGCTTAAAGCAATTAATGGCCTGAAAAGTTAACATTATTGAGTAACACTTTTTACATTACGGTTATGGTTAGGATGGGAAAGAGCCAGTAAGGGAATGGATGGAGTCCTGCTGGGAGACATGGCAGAAATACCGATAGCACTTAGACTTACATACCGCTTCACGGTGCTTTACAGCGATCTCTGAGAAGTTTACAGAGTCAGCATATTGTCTCTCCAACAATCAGGGTCCCCATTTTACCAAGGCTGGAAGGCTCAGTCAACCTTGAGCCCCATCAGGGCAGAGTTAGACTGTAATACAGAATTCTAACCACTGTGTCACTACGGCTCCTTTTCTTCTTCTTTTTGTTCCATCTTCTTACAAATTTTTATTTGTTGTTTTATCCAAACAGAAGTTACTGTAGATGATACTAATTATAATCTGTTTGAAAGAGACTCATTTTGGGTCAGGAAACTTATTTCTTTCAACAAATGGCAAGGAAGGCTAATTTTGGAATAGGGATGGCTAATCTTTTAGTGACCAAGTCAACACTTAATCTTAAAAAAAAGGATTACAGGCTCACTTCTGGCTCTAGTACTCCAGGTTATAAACCCCTGATTTAGTGTTTACGTTTTGTGCTGAATTTTGGTTAATATAAACTGGAAACATATGTTTCTTAAATTAACCTAGCAGGGTTACATGAAACAGGAGACAAGGTATAAGCTTGATATTCACCATGGCTGATATATCGTGATGTTTGAACATCGTGATGTCTGAACACAAAGAATAAATCAAGAGACTGCTTGAGAACTTCAAAGATTGATTTCAGAGCTCATTCAGTCTAAAATCCTGAGCAAAAAGGAAATTTACAACAAATAACACTAGAGAATTGATCACGCTTAATGATGGTTGAAAAAGCTAGAGGCAAACAAAAAGGTGAAAGAAAGAAGAATAAGATTATGGACTGGACGAAATGAAAAAGGCCTGATTCTCAGAACATCACAAGCAATGTTCTTATTTTTACGGAACAGAATAAGAAAAGCAGCTAATTGATAATGATGAAAAATGTGGTGTTAACACTGGCTCTGAAGAGCACCAGATTCAGAATGCCACACTTTTACTGCAGACATAATTTTGGTTGTAAACACATCCCTATTTTCAAAAACGGTTACGGGTTAATAGAAGTTCTTATTATTTTTCAAAATTCTCCAGCTTGTCTTTTGCTCATGATTTTAATGCAGTGCCTGAGCTATTTTTTGCTAAGACTGCACAAAGTCATTGTTCAGTTTTTTTTTTTTTTTTCTGCAGTCCCAAGTCTGATTGCTCCTCCGCCTTTTCAGTATAACTCAGACTCCTATATTCATTGCATGGCTGGAAAACTGTCTGTAATGTATAATTCAGAATGATCAGCAAAAGACTGTTTATAATCTTCGTAATTACAGAGAGGGTAACGTGCAGTGGCAAAACTGAACATGTACAGTCCATAGTAGAATAGAAAAAACATAAGGCTAAGAAAGAGGCAGTAGAGAAATACACTAAGCCCTCAGTTTGGTAGTGATGGAGAATTAAATACAGGTTTTGATGACTGCTGCCGTGGCTACTATTGCTATCATCAATATCATCACTAACACCCCAGTCTAATCTATACTTCCCCCTCAAATTCTTCCTCCTTGATTCTCTTGAGTGGCCACCCTTTATTTCATGAACAACCACTGCTTCATGGTTCTTCATTGCCCCAAAGCAAATGCAGCTCTTGAAGAGTCATTTTCCCAGACTTCAGCTTATGTTCAGAGGCCTGGGTTTAAGCTCCAGAGCAGCCCCAATGAGCCTTTAAAAAGCTTGCTCCAAGCAGTGAGTTCTTTGCTCACTATACAAGCACACTTGCACTGTTTGGGACAGGTAAAGGTAATCTACACATGCCCCAAATAATTTACTATAGTTCAGAGCATTGCAGAGGGAATTTGAGATGAAATCTTGGTATAAAACTAAACCTTTTCCAAATCAATATATAAATATATTAGAGCATAATACAATAGACAAGAACAATATTTCATTGTAGTGGACTTAAAAGATTTGCAAGCTGAAGCTGAAGTTTTTTGGCACCTTACCATGTTTAACAGTACTAGGGAAGAAAGGAAGATTTGAGCTGATTCCTTGGTATCATATGCTTTGAACTACTACTTGCTATTTATCTTACAGTTTACAGAAAGGTTTGAAATCTAGACACAACATTTATATCTACAAGATTTTATGCCAAGTTGATGAGGTTTAGAATTTGCTTAATAAAAAAAAACAAACCCAAGGTTTGGAAACAGAATATAACTTTAATCGAAAGAGAAATCTACACTGTCTCCTGTTTAATAATACACACTGTAATATAAAGTGTGTATGTGTGCATACACACACATACACACACATGTATATATGTTTTTGTTCTCTGCTGGAGATGCATCATTTGTGCATTTTTGTCTATATATGTAGATTAGGAAAAACAGGATGGAGCATGGATATTCTACTCTGGTTCACTTAGCTATGAGCAGGGAACAGAGGAAAACTTAGAACAATTAGCAATAGTCTGAACTGCTATCATCCATAAGGAGAGAAGCTCCCTCTTTCATTGGGATGCATAGGGAAATTTCTTTTTGTCCTGTTTTTCTCCAAAATACACAGCCAGATTTGCTTTCCCCTCCCCACTTTTTTGCTGGCTTTTTTGTTCAGTTTTCACTGAATTATCTTGCTGATAAGCAGCAGGACAAATGGGCAAAATCCTGAACCCCCTTTGAACAATTTCTTTCCAAGATTCCATTTGGGTTGAAATAAAAAGAAAAACTGTAGTGGGGAGAAGTTGAAGAATTAACCTTCAAATCATGGAACTTAAAAATATTTTGGGTCAGTTTGGGTCTATAATTTAATACTGCTAAATGTCTATGGAGGTTCTCAGTCATCCAGATCATGGTTGTCGCAAAAGTGCTTTTTCAAGAGGCAACTAGATGTTCTTGTGTTTTTCTTTGAAGACATTTTGCTTCTCGTCCAAGAAATTTCTTCAGTTCTGACTGATGATGACCATCTGATAAAGAACTGATGAAACTTCTTGGATAAGAAGCGAAATGTCTTCAAAGAAAAACATAAGAACATCTAGTTGCCTCTTGAAAAGCACCTTTGGGAATACTGCCAAATCTCTTTCCATGGCTTATTGGTATGTTAGAAAGAAATAAGAGGATGGGGAGATTTTCTTGAACTTGTCCCCCCTCATTTTATACTTCCAGATGCTCAAAGCTTTTGGTAGCATTTTTACATTCCTATAAAACCACATGGCCTGTTGCCATAGTGATCAGAAACTCTGTCTTTTCAAGTCTGAACTGATGATTTGCATTCAACTCCCATTTCCACAGAGAAAAACAAATACATACACAAGCACACACACACAAACAAAATTGTACTCTAATTCACTTAAGTCTTACTCAGACAATTTTCTACTAGCACAACTATGATCTAAACTCTCCCCTCTGTAACTGCTTTGATTTATTTCACAATGCTGCCAAACCTTAATTGTTCTACAATTGGAGGATAAGCCCTACAGAATATACTAAAAGTTGAAAAGAATGGTACAAATTCAAATAAAATACAGGATTCAAAGGCAACTGTCTTATTTTCTGAACACTGGAATTTTTGTCCACACAAGAATATGGAAAAGTATAGCTGTATACCTGAATTTCAGCATGATTTAGAGCAGGGGTCGCAAACCTTTTGGACCTCAGGAACCACCAAAATCATAATTTTAGATCCCAGGGACCACTAACTGGTTCTGTGGATGTGGCCTAATTTGTGGGTGTGGCTTGGTGGTCACGTGACTGGCTGGGCATGGCCTGTATGTAAATATTATAAATATTTATATAAATATTGAATTTTTTATAAAAAAAGAGCAACTTTTATCCAAAACCAGGCAAAGCAGGCAGGCAGATTGAGTTGCTAACAGAATCACATTCATTCAGAAATCCATCTATTTGCCATTGGCTAGCTCAGTCTGTCACATAAAATTTGCTAGCAAGCAAACTCACACAATTAACTCACAACACACCATGCATGTAAATATTGAATTTTTTATTTAAAAAAAGAGCAACTTTTACCCAAAACCAGGCAAAGTAGGCAGGCAGATTGAGTTGCTCACAGAAGCACAGATTCATTCAGAAATCTATCTATCTGCCATTGGCTAGCTCAGTCTGTCACATAAAATTTGCTTGCAAGCAAACTCATAAAATTTGCTAGCAAACAAACTCACAAAATTAACTCACAATACACCATGTATGTAAACATTGAATTTTTTATTTTAAAAAAGCAACTTTTATCCAAAATCAGGCAAAGCAGGCAGATTGAGTTGCTCACAGAGTAATTCAGTGATCGATCTATCTACCATCGGCTAGCTCAGTCTCTCAAATTTGCTTGCCACGAGTCTGCACTGAATTTGCTTGCAAACAAACCTTCAATTCTAAGGGAGGTTTGGCTGTGCTTAGCTAGAAAGCAAAAAATCCAACCATTTCCTGCTTCCTAGCTAATCTAAATCTCCCGGCACAGCGGAACAGATGATGGTCGGAAAAAGGAAAAATAGCAACTTAGCAGACAAGTTTACCGGGTAAGGAGCGAGTGGGCGGGGAGGGTTCCCGCTGGCCGTGTGGGATGAGCAGCCTTGTGTTTCTGCGCAGCCTGGATTAATTGCTTTGGGGGGTGCTCTGGTGGTGAGATTTCTCTGCGGCCCATCAAAATTTTCTCACGGCCCACCAATTGGCGACCGTTGATTTAGAGGAGTTCAAAAAGAGCTGTTGTTTCATTCTCATAAATATGTCTACATATTTTAGTATGTGAAAACTAGAATGTTCTATCCTTGATCTTTCAAGATCAAGGTTTTTTCCTACACATATGCCATCATTCCCACACATATGCCTTCATTCCTATCCAGGAATTTTTCCATAGTCATCTGAGGTAGCACTGTTGGAAACAGACAAGATACGATCCAAACCCACTGAGAAGCTGTTTGGCAAACTCTACTCAGCTGAACATAAGCTGCTTCATGAGTCTATAAAGCACGAGATACTATTTGGATTTGTTATGTCTGATATTAATATGCTCTGGCAATCTTAATACTTATCCAATAACATAAAATACTTTCCACATTTATTCTCCATACAGGCCTTTTGTGGGATAGGCACATGATACTCAGTTGCTGTTTCTAATTTTCAATTCCATAAATAAAAATTATGTAGTAGTGTGCAAACTTTGTCAACTTTTTACACAACTCAAAAGGATGGATGAAGCCACCATCAATTATGGAAAATGGATAATCACTCCACAATTTAAAATGCAAATAAAAGCAGAGCTGTCCATTATTTAATTCATTATGTCTGAGAAAAGAGGAACTTGCCTAATATGCCACATCTTTAAATTAGTTTCTTAAACAACAACACTAGCTTAAAGAAGTGTTGAAGCCTCTGTGGATGAAAAATGAGTCCCGGAAAATCTCACCAGGGATGTCCATTGTTGGAATTTGTTCAAGGCCTGCAAAGAATCTTAATGGATTAGAATGTTATTGTATTTCTTGCCTTCTGTGCTTTTGCAACTCTGGAACTTGAATTACAACACTCTGGGGGCTAGCATTTTATACCTAGGCACTTCAGGTAAGCTCCTATCAGTGTAAAAAATGTTTCCACCATCTTAAAAAGTTTAATAGATGTGAGGTAACATAAATTAGTACGAGCTTTTCCTCCTTCTACAATTCCCACTGCCAAATTATGATGCAATTCATGAAAGGATACGCAACAATAAAGCCGACATTCTTTAAAGTGGTACAAGATTTTTTCAGATTTATTTTTTATTTTTTGCAATAAATCAACACGGCTACTGCTTTAGACACTATCAACTGATTCCTTTGCTAAAGTTCCAACTTTACATTTTGCTAATTACCCAGGTTTAAGAATGGATGAAAAATCATCAGTATTGAGTGAGAGAGATCTCTAACATACATTATACTGTGTGTCGTGTTAAGTACATCTAATGTAACTGAAATCATGAGTGAGTAGAAAGGTGAGAAATCATCATCATCGAATCAAAGAACTGGCTTACCCAGAAAGCACTCCCAGGACAAGATTGAGAACAAAAAACGATCCAATTATGATGAGAGGAATGAAGTACAACCAATTCCAGGTGGCTCCTAAGGCATCATTGGTCTGAAAGAAAAACAAAAATAAAAAAATAACTTAAAGTTGCACTACATGCAATTTTTGTTATACACATGATGAAGTCTATTTTATTAAATGTCTGTACACATATATGTAGTCCTATTTTATTGCCAAATTTATTCCAGTGGCGGCTGCTTGCTTTGGGGACATAGAAGCAACCATCTTGTATTCCTCTTAGAAAAACGATCCATGCAACAACGCCATGTGAAAATGCCCTTTAACGTGGCTCCCAAACTGATTCGTATTCAGTAGCTTTGTCCCTGTGGAAAGTTTGGCAATTCTAATGACAACACTTATGCTGATCATCCAAGGTATCACATCTGACCCTATTCAGCATAGGATGACTGAAAAGGAGAGAGGTTTGCAGTAGTGATAAAAGAGGAAGCTTGTGACATTTTGACTGCAACTGCCATGTTCACTTTTTCCAGACTGCATTTGTTGCAAGCTCACCTAGAGCATAATGTTCTCATCGCTTAATTGTATGTTGCTATTAATGTCCACAAAATGGCATTATTTCATCCTAACTAAAATTCAGGGGAGCAGAACAGAGAGGAAGAAAGAAGGCAGCTGCTCAGGAAAGTACAAGTCATGAAGCAAAAGACTGACAGCTTAAAAGGCTTCTGGCAAGGTTGCTCAGGGCTGTAATATGGTTATTCATTGCCTTTTAATAAGGGCCTGCCCTCTCTCTTCTCTCCAGATTCTTTTTTGTCCTTTTGGCAAGGATTCTGCCCATGATGTTGGGCAGCACAGTGATGCAGCAGAACGTGCCTGTCTGAGAAAGGCAGCATCCATCTTCATCTTATTACTGCTCTTGGCAATAATTAAACCCTCATATCTCTCTCTGACTCATCTGTACATCATATTCAAACAAACCAGTTAAGAGCTTCATTTGAGCTTCTCAAAAGGCATAATCTCCAAGCACTAGTGGGGAAAATATTATTTTTAAAGTAGCTAGAATGCTTGGCTGATGAGCATCACTAACAGTTTTGAAGCTGCAACCTAGCCACCTTCTAAAAACCCATATTGAACTCTTTTTATTTATTTATTTTATTTGTCAATTGCTTACAAGATAATAGGTATAAGTAAAAACATAGTTATGAATACATGGATACATATAAGAAATATATATATATGTGTGTGTGTGTGTGTGTTAGGTTTTGAGCTGATAAATAATTAAAGAAGGGAGACTAGTATAGATCTATTTTGAGCTACTTAGCTCTCGTCAGCTAGCCATACCCTTACTGGGATTCGAACCTTGGAAGTATTACATGTGAGGCAGTTGTAATTGCCATTAGGCCACAGATCCTCATCCAGATCAGCTATATATATATATATATATATATATATATATATATATATATATATATATATATATATATATATATATATATATATATATATATATATATATATATATATATATATATATATATATATATATATGAAACATTAGGACAGGGACGGTAGGCACATTGGTGCGCTTATGCACACCCCCTACAGACCTCTTAGGAAAGGGGTGAGGTCAATAGTAGACAGTCTAAGGTTAAAGTTTTTGGGGTTTGGGGAAGAAACCACAGAGTCAGGTAGAGTATTCCAGACATTGACCACTCCGTTGCTGAAGTCGTATTTCCTGTAATCAAGTTTGATGCGATTAACCTTGAGTTTGTATCTATTGTTTGCTCTAGTGTTGTTATGGTTGAAGCTGAAGTATTCATTGACAGGTAGAACATTGCAATGTATGATTTTATATACTACACTTAGATCGGACCGAAGGCAGCGTAGTTCTAGGTTTTCTAGGTCTAGAATTGGTGGCATAAGGTATTCTGTAATGAGTAGAGGAGTGGAAAACTCTCCTTGTGAAATATTTCTGGACTTTCTCAACTGTGTTAATATCAGATATGTAATGTGGGTTCCAGACGGATGCGCTGTATTTGAGTATTGGTCTAGCAAATGTTTTGTAAGCTCTAGTTATTAGTGTAATATTACCAGAGAAAAAGCTATGTAAGATTAGACAACTCTTTGGTATAACAGGCTGAGGATTGTTTTTATTGTGATTCATTATCCCACTCTATAATAAAAAATACATTTAGTTAAAAATGCTGGACCTGATTTTATGTATAGTACAGATACAGGAAGAGAACAGAATGGCAAAAATTTTGGTGGGAGGATAAATGACAGAAATGTGAAGTACTGAAAGCCTTTTTTATAACCAGCATAAAAACCCCGCGCCCCCCCCAAAAAAAACCTTAATCCCTGTAACTAAGATGTTTTTAGAATTAGATTGTAAGCCATCACTTTTACCAAGATTATCTGGATGACTCAATAAGACCTACAAAGAATTTTCATTCTTTGAGGCCACCTGGGGGGCACTGATGGGTGAGCTTGAAAGCACTGCCCCTTTCTCTGGCACAGTCACCAAATTGTTTCTTTTTGGAGAACTGCTTGAAACACACAAAAAGCTGTAGTTATGGTTCTTCCTTTTTTTGATACTGTCAGACTTCCCTAGTGATGAGGAATGGTAAGGTGAAGTAGGCACATAAATAAAAGAC
Source organism: Bungarus multicinctus (assembly GCA_023653725.1). Lineage (NCBI taxonomy): Eukaryota > Metazoa > Chordata > Lepidosauria > Squamata > Elapidae > Bungarus > Bungarus multicinctus. Next base: position 30,774,508 of record CM042842.1, on the reverse strand, counting down.
TTCTCAGCTAGTTAGAGTGCCCATCAGCATAAGGTCACTAGAGTCATTTTGAGGTGTATGAAATACCTCTTTCTGGATCTCTTTTGTGAACCAAGTCTAGCTGAACAGAATGTATACATCGTAAATCTAGCAATGAAGGAACATTTTCAATGACACATCACTTATTTCAACTATTTACTTCACTGTATCATTGTCTTATCTTTGGTTCTTTTCCTATCATCTGAAAATCATACACAAATAAAGAGGAGGAGGTGGAATCATGAACAGACAGTAAAAAACAATTTGAAGGACACTGCGCACCTGCACTGGGAATATAGTTTCAATTAACGGCACTTTGAAGCCAGGATAGTAGCAGTGTTTTCTCCCGGGATGAACTCACCTAACTGCTTAACTCTTCCTTAAATAAATAGTCACACATGGCAATTATCACATTATTCCTCAGAAGGGAGTGCAGAAGGAAAGAGAAGAATGGAGCAAAGGAAGATATTACATTGCAGTTATTTACCAAGAATTACAGTTTAGAGAGCCATATGAGGGTGCTTCAGCAAAGTGAAACAGAGACTATCTTGGCTAAAGATAATGTATTACTGGCTGAATTTTACTCAGATCATGATCTGAGCTCAAAGAAGATGCTTCAGAATGTAGTGTCTGGAGCAGAGCAAACTAAAATTATTGCTGTGTTGACAGGGCATGAACAGAAGATAAGGTTCTTTATGGAATTTCCATTAAGACTGACAAAACAAAAGATTTTTATTGTCTGCCAATTGCACTGGCTGAGATAATAGATTAATGCTCCATCCAAAGACACAGATGCTGTTTTTCATGCTAGGCATTACTGAATGAATGTAAAGAAAGCTGAATAGCACAATAGCATGAATTATTGCTGCCTATCTCCTGTGCACATTGGACATGATCAAAAGTTTCATTGAAAATAATTCTGGTGCAACTTTTCCAATGTCTTCTATCAGCCTATTGTACCTTCTGTCAGGCTGCTGAAGATCAGAATCAAATTCCACTCAAAACATAACTCCACCGAAATCTTCATTACCTCCTTCAATAATGGCTATAGATCAAATGTATGGAATTTGCTAGAAATTACTAAAAAAATGGAAATCACTCATCTCTGAATTGTTCGTCTCGAACAATTGGAACTTAGACTTGGGAAGTGAGACAAAATGCTGTCACTGTCTTCTAAATTTTAGGTTATCCTTTTGTGCAGGAAGTCTGATTTCACAATCCTAGAACAGCCTCCCGAGAATGCCATGAACTGGTTATGTGGAAGTCCTCACCAGGTTAACTTTTCTAGTGTCTGAATAAATTTGAGATTGTATAGAGCAAGAAACAAAGGAATTCTTTCATAACTGAATCTGGTTTCTTTTTTTTTTCTTTTTCTTTAAAAAAGGCAATATCTTTGCTCTTGCTTAGCCTATATTCTACATTAGAAATAGCCAATTACAAATGGCTCCACCATAATTCTAGATGGCACTCTCTGCCTACCCTCACGGCAGATTTCTGATTCTTACATGTCTAGTGGCTCCACCTTTGGGAAATGAGATATTTGTAATTTCCAGAGTTCTGTACCATTAAGCAATTCTGAGCTGCTTTATAGAATATGGCAGAGCTGAAATAAATTATCTCTTCACCCACTATTAATATTCTTGCAAAGATTCGATCATATCTTTCAAATCTTCTATGGATGCATTATACATACAGTACTTCCAGCATTTGCCACCAATAATTTGCAGTAGCATCTAAACATATGATAGTATCTGCAATCTGCCTTTCAGTAATATTTGACATGCAAGAGGCTGTGTTTGGGAATGTCCTGTCAATTAGTAAGATGTAAGTTAATTTTTATAATACCTGATGTGCATTCGTCTAGAGTTGAAAACTGACAGGCAATATCTCTAAATATTGATAACATCTGACACAAAGTATTCACCATTTGACCTACACCTGACAGATGGCATGCGATTGTAATAGTTATTTGACAGCTCTAGATTTAAAATAGAATACATGAATGTTAAACTAATTTCATTCATTCATTCATTTAGCCAACCATATCAAATAGACAAGCTTAATGTGTAATGTAACAAGTGTAATGTGTGTGGATGTAAGACTGTCTGTGTATCATTCTCTTTATCTCGTTTTTTCTCTGTATGTATTGGGAGGTAGGAGAGAGAGAGTTCATTTCAGTTCTGGGATATAATCTCTAAAATAGATCTAATGGTCCAAACATTTGCATTGCTGGGAAATATTAGATCACAGGAGAATTTATTTATTCCACTGCTAAAATAAAATACTTCCAACTGGCTCAACTATAGAATCATTTTTATATCTTGGCTGACTGAGAAATCTGTCCTTGCCAAGACAGAATATAAATGATTTGCTGGAATAAGAAGACCTTGTTATCATAAGCAAATTTATCTGTGTATATGTTTATTTCACATACACACACATACACACACATGCACACACATGTCCACACACTTAAGGAATTATGCACCACATTTATTTATTTATTAATCAAATTTATATACCGCCCTTCTCCCAGGGGACTCAGGGCGGTGTACAGCCTATCTAAAAACCCACAAATATACAAAAATTAAAAAAGTATTAAACCAATTTGGCTGATAAATAAAACTAAACAGGTCCCACCCCCCCACCTTAAAACCCCAATTTAAAATTTAAATACCATGGAGACCAAAATTAAAACCATTATCTCAGCCCAGGCCGGCCTGCTCAAAGAGCCAGGTCTTCAACGCGCGCCTGAAGGCCCTCAGGTCCGTGTCAGTACGAAGCTCCGGTGGCAGAGTATTCCAGAGGGCGGGGGCACCCACAGAGAAGGCCCTACCCCTCGGCGCCGCCAGACGACACATAGCGGCCGACGGCACCCGGAGCAGACCCTCTCTGTGGGAACGCACTGGCCTGTTGGAGATCACCGGCAGAATGCGGTCCTGAAGATAACCTGGTCCCATGCCATGGGTCGCCCTAAAGGTCAAAACTAGAACCTTAAAGCGAACCCGGAGAGCCACCGGCAACCAATGCAGCTCGCGCAGAAGTGGCGTCACATGGGCGCTATGCGACGCCCCCATAATCATCCGCGCGGCTGCATTTTGCACCAGCTGGAGTCTCCGGATGCTCCCCACGGGGAGCCCCATGTAGAGGGCATTACAATAGTCCAGGCGAGAGGTGACAAGGGCCTGAGTGACCGTGCGCAAGGCGTCCCGATCCAGGAAGGGCCGCAACCGGTAGATCCGACGGATCTGATGAAAAGCCCCCCTGGAGACGGCCGCGATGTGATGTTCAAGCGACAGCCGTACATCCAGGAGGACACCCAGGTTGCGAGCCCTCTCTGCGGGGGGCAAAACTTCCCCCCGCAGAGGCGTCAGCTGGCTATATCGGGGCGCCGGAAACCACAGCCACTCGGTCTTGGATGGGTTGAGCCGAAGCCTGTTCCCGCCCATCCAATCCCGCACGGCCTCCAAGCACCTGGACATAGCCCCCACAGCATCGTTGGGGTGGTCTGGAGTAGAGATGTATAACTGGGTGTCATCTGCATATAGATGACACCTTATTCCAAGACCACGGATGATCTCGCCCAGCGGCTTCATATAAATGTTGAACAAGAGGGGAGAGAGGACCGACCCCTGAGGCACCCCACAAAGCAGGGGCCTAGAGGTGGATCTCTCCCCCCCGCCAACACAAATTGCGAACGGTCGGAGAGGAAGGAGGAGAACCATCGAAGGACGGTTCCACCCATCCCCAACCCCTCCAACCGTCGCAACAAGATACTATGGTCGATAGTATCGAAAGCCGTCGAGAGGTCTAATAGGACCAGGACAGAGGAGAACCCTCTGTCACGAGCCCTCCAGAGATCATCGACCAACGCGACCAATGCCGTCTCAGTGCTATGTCCAGGCCTGAAGCCCGATTGGGACGGATCGAGGTAAGTAGCTTCCTCCAGGTACCGGGGGAGCTGACGTGCCACCACACTCTCAACAACCTTCGCCACAAAGGGAAGGTTGGAGACCGGACGATAGTTGTTTAAAATAGCCGGGTCCAGGGAAGGCTTCTTGAGGAGGGGGCGCACCACTGCCGCCTTCAGGGCGGCCGGGAGCACCCCCTCTCTCAAAGAAGCGTTGACAATCCCCTGGAGCCAGCCTCGTGTCGTCTCCCTGGCGGCCGAAACCAGCCAGGAAGGGCACGGGTCCAATAAACAGGTGGTGGCATTCAGACCCCCCAGCAACCTGTCCACACCCTCGGCGGTCACAAGATCGAACTCCCCCCAGATAACACTCACAAGACCTGCCCCGGACACCTCCCCCGGGACCACCCAATTGGAATCGAGCCCCTCCCGAATCTGAGCGATTTTATCATGCAGAAATCGGGAAAACTCCTCTGCCCTACCCTGCAAGAGGTCATCCCGCGCTCTCTGTTCAAGAAGAAAGCGGGTCACTCTAAACAGGGCGGCAGGGCGATTTTCTGCTGACGCAATAAGGGCGGAGACATACGAAGATTTCGCCGCCCCTATCGCCACAAGGTAAGTCTTAATATGAGATCTCACCTGTGTTCGGTCAGACTCAGAACGACTCGCCCTCCAAATGCCCTCTAGACGTCTTTTCCGGCACTTCATCTTGGAGTAAGGTGTCATCTATGAGCTTTCAGTCATCCCAAACAACAACATTCAGTAAATAACATACAATCTAATGTTAAATTGGAAACTGAAAAAAACATTCTTGAAGATGTTGGTGAAAAATCACCTCCATATTTTTGCCAAAAGAAATATATGGTAATGATCTTTAAGACATTGGTAATGAACCTCAAGCTTTATTTTTCCTCAATACTATTTCCTATCAAATATGTTTTCCTTTACAGAACTCAAAAAACTATTTTTCTTAGATAAGTTGACATCTCTCTATTTTTGTATGTCCTCTTGTTATTCCTCTTTTGATGCCCCTTAAAAGTGTGCTCCAGAAAGCACTTTCTCCCATAAACTCCTCCCCTTATCTTGGGATATGAAATCTAGTTTCCTGTTTTTAGAATACAACTCATTTCAGACATGAGCAAGATGGCTTTAGGCACAAAGCCTATTTCCCCTCTCTGAAACTCTGTGTCATGAAATCTCACCTAGAAACTAGCTAGTCTCCATATATTAACAAACAAATAAACAATTGTTTTATATTTAAGGGCTTTATAAGACGACCAGAAATTCTGCTGATTTGTTGCAATAAAATGTATTACCTGGAGATGTAAAACATATTTATAACTAATAGTAGTAACCTTTTTGTTGTTGTTGAACAACTGATTTGTTTGATTAAATGTTGTGCATATAATAGTTTTTATATATTTTTTTCAAATGTATTTTGTTTATATATTTTGGCCCTGGCATGCAGGAGAATTTGCTGGAGAAAGCAATTGTGTTTGGAAGAGTTAGCAATAAAACGAAACCAAGCCATCACGGTGGCTGGACCATCAAAGCTGACACCAGCCAGTGCAACTCAAAAAAGCAGTGCAACATTGGAAGATGTGGAGAGACCTGGATGACAGACTTGCCAAGAGTTGGACTCTACTGAATTCATAACATCATCATCATCATCATCATCATCATCATCATCTTTTTAAAAAAAATTTGGAAAAAAGATTTTTTTGAAAAAAATTTCTCTCAGCCAAACTGTGTCAGTTATACCTTAATGGTGTAACATAGTTTAATGTATAGGCTTTAGCAGTCAAATCAAAATCCTTGTGTTAAATTCCTTAAGCAACATTAAATAATTTAAACATTAAAATGATTTTAATAAATGGTGAAATACTGAAACCTATTTTGACACCCTGACTAGACTGTTCCAGGGAAAATGTTCCTTTGGTTGCCCACTAAAGCCTCTTCTGCCTCTTCCTAATGAATTGTTATTTTGGTATCTCAACTCAGAAATGTTTCCCATTTCTCTTTTAATTTGGACAACTTTAATCTGATTGCTTGATAAAAGTTACATTTCATTATAGCAATCAATTTCTGGAACCCATCTGCTATGCAATAATTTGAATTAATGTATTTGCTTTTCTCAATGGCTTAATAAGAAAATTGGTAGCTTTCTCTCATAGAATGAAAGCTGATCAGCTTAGGGAAAGCTGTTTTGTAAACTAAAAATTCAAAGCAGCTTTAAAGAGTTCAGTTAGCAGTTCTTGGCAAGTTATATCCTGATTTCCAAGGAAAACTTACAGTTCTGTAAAAATTCAGTGTATGGTAAGTGTGGCTAGACTGTTATACGCACAGCATTGGAGAAATACTGAAATATTCACAAGAGAGGAATGGATTGTGAAAACGGCAGAATTTGCAGAAATAGCAAAGTTGGCCTGTTTGATCAGGGATACAACAAATACTTTTTACAAGACTGGAAACCTTTTATGGACTTTTTTTTACTGAAAATAGAAGAAAATGAAATGGTGATTTCTAGATGTGGTGATTAAAAAGTTTCATATGGGATAGAGAAGAATACAGTATAACAGAGTTGGAAGGGACCTTGGAGGTCACCAAGCCAATCCCCTGCTCAAACAGTAGCTCTTATGCTGTTCTGAACAAATGGTTGTCCAATCTCTTCTTGAAAACCTCCAGTGATGAAGCACCTACAACTTCTGCAAGCAAGGCATTCCTTGGTTTGTTTATTTGTTTGTTTGTTTGTATGTATGCATGAATGAATGAATGAATGAAACTGCTTCCACAAGTGGGCGAAAGGAGTACTTGGCCCTCCAACCAGTAAGTTGGAGCAGAAGTTTAAAAAGAGGCTGGAAACTTAGAAACCAGATTCAAAGGCTCAAAATTTCATGGGTGAATTTGACACCCACCAAAACAGGCTCTCACTGACCAGCCATGACTATTGGCTAGCAGAAATGCCATCTGGCTTCTCTGTTCAGAAACGCCTTTTGTGGAAGCTTTGCTTTGCAATGATGCAATCTTAGAGAGGGAAGAGGGATAATACGTTATGTCTACTGTAGAAAAGACCAGAAGTCATTTCTTTCATTAGTTTGTTCATCATTTGTCCATCACTCTGCTGTTTATCACTCTGCTAAACAACTAATTCCCATAAGACTGTCAAACTATTTACTAAGACTGTATTACTATTATTCTTTTCATCCTTCCTATTACCTATCTCGTTTTCTACTTATAACTTTGTTGCTAGTAGTTTCCTAGTATGATTTTTGTTGATTGCTTATTTAGTATCCTATGATTATCACTAAGTGTTATATCTTATGATTCATGATGAATGTATTTGTGGTGACTATGATCATGATTTATCACTTATATCTTTTATGGAAACTGAGAACTTACACACCGAAGACAAATTCCTTGTTTGTCCAAAAACACTTGGCCAATAAAGAATTCTATTCTATTCTATTCTATTCTATTCTATTCTATTCTATTCTATTCTATTCTATTCTATTCTATTCTTACTTGTACTATTTCCTTCATTTTTTATCTTTTTCTTAACTCTCCTTTATATATGTTATGTTTATCTTTTATTCATGTAAAAATCCTCAATAGAAATTTATATATATTTGTACACATAGAAATAGGAGAGGGGGGAGAGGGAGGGAGAGAGAGAAAGAGATCAGCACGTTAGCTGGAATCACAAATTTAGATGGTTTGTTTTTAATCTCACTCCAAGGCCTCTTTCCATTTTGTCCATCTTGTACTGCTATGGAGCAGCATTACAAGCAGGTATTTTGGGGAAATCATAGTACTATCAGGGAGAGACTATACTATGTCATCTGAATTTGGAAATCAATAGACAAACAAGACAGACAGAGAAACAATTCAATAACTCTATTCCTTATATTTTTACAACAGGAAAATATCCTTTAAAAGAAAATAAAGTACCCAGAGCCTTTAAATGGACAGTGGAAACCAGCTCATATAATCTAAAATTCAAGTATGGTTGATTTCTAAATTGTCCTTCTCCAATCTATAAACAGCTTTATTTTTAAATATAGCAATTTTAACAGTAATCCTTTAGCCCAAATCACCCCTTCTGGGTGTAAAATGAAGATTATCAAAAAACTCAAAGAAACACAAAAGTTTTACAGAAAAACAAAGTAACTCCTGCCTTTGGGCACTTTCAAATAATTATTTTGGCTCTTGTGAATAATCCTAAGCCATCCGTTAAAGTTACAACCTATCTCCCAAATTATTTAACATTTATATGAAGCCACTGGAAAGCAACCTGCTAGGTTTGTAGATATATATTCTTCTGTGAGGTCTGTAATGATTATCTCAAGAGCTTCCCCAAATGACCAAGCAATATAAAGTAGATGTGGGAAAAACTAGCTTAAGTTAAATCTGGGAAGGTCTTCAATATTTGGAAGATTTATTATTATTATTTGTTGAATGAAAAGGTGAGGATCAGAATAAATGCAGATGGGGCAATTAATAATCAGGAATTATTTTTTAAAATATATTCTCATTCTAAAGAACTAAAAGAAGTCCAAAGATAATTTACTTTTTAAGCTTGCTATTAGATTTATAATGGATTTTTTTTAAAAAAATACAATATGGGAAAGATTGGATCATCCAATCACACTGTTACATGTCATCAGTAAGAAGACTTTTTTCAAGTACTTCCTGTTCCTGAAGCTATGTTATTTTTTCTGTGTATGTTAAACATAGTGGATATTGTGTTTTATGAGAAAAAAGCTTTAGCATAAACTCTGCCTACTGTGGACTTCATTGTGTCAGTAAATACTAAATAAAACTTTATTATCAAATGCCTCATCACGCTGCTAGTACATATTCCATTTATGAACCATTTAATGTGGAGACTTTATATTTCTGAGTAGGTTTTCTGGAGCTCATTGTTTTGGCTTCTCATAATTTTTGCGGGATTTTTGCCATTTTTTAAGATTGTTGGGATGATGTAACAAATGTTAACTTATACTACTGTTCGCAGCTCACTCCTGCTTATGTTTACTCAGAAGCAAATCCCTGAATTCAGTAAGGCTTATTCCAAAATAACCGTGCCTGTGATTATTGCTTAAATTCCTGTTTCCCCTGTTTCCTGAGATCAATTGTTGCCAATTTTGTTCACATTTTGACTCTTATTGAACAATACAGAATTCAACACTTGTTGACAGAAAATCATGATAGCGCTCATGCTGTAAACTACAAATAAAACAAGGGCATTAAAAAAGAAACCTACAGTTGTGCCTTAGTGAAATGCCATGTTTTAAAGTTTGCAACATCAAGGAAATGTTTCTTCTTGGCAGTTCTTTTCTGCTTTCTCCTCCTTTCAGACTGCAAGATGAGTATAAAAATTTAATTACTACTCTCAGTGCAATTCCAGCCCTCTCAGTGGCATCAAGTCATGTAAAAAAAAAGATTTTAAAAATGGATACCAATATGTATATTAATTAGGAACATTTTAAAGTCTAATGTACAACTGAGAGTATTGAAACCAGAAAATATAAATCATAATGTTTGGATGCATGAATCAAACGTTATTGTCTTTGAATCAAAGAATTTAAGACAGGATGGTACAATGTAAACAGAATGGCAGGTCAATTACAATGCAAATCAGAATTGCAAGTCAGAAGTGAAGGGCCCTTTTGGAAGGTATGGGTAAGCAAAGCCATGTCCTGCTTCCAAAAGATTGAGAGAGGCCCATCCATCTCTAAGAAAAGCACAGCAGTAAAGACTAAATACTTTCTCTGATTCAATGCTATCAATATGTGCTCAATGAAAGCCAAATTGGCTATTGTTAGCCTGGCTGCCATCGACAGCAACAGCATTCCCTTCCCTGTCACTAGCTAACAAAGACGACATTTCTTCATAGGGGAAACTCATGCATGCCGATGTCTTATCACACATCTCCTTTGACTTTATACACTTCTGTTTGTCACTGGCTGTGAAATCCAACATGGCACTGCAACTGCAATGTAGTTTTCCAACATGGAAAACAGATACTCACTTAACATCTTCCCATTTTAAGCCAGAAAATGCTGGAGAGAGGAATGGTCCAAAGTACCTTCTTATGACCCTATCATTAGTGATCCCTCCACCAAATCACCTGGTTTTGACCTCTCTTTGTCTGGTTGAAATTGAACAGAATTAGGTGAGATACTGGAAGAAGTGCCTTTGCCCAGGATCAGTGGGGATGGAAAGATTCCCTTTGTTGCAATTGTGGTGCTGAAATGCAAACTATTATACATATTGTGCAAGATTGCCCACAATATGCACTCTCTGGTTCCCTAGAAGATCTGCATGAAGCAAAACCAGAGGTGATCATTGTCTGGGTAGCTGAACTGGATATCCAGTTTTGAAGTCACTGCCATATCCCCATATAAATTTTGTATATAATTACATTGATGGTGGGTATATACAGTATTTAGTTCTCTTTTGTCATGTTCTCATCATATGGTAAATAATCTCCTTTGATAGTGAGTTACAAGCTTGTAATCATCTTTCAGGACATGTAGTATGATCCTAAACTGAAAAATGTCTTAGAATCAACAACCAGTGGAGGAATGTAATTATCAGCCACAAAAGGAACCAAGGTTGTGATATCCACATGTTTCTGTGTGCGTGTGCAAATGACAATATGTGCTTGATTCTCATGATTTGCAACTTTTTGAGAATCATTAAAATTGAATGAGGAGGGGTTTTTTTTAGACTATGGAAGCTGAAAATCAGGAGGAATCTGGCAGCATCTTTTAAAATCAAGACATTTTATTAAAAGGCTAAAGCTTTTTCTGACCTATGCAGCTCACTTCACCAGAATAACCTGATGGATTAAACAATTGATTTATGTTGTTTTCTACTGATCCATGTGAAGAGAAATTATACCATTTCATATAAGGCTTTGTGTGGTTTAACATTTTTATAAATGGCCTGGTTAAGGATGTAGAAGAATTGTAGAAGACATAAAAAGAGACAGGGAACTGTAGCTACAAAGATTAGTTTCCAGACAGATAAAGATTAGGAGGTAGTTATATAAATAACCATCTATAAGCTCCTTCATTATCAGACAGTTCCACCAGTTTATTGGTTCAATAGAAGGGAGTTAAAAACAAAATGAAGAAATGTGTTTCTTAATGTATTTTGGTGACATTTTGGGTTTAAATGGGAAATAGTTAAGTTACACATTCCTTGTACTGTAACCTCATCCCTTTCTTTTCAATAAACTTTTCTAAAGAAACTGAGATAAATGCTTTTGAAAAATAATCACTTTCCATTTTAGACATACCAACATTCTTATAGCTGGTTGACTGTAATGTACCTCATTTGGAGTTGCCTTTAAATATTACTCAGAAATTTCAATACAGCAACCCCCCTGTTGATGGATCAGACCTGTTTTAATTGAGTCCCACCCATTTTGCTGGATCTGCTTTTTACAGTCAGAGTGCTGATTATTAACTACAAAGCTCTTTTATTTCCTTTGAGACCACCTCCTTCAAACAGAATCTTTCTATCCAGCATGGGTCAAAGTGAAAGGCGGACTTTTAGTTCTATTGTGAATTTTAAATGTTGGAATTCCCAACATTTCCCAACTAGCATACTGAAAATTCTAGGAGGTGAGTTCTGTACATATGGAGAGCTCTAAGGTTGGGGGGAAGGCTATTTGTTTCATGAATTATCATTTTGACAAAAATCATGTCAAAGGTAATAGATGCCTCAATAACACGCAGCCAAAAAATACAGGAACGATAAGGAAATCTCAATTACATCAGAATGAAAAGACTCCATTAACCTAGAACAGGCATTATTGGAGCAACGGCCTTTACGATGAAATGAGGAAGAGAAAAAGAAAAGAGAAGCTTGATGGATGATGAAAAGCACAGCACATTACAGCACAAAATGCCAAAGAGGGGGTGAGGGAAAAGAACAAGAGATACTGATTATGAACTTGTATAGCACAGGAACAATACAAATGAGAATGTACATGTACATAAACTACTTTGAAATTGGTGTCAACTATACTTAGCTTTCATGCCAATTTTAAAACTGCGTCGAAAATTCTTGATTAGAAACTACCAGCTTCCTATTGGCTTGTCAGCAGAAGAGATCACCGAGAAAATGCACGCTCTAAATGCAGAAAGATCCAGGTTTATTCTCTAGTATCTTCAGTTGAAGCTATGTTAAGGAATTTCTGCCCATGGGGGCCTCCTCTTTGATTTGTTAAGCTGATCTAGCTGGGTTACAGTGCTTTGGATGAGGTTCTGCCCAGTGGCAGGAACAATCTTTATAGGCATTTCATTTGCAATGGCAGTAGGCAAGACTGTGTTTGCCCCACTCTATGAGAAGGCATACAGCAATAGAATGCAGTGACAGCCTTCCTTGTACTGTAGCTTGGGCAAGTCACACTTTTTGCTATCCATAAGACAACTGGAATGGTCACTGCTATTCCTTGCAAGTGCACCAACCAAAGCACACCAAGGCAACACTCTTTGGATAGTTTGCACCTTCTTTGCTGGATTGTACCCAAGATAAAGCCATTACATCTAGCATTCTGACATAGTTTTTCCTAGGAGCTAGATGTCACTAGCATGGAGCTTGGTAATTAATCCCACAATGTTCCCCACTCTGGATTTTTTTTTTTTAAATCAAGCATAATTCATATCTTGAAATGTCCCATCAAAGATCCTGTAAAGCTGTTGAGTTAAACCAGGGGAGCTGAATTATCTTGGAGGCTCTGCTTCTTTTCATCTGGCCTTTGGTATTTCCTGAAATTCCTCATTGAGCTATACAGTTGTTGGCACCAAAGTTTAGGGGCGGAGGGGAGTTCCGCCTAACAGGGGGGCTTAGGAAGAAGTGAGTAATATCAGGGGAAATTAGCAGCTTTGAATTATGCCAAACCTGCAAGCAGGTAGGAGTGAAATGGGGAAAGGGCAGAAAATAAAACCAGGTGAGGCTCAGTACAAGATGGATTCATGCATTCAGCAGCTTCACAGAGAAATCTAACCTTTAAGTAGGTTACATATTATTTTAAATGCATCGCTGGACAGGAAATGGGGAGATAGGGAAATAAATAAATTTCCAGGTAACTCATTATACTTTTTATTATGCACTTTGAATTGGCAAGTTGTCTCTCTTGACAACCACTGCTGGTACTAAATGTGTCCAAGAACTGATAACCAATGACTGCTACCAAAAAGAAACCAGCCATTGCCTGGGACAAAGAGTGGATGAGATTCAAAAGTGTAAGTACTAACGCTGAACAATATTTGTTGCATTTTCTTTCCATATCCAAAAACTGCGTATTGCTCCTAGACTTGCAGTTTGAATATAAAAAACCTCCTACCCGTAAGTTTTAAAATAATTCACAAATACACTGAAATTGTATCAATAATAAATGATTTTGACTTTGATATGATAACAGCCACACTGTCTATGTCTGAAGCTATCTTAACTAGAAATATGTTAAACCTTTATTTTTGGGAGATGTTATGCTTTGCTTGTTGCTTGTTCAGAGTAGTTGATGATGCACTGTTTTTGAAAAGCAGATCCAAATAACTGTTGTGAGTCATATCCCCATTGTTATTTGTGGTAAGTTTAGAATAGGCATCACGTTCTGCAACACTTGGGGGAAAATACCTTTGCACAGAGACATTCCAAAGCAGCTTATTGAGATGCATGAACAAGCAAAGGAAAATGAAGCAAAGACAGCTCTCCTCCTTTCTTTCCTCTTCTGCCATACTGCGGTTCCCATCACTGCCCAATAAAATAAAGAATTAAAGGGCAGGGAAGATGCTGGATCCATATAAGAGACTGAGAGAGGGAACAGGGGATATGTTTTGGTGCAGATATTAAGAAGCACAGTCAGGAAGACTTGGGAAAAGTCTATCTCTACAAATTCAATCTCATCATCACCTTCTTGTTATCTATAATCCACAAAAATTTAAACATTCTTCTCCTGAATTTTCCATCCCCCCAGCATAGTCTTTGTGAAAAGTGTATTTTAACTCCTCATACCTCCTCTCTCTCTCTCTCTCTCATTTCAAATGATGTCTCCTACTCTTTGAGCAAGCACGGATTCCTTTAAGTCAGGGTTTTGTTTGCAATTTGTTCAAAGTTTGCAATATTGCAACCTCCTAAAATAATCCACTTGTGGAAATTTTCTACCCCAGGAATAAAACAAACGATCACAGGGGGATAGATTGCTCAAGAAACGAGTTCGCCACTTGGAATAGCTACATTTTAATCTGCACTTCAGCACTGGTTCTCAAACTTTAGTGGACAAAACGAAGAGCGAAACCCTAGGCAAGTTTTGAGACTGCTCCCCGAATGCAAATCTGTCCTTTATTCCAGGCAGAGCGTGCGGCACCCTCCTTTTTTCTGGAGGACAGGAACGCATGATGTAAAACTCAACCCACTCCCTACCAACAATTAATGGAACATCCACCCACATTTTTTTTTGGCTCTGCCTCAGAAGTCATGCTTCTCATCTTGAGGCAACCTGAGCTGTTGCTGCCTGGTTTGCAATGCTTTGTAAGTAAACCTTTCCATTCCAGCTGATTACTGTGGGCATCTAGCTTTCCCTCTGAGCCACTTGTGGCTACCTTCTACATCCTCTACTGCCATTTTTTAAAATATGAAAGATGCAAAAAAAAAAAAATTCTGCAAGTTCACTGATGGTACATTACATGTAACAGTGAAAGTATGAACCTATCTTTGATTTATTTGTTTTGGTAAGAATTCTGTCAGCTTCCCCTTCTAACATTTTTCCCAACAGCAACGAATGTCTATTATAAAAGAAAAAAAATCAACATAATATTCTCTTTCTATATCAAAATAAAGAAACAAAATGATCAGTTAGCAAAATGGGAGAAAAGGAAAAGCTGGGTTAATTCCATAAAGTTCCAATAGAAGTCTATTTTTTAAAATATTTTGCCACATTCCCCAGTAAATATGCCAGTTGTTGATGTGAACAGGATCTGTTATATATTACTCAAAATGAGTGTCATTTCTTCATGTACTCCTGAATGTTCCCCTGATAGTAAATGGGATTTTAGAGTTTTTAAAGCTTAGTTGGGCTATTATCATCCACTTTAACTGGACATTCAGAGTCCTTTTCTATTATTCTGATTCCCTTTTCCATTTCCAAGAATTTCTAGAGCAGATCCCATTTTGTTATTCATACTGCTTTTCACAGAAAATGAGGAAAAGAGAGGTGGTGTCTGGAAAATAGCCAATCTCAGCAAGCTGGTTTTACTGTAGTCACTAAGTTGGTCAGCAATGATCTTGCCATTAACTAGTTAGACTGGAACTGATACTCAGAAACAGCAGGGATTAGTTTCCACAAAAATCCACTCCATACTGTTTTTATTTCACTAGTATAATGCGGGGTAGAGCAGAAGTGCTGTAATTTTGTTAATCAGGAAGTTATAAATCTTTGCTAATCTGCAACAAATTATCCAGAAACATAAAAATGAAATTCCATTCTGCCTTCTGGCCTGCCTTAGATCATGGAAACGGGTTGTTCTGTCTGAAAGACCAACCAAGCTAGCTGTCTAGTGGAAAGTTAAGCAGAAATTTCTTGCAACACACAGTCTGAATTTAAATGAAAGCTATTATATAACAATGTTTTTTGTTTAGCTAACAATTATACCCCCTCCTGTCATGTTATGAACACATAACAATCCCTATAAAACAGAAAACACATTTTCAGAGGCCTGTTAATCAAATTAAAAATGCTACTTACTGATGCTACTCCTTGAGAACAACAGGAGAAAATTGAAAGGATGACACCTATTTCTATTCATTATCTTACATGCACTTTTTCCTCATCTTATTTATCATTCCATCAAGTATCTTTATTTATTTTTCCCTTTATCATAATACCACATTTTCTTCATAGTTGTGTCATTCCCACCCACTTCCATATTGCTACTAGCATTGGGAGGGTGTGTCAGAATTGTTTGGAGGTGTGCTAGTGGCTTTCCCCTCCTCTCAGATTAATGTTTATAGATTTACCTTCCACCTTGAAGTAATATTTGGACTCTTTCACTGGAAGCAATGGTCCATCCCCTCCTCAAGAAGTTATTGCAAGATCCAGTAGTATTGAAAAACTTTTTGGACAGTCTCCAACTTCCCTTTTGGGGGAAGATTTTTGTAAAAATGGTATGCTTTTCTCTTCAAATGGCTCTGTAGAAGCTGATTGTGTGGACCCATTTCAGTTGGGTTTTTTTTAGGCTAGGTTATGGTACTAAGATGGCATTGATCATACTTGTAGTAATCTCTAGGCTCAGAATAGAACAAGTGCATCTATCCTAATCATACTTGATCT
This sequence comes from Bungarus multicinctus, assembly GCA_023653725.1. Lineage (NCBI taxonomy): Eukaryota > Metazoa > Chordata > Lepidosauria > Squamata > Elapidae > Bungarus > Bungarus multicinctus. The sequence goes on along the minus strand of CM042842.1, from coordinate 30,758,234 downwards.
TTTTGTGGCTTCCCATAACATCATGATATACCCCTGGATTGGCTGAGGGTGGCTAGGAGTGAGGGGCATGGAACTTCAATGGTTCTCTTCCTACCTCAATGGCTGATTCCAGGCAAAGTTGTGTTTTGGTGGATAGGTTCAGCCTTAGTTCTCTGCTTTGTGGGATGACATAGGACTCTTCTCTCACCCCAATCTATTTAACATCTAGATCAGTGGTAGTCAACCTGGTCCCTACTGCCCACTAGTGGGAGATCCAGCTTTCATGGTGGACGGTAGGGGTTTTGTCCCCTACTTTATAAATCATAATTACTGTGGAACCGGTGGGTGGTTAGAAAATTTTACTATTAACAGAGATAAAAAAGTGAGTGGTAAAAATAAAAAAAGGTTGACTACCCCTGATCTAGATGAAAGCATTGGACAAGGCCATTCATAGGAACATAATTAAGAACCATCAATATGCTGATGAAATCTGTCTATTCAAGTAATGCCACTAAGTGCTTTCCTAGTACCTGGAGTCTGTGTGGGTTTCATAAGCTTCAGCTCAATCTGACAAGACATTCAATCTTCAGGCTTTGAGTTTTAGGGCCTCCCAAGATCTAGAGATCTTGCATTGTTAATTTTGGTTAGGATAATATTCTCCCAGACAGAATTGGTGTGCTATTTGGGACTCCTGAGTGCTACTTGAAGACCAGGTGATAGCCATAGCTGGCAGCGGGGGTGGGGTGTTGTTTGAAGAAACACATCATGAGAACCAGTTATACAACTACAATGATCTAATACATATTGATTTTACAGAAGACAATGTTGAAAAAGCATTATGCAACCTAAAACCATCTCTATCTATTGGACCGGATGGAATATGTGCTTACTTCTTAAAAAAGCTATCCACTGCCATAGCCGAACCTCTAAGTGTCATCTTTGAAAAATCTTTCAGGACCAGCTCCTTACCAAAACTATGGTCACAAGCCATGGTCATCCCCATTTTCAAAAAGGGAGACCCCAGCCTGGTTGAAAATTACAGACCAATCTCTTTATGTTGCATCACCTGTAAAATCATGGAATCAATTATTAACCAATCCATCCAATTGTTCATGATTAATTTTCCCATGTTCGTCTTTTGTTGTACTTGTGTTTTGGTCTGTGACCGCAAATTAAAAAAAACCTAAAAACTAAAAAAAAACCCAATCCACCATCCTCCACTTAGAAACAAACAACCTACTCTCTAATAAACAATTTGGTTTCAGGAAAAAACTATCATGTAATCTGCAACCCTTACACTGCAAAAACATGGACTACACAACTCGATCAGGACAAAGCAATAGATGCAATCTACATAGACTTCTGTAAAGCCTTTGATTCAGTGGTACATGATAAACTACTCCTAAAATTAAAATCTTACGGTATCTCTGGACACCTGCATAACTGGATAAAAGCATTCCTGTCAAACAGACAACAAATGGTCAAAATTGGGAGCGTCCTATCAAATTCTGTACCTGTCAACAGTGATGTCCCCCAAGGCAGTGTTCTAGGACCAATTATTTTCATACTCTACATAAATGACCTCTGTGATCATATTAAGAACAACTGCATTCTCTTCGCTGATGATGTAAAGCTATTCAATATCACAGACAATACTGCTACCCTTCAAAAAGACCTTGACTATGTATCAGAATGGTCAAACAAATGGCAACTTCAAATCTCAACAAATAAATGCTCTGTCCTACATATTGGCAAAAAAAATCAGAAAATAAAATACAGGCTGAATAGTCAAGACCTTGTTGATGATCCAAACTCTGTCAAGGAACTTGGAGTACTCATCTCTAATGATCTAAGTGTTAGAGCCCACTGTAACTACATAGCCAAAAAGGTGTTAAGAGTTGTTAACCTAATCTTACGTAGCTTTTTCTCTGGTAATATTACACTATTAACTAGAGCATACAAAACATTTGTTAGACCAATACTCGAATATAGCTCATCAGTCTGGAACCCACATTACGTATCTGATATTAACACAGCTGAGAAAGTCCAGAAATATTTCACAAGAAGAGTTCTCCACTCCTCTACTCATTGCAGAATACCTTATGCCACCAGATTCGAAATTCTAGACCTAGAAAACCTAGAACTATGCCACCTTCGATCCGATCTAAGTATAGTATATAAAATCATACATTGCAATGTCCTACCTGTCAATGAATACTTCAGTTTCAACCATAACAACACAAGAGCAAACAATAATACAAACTCAAGGTAAACCGCACCAAACTTGATTGCAGTAAATACGACTTCAGCAACAGAGTGGTCAATGTCTGGAATACTCTATCTGACTCTGCGGTTTCTTCCCCAAACCACAAAAATTTTAACCTTAGACTGTCTACTATTGACCTCACCCCTTTCCTAAGAGGTTTGTAGGAGCGTGCATAAGCGCCCCAACGTGCCTACCGTCCCTGTCCTATTGTTTCTTTTCTTTTTATTTTTCTTATATGTATCCATGTATTCATAACTATGTTTTTACTTATACCTATTATCTTGTAAGCAATTGACAAAAATAAATAAATAAATAAGTAAATAAATAAAATCTTCATAGAATGGAGATACATTGCTCACAGTCACTCACATCTTACTCACTTCTTGTACATGGGATTGCCCTTGAAAGGGATAAGGAAGTTTCAGCTGCTTAGAATGTGGCAGGACACACAACACTTGATGTACCAAGGTATGTCATATAACATTACTGCTATGTGACCTGCATGGCAATACATTTCTGGGTGCAGAACAAGGTGCTGTTGTTACTTTTAAAGCCCTACATGGCAAGGTGCCAGATAATTTGTAGGACCAGCTATCTACCTGTCCCACCAGATATGATAGATTGGATATTCTCTGGATCCCCTCCCTACCCTTAAATTCCAATACCCTTGATGCTATTGGTCCTCCAAAAGGCCTCGAAGACCTGGTTGCTCCACCAGCCTTTGGGGCCAGGATACTAGCAAACTTGAATGAATACATTTGTTATGTGGTCAGTGAGATTTTTATGAGAGCCTCAACTACAGTAGGTTCATTAAACTGATATTATTTTATGTGATTTTATCTTTTAATCTTTGCCCACTTCCATTGAACAACTGTACAGATTTGTTGAAATGGGAACAAAACATTCAATATTACTGACCTATGGATTTATACTTTCATATGCACTCACAACAAATATGTATCTTCTAACATATGTTTAAACTCTTTCTTTCATAATTAAACCTACACCATGCAAGGATTCATCATCTTCAGCCCACAACATTATCTTTATGTTTCTTTTAGTTCCAGAAATGAATATGAAATTTTTTTCTTGCATTTCATTCATTAAATCATGCTTTATATATACAATCCTCTTATATTCCAAGTTTTAATTTTCCATAAACCATGAATCAGAGGTGGTATTCAGCAGGTTCTGACCAGTTCTGGAGAACCGATAGCAGAAATTTTAAGTAGTTTGGAGAACTGGCAAATTCCACCTCTGACTGGATATTTTACAGTATCCTTCCCGGGCCATGCCCACCAAGCCACGCCCACAGAACCGGTAGTAAACATTTTTGAATTCCCCCACTGCCATGAATATTTACTTTTCTTACCTATCATGCCCTTGGTCAATTGAGACTTCTATATAATGTTTCTTTTAAATAAAACCAAGAAACAGTAAAGCTCCACACCTTGTATTAATATAAGCTTCATTTAAGATTGTACATATCAAACATACTTTTAAATTAACAAACGGAGTTATAATTTTCAACTTAAAAAGAGTTTAATTTTCTGATGAATAACTGCTGCTCTGATTTCAAAGGGTTTTTTTAAATATACAAAAGTGAGCAGGTTGGAGCAACATCAGATTATTGGCTGATTAAATGTAGATTCTGATCTAGGAGTCTAGATTATTGTTGTTGTGTAGCTAATAGGCCAGTACATTCTGGTAATTTATATAGGTTTAACTGTAATTGGAGCTCCGCCTAGCTATGATTCAGCCCAGTTCACAGAGACACAGTTCAGCTATGTTTATGCTTATCTAAGGGCACATTCAAATTTCTTAACAACCAGTTCTGTGGGCATGGCCTAATTTGTGGGTGTGGCTTGGTGGTCATGTGACTGAGTGGATGAGGATTGCTGACTGGGCATGGCTTGGTGGTCATGTGACTGGCTTGGCATGGCTTGTATGTAAATATTGTAAATATTTATGTAAATACTGAATTTTTTATTAAAAAAGAGCAACTTTTACCCAAAATCAAGCAAAGCAGGCAGGCAGATTGAGTTGCTCACAGAATCACAGATTCACTCAGAAATCTACCATTCTGCAATCTGCTACCTGAGTCTGTCACACAAAATTTGCTTGCAAGCAAACTCATAAAATTTGCTAGCAAGCAAACTTACAAATTTAACTCACAACACACCATGTATGTAAATATTGATTTTTTTATAAAAAAAAGAGCAACTTTTATCCAAAATCAAGCAAAGCAAGTAGGCAGATTGAGTTGCTCACAGAATCACAGATTCACTTAGAGATCTACCATTCTGCAATCTGCTATCTGAGTTTGCACTGAAAAATAGAAGCTTCAGTCCTAAGGAAGGTTCAGCTCTGCTTTTAGATTAGCTAGAAAGCAAAAAAATCTAATGATTTCCTGCTTTCTAACTAGTCTAAATCTCCCAGCACAGCAGAACAGCTAATGGTCAGGGGAAAGAAAAGGAAAAGAAAAGGAAAAATAGCAACTTACCAAACTCAGGCAAGTTTGACGGCTCGCATTTCAGGTATGGAGTGAGTGAGCAGGGCAGGGCTGGGCCAGCCAGTGGTGCAATTTGCTGCTTCTCTGAACTGGGCAGAATCATAACAACCGGTTCTATAGAATTGGTCTGACCAGATAGAATCTCACCCCTGTGCTTATCAAATATCATGTTTGTTTCCAAGGTTTGATTCATATTGTCATGGTAATTGATCAGTTGGGATCAGTCCACAAAAACTCTTGGCAGTCATGATCAACAATGAAGAACAATGATGGTATACATTTTGCTACTCCACAATACAACACAGTACGGTGTGCCCAACAATTACCAATGAAACATTTACAATATCCAATTGAAAATAAAAATATTCTGCTTGCTATATTGTATCTCATTTGAAAGGGGTTTATTTTATTTATTTTTCAGGCAAGTAACTTTAATATAAGATATTATTAATTATTTTTACACATTATATTAAAATATATTATATTCTATGTAAGCCTGCAAATAGTAATGAGCCTGCTCATTGGTAGAGGAGAAGCAGAAATGTGCATTTCTGTACTAGCTACCAAAGATAAATCAAATTTAACAGCCCTCATATTTGTTTACCCACAATTCCTGCTCTCCACTTTCATAGTGCCACTTTGATGCTGCATAAAGTGTAGCAACAGTTTAATTTTACTCCTTCCTGTTGAAGGCAGGATTTCCATTTCACATGGTTCTACATTTCTACATTTCCAAAACCAACATAGTCATACTAATAAACCTACAATCCTTTTGATAGATACCTTTTAAGGACACAGAATATGTTCCATGCATCCTCAGTTAAAAATCTAGTTGATATTCTGTCTTTCTGACTGAAGACCCTGAATATGCATTTTAATTAGAAGCATTTCTGCCATCTCAAGAGTTTGAGGGCATTCCACTTTAGACAACAAGTTTCGTTTATCTTGTTCAGTGCACACATATTACTCTTTATCTGCAAACATAATATTGCTTAGACAAACCATTATTTTCAGCACTGTCTACAGAATAGGATTGTTATGGGAGAGAGTGTCATGTATAGCACTTTGGGCTTTTGATTGGTCATCAATAGTTTCCACAATAACAGTGACTCATTGTGGACATATTTATATGCAATGGATGACTCAATTAATTTGCCTATCATGCTGGAATCTATTAAGGCCTGTAGTCCATTGCACACATGACCTTGCAAAGTTTTTGATTGGCCCAGTTCTTGAGGGCTGGGATTGCATCATTTCCAGACAAGTCACATGTTGAATGTTTACAATATGGACTTCTTGGAATTTTGTATGAAGAGAAGAAACCGAAGGATTGTCTCCCTGTAATTTTAGGAGTGAACAGGCACTTAACAACCAAGGCATTTTCTGTATGTAATGGGTTTGACTTAGAACTGATGGGTGTTAATTCTGCCAGTGAAGAAAGAGACAGCCTAGTGCTGAGTCTTGAAAACAAGGCAACAATTAAAAAGAGCAAAGTTGCAAAAGTCTATGTGATTCCTTGAAATGAAAGGGCATTAACTCAATTAATCAATTAAAGCCTGTGCTCTTGCTATATAAGAACATCCTCCAGGATGTCCTGTCATTGGTGGAAGCAACATTCCCCCTTTTGGCCTGCATCCTGTTGACCCAAGCTTTTAATGGGTTTTTACACTCTTGACTTCTGTGGACAATTCTAGCTCTGAGCTTTTAGATTGTCAGGTCAGATTTTCTCTCCTAACTGCCAATGACTTATTTCTCTCTGTTCCAGGCCAAGAAATCTTTGACAAGTCTCTCACTGCATATTTGCTACTGATTTACTACCCCCAGCCTATGTAATTGCTATTTATATATAACATTTTGATTTGCTCCTGCCAACTCTTAGTTTAGCATTTTTTAGAATAGTTGGGGCATCTGCTGGTGATGTCCTATGGGAAGTAACTTCCAGTAATCACCCATGCAGTTGCATTCTGCACCAGTTCATACTCTTCAAGAGCAGCCACATGTAGAACTGCATTGCAGTAGTCCATGAAGGGAAGTGAGTAAGGTATGAATGGCCATAAGGAGAGCCTCATGATTCAGGAACAGGCAAACTGGTACACAATGAGAAGCTGTGCAAAGGACTTCCTGGCCATGGCTGCCACCTGGTCTTATGGAACAATGAGTCCAGGAGAACCCCTAAATTGCATACAAGTCATGTTTGGGGCCATGAGGACTCATCCAGAACAAGAAATAACAAGTCCCTGGATCCAGGAGGATGAAAATCAAAGCCATTCAGTCTTATTAGGGTGGAAATGAAGCCCGCTGCTCACTAAATTGGAGCAAGGCAAATTGGCTACTTGATCAATGATTAGTGGAATTCACATAATTCAATAGCTATCCTTCTGATCCTTAAACTCCTCCTAAGCAAAAGAAGCAAGATGAAGGCAGTTAAGCTTACTGACAAAAAGTAGCAGGGTAGCAGCAGAAAATCTAGACCAAGCAAGATTTGACTAGGATCTAGAATCATTCTTGACTTAAGCCTTTCCAAAACTTGATATGGCATAGTTAAATAAGAATGTGTATTATACTGTACAGTAGGAAGAAACCACTAAAAATAGTGGATTGCTCTCTATTAGTCTGAAGGTGCAATTCTCTGCTTATATCTGCCATAGTTTAATTTTTGTGCTGCTTTCTTCTATCCTTCCCATGTCTTTATGTCCTGTACTTCTCAAGTAGCTGTTTGTTGTTAACATAATTAACATCTCTACCCTGAGAAACTATGTCATTCAACTTAATTCCCATAGACCCAGATGCCAACCACCAGCCTTTAGTTTGCCAATCTCCTGTCTTTTTTGCAAAGTTGCTATCCATCAAATTCCAATTATAAGAATTTTGATTAACATGTTGCGCTAGTCTGTGACATTCTCTGTCTTCGCCTTATGAGAAGATGTGCTTGTGAACATATCCAATTTCTCATAGAAATGGGGTTTTTTGCATGAACTTTGTCCAATGAACAACTTTTTGTGTGAAAATCCTGGCAACACTAAATTATTTTGGTCTGCTAACTAATTACAAGATAATGAAACTGAAGCATGAGAGTCCGAGTTCTCATCTTCCCTTACAGAAACTGTTGTTTATGATCCAAACACAATCCTGCCCTAAACTTAACCATGAATCTTTCTTGCTTGCACATTTTGTTTCTTTCCATTATATTGTTATTTACATACTTTTGAAGATGTTTGAGTGAAATTAACAGAGTTGAATGATATCTGATAAAATACCTTGTCTGAGTTATTTCAGAAGGGCTTCCTTTGAAGCTTGAGTTTTAGGAATATCTTGATGGGAAATAATGGCAGTCTTTAGAATCATATACTTTTCTACAACCAGTGCAAATTTCAGATAGATTATCCTTAAAAATAATTGCTTCTACTGGCAGACTTCAAGACTTTTCCACTACCAATACTGCTTTTAGATGAATTAGTTTTGGAAATAATTATCTCTTGTGCAATATATTTAATATTCAATAAAACCTACTGAAATTTCCTTAAATGCCTACAAACATAACCTCTTTAGCAGAATCCTTTAACTGTGACTATACTTTGCTTTAAAGAAACTAGACCACCTGTGACCTATTGGGTTATTGTTTCAGAGATATCTCCTTAGCTAAATAGAATGACCTGGTTGCAAAATAAAAAATAAAAAAATAAAAACACTGGGAGTCAAAGCAACTTCTGACTTCCTGCCGCTTCCCCATTAATTTTGCTTGTGCGAAGATGGCAAGAAGAATTGAGAAGAATGATCATGTGGCCATGTGAAGCACTGAAAACATTGCCAAATTTCACTCTGACAAGTCCCAGATTTTGGATGCATTCTTTAAGTTAGCCCATTATAGGTACACTAATTCAAAAACCTATTGCTCTATATTGCCCATTTTGCCCAATTGAAGATTACAAACAGATAAACAGAGTTTTAGTATTATATAGATTCATTGGCGATAGCATGTTTAGAAGCCTTACTTGAAATAAGATTCATATAGATATTTGTTAAGTTAGAAGGATTTGTGTGCATTTATTTAGTCAGGTTTGATTCAAGCTCTCTCAACAAAAAATGAATTGCAGAGGGGTGTCATCACAGCAGAGTACTTAATCAAAATAATCAAAAACTTGTAGAAATCCTGGAAGACTGGTTAAAGGAACTTTCCTATTTATTGTTCCATTGTTTTCTCTTTAATTTAGTTTTCCTTTTTGCCAAGGCTTGGTTATCACTGCAGTTTGAGACAAATATTAATACAAGGGTACCTCTGAGAATCCTATATTTTGGGACTCCAGTTCTTATGGATTTCTAAAAGGATTTAAGACACTGTGATTTGCATGCACATTCCCGAAGTACATTGTAAACTAACAACTGAATGAGAATATTGCTCAGATTTCAGTTGTGACACAAAGTTTAGTTTTCCCAGCAACATAGTAGATATAGTTACAGCTGGGCTGAGCAATCGTGTTGTCATATGAAATATGCAACATGTGCACAAACTCTTGGCATCATGTTCCCTTATGTTTGTTTCAGTACTGAAGACAAATTTTATGCCAAGATGTACATGAAAAATCAATCCATAGTATATTATCCTATACTTTGGATCAAACAGTGGTCTCTAGGATTCAAAAATGACTTGATGGCAATCAAGCAATTATAGCAAACATAGCAAGCATCTATTTGGCTTAGGAGGGAGCAGTTCATCCTGGGACTGATTTCCTCGACCCACTAAGCTCATCCATAACAAGCAACCAGAATTGTTCTATTTCATTGTTTGATGAGCCTAAGAACAACAGCAAAAGTTACCAATCAAATATGTTACATTTAGTTTATTTCCCTCCTTTATTATTTTGATAAGTAACTCAAGACAGCTAACATTCCTAACACTCCTTTCTCTTCCTATTTTCCTCACAAGAACAACCCTATGATGTGAGTTGGGCTGAGAGAGAGTGACTAATCCAAAGTCATCCAACTGGTTTTCATGCTAAAATGAGCATGAAAACAACTCACAATCTCCTTATTTCTAGCCTGGTGCCTTAATTACCAGACTATACTGGGCTGTACACACATTATGTATACCAGTTCAGGGTTCTTTCGATTTCATGATGCAAGGAAGTTGATACATCCTGTTATATGCTAAGCTCGGCCCCTGGAGGCTCTTTTTTGACTTTTTTGGCTTGTTCTGTTGGCAGCTAGATCTGGAAAATACTCCGGAGGAGGGTACAGTGCTCTCTGAGAAACTCCTTTTTCAATGAGGATACACTAATTTGCACTCATTGCTTAATCTTCTTCATTAAGTCTAAGACGGAGGAAGTACATCTCGTGGTCCTATTTGGTCTCTCAGCAGTATTCTATAATGTTACACCCATGGTGTTCTTCTAGAAAGTCCACAAGGGAGGCAGAGGTATTATTTTATGGTGGTTTCAGTCCTAGTTAGGTGAATGGAGAAAATGCCACTAAAACCTTCGGGAATCTATGATTGGGTTACCTCATTGCTAAGTGTCTTCCTCCAAGAAATTTAACATCCGTATGAAATAAATTGAGAGGTAATTTGGCATTCCGAATGATGTGTCATTGACATACTGATAACCCTCAGTTACACATCACCCCTGCAATTCCAGCTGAAAATGCCATTCAATTCTTCAACCAGTCCCTGGAGGCTGTGAGGATTTGCATGGTTGAAAACAAAAACCTCAGAATACCTGCTACAAAGACAATTGCCCGTCTTCAATAAAAGTTGTCTTTATTAAGTAACTGTCTCATTAGGCAACCATTTGCAAATATGGCAGTAATAAATGGTTATAAATGGTATTTAAAAAAAATCATTTTTGACCAATGCATGCATTTACTTCCAAATTTCTGGAACTGACAACACATGCTAGAATGAAAAATAATGCTTGTGTTGCTGCAAAAATATCTTTATCTAAATGAGGCAGCAGCAATCAGCCCTTCTCTCCCTCCCTCTCTCCCTCTCTCTCCCTCTCTCTCCCTCCCTCTCTCTCTCTCTCTCTCTCTATGTGTCTTAATTAGCTACCATTTGGCTATAACTGATGCTGATGAACAAGGACTCTGCAGATATCAGGGCAGTCTGAAAAACCAAAGGAGCTGGTTCACAAATTCTCCTGACTCCCAGCTCCTGCTTATGTGGAAGTTATGGCCAGGGAGCCTTTATCTGACCTTAGCTGGTTATAATCCATGCATTCTACAAGAGATTGCCTTTGGAGAAAACCTGATGTGTAGACTTCTGATATCAGAACTCTATTAAGTTGGATTAACGCCCATGTTGAAGCCACATTATAAGTTGTCAAAAATTGCCTGGACCCAGTTGAAAGTCTGGTTATCATCTTTAAAGTTCTTTATGAAACTTCCTGCAGCACCAGGAGACATCAGGCAATTGAATCTGCCCATTTGGTCTGGTCACCAAGAGAGGGACTATATGGCAAATCACCGTCTATGACTGCTTCACAGAGTATAAAGCCAGCAATAGGTTTTCTTGCCACTGGGATGGAATGTCCACCTGACCCTTCAAATGCGGAGAAAGGAATAGGATTATTGCAGAAAAACTTTCTTAGACCAAGAAAGGGAGAAGTGTAAGAAAAACTCACCTAATTTCCCCTGAACCCCACCTTACCTTTGCTAAATATAAGATGATTTGGAGAATTGCTTCGACAGGCTTTTAAAGATTCTATTAAATTGCCTAGTTAGCAATAAAGCCATTCTAGAAATCCAAGTTTTTATTTCATGAGTTTGCTGCCTCCAAAGCACTTAGGTTAACCTAATAGATCCTGTTAGGGACTACTAGTACTGGGAATAGACAAGCTAATATACCTTTCTTTTATTTTCAGTTCTTTACTTGCATAGAAATTCTGCATGCAGAAGAAATTGTGTCTCCTACTTTAGTGTGAAGTGATGCATTCCGTTTCACCAAATCAATCTCACCTCAGTCTCCACCCAAGTAACGTGCCAATCAATTGCAAATCCTTTGAGAAGAAACAGTGCTTGAAAGCACAGGTGCTGAATACATGTTACATTAGATAACCCATGACTTGTTGGATCATCCTTTCAGAGATATTCTATTATCAGATTCCTCAATATCTTCAACAGTGACCAATGTCTAATGCACTGCCCTCACTGGAAAAGTTGGAATTATCTGTGTTGAAAATAGCTTGTGTTGAACTGTATAGCATAGTCAAACATCAGCCCAGGAATGTTTTGTGACATTTTATATCAGAAACTGTTTTATGATAAAAAATTAAGTCATGGAATGTTTTATAAAATTTGCCAAAGTTCTATTCCATGGGGGTCATCAGTTGCTCTTTTTGAATGCAATCTGTAAATTAGCACATTTGAGGTACCGTGGTTCAAAAACTATTGCCCTATGATTCACCATTTTAAACAGTTCCAGTTTATAGGAATGAGAGTTTTAGTAGCACATAGACAGATCGATTCAAAGCAAATAACAAATTTAACAAGGCAAAGATAAATCAGGGAAAATTATGGGTTTGACTTTGAATGAAAGATGAATAATTTCATTGCATGTGTCACTTTAATCCTTCCAGAAATCACACCTCCTCCCATTTTTTTTCAGAAGCATAATATTTTTTTCCACTTTAACCAAAATGTCCATCAATCACATATAAAGTTCAGTATAAAACACGTTAAGGGTTTCTGCAAAAAGAAAATGTAATATCTGTAGTTTTTCTTAAAAGTCAAGGTAACTGACCCAATGTAGAAGACAGTCAAGCTGAGAATTCCCAGCTGATGAATAGAGGCAGTTTAAGTTTCTCCCCAGTTGGATGACTTATGTAATGATATGTTCTATATCTATTTCCTCTAGAGAGGAGTTAACAAGTCATAAATGGATGAGTAATTATTAACGGGAATTATAAGCAGGGATAGAAAAGTGGAATAATGAATGTGAAAAGAGAATGTTATATTCCATTTACAGTTATTTTACATTTATATACAAAAAAAATCATTCCAGTCAAAATGTTCAATATAAAAATAACACTGAGATGACTTATTTTAGAAAAATATTACTTTCTTCCTTCCTCTAGTCATGCCAACTACCCACTCTATGAAGCTCCAAACAGAAATAACATTTACTTGAATATGTCAAAGCAAAAGTGGTATTGCTCTGGTCTCAAAATAGCCCCATTCAAATAATCTTAAATTGCCCCATTCAATATACAGTACACATAGTGTACAAAGTTTGAGTTTTGGCAATGAAAATTTTACCTACAAATCTCAGTTTTCAAAATACGGAGTTATTGGGGTTATTAGAAAGGGAGATGAAGTTTCTGTCTAAAAAATTATTCATGAATTTAGGGAGGAGTCCTCTTAATAATCAAATACGCTAAGATCTAGTGAATGGGCAGGCGATGAGAAATGAATGGAAAATAGAGGACCTCGCTGCTTCCTCTTTTCACTCCCCCATCAAAAGGTGATTATTTATTTATTTATTTATTTTATTAAACTTTTATACCGCTCCCTCTCCCAAAAAGGGACTCGGGGCGGTGTACAGCCTACTAAAAACATATAATAAATACTCAATAAATACAATTAAAATAAATTAAACCAAATTGATCCGGCTGTCTAACCCAAAAATAGAGTTAAAAATTAAAAACTAATAAAACCCCGATTAAAATTAAGTTAAAAACTAAAATACAGTTACTGGGCCAGGCCAGCCTGTTTAAAAAATAGGGTTTTCACTGCGCGCCGGAAGGTCAGAATATCCGTCATAGCCTGTATCTCCGGGGGGAGATCATTCCAAAGGGAGGGGGCTCCCACAGAGAAAGCCCGAACCCTCGGGGCCGTCAACCGACAACGGCCGGGCGGCGGTACCCCGAGGAGGGCAACCCTGTGGGAGTGTACTGGGCGGCGGGAGGTTGATGATGGCAGCAGGCGGTCCCGTAAGTACCCAGGTCCCGAGCCATGGAGCACTTTAAATACTGTCAGTACCACCTTGAATCGAATCCGGAAGGCCACAGGAAGCCAGTGCAGCCTGCGGAGAAGCGGTGTAACGTGGGAGCTCCGAGGAGCACCCACGATCACCCGCGCGGCTGCATTCTGGACCAGCTGCAGCCTCCGGAGACTCTTCAAGGGGAGCCCCATGTAGAGAGCATTGCAATAATCCAGGCGGGAGATGACGAGGGCGGAAGTGACTGTGCGAAGTGCGCCCAGATCCAGAAAGGGCCGCAACTGGTAAATCAGACGAATCTGATAGAAAGCCCCCCTGGCGACGGCTGCAATATGTTCTTCTAAAGACAGCCGTACGTCCAGGAGGACACCCAAGTTGCGCGCCCTTTCCACGGGGGTCAAGACCTCTCCCCCCACGGCCAGCGAAGGAACCAGCTGGCTGTATCTGGGCGCAGGAAACCACAGCCACTCGGTTTTGGTCGGGTTGAGACGAAGCCTGTTACGACCCATCCAACTCCGCACGGCCTCCAGGCATCGGGACATCACTTCGACGGCTTCGTTGGGGTGGCCCGGGGTGGAGATGTACAGCTGAGTATCGTCAGCGTACTGATGGAACTCCACCCCGAAGCCACGGATGACCTCACCCAGCGGCTTTACATAAATGTTGAACAGCAGGGGCGAGAGCACCGACCCCTGAGGCACCCCACATCGTAGGGGCCTCGGGGCCGATCTCTGCCCCCCCGTCAACACAAATTGCGAGCGGTCGGAGAGGAAGGAGGCGAACCACCGCAACACGGTGCCTCCCACCCCCAACCCCTCCAACCGCTGCAATAGGATACTGTGGTCGACAGTATCAAAAGCCGCTGAGAGATCTAACAGGACCAGGACAGAGGAACAACCCCTGTCCCGGGCCCTCCAGAGGTCATCCACCAACGCGACCAACGCCGTCTCCGTGCTGTGCCCGGGCCTGAAGCCCGATTGGAGGGGGTCAAGATAACTCGCTTCATCCAGGTACTGCGGGAACTGACGTGCCACCACACTCTCAACAACCTTCGCAACAAAGCGAAGGTTGGAGACAGGACGATAGTTAGATAACAATGCTGGGTCCAGGGACGGTTTCTTGAGGAGGGGCCGCACCACCGCCTCTTTCAAGGCGGCAGGTAACAGCCCCTCTCTCAAGGAAGCGTTTATAATACCCTGGAACCAGCCTCGTGTCACCTCCCGAGTGGCCAAGACCAGCCAGGAGGGGCACGGGTCCAGCAAACAGGTGGTGGCATTCAGTCCCCCCAGTATCCTGTCCACGTCCTCCACAGTAACAGGATCGAACTCAACCCAATTGACCGCACCGATATCCACCCCGCCCCCCCGCCCGGAGATGCCCAGTCGGAGTCCAGCTCGTCCCGGATCTGAGCGATTTTGTCCTGCAGAAACCTAGAAAACTCCTCAGCCCGTCCCTGCAAGGGGTCCTCCCGCGCTCCTACCTCCAGTAGAGAGCGGGTCACCCTAAACAGGGCGGCTGGGCGGTTTTCCGCGGACGCAATAAGGGTGGAGAGGTAAGATCTCCTCGCCATCCTTATCGCCACTAAATACGTCTTAATATAAGATCGTAATAGTGTTCGGTCGGACCCAGAGCGGCTGGCCCTCCAACTGCTCTCTAGGCGTCTTTTCCGACGCTTCATCTCCCTTAGCTCCTCAGAAAACCAAGGAGCCACTTGGGATCGGCACCGGGTCAGAGGCCGCAAGGGCACGACTCGGTCGAGGGCCCCAGCAGCCACCCTATCCCAGGTGGCGACCAAGCCCTCAACCGAGTCGTGTGTGTGAGCTTTGGGAAATGGCCCAAGCTCCGTCAGGAACCTATCAGGATCCATCAGGCGCCTGGGGCGGTACCATTTTAATGGTCCCGCCTCCCTGCGGTCAGGGGGTGCGGAACGGAAGTCGAGCTTCAGGAGCGAGTGATCCGACCATGACAGGGGTTCTACGACTATATCCCCCATACCCAGATCACTCTGCCACTGATCAGAGACGAAAACCAGATCCAAGGTATGACCTCCCACGTGAGTAGAGTCCCGAATTAACTGGGTCAGGCCCATGGCCGTCATGGAAGCCATGAACTCTTGAGCAATCCCCGAGGTACCGCCAGCAGATGGCAGGTTGAAATCCCCCATGACCATAAGCCTGGGGGTCCCAACCGCCACGCCAGCTATGACCTCAAGGAGCTCAAGCAGGGCTGCTGCCGCATAGCAGGGAGCCAGGTATGCGACCAGCAAGCCCACCTGAACCTTGGGACCGAACTTCACGAAAAGGAGCTCACACCCGGTCGTCTGAGATACAGTGGCCTCCCTCGGACACAGATCCTCCTTAATAACTACCGCAACCCCCCCTCCCCTCCCTGGGCCCTCGGCCGATGAAAAACCCGAAACCCGGCTGGGCACATCTCCACCAGAGGGACTGCCCCCTCCTGGCCCAGCCAGGTTTCGGTAACTCCCAC
The DNA here is from genome assembly GCA_023653725.1 of Bungarus multicinctus. Taxonomy (NCBI): domain Eukaryota; kingdom Metazoa; phylum Chordata; class Lepidosauria; order Squamata; family Elapidae; genus Bungarus; species Bungarus multicinctus. Next base: position 30,742,061 of record CM042842.1, on the reverse strand, counting down.
CAGGTCCGCGCCCCCCTCACAAATCAAATCATGGATGAGAGGGGCTTTATTAACAACGGACCTGGCGTTACACAACATCAGCCTAAGGCCCAGGGCCCGATTGCTCAGACCCCCTGGGGAACGGGAGATGACAAGGGGGTCGGAGCGCGCCACAGCAAGCAAACAGCGAGGGCGCGCTCCCAACACAGAATATGGCCCCCTATAACCGCCAAATCTGCCCCTCCCGCTCACCGTAACAATAGATTTAATTCCACCCTCCCCGGTGACCCCCCCCATCCTCAATACGGTCTTGTCCGGACTCTGACTCTCCCGGCCACGCCCAACCCCCGGCCTGGACCCAGCCTCCGGCGAGTTGTCCCCCAACTCCCGCCCGGGCCTTCCTAACCCCCTTAAAAACCTAACTAAAAATTTCTTAAGACACCCCTCCCTCCCGCACTTAAAACCCCACCATCTCTCCGGATCCCACAATCCGTCCTTGAGATGGGCCTCCGAGAGAGCAGAGGGCCATTGCTGAGATAGGGGGACATATCTCAGGGCCCAGAGATCATTTCTGGTATAAAATAGCGTCCCGGCCTGAGTCCTCTGATAAAGATGATGGAGATGATAAAAATGACCCCGACCAAGCTGAGAACTAGCCGGCCGGGGCCCGAGTCCAGGTTGAGGGCGTTCAGCGCACCGCCGATTGGATGAAGAGGAGGAGAATAACTTCAACCGCGGCAGCGGTCCTCCAGTCCCAGCTCCAACTCCAACGGCCGCCTGCCGGTCACGCCACGGGCTACCGAGACCAGCACCAGACCCAGAACCACACCATGGCCCTGGAGGTCGATGATCTTCCAGCCGCCTCGGTTCTGCCCGCAGCGTCCATCCTCTAGCTGCTCGAGTCGTGGCTCGTACACCAGCTTCGGCTGGGGGCCCTGCAAAGGCCCCAGCCCCGGCCCCGGCGATAGTCCCACAGCCAGGCCGCCCTGGCTCCGCCCACGGCGGCCGACCCTCGGCCGCTCGAGCCGCCCTTCCAACTTCGGCTGGGGCCCTCACAACGGCCCCAGCCCTGGTCTCGACCCCGGCGGCGGTCCCATAGCCACGCCGCCAGTCTCCAGCCGCTCCAGCCTCCAGCTGCCAGCCTCCAGCCGCTCCAGCCATCCCAGGAACTTCGGCCTCGCATGGCCACACCGCCGGCCGCCAGCCGCGAAGTCGCGCGGACCCACCGCCAGCCGCCGGCCGCCGGGCAAAATGCCATGGCCTCCAGCTGCTCCGGCCTCCGGTCTCCGCCGACTCCAGGCATCCGGAGACCTCAACCTCGCACGGCAGCACCACCGGTCGGGAAACGCCCACCTCACAGCCGCGCGGCCCCGCCGCCAGCCGCCAGCTGCCAGCCGCCCGCCGCCGCCGTGAGGGGGTCGCCCCACAGCCGCGCGGCCCGCCGCCGGGCCCGGTGCCAGATACGACGCCGCGCCACGGCCCCGGGGATCGCCTCACAGCCGCGCGGCCCCGCCGCCAGCCGCCAGCTGCCAGCCGGCCGCCGCCGGGCCCAGCGCCAAACACGACGCCGCGCCACGGCCTCGGGGGTCGCCCATCCCCCCACAGGTCCCCTCGCCACCCCTGCCACAGGTGAGGAGGACCCGGGGGGGGGGAAACTCACCACGCCGGGCGGCGGAGCTCTTCTGGCTGGCGGAGCTGGCGGAGCTCTTCTGGTCGACCTCCTCCGGTCGCCATCTTGCTCTCTCTCTTGGCAATGTAGAGCCATTCATTATCTATGGAAACCTTCTATCCAAATGAGGACTTTGGAAAATCAGGATGCATCATCAGTGGAAAAGTTCCACAAACATTCATTTTATTCATTAATGCCATAGACGAAGAGCCATTTGTGTCTCCACTAAAGACACTCAACCTCTACATGTCAAATAGAATGAAAAGAGAGTCAGATGAGCATGCTGAAGTTCTAAGCTTACTTTCCTGAGAGTAAAAATTGCAGAACTCTTACCTCACCATAGTAAACACGAATTTCATTGTTAAGTGAAGCAGCTGCTAAGTAAAACCATGTCTGTCTGTCAAGTGTGGAAATCAGGACACCCAAGCAGTTCAAATGAATATAAGGATTTATTGCAAGCGACAAGAATCTGAACTGCTACCGGCCAGAGAAAATTGGTGGGAGATAAGAGTCAATGGAATTCAAGGTGAGCTGGACTGGTGAGAAGGGATTTGAAACTGATGACCATTTGACCCCTCCTTTGGACACAGCCTGGTCATCTCCTACAATGTCCCTATAATCTTACTTCAGCTTTCCTTTGTTTTACAGATCTGCAAAGGTTGTCAATGTGAGGATCGGTTGCAAAGTTATTTCTTTTTTACCAGTGTCGTAACTGCAGTCTCTGTGCAAAGCAGTTGCTAAATGAGGATTACCTATATACAAAGCAGCTCTTTTCCAGTTTCATCTCTAGTTTATATGGGCTAAATAGATCCATTCTTGGCATATCAGAAGTGTATTTATCTAGCATTTATGGGATGCAGCCTTTCTGCTGTATTTATATTTCCAAGTATGTTATCATTGCTACATCAGTCTTCCAAAACTACATGTCTACTATATGGCCACAAAGAACTAGACTTTCTGTATTTCTTTGCTGCTATCCAGATACTTTAAGCCCAGTTCTTGCAGCTTTATTTATTTATTTAACAAAATTTACATAGTTGTCCATTTACCAGGGGGAACTCTGGGTGGCAAACAAAACTGAAAAGGCATACTGTAATTAAAAGTATTTAAGTAGGGGGGAAAACAGAACTGAAGCTTCAAATAAATTCACTGCACTGTGCCAGTTCCAAGAACCTCCTGGCTCAAGTTCCTGAGCAAAAAATCAGAAGTCAGCTGCCTCTAGTTGACATGATAGAGAAATTGCAGTATACAGAGTTTGTGTTCATAGGGGTTTTTTTCCCCTTCAAATACTGTTCTGAGGAAAATGTCTAATAAATAAGACATAATAAATAATCTATTTTTCCAATATCCATTTTATTTCTAGTTTCAAAACTGAAAGCAGCTTGTAAGAGTGCAATCTCTCTGTCTCTCACATTCAGCCAGAACCCTAATCATTAATCTCTACAGTAAGTCTGCCAAGTTGCCAAGAGTTGGTGTTTGTAACTATAATATGCAGTAGCATGAGTAGCGGGAACCAAGAACCAAGAGTTTTGTTCCCCAGTTAAAAAAGGAGGAAAGTATTAATCCAGGACTTGGTGGCACCACTCCTTCCCATCAGGGAGAGCATCGCCACTATGCTTTGAAGTTCAACACCATCATTAAAAGTGATATTCTCCTCACTGCCTAATTCACTCGTGGGCGTCTGCCAGGCCTTTAAGCACAGTTACATGATCAAATTCCTATAGGAGTTATGTCAAGTACTTATAATGCAATTATTCTGCTTCAAAATACACAGAGTAGTGCAGTTCATGACAAGGAAGGGGAGGAAGTGATGGGAAGGGATAGGAAGAATTTGATGGAGAAGCCTGCAAAGCCTTCGTTTAGATAATTACTAACTCTGCATGCCCGCAACAGATTTACTCTGTCAGAAGCTTAATTTCTGTTATAAACTTATAAGCCTTGTAAGTTCCTGCTCGGCCAATATTTTGACAGCAGCTGTACAGGTTTATAGAGTATGCCATATAGCAAAGGTGAAAAAAGAAAGAAAGAAAGAAAAATCTCTATTCACATGCAGATATTTAACCAATTCTTTCACATTTATGATTAAAAGTAACGGTGATCGTCCTGAAAGAATGGCAAGGACCCTTTACAGCAACTTGAAAAAGGGTGAAATTATAGAGTAGCTTTTCAACAGAATTGATATAATGACACAACACGACAAAATGGGACATTAATTTGTAGGGTGGGATTTTATTACTCTGAAAGTGGACACTGGCAGACAAATGATTTGCCAACACGGAAAGATCTGTGGCTTAGACTGATCAGTGCCAATAACTTTTGTCTGGAAATTAGTACAATAATATTTATGCAAGTATATTGCAAACAATAAATGTTATTTGAACTGATAACATTTGGAAATTGGATGCCAATCTGGTATTACTATGTCAAAAGTTATGGTTAAAAGAAAAGAGAAGCATTTTTAAAAATAATGCATGAGGATATGACAATTCAAACATAGTGCTCATATGAGATACAGTGAGAAATGAAATGAAATGAAATTACTCAGTTGCCACCAATTAGAAACAATATCCAATAAAATAATTCTGCACCAGCCCTCTCTTTCCTCACTTGTCTTTACTCACATTGTACAGCACTGTAGTCCATCCTTCCATAGTAATGCACTGGAAGACAGTCAACACGGCAAAGAGGATGTTATCAAACTGAGTTATCCCATCATTGGGACCAATCCAGTCTCTGCATTCATAACCTGCAGGGCATCCCTGCACCCCACATGGATGTGGCGGGTCCAGCTCTTGTAATTCACCTGCAGTCAGACAGAGTTGAAACCATTTTTAAATTTACATAAATGCAAAAGAGCAATATTGAGCAGGAATGATACAATAAAACAGGAAGCTTCTATAGGTATTTATTTTATTTATATTTTACCCTTTCCTTGAGCAGCACAAGGTGAAGAACATGAGGATTTTCCCTACCCTCAATTGATCAGCACAAAAACATTGTGGGCTGGCTTGAGAAAGAACAATTAGCCCAAATTATCCAGCCACCCAGTCCAAGTCTAGCATTGTAATATCTGCATGATACTTGAGTATCTATTTTCTAGGAAAGTTTAGGTTCCTTGCATGGTGATCAGTTAGGTCAGTATCAAGGGTATTCACACTGCCAAGATCCAAGGAACTGCTGATTTTTGACATCCTTAGCTCATAGCTTCCTGTTTACCATAATGACCATGAAATGGTAGAAGCAGTAGTATGATCTTTCCATCTGACCATTGTACTGATCTTTTTTTCTTAGTTACAGAGTATTGATGGCTTTCAGGAAGAATAATGGCCTTAATGGAGAACATATATAAACATGTTCTGCTTCTGGTCACTACTTTTGGTCATTGTTTATTCCTAAGATAATAGAATAGAATAGAATGGAATGGAATGGAATGGAATGGAATGGAATGGAATGGAACGGAACGGAACGGAACGGAACGGAACAGAATTAGAATTCTTTATTGGCCAAGTGTGATTGGACACACAAGGAATTTGTCTTGGTGCAAATGCTCTCAGTGTACATAAAAGAAAAGATACATTCGTCAGAGTCAAGAATCATAAGGTACAACATTTAATAATAGTCATAGGGTACAATAAGCAATCAAATCATACTAGGAAACAGTCAATTAAAAAAATCATAAGGATACAAGCAACAAAGTTATAGTCAAACCGTCACAAGTGGGAGGGGATGGGTTAAAGAAAGGATGGAAGTAGTAAGTAGCAAAGTAAGTAGCAAATGCCTCCCCACCCCAGTTCTGCTGTGCTGCCTCCTTGCGATGTGATGGTGGGTTCCTGAGATGACAAACACATCATATCTTCTTCACTGAGCTTTAGCAAAACCTAGCAAAAGATTTAGTTCCCAAAAGGAATGGCATCCATTTTTTTGAAAATGGAGAAAAAATATAGATCTCTTCTAAGTATAGACATTTCCCTTCGTGCACCCTGACTACCTAATAATTTATAAAATTCCTTTAGTTTAAAATAAATTATTGAAATAAATTATTAAAATTTTAAATTAAATCTACAGAAAAAGTTGCCAGAAAGCTGTATATAGGAGTAGGTGGAAAGGAGAATAACTGATAGGAACCAGTGATACAGATTATGTTCTTTCATGTAGGCTGTGAATTTCCTAACATTATTTTTTTTCTGAAAGGGATACTTTATTCTTTAATATGAGAGTTAAAGGTTTGAGCTGCTCTTGTATTCAAAGAAGATCTAGCCTGGGTGTGGAAAGACATTATTGCCAGGGAGAAGAGAGAAGACTGGAAAGAAAAGCAGAAAAGTAGAATTTAGTCTGGATTTTTTTATTATTATTATTATTATTGCCTTGTATCATCAGGAGTTGGCATGAAATGTGAACAGGAATATTCAAGATTCATGGTGAACAGGACATGGGGAAACAACAACAATAACAACAAAAGTCATGTTTTTTCTTACTGCTCAAATTACAGTATTTTTGCCCAGAGGACATGTTCAGACCTACAGAACAAATCTTTCTGAAGAATTGTAGATTAATTAGATCCATACAGGGGTGGGATTCTACCAGTTCACATCTATTTGCTAGAACTGATTGTTAACATTCTAAGCAGTTCGGAGAACCGGTTGTTAGAAGAATTTACTGGCCTAATCCTGTAAAGAAGGCAGGAAGGAAACATTCTGGTGTTGCTTACAGAAACTGCCTCTTCGTTAACCCTTATTACATTCTTGGCAGTCTCAGGAACTTCTCTGGAGTTTATTTTCCCTCCTTTGCTGGTACTTTGCTTGTGTAGAGTGACCATTCAAAGTTACAATGGCACTGAAAAAAAATGACTTATGACCATTTTTCATGACCATTTACTGTTGCAGCATTCCCAGCATTCTTGAGAGGCCAGGCGAGATGTGTGCTTCGATGTGAGTGATATTGAGTTGGCCACATCCAGACAATAACATGACCACCAAGTCATGTCCACCCAGTTACATGACCACCAAGCCACGCCTACCACCTAAGCCACGCCCACAGAACAGGTTGTTAAAAATTTGAATCCCACCCCTGGATCCATAGCTGTGTTTTAAAATTCCAGGACTAGACTAAAGTCAGAAGGAAGAAAGCAATACTTCTTACCTGAACTGTTTACATAGCAAGCCTGATGTAGTTTTCCACTATAAAATTCCAGGCCAATAATGGCAAACATCAGGATTGCAAAAAAGAGAAGGAGACCAATCTGAAGCAGAGGCACCATTGCCTTCATGATGGACTTTAGTACAATCTGTAAACCTTAAGAAAAGGAAAAGGAGAAAAATGCAATTGAAAAGAAGCACCAATCAGCACATTATTCCTTTGGGGAAAGCAGAGAGACAAGGAAGTGTCACACTGTGAAACATGTTCAGAAAAATTGTTATTGTCTGGCAAATGCCATATTATAATCAAGAGAAGACAACACTCTAGCAGGCAGGCAAAGTTCGTGTCACTGAGGGAAGAGAAAGCAAATCTTCATCTCCCAAAGGAGCAAGTTCTTTTCCATTAGAGCAAACCTCCCAATTATTTTCCGCAGAAGAAAATAGTTTGTTTAGTCCAAAGTTTTCTAAAGTTTAGGTTTTCCCTAATGTAAGATTGCAATATTCAATTTTTAATGATTTCTTTACATTTGCCAAATTTTCTAGATCAAGCAAAAATTATTGTGATTTCCTTTCTTCAGCTTATTCTGTTTACAGTTAGTCATTATTGCAGAATAATCTAAATTTAATACCAATTTACATTTATATCAGCATAAAACTTTGAATGGATCAAAAATATTGTAATATGCCAATGGATATAAATGCCACTTTGAAACCTTTGTACTTACAGTACTTTGCTAAAGTTGGTAAGTGTTTTTATCTCCTGTTCATTCAATTCCTACCTTGTTTTCCTTTCATTGTAAAATTAATAGATGTATACATCTGAAAAGAAAAGATTCTTCCCCAAATAATTGTGAAATAAATATACGCACACATAGTTTTTCAAAGGGTATGCAAGCCTTGGGAAATATATTTTTCTCATCATTAGATTCGATCACCATATTGTATATTTTAAGTGAGCGGGTGAGAATTTTGCAGCACAATGCAGAGCAATTATAAATTGCTGAGTCAGAACTCATAATAATGTCTTCATTAGTGTGGTCTCTTGCCTTTCATTCAGAAGTTCAAAGTGCTCTTTTCCTGTCCACAATAACTCTGAGATGGGTTGGGCTGAGAGACAATAACTTACCCCAAAATCACCCAGTCAATTTTCATGGATGAGGGTGAACTAAAACCTGTGTTTCCCCAGGGCAAGTCCAATGCTTTAGTCACTGTGCAATATTGACTCTCGGGAATTTCCTCTGACTTCAAAATGAAAACTCTGCCTTTTTTTTTTCCTTAGTGCACGCAAGAACAGATAGTCCTCCATTAACTATGGCAATTGAGACTAATCAACATGGTTGAAAAGTCACACTCTGATAGTGCCTCTTAGCAGTGGAAGTTCTGCTAAGGTTGCCATCATTAAGTGAATTCTGCACCATTGTTAAGAACTCCGTCTGGTGGTCAACATTTGCAATTGCCTGCCAGCTTCCTTGTTGACTTCGCTTATCAGAAGCAAGGGCTAAAGGTTGCCGATGGCATTCTCATGACTGTGGGAATGATGCAATATCCAGAACTTCAAGGTCCAGTAAGTATCATTCTTTCAAGCAATGTTGTAAATTTGAATAGTTGATGAACAAGTGGTTACCTGACAACCACCTATAATATTTATGGAGTAAAACTGGAAATCTCAAAACACATGCGCCTGATTAATGGCTTATTAGCTCAGCATACCGTTGACTGTTCTAATATGTCTCCTTTTTGCCAGAGCCAGTTGAAATGTCATAATTTCCAGCTCTGACACTATCCTAATTCATTACAGTTCAGATCAATTTGGGTAGGTCTGGTATGGTAGTCTAATAAAATCATTGTCATTCCAGATAAAACTAAACTCACCAAGTAACTATATACGCATATAGTATTCTAAACAGGTGAGAAATAGATGGGGCTACTAATTCTTAAGGCCTCATCTTCTCAGCATTCTCCTTTTTCAGCATCACCTTATATTCAAAATTAATCAGGTCAGGTTTCTTTCCCCTAATTTACCAATCTACCAAAAGCCTTCCAGAATCAGAGCATCAGAGGTACTTGAGGCCTGTCAGTCTGGTTGTTGAAGATATATTTTATTTAACATCAATATTTTATTCAATATCACTTACATTCATAAAAGCCAGTCTGGAATTGTATCCAGATGTCCTGATTCTAATATAATATCTCTATTCTAGAAAACAAAGATGCCCATTGGAAATACGAATACTGCTCTGCCAGGAAGGAGTACAACAGTAAGGCAAAATGGGGAGGGAGCTTACTAGGAATGCCTGAGACAAGCTTCAAGGGTCTGAGCACTCGTACCGCCCGCAGAGTCCGCAGGTCCACATGGGTGTTAAAATGTGCTCCTGCTGTTGCAAGGATGCTAGAAACAAACAGGAAGAGACAAAAGTTACTAAACATAGCTCTTGGGTAATACACATATGCCTGCCAGCCTCCCTCCCTCCCTCCCTGCAGGAGGAGGCGTAACACGCACCAGGCACCTGACAGCCGGAATTGGTGCACCTTACCCTATGCTGTGAGTCAATAACCATTTCTTAGCCTAATCTTAGCAGAGCAGCAATTAAAAAAATACACGCTAGCTTTAGGACTCACATTTTCCAGTTCAGTCTGTGTGCCTTGTGTTAGAATTAGGAGCTGTAAATTCAATACATCAGATCCTTACCCAAAGGCTTGAACAGGAAAGTCTTGGGAATTTAGCAAAATTGTGCCTGAGAAAAGCACAATTTTCAAGGCAATAATATTGCCTCTTAACCAGTGGTGGGATGCAAATTTTTTTACTACTGGTTCTGTGGGCATGACTTGGTGGGCATGGCAGGGGAAGGATACTGTAAAATCTCCAGTCTAAATTTCTAAATCATAAAATAACAAGAGCTGAAAAGGACCTTTGGAGGTCATCTAGTCCAATCATCTGCTCGAGCAGGAGAGGCCATTCCAAATATTAGCCTCTACCTAGGATCGAACTCACAGCCTCCTGGTTGTGAGGTGAGAGCTCCCCCTGCCTGTTCTCCGAACTACTCAAAATTTCCACTACCGGTTCTCCAGAACTAGTCAGAATCTGCTGAATACCACCTCTGCTCTTAACCCTAAAAAAAGCAGCCCACTTCTGTGGAAATTAAAACATGCTGAAGGGATGCTATTGCTATTGTAAGTCTCTACAATTTAAGACATCACTTCTATCTTGTGAACAGCCCCTCTCCCCAAAAAAGCTCCAAAGTTTGAAATGCTGAAGACCTGCCAATCTGGGACTATAAATTAGGTACTAAAGGTTCCATACTGTTGATGAGTACCTATCCTCTAATAATACAAATTGATGGTCTCTAAATATGTTGGAAATACAGCTACATATTGGCCTGAAATTCTAGGAGAGTTAAGTGATGAAAGACACACAGATTGTCTTTTAAGATGCATAGTGTATGTACAGCACCGACTTTGTTTTAATATGGTTTAATAATGGTTTCCATCTGTCATATTAGGCATTCTTAAATTGTGGAGAGGAAATTGATTGGATCTTTTGGAACTCAGCTGCACATAGATCCCTTTGGAGGCAATATGCAAAGTTAATAATCAGTAAAGATGGATTATATCTTAGCAATGTGACTACAGCATCACTAATGGAGCACATAGCATATGTTCCATCTTGTCCACATTCTCTCAGGCTTCCCATCCCTCCTCCCTTTTCCTCCATTCATTTGTGTCTGAGGACAATCCCCTACAGTTTTCATGGCAAGGCTTTTTAGAAGCGGTTTGCCTTTGCCTCCTTCGTAAGTCTGAGAGAAACTTTGAACTGGCCCAAAGTTATCCAGTTGGCTTTGTGCCTAAAACAGAAGTAGAACTTGTGGTCTCTTGGTGTTTAGCATGATGCCTTAACCACTACATCATATATAATTTGTGTTTTATACTGTTATTTCACTTAAAAATTAGTGGTTTTGGTTTCACTCTCTCACCATTCACCTCCAGCTGTGCAGCTTGGTTCCTCATAGGCCACAGGCCAGTATCAGTCCATGGCCCAAGCATTGGGAACCGCTGAACTAGAGGACAGAGAATGAGCTCAGAAGTGAAAGTCAACTTGAGTAGAAGGAAATACCTCTGGAACATCAATCTCACAGGACAAATGATCAACATGATGAGTACACAAAATTGGAGATAAATATATGTTTTTTTAAAGGTATCACATTATATCTCTGAGCATCCATGTGTGTGGAGGCTGGGATTTTCCAAGATAGAATAGCTCAGCATTGGCAGAAAGCATTTCCCTTTAAGGAAATGTTATAATCTAAAGCAGGCAAATTAAAGGCATGTTTCTCTAGGTCACTGAAGAACCACAAAAGCTCTCTGATGTAAATTTTGTAAAAATTTGTTTGCAATGGGTAAATTACTTGGAACCCTGACATTTAGATCCTTATAGATCAAAGATCAATCCGTCCAAATAAACAACTAAAAAATTATCAGACAGGTTTGAAAAATATAATGTATAAATCTCACGAAGTCTGAGAATCTGTCTGAGCAGTATAACTATATTCCAACTTCTCATAACAACATCAAGGACTATAGAACAACAAGATTTTCTTTCAGGCAAATTACATTATAATGTAATTTATAGATCTTTGATCTATAAGGATCTAAATGTCAGGGTTCTAAGTAATTTACCCATTGCAAACAAATTTGAAATCAAATTTAGTAAAAACGTGTGCTTTCTGCAATAATTCTAAGAATTCAGAGATAAGGGAGAAATGGCAATGCTCCCCAATATTGAAGGTGTCAGGATTTCCCCAAGTGGTATAAAAACATAATAAGGAATCAAAATAAGACTTTTTTTTTTTACTCTTCACAGTTGTAGATGGTGTGTAGGTGTTTAAGTTCTTTGGTAGCTGCCTCAATCCAAAGTGATTTTTCCAAACAAGATTTTTTTCTTTCTTTAAGAAACTGACAGATGCTTTTTATCAATATTTAAAATGATATTTATTGAGATGAATGAGATGAATTTCAACAACTAAGCTATTTCTAATTCAGAACCTTGGAATTCTTTTATATTGGATTTTAGAACTATTTTATTCTTTAATACTTTAAGGTAAGCTCTTCCTTATTTTTTTCCACTAAAGTCAAAGCAGCTTATAGTGGCTGTTCAGTGGACGGATTATATGGATTTGCAACCAAATTTTCGCTCTTGTAGGCAAATTGACAATTTAGTTGGCAAAACATATTTCTGTAGCACCAGAACCCCTTAAAGATCTTCAGCTATATTGCAAGCTTTCTGGATCAGAATAGTCACATAGAAATGACTAAAATTTGATGCAGAATACCACATGTTTGGGCTCCCAATGTCCCAGCTTCCGAGCCACTTGAAGTTGACACAAACTTATTTGCTCACCAGCCATATATGTTTTATTAAGGACATCTACTTGCAAAAGATCTCCTTTTCCAAAAGGCAACACCTCATTGATGCCTTGGAAGAAGGAGTCATGACAAACCACTTCTTTGTGAGACAGCCAAATCTCCATAACTTAGATATTTCCCTTATGTAGAGAATGGATTCCCAGCTACAGCAAGCTCAAAGGAGGAAGGATGAATAATAGTATTTTTCTCTTTGCTTATCCTCAGCTGCAATTTCTTGAGTCTTACTCAGTCCCCAAGCAGAAGTGGATTAATGTAGATCCTTTAACAATTCCAAGGTATCCTGATGAATGAGTTTTGAACTGCTCAACGTGCTTTTTCAAGAGGCAACTGGACTTCGTTTTTTCTTTGAAGACATTTCACTTCTCATCCAAGAAGCTTCTTCAGTTCTGACTGAAGTTCTTGGATGGAAAGGAAAATATATTCAAGGAAAAAACAAAGTCCAGTTGCATTTTGAAAAAAGCACCTTTAAGATTCCACAGAGTACTTATTCTTTGATACAGAACAGATTTCTGAATAAGTGTAGTAGTCATCTCTTTGACAGATTCAAAGGTAGCCTCAGGAGGGTTTTCTCTAATTTAATATACATAGTAATATATGAACTACACAGTAAATACAAATTATAAACGTGGGTTTAAAATACATCTGTCAAAGAAGGCTCATGTTATACTTTTGAATAGGGTTCCTCAAAATGAGGCTAGGCCCTGATTGAAAGAACTTTTTTGAAGACTTTGAGAAATCCATAACTTTAGTATTAATACTCTCTGGAGCCAACCCTAAAATCATATAAACTTCCTTCCCTCAATATTGTTCAGAAAACACTTGTTGAAGTTATACACTAATATGATTTATAATATATTATATTTATATAATTTGTTACCTTTGGGGGGTCTGCTTTATCTATAGATTATGGGAGGTGGCCATTTACGGTTTATACAGATACAATAAAATACTTGGGTTTATATCTCTCCTCAAATTTATAGTTAGTCCTCAACTTGCAATTGGTTGCTTTCACGACTTACAAGAGGCTAATCCAGTGATGGCTAACCTTTTCCACATCATGTGCCAAAAGTGCGCTCGCATGCCTGCACTCATGATGCAATGTGTGTGTGACACCCCTCACCCCCCTGCGCATGTACGCATGACCCCCATACACCACACACCTCTGTGCATGGGCACACAACCCCCCCTGCACCACACACATCTGCACATGCGCCTGTGCCCCCCACCTCGCCCTCATGTGGGGCAGATACCCAACTATCAGCTGGCTGGCGGGGGACACATGTGCATGCGAGGTGAGGCTCTTCTGGGCGACCTCTCACATGCTGTCAGAAATGGCTCTGCATGCCACTTCCACCATGCGTGCCATAGGTTCAACATCATGGGGCTGATCCATAACACACAGACATTTTGAGCAGCTAGTGAGTGCCTTGCCTTTAAAATCAGTAGCAACATCCTAGGGTCACATGACTGCAATTTGTGACTTTTTTTTTTTTCTGGTTTCTAGCAAAAAAAATTCCCATTCAGGAGAATGCATTCACACTTAAGATCCCAGAGTTTCCTTAATGACCAAAGTGATTCACTTAATAACTGCCACAAAAAATGTCATAAAATCATGTTCACTCACATGGGTTCTTTGACTTACGGAAATCTGGTTCCAGTTGTGGTCATAAATCAAGGACTACCTGAATCACATTATGCCAAATTAAGTATGTCTAATTGTATCTATGCAATTTCAAGGTATATAGCATGATGGTTAAAACTCTTATTAATGTTATTAAAATGCATATTACATTGGGATGAATATATTTATATATGTGTGTGTATGTTAATTCCCGATTTAATTCAGATAAATAACTGAATGAGAAAAAAAATAACCTCTCTAGAATACCTTTTGCCATACTGTAGTTACCTTATGAGGATGGTGGCTTTAACTACCAAATTTTCAACTGTATCATTGGACTTTTACCTTAACATCCGAATTTTTTTTGGAATTAGACTTATTATTATTATTTTTTTTCTCTCTGATACCATTTGGCAGGTGTTAGAATATTAAACCAGGATTTTCATTTCGTTTCTTTGAAAAGCAACTAGGCATCTTTTGTCATTAATAGTAAGCAGTTATGGTTTGATCCCGAACCACATGAGAAGCTGATATTGTGGAATAAATTCAAATCTGAAAATAGCGGGGAAGATGTTGTATTGGAATTCTTGGTCTAAACAGGGATTAATACTTTAAATCAGTTTCATTTCTTTTAACGTTGTTTTAAACATTTTGCAAGATTATCTTTTGAGTTTGACTTGCCTTCATTATATATCTGGTGATCTGCACATCTGGAATGTGGGTTAATTAAGCAGCATGGCCCTTTAGTAGCTCATACAAGTTCAACAAACGAACCAGAATTCAACAATGCAGCTTTGTATTATTATATTATATTAAAAATCGAAATGAAAATTAGTGTTAGTTATATGTTTGATCTATATATTTATTTAATATATTTGATCAAACCTAATTGATTTGTTTCGGTTTCATGTTAACATATTATGTCAACGCATGTTAAATATTATATTTAAGAATTTCAACGTGATATTAAGTTGTACTCTTAAAATATAAATTTGTCAAGGTATGAAGAGCTTTGCCTTTATCAGTCTTGTGACATAGCAGATAATCCTGACTAACTGGAATGAAAGCCATTCTCCTGATTTCAAGGTGTGGTCCACGATATGTTTCTTAACCATTTTTTAAAAGCCTTTTCTGCTTTAAAAATGAGAAGATGACATAATGTTGTTCTATGGTCCAGATGTAATGTTAAGCCCAACAACTGAATTAATTTCATGTAGTATATATCCTTATCATATGGATCTTTTCATTTTGTTAATTTGGGCATGGTGGGTATATTTAGTTCATTTACTATATATATATATATTACCGTATACTGCCCAAGGCCATTAAAGTTCTTTCCTTCTGCACAAGGCCATTAAAAGTTCTTTCCTTCAACACAACCAGGTGTGCCAGCCTATTTGTCATTTTGTATAATTAAATCTTGGGCTCCTAAACTAATTGAGGTGTTGGCTGTTGAGAAGTGCTAGCTTCTGGCATCAGTTTAATTTTTCCACAGAGTACAATCAGCCCAATGTGGAGACAGTCTTGTTAAGGTAGGATGCTTTCCCCAGGTAACAAGTGACAATATTTCAAGATCAATGTTTTTCAAAATAGGAGGCACACACTCCTTTAAACCATCAGTGTCATAAAGGGCTAAATGAATGGCACAAGGTTTTAATAGAAAGATGGAGACACAAGACTAAAATAAAGGCCAGCAAAACCAACGTTGGCTCCTTCAGAAAATCTAGATCCAATGGGCAATACCCTATATAGTACCTATATCTGCTGAAATTTGCATCCCTTCAAAAGAATTGTGGGATTCAATTTTTTTTACTACCGGTTCTGTGGGCATGGCTTGGAGGGTTTTTGCTCCCAGGAGGCGTCCCTGAAGTCCAGGAGGCCAAAAATGGAGCGTGGGGGAGGCATGTAGCATCCCACCCTGTGTACCTCTTTTTGCCTCCCGGCCCTCAGGGAAGCCTCGTGGGTGAAGCAGTAAGACAGCAAGAGGGGATCCCAGCACAGCTGATCATTGGAACAGCTGATCGTTAGGAGGAAAAAAGAAAAAAGAAGAAATACCAGTTCAGTGGAACCGGTAGCTGTCTTTTTTACTACTGGTTTGGCCGAACAGTAGCATTTTTTACTACCGATTCACCTGAATCAGGCCGAACCAGTAGAATACCACCACTGGGGCAGGGCCAGTCAGAGGTGGTATTTGCCGGTTCTCCAAACTACTCAAAATTTCCACTACCGGTTCTCCAGAACTGGTCAGAACCTGCTGAATACCACCTCTGCATCTAGGATCTGACCACCAATGTTTGCAAAAAGATTGGTGATACATCCAATTCTTTGTTAATATTTTTTTTTCTATTATATTATAAATGCATTATCTTTTTTCACACTAGCATGGCTTCTAATAGCTGCATGGCTTCCAACAGCATGGCTTCCTTCTTTGAAGGAATCAGGCAAGATAGTTATTTCAAAGAAAAATGGGAGAATGTTTCCCTTTCCAAAATTTTACACATACATTTGCATTTATAAAAACTTCAGTGAGGGATAGGCGGTACCTGATACAAGAAGGAAGCAAAGAAACACTCTCACCCAAAGAAAGGGCCAACAGAGATCAAGTGGAGACAAGAGAAAACAAGAATTAGAGGTGGCAGATGGTGATGATTTAACATGCCCCCCAAAATATCTGGTAAGTCCTGGGTACAGGATTGAGTATAGAAAGAAAAAGAAGAACAAGTCATAAAATATGATAATTAGGCCAAGAAGTCTTATTAGAGGCCTACAGTTAAAATGTTGCCAATCACTTTGTACTGGCTCAGAAATATGTCTGGCTAGATTCATGTACCTTGAATGATACTTGATGCTTGATGCCAAGAGAACAGAGAGCTAGCATACTATATATTTCAACAAGTGATCCTTTTTAGAAGATGCATCATAGTGTACTACATTCTGTGAAAGAGTTTATAAACCTAGAGTGCAATGTGATAGGCTAAACCTGGGTTGATTAGAGTCACCAGAGATTATTTCCAGGTCTTCATTGTTGGCCTTCTCAATTGCAACTGGCTGAAAACATCCCAGGGCATTGACTCTCTTTAGGTATCTAAAAGTAGCTTGTAAAAAAATTGGAGGAGGTTCCAAATAGAGAAAAATAGAGCACATACGGGCTACATTGCCTAAATTAAGGAATCAGTCTTTCAAGTTTTATGCCGTTGCCCTGAAACCAGGGAAATTGGGTCATTGTTCTACTAATTCACCTAATTACAGGCCAGCATTACTCTTGGCAATGTCTCCCTTGCTGGGCAATTAACCACCTTTATTTTTTATTATGATTATTTCCCTCTCTCCAGTATATAGTTGGATTTTTTTTAAAAAAAAACTCTGGTTCCCTTCAGTAACAACAGTTCTGTTTCCTAGGATACCAAGAAAGATGAAACTGTTTCACATTAACTAAATGTGCTGTGGTAACAGATTTGTTCCCCCCTTCGTCTTCTGTTTATTATGACAAATCTGAAAGGGGTGGATTGAAAAGTATAGTTGGCCTATTCATCATTAGGTTAACCAAAAAAGTTGATTGGGGCTGACGTTCTTGTCAGACTGGTTGCTGTAGTCTTGTCAACAACTCCATGGAAGCCATGTTCAGTGGCTGTGTGGGCTAGATTCTGTGGGAGGGTGAAGAAGTCACAGTCAAATTCAGTTTTCCATTTTCAATTCCACTTTTAAGCATTGTTACCCTTATTGGTAGGGGTGGCAGTTATTTAGTTGTTGATTAAAGTGGACGAAAGAGTTGTAGATTTCTATTAAACATGAATAGGTGCAATCTAGACACAATTCTACAACTGGAATAGAAATGCAGTATTTCTGTAGGTGGTCTATGGGCAGTTTTTTCCTTACCACCCCTTTCAGTGTGCTTTTCTCCTGCATTCAAGACTGAAAAGAGGTGTGTTGCTTGAGAAACTGCTACCCCATAATAGTCCCCTTGTGCCTCAGACTTCATAGTGCAAAGCTGCTGCCCACACATATATGTGGGATGGTAGTTTCTGCTATTGTTGATGAGGGGCTCATTTGAAGATGGGGAAGCAAGCAGAGGTTCTGTCCCCATGAATCCTTTTCCTTCCTTGTCTCTTCTCTTTGCTGCCCAAGCACAGATCTTTCCACCAGTAGCTTTCTCCAACTCTTAAGTCCATTTCCCTCTGGAAAGCATGGAACACAGACACAGCCCAGAGATCACTGTCTTTTCTCATGCTCTTTCTCTATGTGATATGGAGCAATCACATAAAAAGGGGCTTATTCCATGTCTTCTGCAAAATGTGGAACAGAGATATAGCCTTGGATGCAGCAGGCAGGCGTCTGCTGGAGAATGAGGGAGAGCAGGGATCATTGTGTGGCTAGTGATGGAGATTCAGGAATAGCAACAGGCTCAAGATTCAATGAGCTCAAATGGTACTTTTATATATCCTTCTAAGCTGTGGGAATAGACTAGAAATGGAAAGAATCAGAGGTGGTATTCAGCAGATTCTGACCAGTTCTGGAGAACCGGTAGTGGAAATTTTGAGTAGTTCAGAGGACCGGCAAATACCACCTCTGACTGGAGATTTTACAGTATCCTTCCCCCGCCACGCCCACCAAGCTACGCCCATAGAACCGGTAGTAAAAAAAATTGAATCCTACCACTGGAAAGAATACTGCAAATAAATGTTTAATTATTTAAATGATGAGTCAGACTTACTGTAGTTACTGGTAATGATGGATTGCTGACACAAACTGCACCTCACAAAATCTAGAAAGTATTATTTGGCATATGCATTGCAAGCTTGATTGGAAAGCTTTAAACTGAACCCTGTAGATGCTAAAAATGAAAAAAAAAAAAACCATAGTGGATGAAAATAAAGTGCCAAGGTTGATGAAATAGGCTGTTCAAATGATTCAGTGAAAAACCAGAAAGAACATAAGGCTCATGACCTCCCTTATCTATTAATCAATACCCAGCGGACTATATGAGCTTCAGATATAAAATGCATATATTATGTAATCTGTATAATAAAAAGTTGGTGGTATCGAACTTCACACCCAGACTTGGCAATAAATTATAGATCTTCACTAAATCACAAATTTCCTTAATCCATATAATGGATACATAGTTTATTCAAAAATTGAATTCAAGGTGGACTCATCAGTGGTTCCTTATCAAAGTAGAGAAAAGGAGGTGCCATAAACATCAGTCTTGGATCTTTTTCTTTTACATACATGTTTACTGATCTGGATAAAGAGGAAGTTTACAAATGACACAGGCTGGATAAGGTAGCAAAACAGAAGTGTATATAAAACTCAAAACTAATTTGCTGGGGAAATGGGCTGAAACCAATAGAATTAAATTTTACTCATATATGCAGAGTTTTTTTTATTTACAAAACAAAAATTAGAACTAGATTCCTTATTAAAAAGCATAAAAGAATTCAGTAAAACTATTGGAATGTAATTTGGGCTTGACAAGTGTACAACCATAACTATAAAGGTAAGAAAACTTACTGAAGATGATGGAATACAGCCATAGTGGGATTCAGCCAATTTGTACCAGTTCTGGAGAACCAGTTGTTAACTTTCTGAGCAGTTTGGTGAACTGGTTGTTGGAAGAAATTATTAGGGCAGAGAACTGGTTGTTAAATTATTTGAATCCCACCACTGAATACAGCTTAACAATGAAAATTTGATGAAGGCAGTAGCACAAGATGGCTACAAATATTTGGGAATTTTGGAAGCTTATGATATATTACAGAATCAAGTCAAAGAAAATACAATGAATTCCAACACTTGGCATAGAGATGGATAAGAATAAAAAAGAAACTGAAATGAAAGAATTTGTAATAACAGCATAAATGGTTGGGGAAAAGACAAGATCAAAAATTAGTCAGTATCATGTGAAGTGCTGCCTGGTTTTTGGTTGAAACATACACCCACTCATAGCCAAGCAGTTTAATAGCATACCACATATATACCACTAGGAGATGAAATTGGAGGTTGGTTAATATCTGATAAAAGCTAGTTGATAATAAAAGATCCAACAGAAGGGGCAGTACCAGGCAATTACAGGTCAATTGCCTGCTTAGCAAAACCTTCAAATTGCTAACAGCTGTGGTAGCTGATGCAGCCAAACAACTGTTTGAAAAGGAACTATTTCTACCTGAGTTGAAAGAAAACTACTCCAAAAGCAGAGGGTCCTACCGTATTTATTCAAGTATAACACGCACGCATGTATAACGCGCACCCCCTAATTTTCGATTAAAAATCGGTATAAAATTTTGTTTCACACCAAGCATTGTTGCCATCTAACGGGTACCAGTATAACAAGGAAATGAAGCGGCGACCATACAGCGGATAATAAGAATTCTCACCCCCAGTTCGGGCCGCCCACTGTACGCGACGAGGGGACGTTTTTTTTTCTTCGCCCTCGCGTACAGTGCGCGGCTGCAGCCCGGAAAAGGCGTAGTGCGAACTCACAATTCGCCTGCGCCCTCATTGGACCGGCCGCCATTGCCACCCCACCCCACCCCTCGTTTATAACGCGCACCCCCTAATTTTCGATTAAAAATTGGTATAAAATTTTGCAAGTTATACTCGAATAAATACGGTAACTGACAAGATGATTCCGAAAAACTGCAAGAGAAGGAAGACCAACTTGAATATATTAGAAGGTTAGAAGTGAATATATTGTGAGTTTGAAGAAGATCCTGAAGTCTACACTCAATAGAGGGAATGCCACCTAGGCAATTCCAGGACTTAGATATGCAGTTGGAATAGTGGACTGGACTTAAGCAGAAGTAAAAGTCCTGGATAGGATGGCTAGAAAAATAATGACAATAAATCATGTTTCATGTACCCTGGGATATTGACAGATTCAACTTACCAAGGAAAATGGATGGGTGTAAAATGTTGCAAGTACACCAGATGGTTCAAGAAGAAAAAGGGGCATTGGAAAAATATCTGAAGGATAGTGAGGAGATGCATTGAAGCTAGTATACCAGGAAGGCTTACTGAGTATTAGAGAGACCAAACTGGTCTACAGAAAAATACCAAATGAAGACTTAAAAATAAAAAGAGACAGTAAGGAAAAGTATTACATGGCCAGTATATTTTAAAAAGTTATCTAGTTTGCAAAGCAATGGCTAAGAGCAGGAAAGTTGAAAAAAGAGACAGGGAGCTAATTCTGGCTGCACAAGACCAAAACTACAAAGTCAGCATTGAGACGACATCAACAGACAGAAAACACTGCCTCTGAAAAAAAAAGTTGAAAAAAATAATGGACCACTTAGTTATCTGTAGCAAGAAGATTGCACAGGCTAACTACAAACAACAACGGTGCTTTGGAAGATCTGCACGAAATATCATTTGTCTGCAAAGAACTGGAGGGCACCCACAAAATAGAAAATAAAGAAACCAACCAAAGCCCTTCAAAACATCCTAAGCAAACTAAAAGTCTCAGCAGCTCCAGAAGAAACAACAGAAGCAGAAGTGATATTCAGCAGATTCTGACCAGCTCTAGAGAACTGGTAGCGGAAATTTTGAGTAGTTCAGAGAATTGGCAGTTACCACTGCTGACTGGAGATTTTACAGTATCCTTCCCCTGCCACACCCACCAAGCCACATCCACAGAACCGGTAATAAAAATATTTGAATCCCACCACTGAACAGAAGTCATCTACAACATACAATGTAAGAACTGCAACAACCACTATGTAGGACAAACAGGCAGAAGACTGGCAGAACGCATCCATGAACCACACACTGGCATTCAGAAGACATGATGAAAATTCTTTAATTTCACAACATATAGACAGATTTAAACATAGTTTCAATTGGGAAAATGTGACAATCTAAACCAGGCCAAACCCAAAAATGCCAGGGAATTTCTAAAAGCCTGGCACTCTGACAAATCAGCCATCACTAGACACATAGTCATTAACAACATCTATAGACAATCATCTATAGATTATAAAAGAGACAAACAACCAGTCCAAAAGAGAACAAAAAGACTTTAGCATCTCTCCAGTAGTAATCAGCAACCAGATCAGCATAGATTAACTTTAAGGTTAACTTCAGGCCAACAATCAAATAAACAATACCCCAATCAAGAAACTGCCAAAGAGCCATCAGTAAACAGCCAAACCAAAGAACCTCTATCAAAGACCATTCCCACTCTCACAGACAAGCAAGTCACCAGAATATAAACTGACAGCAAACAGCACTCCTTACTATGGTAGCACTGATGATGTTACCTAGTTAGGGTAATGAAATGTCTGCAAGTAAACAAGCAAACAACAGGGATCCCTCAGAAAAATGAAGAAAACTAAAGTGCTCTGTGACTTCAGAATTCAGACAAGCACCTGGCAGACTTAACAACTGTTGATAAGAAAGATATATAAAAAAGTCTGGACAGTGAATGTTGCAGTATCTGGAGGTAGCAAAATAGAACGGAAAGAATTAGAGAAAATCACAAAATACAAAGACTTTGCAAAAAGAAAGAAAGATAATATCAATAATGATAGGTGCCTTGGATGTAATCTTAAAACATTTGGAATACCACCTGAAGATTACTCACATGGACAAAAGTCACCATCAGTCAATTGCAAAAGGCACATTTACTTGAAACAACTTAGATCTTCTAAAGTTGCTTTTATTATTATTAAATGACATCTGTCTATTCTAGGTCCCTGGAAAGGCCTTGATAGGTAGGCAAAAATGCCAAATCCAGTCTAAACATTATCTGACTGTGTGAGAAACAATAATATACCACTAAATTTGTATGCCACCTGAGCCTCAGAGACTCCGGCAGCTCATAACAATCAAACAAAGAAACTACGATACGACAAGGAGCATGACAGAGTGAAGTGTCTCCTTCACCAAAGGCTTGGGTGAAAAATTGGAATTATTTAATTTGGATTCTAACATCAAACAATGTTCTGGATTTAATGGCCAAAGTGGCTCCTTCCAACTGTATGACTTTATCTGGAAGAAATCTGAATATCTGTTACATTGGATATCATTTTTCTTGTTACACGTATTTGTCAAGTGTTTTGATTTCTCCCAAATTTCTGCATTAACAAGACTCAGCTAGAAACACTTGACTTTAAATGTCAGGTAGATATATTGAGAGGCTTACTTTTCATGGTGTTTCTTTAAGGAGATTACCTTTTATTGCTTCTCTAAAAAAAAGTAAACACAGAGGTTCTCCTGAGGTTTATACTTAGAATTTCTGTATGGTATTAAAACAAATCCACCAAGTTTCATTTTGATACCTTACCCTTCAAAAGAAAAGTTTACAGTCAATTGTGGTTTTTATTTATCTTGCATTGTCTTTGAACAAAACTTTGCCAGAATTTCATTTTATGTCTCCAATGAAGACATGTTATTCTGTAATATTTTTATTTCCCTCCATTATATGAAAATGGCTACTTTTTAAAGTAGATTAAATAAGGGCCTTGGTGGTGCAGGCTGTTAATCATCTAGCACTTAGTGCAAGCTGCCTGCAATTAGTGCAGGCTCGAATCCCACCAGGCTCAAGGTTGACTCAGCCTTCCATCCTCTCGGGATAGGTAAATTGAGGACCCAAGAATTGTTGGGGGCAATAAGCTGACTTTGTAAAAATGCCGCTTGGGGGGGGCCAAAAGCCCTAGTAATAAGCAGGCATATACAATGGAATGAAGGCTATTGCCGAGCACTTAGCATGGTGCTCCATAGACTGTAAGCCGCCCTGAGTCTCCGGAGAAGGGCGGCATATAAATGTAATTAAAAAAAAAAGATTGATATATTGAACTGTTGCAGTAACTCTGATTCTAATGTCATGCTGCTTAACTTTAGATATACATTTCCCTGCAAAATAAGAATCAGAAAGCCAGATAAGAGAATTATACCAAACGACTTACGAGCTAAAAGCAGGGGTGGGATACTACCAGTTCGCAACTATTCGCTAGAACCAGTTGTTAACATTCTAAGCAGTTTGGAGAATCGGTTGTTAGAAGAAATTACTGGCCTAATCCTGTAAGGAAGGCAGGAAGGAAACATTCTGGTGTTGTTTACAGAAACTGCCTCTTCGTTAACCCTTATTACATTCTTGGCAGGACTAGACTTCCTGTCTCAGGATTGTCTCTGGAGGTTTTTTTCTCTCCTTTGCTGGTACTTTGCTTGTGTGGAATGACCATTCAAAGTTACAATGGCACTGAAAAAAGTGACTTATGACCATTTTTCACACTTGCGACTCTTGTAGCATCCCGACAGTCATGAGAGGCCTGGCGAGGAGATGTGTGCCTCGATGTGAGTGATATTAAGTTGGCCACGCCCAGCCAATAACATGAGCACAAGCCACGGCCACCCAGTCACATGACCACCAAACCACGCCCACCAACTAAGCCCCACCCACAGAACAATTTGTTAAAAAATTTGAATCCCACCCCTAGCTAAAAGGGATGCCTGTAAATAAAATTGCTATTAGTAGAAATCTTATCGAGTGAAAGGGTTAAACAATATCAATTCTCTGCATATTTCCAAAATCTTACAATCCTCTTTGGAACTGTATTCTCTAATAATCAGAAATAGATACTGATATTAAATACTGAATGCTACTTTTTTAAAAAAAAATCAGGATTTCCTGAATACAGCTACCTCCAATAGCACTACAAGTAGTTTTCGACTTATGACCACAATTGAGCCCAAGATTAAGCGAGTCATTTGTTAAGTGAGTTTTGCCCGTTTTATAACCTTTCTTGCCACAGTTGTTAAGTGAATCATTGCAGTTGATAAGTTTGAATCTGGCTTCCCCATTGACTTTTCTTGTCAGAGGGTCACAAAAGTTGAACACATGACTCTGGGACACTGCAACTGTCATAAATATTAATCCACAGTTGATTACTTGACCGTGGGCATATTGTAATCATGGTCATAAGTGTGAAAAATGGCCATAAGTCACTTTTTACCGTGCCATTGTAACTTTGAATGGTTACTAAATGAACAGTTGTACATTGAGGACTACCTGTATTGTTGAAGATCAAAAATCATGTACTCAAGATTTGGCTGTAACTCTATGCCTTGAAGAAGAAGATTAACTTTTTTTTAAAAAAAGTGGGTGTAACAAAATATACTGTAATCTTGCAGCACTGGAAAATTATTCTGCCAGAGATATCTTCAAAAGCATCAAACTATAGTAAACTATTGGGGCCTGTACAGGTAGTTCTCAATTTACGACCACAATTGAGCCCAAAATTTCTGTTGTTAGGTGAGATAAGTGAGTTTTGCCCCATTTTACGACTTGCTTGCCATAGTTGTTAAGTGAATCACTGCAGTTGATAAGTTAGTAACTCAATTGTTAAGTGAAACTGGCTTCCCCATTGACTTTGCTTGTCAAAAGGTTGCAAAAAGTGACTACATGACCTTGCGACACAGCAATGGTCATAAGTATGAGTCTGTTCCAAGTGTCTGAACTCACATGGGTTCAGTCACTTTTTTCAAAGCCGTTGCAACCTTGAACGGTCACTAAAGGAACTGTTGTAAGTTGAGGACTACCTGTACAACATTTTTAGAGGTTTAGATCGGTGGTGGGATTTAAATTTTTTTACTACCGGTTCTGTGGGCATTCTTGGTGAGCGTGGCTTGGTGGGCGTGGTAGGAGAAGGACACTGCAAAATCCCCTTCCCTCCCCACTCCTGGGGGAAGGTTACTGCAAATCCCCATTCCCTCCCCACCTTACTAACCTGCTTTCCAGCTCCGTTTTCCTGTGCAGGGCAACAAAAAAAGACCCAGCCAATCAGCTGGGACTCGGGAGGCAGAGAATAGATGGGGGTGGGGCCAGTCAGAGGTGGTATTTGCCGGTTCTTTGAACTACTAAAAATTTCCGTTACCGATTCTCCATAACTGGTCAGAACCTGCTGAATACCACCTCTGGTTTAGATTGAATCTGCATATGGCTACTATAATCATAAAGGTAATTCAATGAATGCTATAAATTATAGCAAATAACTTTTCCTATAAGTGTAGTAACCATGGCAATCTATTGTAATCTATGTACAGTACATAGAACTATCATCTGTGAAAGTAATCATTAGGCATTAGATGTAGTAAAAAATAGATTTCTACTGTTATCATTGCACTAAGTGTCGCCTTCTCTGGACAGGGATAAAAAAGATCTCTAGTAGCTTTTTGGAAGGTTTGAAACAGATTAACAAAGATTTCAGGTGATCAGCTTCTCAAATTTCTCTGGTTCTCCAAACAAATACTCAGGCTAAAAATGGCTTTATTCTATTTGTTTTTCATTAGGATGAAGTTAGTGGATCTTGGGATACAATATATTTTTCTGGATTCATTCATCATCATTAATTGTCTAAACACGTTGCCTAGTTTGCACACACAGTTCTTTTCCTAATATTTTGTTTAAACTCCAAAAATAAACTTTTGCATTAAGAATCTTTATTCCTCCAAAAACGAGCTAAAAAAGAAGTCTAAATCTTGACTAAACAACCTATTCACACAACTTCTCAGGTGATGGATAATTACTACAACTCAGAGCATTGCAGCATGTGGTCTGATTAGCACTTATAAATACAGCTAATGGAGATCATTTCAGAATTACTTATCTGAAGCAATTTGATTCAATATTCAGCAATGGAACACTGCTAGTACAATTGAAAGCTAAGAGAAAATAAAACCTGCTGATGATTAATATAATAAAATGATTATGTATAGTGGGTGGACTATGCATATCATAAAATATGTGGAAGAGTGGGTTGAGAAACAGATTATGTGAATCTAGACCCAAAAGAAGTATATGCTCAGGATGGATTGATGGAACATAGGAATACTGGAGAGGACAAAATAGATGGCCTATACTTTCTTTAGTGACTATGTAGGAAATACTCAGACTTAATGACAACTACACTGCTCAAAAAAATAAAGGGAACACTTAAACAACACAATGTAACTCCAAGTCAATCACATTTCTGTGAAATCAAATTGTCCATTTACGTAGCAATACCGATTGACAATCAATTTCACATGCTGTTGTGCAAATGGAATAGACAATAGGTAGAAAGCATAGGCAGTTAGCAAGACATCCTAATAAAGGAGTGGTTCTGCAGGTGGTGACCACAGACCACTTCTCAGTTCCTATGCTTTCTGGCTGATGGTTTGGTCACTTTTGAATGCTGGCGGTGTTTTTCCTCTAGTGGTAGCATGAGACGGAGTCTACAACCCACACAAGTGGCTCAGGTAGTGCAGCTCATCCAGGATGGCACATCAATGTGAGCTGTGGCAAGGTTTGCTGTGTCTGTCAGCGTAGTGTCCAGAGCATGGAGGCGCTACCAAGAGATAGGCCAGTACATCAGGAGATGTGGAGGAGGCCATAGGAGGACAACAACCCAGCATCAGGACCACTACCTCCGCCTTTGTGCAAGGAGGGACAGGAGGAGCACTGCCAGAGCCCTGCAAAATGACCTCCAGCGGGCCACAAATGTGCATGTGGCTGCTCAAACGGTCAGAAACAGACTCCATGAGGGTGGTATGAGGGCCCGATATCCACAGGTGGGGGTTGTGCTTCCAGCCCAACACCGTGCACCGTGTTTGGCATTTGCCAGAGAACACCAAGATTGCCAAATTTGCCACTGGCACCCTGTGCTCTTCCCAGATGAAAGCAGGTCCACACTGAGCACATATGACAGACGTGACAGGGTCTGGAGATGCCGTGGAGAACGTTCTGCTCCCTGCAACATCCTCCAGCATGACCGGTTTGGCAGTGGGTCAGTAATGGTGTGGGGTGGTATTTCTTTAGGGGGTCACACAGCCCTCCATATGCTTGCCATAGGTAGCCTGACTGCCATTAGGTACCAAGATGAGATCCTCAGACCCCTTGTGAGACCATATACTGGTGCAGTTGGCCCTGGATTCCTCCTAATGCACGACAATGCTAGACCTCCATGGGTTGCTAAATTTGATTTCCATTGATAATTTTTGTTTGATTTTGTTGTCAGCACATTCAACTATGTAATGAACAAAGTATTTCATAAGAATATTTCATTCATTCAGATTTAGGATGTCTTATTTTTGTGTTCCCTTTATTTTTTTGAGCAGTGTATACAGTGTGTGGAGATAATTCTGATAAAAAGCTATTCAAGAATCAATGTTTTTGATTTGCTACAAATCTAAAATAAAATTCCTTTGCTCTTTGGCCACTGTGCCAAGAACAACGTCTACTTTTGAAAATCTGATGTGCAGACTCGTACATCTCTCTCTGTGTGCGCAAGTCATCTTCAGCCATTGTAAAAGGCAATAAAAACAATTATAATATTTCAGGACATTGGGAGAACTTTAATGAAAAGCTGCTGCAGTGGCAAAGTTCTCCCTTTTTAAAAAAAATTCTATTGATGTGGTGATGGCAGTGTTTCTGCCTATCCTGGGATATTATGTTATGCTCTAGAATCTAGATGTACCTTTACAGAAAAGCTGGGAATGGCTTTGGCCTCCATGTCTTTTTGTTGCTAGTGATGCCCCTGGAATTTCAGTGCCAAATAAAGTATGACAAGAAACATAAAGGACAGATATTGTTATTTATTTGATTTATATAGCTGTCCATTTCACCAATGTGAGTTTGGGCAGCTCACAATAATTAAGAAAACAACAACTAAATAGAACTGTTCTGTCTTAGGCTTCCCCAAAAAGCACTAAGCAAACTTTGTGTCCCGGCAAAACCTTCTTTATTAAATGAATGTGAATTTATTTCATTCACATTCAGCCAATGGCCTGGCAAACAGTCTTGCAAAGGTATAATTATTAGCTCAGACCTTAACTATCTTGGAAAGCTGCCCGGTAAATATTTCCACACGGAGTGCTGACAGGGAAGGGCTGGGCACAGAGTCTCTAGGTTACACAGACAGATCTTCATGAGGCTCGAATGAACAAACAAACGAACGAATTGTTTCCTGCAAAAGCCCCCTCCCCTTTTGCTCAGGGGTGAGATTCTACCAGTTTGGACCAGTTCTATAGAACCAGTTGTTATAAATCTGCACAGTTCGGAGAACCGGCAAATGGTACTACTGGCTGGTTCTTCCCCTCCTCACCCGCCCCGTCCAGGAGGCTTTCCTGAGGCCCAGTCAGGGGTGGTATTCAGGGGGTTGGGGAAGGGAGAAGTGGCCTAAGAGCAGAGCTGAACCTTCCTTAGGACTGAAGCTTCTATTTTTCAGTGCAGACTCAGGCAGCAGGTTGCAGAAAGGTAGATCTGGGAGTGAAGCTGTGATTCTGCAAGCAGCTCAATCTGCCTGCCTGCTTTGCCTGATTTTGGGTAAAAGTTGCTCTTTTTTAAAATAAAAAAATCAATCTTTACATATATATTTACAATATTTACATACAAGCCACACCCAGCCAGTCACATGACCACCAAGCCACACCCACAAATTAGGCCACACCCACAGAACCAGTTGTTAAGAAATTTGAATCCCACCCCTGCTTTTGCTCCTCTTTTAATTCTTATGGGAGGGGCCATTCATCATCCACCTGTGGCCTTACTTCCACGTTGACCCTGAGTTCTTAATTGTTCCTTCCTTTTGGCAGCTGAGCACATGTGCAGGCTGGGAACCAGTTCCAGAAGCTCCCCTGGCTCATAGCTGTCCGAGCCCGAAGGCAGCTGATGACTGCCAGCCTGCCCTGGCCCTATCTCTGCCTCTGATGTACAGCCCTCGTCTGAGCCTTCCTCAGCGTCCAGGTCTGGCCCAGGTTCCTCCCCAACCTCCTTGTTGTCCGGCTCTGCTGCCAGCTCTGTCAGCCACAGAACAAGGAAATATACAAGCATATAAAAACCATCAATAAATCCACATTAAAAGAAAAAATAACCATGAACTGGAGCAGAATCCATCATTAGGTCAGATTCAACATAACCACTATAGAAATTCTCTACCACTGCCAGCCACTCTAGGTCCTGTATTGGAACTTAAATATATAAGTTCCAGGGGGATGGTGTTCCAAAGGCACAATGGCAGAGAAGGCTCTCTTCCCAGGTCCTGCCAGCTGACCCTCTCTTATGGCAGAACATGCTGAACCTAAAGGAATAGATAGATGGCACAGGGTAGAGATGTTACGTCAATATTGAGCTTTATAGATCATTACCAGCTCCATGATCTCAATATGGAAGCATAGTAGAAACCAATGCAGTTTGCGTAACAAATGCTGATCAAGGTTGCACATAACTACTACACATGCAGCCTCATTTTGCATGAGCTTCTGAATTATCTTCAAGGGCAGCCCCATGTAGAACAATTATACTAATCCATTTGAGAGGGCATGCATGACAGAGAGGAGAACAAGCCCATATGAAGGGTCTCCTGGCCATGGCTGCCTAGTTGTCTTATGAGGGCAGCAGGGGTGGGATTCTACAGTTTCGCACCTATTCGCTAGAACCGGTTGTTAACATTCTAAGCAATTTGGAGAACCAGTTATTAGAAGAAATTACTGGCTTAATCCTGTAAGGAAGGCAGGAAGGAAACATTCTGGTGTTGCTTACAGAAACTGCCTCTCCATTAACCCTTATTACATTCTTGGCAGGACTAGACTTCCTATCTCAGGAACTTCTCTGGAGTTTTTTCCCCTCCTTTGCTGGTACTTTGCTTGTATGGAGTGACCATTCCAAGTTACAAAAAAGTGACTTATGGCCATTTTTCACACTTACGATTCTTGCAGCATCCCCACAGTCATGAGAGGCCAGGCGAGCAGATGCGTGCCTCAATGATGTTGAGCTGGCCACACCCAGCCAGTCACATGACTACCATGCCACACCCATCAACTAAGCCATGTCCACAGAACCAGTTGTTAAAAAATTTGAATCCCACCCCTGGAGGGCAGGGACTCTTATTCCCAATCAAAACCAACTGGAACCAATCCCCAGAGGAAGGGAGGGAACTAGCATTATACATTATGAGAAAGATCTGCATGTGTACAAGCTTTTGTATTTACTCATTATATTAATCTCATCAGCCACAGTGGCGCAGTGTTTAGAATGCAGTACTGCAGGATACTTCTGCTGATTGCCAGCTGCTAGCTGCCTGCAATTTGGCAGATCGAATCTCCAGCAGGCTCAAGATTGATGCAACCTTCAATCCTTCCGAGATGGGTAAAATAAGAACCCAGATTGTTGGGGGCAATATTCCAACTCTGTAAACCTCTTAGAGAGGGCTGTAAAAGCACTGTGAAGCAGTGTATAAGTCTAAGTGCTATTGCTATTGCTACTGTCTTTTCTTCATTATGACTAACTGGCATAAATAATACTCCATCCTCCATATGAATCCTAGGTATTAAAATAGACTAAGAGACTATGACAAGGCACCCAATGATCTTCGTGAATGAGGGTGTGTTTGAACCTTGGTCCAATATCTTAATTATATCACAGTATCTCTTTTACAAAAGAGGATTCTGTCACAAGCTCCAAATTGTACCGTCTAGCTATTTAGAGATAAATCAATTTAAGAAAGCAAGTTGAAAGAAGCTCAGGGACTGTCACTCAAACCATGAAAGGAGACTCAACTCATAGAGTTCAATTCTCTTGGTTTGTTTGATAGCTTTCTCCCCTCCCCCCACAACTAAACGCACCACGTTCTGGAACATACAATCCCATAGCAACACCATTTGTGATTTTTCTGATCAAAGAAAAAAACTGTCAGAAATTTTCAGATGGTGTCCTTTATTACTAAGTGGTGACACCCAACACAAAGAAGTCCCAGTAACAAACAAATGGAAAGGCACTTAAAAGAATAAGTACGCTGCTAAGGCAGATAAAATGGAGGTTGCTACTTTGAGATTTAATCTTCATAATTTCTCATAACATGTATTTGCTCAAGGACATCTGTGGCTCTCCTTTCAATATCCTACAATCTTTTCTTATACGATATATTAAATTGGAGAGAAAGCTTGGGTCAAATAGAAACACCACTAATCCTGGCATTTTCATTTGAAGTACAATTCGGCATATTTAAATGCACCATTTTCAATGGGGATAAATGCATCTCACTCTTTAACCATGGATCAAACAACTAAGAATTATTAATTCGTAGTTTAATAAGGTCAGTTATAATTTACTGAAAAGTCAGACTTTCTTTTAATTCTATACTACACATTTCACTTCACCTTTTCTTTCCTTTCCACCATTTTTAAACATACTTCCGGCCTAACACGATTAAAAAAAATCACAGTGGATAATTTTCAGTGAAATGTGTATCTAGCACATTCCCAGTAAATCTCTATATCCATATCAAAGCTAGCTCACACAGCATTCAATTCAAGTTGCAAAAAAACAGAGCTTGATATTCATTTATTAAACATTAGCAAACATCAAAAGCAGTTAACTGGCAAAATAGGATACAGTAAAAAAAAAGACAAGCATAAGCAGGGAGGGAGAGAGAGAGAATAGGCAACAGTTTATATTACCTATGCATCTTTATATCTGTATATCTACAGGAATAGAACTTTCCAAACTATTGGAAATTATACTGGAGGTAATTAATATGGATAGTCCCAAATAGGTTCTAAATAGTCTCAATAACATTTGACTATTCCAGCTTTATCCTAATGCAATAGAATAAAGATGGAATGTAGGGCACCACATGGTCTTTTTTCTTGAAAAGTCAGGGACAGGTTAATAGGGATCACAAAACATAACATCTATTGTCTCAAAAATGTTCCAGCGTGTCATAGTAAGCCTCTTTCCCCCAAAGGCTATATTATTAAATATGGTCCAATGCTGCCTTTATACATATGGTGTACCTATAATGATGGTAAATCTCCAGTATTGTGAAAACGGTACAAAGACTGCCAACACAATTGTCAGAATAACATCTGCAATGGCAATCAAAGAAATAGATGCTGTTCCCCCTTCTAATGGTTCTAAAAGGTGAATCATATTACTAAGAAACTGCAGGAAGGTTTCTTCCTCTAAATAACATTTGGGAATGGTCCATTGAATTTCCTCATTAAAATGGATCCTTTTTTTGAGATTATATTCACGGATCTTTCTATTGGATCTATACTGTTTCAGGCAATGAAGATTTTGACTGTTATTTTAACCTAGGGGAATTCCAAAATTAGCTATGATAACATTGGCTAGATTCAACAGCTTCCAAAACAAAGACTACAAAGCAGAATGATTCAATAAACCCCCCCACACACACACATACACACACACACACAACGCATGCGCGCACACACACACACACACACACACACACAGTTTGGATAAATCATTTTTACCGAGTCCCAAAACTTGGTATCTTTTAGCCTTTCAAGACATAAAGAAAATAGGTACTGCTAGTTTTCTATCCAGTGTGTCAAGCATTGAGGGTTATTATGATAACTGCTTTTCTGTTTTGTAAAATCTGGATTCAAAAGAAATCTCACTAAATCTGATGTTAGCATCTTCTGAATGAAAGGTAGAAATTCACTACTTGTCATGCTACACAACTGAGAGATCAGAATGTGACAGGAGATACAAAAGATGCATCCATTTCCACTTCCCAATCGCACCTATTTTGAACATAGTTGTGTGGTGATCTTCACTTCTGCTGACCTCAGAATGTTGAGAACAGGAAGGAAATGCCATGAGCCAATCAGTGCTCATTTTGATTACCCAGTTAATTCAGTATTCTAATTCCTGAACTCTAGCAGCTCTTAAGTTTCTAAACCCCACTGATCTTATTGCAATCAGAAAATGGAGAAAATGACCACGACTCACATCCAAATTTCAGTATATGTTTGAACACTTTTCTTTTCCAGCCATTTCCCCCAAAATCTGAGCTGAGCATGCTGTAAAAGTTGTGTGGTCATCAAATGTCACTCTTCCTGTATACAAATCCATCAAAAGATTTCATAACAACATGGCACCATGTAACAACTACAGCTCTGCACTCTTATCAAATACAGCTATACTGGAGTTTGTGAGTAATGCCTTGCTGGAGCCAGAGGTCGGGAGGTAAAACAAGAGTTCACTACTCTCTCTGGCCACTCCCTTATATAAGCAAGGAAAACCAAGCAGTATTCATATAGAGATTGTGAAACTAACCAGAAAATGGAGCATTAGAATTAGAAAATGGAGCATTAGAATATTCTAATGGATAAAGCAGAAGTTCTCACACTAACTTGGATAAAGCAGAAGTTCCCACAGAAAACTACAATGATCTAATACATATCGATTTTACAGATTTTACAGAAGACAATGTTGAAAAAGCATTACGCAACCTAAAACCATCTCTATCTATTGGACCGGATGGAATATGTGCCTACTTCTTTAAAAGCTATCCACTGCCATAGCAGAACCTCTAAGCACAATCTTTGAAAAAATTTTCAAGACAACTCCTTGCCTAACCTATGGTCACAAGACACAGTCATCCCCATCTTCAGAAAGGGAGACTCCAGCCTAGTTGAAAATTACAGGCCAATCTCCTTATGCTGCATCATCTGTAAAGTAATGGAATCAATTATTAACCAATGCATTATCCTCCACTTAGAGACAAACAACCTACTCTCTAATAAACAATTTGGTTTCAGAAAAAAACTATCCTGTAATCTGCAACTCTTACACTGCAAAAACATATGGACTACACAACTCAGGGCAAAACAATAGACGCAATCTACATTGATTGCTGTAAAGCCTTTGATTCAGGGGTACACAACAAACTACTCCTAAAACTAAAATCTTATGGTATCTCTGGAAGCTGCATAACTGGATAGAAGGATTCCTGTCAAACAGACAACAAATGGTCAAAATTGGGAGTGTCCTATCAAATTCTGTACCTGTTAATAGCGGTGTCCCCCAAGGCAGTGTTCTAGGACTAACCCTCTTCATACTCTACATAAATGACCTCTGTGATCGTAGTAAGAGCAACTGCGCTCTCTTCGCTGATGATGTAAAGCTGTTCAATACCACAGACAATACTGCTACCCTTCAAAAAGATCTTGACTATGTATCAGAATGGTCAAACAAATGGCAACTTCAAATCTCAACAAATAAATGCTCTGTCTTACATATTGACAAAAAAAATCAGAAAATAAAATACAAGCTGAATAGTCAAGACCTTGTTGATGATCCAAGCTCTGTAAAGGACCTTGGAATATTCATCTCTAATGATCTAAGTGCTAGAGGCCACTGTAACTACATAGCCAAAAAGGCATTAAGAGTTGTTAACCTAATCCTAACATAGCTTTTTCTCTGGTAATATCACACTACTAACTAGAGCATACAAAACATTTGCTAGACCAATACTTGAATACAGCTCATCAGTCTGGAACCCACATTACGCATCTGATATTAGCACAGTTGAGAAAGTCCAGAAATATTTCACAAGAAGAGTTCTCCACTCCTCTACCCATTGTAGAATACCTTATTCCACCAGACTTGAAATTCTAGACCTAGAAAACCTTGAATTACGCCGTCTTCGGTCTGATCTAAGTATGGTATATAAAATCATACATTGCAATGACTTACCTGTCAATGAATACTTCAGCTTCAACCATAACAATACAAGAGCACACAATAGATACAAACTCAAGGTTAACCGCACCAAACTTGATTGCAGCAACAGAGTGGTCAATGTCTGGAATACTCTACCTGACTGTGGTTTCTTTCCCAAACTCCAAAAACTTTAACCTTAGACTGTCTACTATTGACCTCACCCCTTTCCTAAGAAGGTCTATAGGGGGTGTGCATAAGTGCACCAATGTGCCTACTGTCCCTGTCCTATTTTTTCTTTTATTTTTCTTATATGTACCCATTTCATGTATTCATAACTTATATATACTTATACCTATTATCTTGTAAGCGGTTGACAAATCAAATAAATTCTAAATTCTAAAAACAGGAAGCTGCCCATTTTGTTGCAGAACCTGAAGGTGGCAGTTAGTAAAACATCAGTAATTTTAGCTACACCAGAACCAAATCAGAAAGAGGAGAAGGAGGATAGTGTGTCATCACAGAGATACAGCACCAATATGGGAGATGCATCTTCGTACCCCAAACCTGATTTCTTTATGCTGAGTTCTCAAAAGTGCAAATGCCAACAAATGCAAAACAGTAGATCAGCCTACAAAGAATGTTCCCCACAGTAGAATTTTCTACAAACTTCTCTTTCATTTGGATGATGGCCAGGTTTCTCTATTGAAAACCCTAATTCTCTGCGAAGAACTAAAACCCAGCACAAGATGAACAAAATTCATCTACCAAAGTCACATTTCCCCAAAGTCTTTATTGTCTAACCCTAATATTTTATTTTGGAGAAGACTTTTTCAGTAAGTTATTTGTGAGCATTCACGGGCAGGATATTTTTCTATTCCCCTCCTCATTATTTCTCCTTCCTATTGTTGCATCTTTGTTAAAGTTATTATGTAATTAAAAAGCACTTCCATTTATGATTTTGTTAAAAGATAAAAAAAAGTATTAAATGTATTTCAGAAGATGTTGAGCAACATGGCAGTAATAGACTATTAAAGTGTTTCTGTTTATACTGGAGTGTACAAGAAAAAAATCCTTTTAGAACAAGAGTGCTATCTATTTGTGAGAATGTTTCCTTTTTTGTCCTGTGAAATGTATGGCAGTACTATTGAAGATACAGCCCAGTTTCTTTTAAAATATATTTAACAGATCTCAGCAATAATACAGCACAGCTAATGTGCATAGCAGCAATGAATGTTCTCTTCTGACATAAAGGAAGTCCACACTGATATCCACTGGACTTCAGAGCATGCTGACTTGTGGGGAAATTTAAAAAAACAAAACAAAACTGAGAGAACTCTAAATATATGTGCTTAGCTTACTTAGTTCTAATGTTATAATTTATTAAATCTAATTCCTCCATAATTTAGGCACTTGACAACCAAAATATATGTACATTACGATGGTTGCAGAGTCCTGGGGTCATCATTCGAGACCTTACCAACCTGCTTCCAACAAGCAAAATCAGTGGGGAAAGAATCTAGAAACTGATTTTGCTTGTTGGAAGCAGGCTAATAAGGTCTCTTATGGCGACCTCAGGACCCTGAAACCATTGTAAATATATGTTGGTTGCCAAGTGCCCAAATAACCGCAAGGTTCACTCAACAACCACACTTATTTGCTTAAAAACCATGGCAAAAAAAGATCATAAAATTATTGTGACCCATTTAACAATTGCCTTGTTTAGCTACAGAAATTCTAGCAACCTGAAATTCTGGTCTAAATTGTGGTTGTAAGTCGAGGACCAACAATAGCAATATAAGTTAGACTTATATACCGCTTCATAGAGCTTTATAGCCCTCTCTAAGTGGTTGATAGAATAGAATAGAATAGAATACCTTTATTGTCATTGCATTCCACAAATACAATGAAATTTGAAAGCTACTCCAGCACAGTGCCCCAAACACACATCACAATCACACTACAGAGTATTTAAAAATTAAAATAATTATAATAATAATAGGACTAAATCATAAATGCATTGTTTGATTCAAGACAATTATTGCCTTGGAAAAAAACTGTTTCTCAGTCTATTAGTCCTCATTTTAAGACACCTATAATGCCTCCCTGATGGTAACAGTTCGAAATATGAATGACCCAGATGAGAAAGGTCTATGGAGATTTTTTATGCTCTAGAGAGGAGTCTGGTCTTTGCAATCTCTTCCAAAGAAGAAAGAGAGCAACCGATGATTTTTTGTGCTGTGTTTATAACTGTCTGGAGCATCTTCTTATCCACTGCAGAGCATCCAGCATACCACACCATTATACAGTATGCCAAAATGCTCTCGATGGTAGAATGGTAAAAAGTAACCAGCAACTTCTCACTCAGACCACTCTTTTTCAGCAACCTCAGAAAGTGCAGGCGATGTTGGGCCTTCTTTGCAGTGGCCATAGTGTGGACCAACCAAGTAAGGTTGTCTGAAATATGAGTTCCTAGAAATTTAAAACTATGAATGAACTCTTTCCACACAGTCTCCATTGCAGTGGTGGTATTCAGCCAGTTCACAACAGATTGGGCAAACCGATAGCAAGAATTTGGCTGGGTTGCCAAACCGGTAGTAAGTTCTGGCTGGCCACGCCCCCACTGGGTCGCCCTCCCGCCCGATGCTCGCCTGCCTGACATTCCCCGCCCACCTGCCTGACATTCGCATAAGGTATTTCTTTCTTTTTTTCCCCTCCCGACAATCAGCTGTAGATAAGATCAACTGTGCTGGGATTCCCCTTGCTGAGGCCCAGGAAGGCAAAAAATGGAGGGGGGAGCTCAGCCCCCTCCTCCATTTTTAGCCTTCCAGAGCCCCAGAAGAGCCTTAGGGGAGCAAAAATGCCCCCCAGAGGCTTCTCTGAGGCTAGGAAGCTCCCAAAAGGAGCTTGGAGGAGTGCTGCATGCTCCTCCTGTGCTGTGTTTTTTTTTCTTCCTGAGCCTCAGGGAGCCTCAGGGGACCAAAAACGCCCCCCCCAGGAGGTTCTCTGAGGCTAGGAAACTCCCAAAATGGAGCTTGGGGGAGTGCTGCATGCTCCTTCCATGCTCTGTTTTTTTTCTTCCTAAGCCTCAGAGGAGCCTTAGGGAAGCAAAAACGCCCCCCCAGAGGCTCCTCTATGGGTAAGAAGCTCCCAAAAATGGGTAGGGACTGCAAAAAAGAAACGCCATGCCCACCCAGTCACATGGCCACGGCCACCAAGCCATGTCCACAGAACCGGTAGTAAAAGTTTTTGAATACCACCACTGCTCCATTTATATATAGTGGGAGAGGCTCTGCTTTGCATCTTCTGAAGTCTATAATCACTTCTTTGGTCTTTTTGATGTTCAGGGTGAGGTTATGACTCTTGCACCGCAAGACCAGTCTGAGAACCTCTGACCTATAGGCTGTCTCGTCTCCTCTTGATATGAGTCTCACCAACATGGTGTCATCTGCAAATTTTATTATAGAGTTAGTGGGACAAGAAGGAATGCAGTTGTAGGTGTAGAATGAATACAAAAGGGGACTCAGCACACAGCTCTATGGAAAGCCAGTGTTGAGAGCAAGAGTGGAGGAAAAATAGCTGCCAATCCTAACGGTTTTGGGTCTGTTAGTAAGAAAGTCCCTTTCAGATGTGAGAAGAGAGGCCCATTTCCAGCAACTTCTTAATCAGTATATCCGGAATGATGGTATTAAAAGCCGAGCTGTAATCAACGAAAAACATCCTTACATAGCTCCCACTATGCTCCAGATGGTCCAGTGCAATGTGGAGACCCATAGCAATAGCATCCTCTGTGGATCTGTTATTCCGAAAAACAAACTTGTATAGGTCAAGGGTTGATGGGAGGCAATCCTGTATATATTTTTAGACCAGTCTCTCAAAACACTTCATGATTATGGGTGTGAGAGCTACTGATCTATAATCATTTAAAGTATCAGGAGAGAGCTTTTTGGGAACTGGAGTAATAATGGAAGTTTTGAGGCAAGATGGAACAATGGTTTGTGTGAGAGAAAGGTTAAAATATTTGTAAACACGCCTGCGAGCTGGTCAGCACATGCTTTGAGTACCTTCCCAGGTACCCCATCACGGCCAGTGGCCTTCTTCACATTCACTGCTCTAAGCAGTGAAGCATATTGCCCCTGACAGCCTGGGTCCTCATTTTACTGATCTTGGAAGGATGGAAGGCTGTCAACTTTGAGCCCCATCAAGATTGAACTCCCGGCTGTCGTCAGAGTTAGCCTGCAATACTGCATTTTAACCACTGCGCCACTACTACTGTACCTTGATTCAAAACATTTTGCCCTATGGTGAACCATTTCACCAAGTTAAAAGTTACAGGAATCAGAGTTTTAGTAGTATATAGATTATATTCATTGTTGAAGGCACCTTGGTTAGCTCTCTTCATCCACTTCCAAAATAATTTTAATTCTATTAATATTGTTATGCATTTCTCTTTCATTCTTCATTGTTCCTCGCTCTCTTTTATTATACTCTTTAAAATCATTTTTTCTTCTGTATACATAAAATACCTACTATTTTTCATACTTCTCAGCAACATAAAGTTACACATTTCTGGGGAGCTCAGTAAAATTATTTTTTCCACTTTGTCCTAAGCAGCTTCCATCTCTTCTTTCTTTATGCCTACTTTCTTATTCTATTGGGAGGGTAATCTACTACTTTCATACATTACTCATACATTATTTTTCTGAAATCATTCAACTTTCTCTTCTTTCCTTTTCATCTATGTCCATTTTTTCCCAAAGATTCACACATTTCACTCCCAAGAAATGGTCTGCTTCACATTCAGATGCTCTCATCACTCTTGTATCCTTCGCTAATTTCCTGTTTTTTCTCCATAAACTTTCTCAGTTCACAGCATCCCTAACAGTTTTCCAGATTGTGTGCCAGAGCACCCTAGGGTACAATAATAAACTCACTAACCATTCAGTTTATTAAATAGTAAAATATGATGTGAATTCACTGTGGAATCCTTGGATACCAGTTTGGGAGCCATGGTCATAAACCATTAGCCAAAATGCACTTTTAGAATTATATTTAAGTGTAGATAAGTATTATTACCTTTATTGTCAGAGTACAACATGTGTACAATGAGATTGGTTGAGCCTCCCTTTGTGCACCCCCCCCCCACAACACAACTGACAGTGAGGACAGAAGTTCCTAACCCAGTCCCAATCTCATTACACTATGTGACATTGTTGCACAATGCGCCGCCCCCTCAAGTCTATCATACTATGTTGACATGAAGTTATTTTCCGTTCAGAAGTCTGACAGCCCACGGGTAGAAATTGTTCTTTAGCCTGTTGGTGCTGCTGGCTATGCTTCTATATCTCCTACCTGATGATAGGAGAGTGAAAAAATAAATGTACTTACACTCAAATCACGTATTTAAGTAGTCATTGTTTCTAAGAGGATAGTCACAATTTTCATTCACTCTGGTATCTGAATGATCCAATGACTTTTTCTTGTATTATCTCATTATACTTCCACACATCTGTTCACATCATCTGATAGAATAAATTTCCTTCCAATTACAATCCTTCAGAATATGGTATATCCCCCCCAAAAAAGCAAAACACTCCCATCCCTAATCCTTTCAGTATTGCCATTATATGGAGCATAATATGAGTTATTACCAATATGGATTTCTGCTTTCATTTGTACACCCAATATGCTAGGTGACTCCACTTCATACTCTGTTATATAGTTTAGTC
Source organism: Bungarus multicinctus (assembly GCA_023653725.1). Taxonomy (NCBI): domain Eukaryota; kingdom Metazoa; phylum Chordata; class Lepidosauria; order Squamata; family Elapidae; genus Bungarus; species Bungarus multicinctus. Next base: position 30,701,065 of record CM042842.1, on the reverse strand, counting down.
TTTCTGCTCATAATCAAATCTATGCATATATATATATATTATATATATGTGGATCTTTGGTTCTTCGGGTTTTCTCCCGCGTAGAATTGGAAGTATCTAGGTGACGTTTCAATGAAGTCTCATTCATCATCTTCAGGCTTGTGTCTTGAGAAGCACAAGGCCGAAGACGCAAGCCTGAAGATGATGAATGAGACTTCATCGAAACGTCGCCTAGATACTTCTAATTCTACGCGGGAGAAAACCCGAAGAACCAAAGATCCACATACAAATACCCGCGAAAACCTCTGAAAACACACACACACACACACACACACACACACACACACATATATATATATTCGTAGATTTTCATGGGTACAGGTATGCAGGTCTTGGCATGTTTGGGTCTTTTCCCATGTAAGATTGAGAGTATCTTGGCAATGTTTCAACAAGATCTCACTCGCCATCTTCAGGCTGGTGCTTTCCACTTTGTGCTTGTGCGAGCAAAGCGTGATCTGAGCTGCTGTCTCCCTATATATACTGGTGGGGAGGTTGGCTGTGTTGTCATTTCTTGATTGGTTGATGGAGTTGATGTTTGCAGATTGGCTGGCTTTTTCTTAAGAACATGTGTGGCTGAGATATTGGCTTTGTGTCTATCAGCCTCCTATGTTGTAACGACTTGGGTAATGGACTGTGTGATGACCTTCTGAGTTCTATTGTTTTGACATCCTGGTTCTTGTGTTGTAATCTCCTGGGTCGTAATGACCTGGGTAATGGGCTGTGTGATGACCTTCTGAGTTCCAATGTTGTGACCTCCTGGGTCTTGTGCTGTAATCTCCTGGGTCACAACATTAGAACCCACCAATGTCAGCAAGCCACTGTCAGTCAAAATTCATATTAGTGGTCCTCAGGATTTAAAATTATGAATTTGGTGGTCCCGGAGGTCCAAAAGATTGGCGACCCCTGCATTAGGGTGTTCATCAAATTAGCTATCATATGACATTTTTTTCTAAATTAGAGAAGATGTAGATTAAGTTTATTAGTCCTCGTTGTACTGGACTACATGCTGAATTATTTACTAGAGATAGGATAATACTGGGTCAAACTCAACCAAACCTTGGTTTTATTGCAAGCATGTTCATACTAATTTATGCAAAGTAAGGTCTATAATATAGAGAAAACTTTGCAAGCCAGCATATTGGCCCATATCTTATCAGCTAAGAGGAACGTGCAGTATAAATACAAACCCATGAACATACTCATACCATAAACCAGTTAAAAACTATTCAACTTAAGGAAAGAATGGACAACCCTTTCAGGTCCATGTGCTAGGCCACATATCCGAGCTGCAAAAATACAGTACAACACTAATTTTTTATTCCAATTCAAGGGTTGTATGAATTTTTGTAGCTGAAATGAAATAGGTATCACTCAGATATATTATAAGAGCTAATTCTCACTTCTCCAAGCCTGCTACTTGGGAAAACAAAAAGGGGGTCTTAGAAATAGGAAAAAAAATGATTGGTCAGAAAGAAAATAGGTTTTTTCACTCTTTATTACTTTTTGCTCATCTTCTAACAGATCATTTCTATGAAAATATGGCACGTCCTTTGAAGAAAAGGGGCTGTCAATGGCGCACTTGACCATTTGGCAATTTGAGAATTTAAAGGATTGCATTTGGATACTACAGTAGATAATGGGATGAAACTAGTGAAGGTGGAACTAACACCCATTGTAAGAAACACCTGGCTATCACTAAGGAAAATGGTAAGTATGGGTAGTATGAGCAAGTGAGGCAAACAGCAAGATTTCTCAAATTCCAAGATGCAATAAATTTCTCAAATAAAAAGGGCAATTACCTTTGATTCTGGCTCCTCTGTGTATACTAGTTTTACCTTTAGTGCAGGTAGAAACTGAAGGGCTATATGTAACTTTCCAAGTACCCTTTGTGTGGTTCTAAGAAACACCTAGATTCCACCATTGTACGTTCTGACATGCAAGATTGATATGCCTTGCAAGCTAATAACAGTCTTACAAGGAAGCAAGGCCAGGTGAATGAATTCTACTTTATTGTAAGGTTACATTAACAGAATTTTGCTAATCTGAAAGTAAATTTCTCCTCCATGACCTTTACATCCCAAAAAAACTATGGAGAATCTCTTCTGAGACATTTGCCATTCCCACTTTCTTACTCCAGGCTAAGCTGCCTTTTATGTGACCATTCTCCTGGCTATGGCCTTCCCCCTGCCTTGCAAGATCATCCCCATATAACTACATTATTATTGTGTCAGTGCTGTACTGAGTAGTTGCTTTAAGGAAATTGTATCTAGAGCTACTGGATTTCAACTGCTGTAATAAATGAGACAACATGGCCAATGGAGGATTATAGAAGTTGATTCAATTTATCTGAAAGGTATACACTTGGAATAAACCAAACAGTTCATTTTATATTCTCCAGTTTAAGTTAGGGAAATATCCAAGCAGAGTCCAAATGGTTCTCAATGACATGGTCATCTAGAACAGGAGTCTCCAACCTTGGCAACTTTAAACCTGGCAGAATTCAACTCCCAGAATTCCCCAGCCAGCAAAGCTATCTAGCAAGATCAGCAAAGCTGGCTGGGGAATTCTGAGAGTTGAAGTCTGCCAGGTTTAAAGTTGCCAAGGTTGGAGACCCCTGATCTAGAAGGTATACAGTTGAGTAAGGAATTCAGGGGGATTACATTAAAAGGGGTAAACATAAAGTTGATGCAATGGATAGATGTGAATGCTTTGGAGCAGGGGTGTCAAACTGGCGGCTTGCAGACTGGTTGTGTCACACGCAGGCCAAGCCTATTCCAGCTCCTGAATGGGAAAAATATAGCAAAATGTCACATGATGGCAACGTGATACAATGAGTTTGATGCCCAAGCTTTGGAGGAAGAGAGGGGAGAAACAGACACCAATCAAAGAAAAATTAAAGAAGTCCAACTCATCAATTGAGCAACAGCTAATTGTGCTAACTACATTTATGGATATCCTGTTATAGAAAGATAAATGCAGTTTATACTCTGAAAATACATTTCCAAAAATAAAACCAAACATAATTCTATTCATGTCCTTTCTCATAATAAAACTATGAAGACTACTGTACTAATTAGGAAGAATGTCTCTAAAAATGTAAATATTAAAGAGGTTTGGGTTGTTGTGCATTTTTATATAAGATAAATTTAGCTTGAAACTGTTTGAACTTCTAGATATGGTTTTGAATGATTTCTGCTTGAGTCAAAATGTTTGTTTTAAAGGCCAATGACATTCAGAAAGGAACAATAAAAAATGATAGTCTTTTAGATGTGCTAAACTACAGCTCCCAGAAGCTCTGACCAGTCCTGCCAATAATGAGGGTTGCTGAGACCCATCATTCAACCAAAAGACTATTGATGTCTTTAAGAAACCGAAGAACCAGGAGCAAAAGTCTGCACTGAATTTAAAAAAAAAAATCTCTAATGAAGCTAAGTGAGAATTTAGGAATTTGAAATATGAATATGAGCTTAAAAAATATCTGAAATTCCAGCAATCCAAATTCTGCATGAATTCCAAAATATGGAATTACTAGGACTGACTGATCATGTTACCTAGTTTCATAATGAAACATCTGCAAGAAAACAACTAAGCTCAGAGAGCACCAAGAAGCCTTCATTCCAAATTAAAGAAGAGAGTACTGTATATAAATTAAGTGAAAGTACTTTGCTATTTTGAATATCTTAATCTGGTTTGGCTTGTCATTGGGAATGATAAGATCAGTAAGCCACTAAACCTACCGGAAACTACTGTGCAGGTCAAATAGGAGGTAAATAACATGTGTGATGTTTTCATTCAAATACCACAACTTATATACTTCTTCCAAAATCAGTACATAAGTACATAGTTGTGGCATTTATTTGAGGTCATTGCACTTGTCTTCATTTTTATGTAATTGTGGTTTGTTATAGATCAGGGGTATCAAATTTGCATTGTCACATGAAGTATCTTAATTTTTTCCCCTTTGCTAAACCGGGTGTGGGCATGGCCAGTACGTGATGCATCCGGCTCACGGGCCACAAGTTTGATAGCCCTGCTATAAATACATCTAGCATCTGGGATTTCAGCAGGGATTTCCCATATACTTTTAGAAAAATTATTCATATCCAAATGTTACAATAGCCAGAGAGTTCTCCAGAAGCCCACCCAAACCTCTTCAGCAAGCATAGGCTTAAAATACCTTGGAAAAAACAAAGCAGGCATTAGGAAGCAAAATCCATAGTACAACAATCTGCAATTGATCCACAAATATATGTTTATATATCTTCTTGCAATTAAACTGCTTTGATTAGCATCATAATAAGACAATGGACTAATGCCTTAATATAGCATAGTGACATATCTTTAGATACAGTAATAATATTGTATTTTACTTTCCTCTCAATTTCCTATATATACTCAAACTACTATAAGAAAAAAAAATCAGATTCTGAAATCACTTAGAAATCTTGAAAATTCTTTTATTATTTATTGAGCCACGGTGGTGCTGTGGTTAGAATGTAGTGCTGCAGGCTATTTCTGCAGACTGCCAGCAGCCTGCAATTCAAATCTCACCAGGCTCAAGATTGACTCAGCCTTCCATCCTTCCGAGGTAGGAAAAATGAGGACCCAGATTGTTGGGGGCAATATGCTGACTCTGTAAACCAATTAGAAGGGGCTATAAAGCACTGTGAAGCAGTATATAAATCTAAGTGCTATTGCTATTGGGTTAAAAAAAATGATAGTGTGAGGAAAAAAGGCTACTTTTTAAAAAGTCACCATATTAAAAAAAAGTGCAAGACCCAGACCAAGGAGAGAAAACAGAGAGATGAATCAGAAATGTTGCAGAAAAAAGCCTGAAATTGAGAACATAAGAAATCTTCCCTCAACAGCGTATAAGACTTAAAGACATAAAACTACCATTAGTTGTATGGATTAAGAATATTGCTAATCAGAGTTTATGAATTGGTTCCCATAGGATACAGCACACAAGCAATTGCCTGCCAAGAGAGCTGCTACCTGAATTACAGATTTTCCTTTGGAAAAAATCATTTTTATCAAAAAAAAATAGGGCCTAATTCTCAGATCACACTAAAGTATAATGGGGTTTATTTGGTTTGACTTATAATATTGTGTGAACCCAGACACCTAGTTTAAAAAGAAATAATGCTTAATATTATGCAAACCAGCTAATTGCAGCTTATTCAATTAAATAAGTAAGAAGCTAATGTTTACATCTGTGAACATGTTTTCTCTCCATTAGCAACCATATTACCTCTCAAGCAGAGCACTTTCTTGAGCCAGTTTAATTCAAATTAATTTCTTCAATTTCTATAGCCACCCATTTTAGTCAAGTGGTTCTGGGTGGCTTACAATTGTAAAATTATATTAAATGCAACTGAGATATCTAACCAATTAGCAATAAAGTCAATCAATCAATTTAGTTTATTACAGTCATAGACCAGAGACCAAAAAAAAACCCCACACTCAGTTAATGGACAATTGAAAATTATAGTATAAAATAATAAACAACTAAAATCTATGATAAAATTATACATGGTCTAACTATACCAAAATTACAATCCATAAAATGTGTGGCCTGTTGTCAGTTTAATACTAAAAGGGAAAGGAATAAGCAATGCAAAGTGTTTGCCACATTTGTTGTATAACATAACTATGGTGGATTAGACATGTGTTTCCGACAAATCCCCAGTGCTACTACATGGAATCTAGCCACCTGCGCTGTAGTTGTGGACTGTTCATCCTTAAGCAGCCATTGGAGATAAGCAGTATTGGAATGGCCAGGATACCTAGCAATTATTGGAAGAATAATTATTGGAACCATAAAGTCAAGTAACAGGGCCCTTAACATATTCCAAGCCCCAGTTCGGGGTACATAACCAAGTTTTTAATACTTTAAAAAAGGTCAGTAGGATTGGGGCCATTCCAATCTCTGAGGGGAGAATATTTCATAAGGCTGGGACTGACCCATCTTCTAGTTCCTACCAATCAAAAGTCTTTGGCTGACGGGATATGTAGCATGCCCAATGTGCTAGATTGAATTGGATTGGTAGGGACTGTTGGAAAAACACTGTCCTTCAGATAATCTATATTGAAATACTACTATTACTACAACTACTACTACAACAAGAAAAATGCAAGGAAGTTGGCTAACAAACCAAGTTGAAGCTTACTTTTATCTGACTATTGGTTGTGGTTCTTAAACATTGGTTAGGAATGTATATTTATTGGACTGGTAGAGTACATGAGACTCTGTCACATAAAATATATATGGAGTTTTATTTCCCAGTCTAGAAGGTTATCAGAATAATTTTAGCTGAGGATTGATCTGGGGGTTCCTTAGTACTCTTTGAACTTGACGGTTTTCTTGCAGAAGTTTCATGATCAAACTAGATAACATCAATGTTAGAAGAGAATGGGATTATAATAAGTAGTCTTATTTTTATATGCTAGTGGCTCACCTTGTCTGTGTTGGTGGGATTGTTCTTGCTAGTTTCTTGATTAGACTCTTGTTTACTGTTAGCTTGTCTGAATAGATAATTCCTTGACTGGAATATTGTTTATTTCTTGATTGTTGGTCTCATATTAATCTTGGGGTTATACTCTGCTCATCTAGGTTTGATTACTGGTAAGCAGGTGTTTTGGTCTTTTTGTTTTCTTTCATGCTTTTTAAATTGTCTCTGAGTAGTATGTAGATGTTATTTATCTCTATATGATATCTATGTACTTTTTCCTGGGCGAATAGTGATTGGTTCTACATGAGAGCCAATTAAATTAGACGATGGATGGTATAGCCCAGGGGTAGGGAACCTTGGCTCTTTTATCACTTATGGACTTCAACTCCCAGAATCCCTGAGTGAGCCATAAAAGGTTCCCCATCCCTGGCCTACTGGTTTTTCAGTTGTGGGGGAAATCAATTTTTGACTAGAATGGGACTGTTTAATATACAAATGTAGGACATATTCTTTATATATTCTTTATATGTCTTACATTTGTACATCAAACAATCCCATTCCAGTCACAAATTGATTTCCCCCACAACTGAAAAACCAGTAGGCCAGGGATGGGGAACCTTTTATGGCTCACTCAGGAACTCTGGGAGTTGAAGTCCATAAGTGATAAAAGAGCCAAGGTTCCCTACCCCTGGTATAGCCTTCTCCTTCAACAGTCTTTAATGCAGGTTTACAAACACTAGAGAGAGATTTATTGCAGTTGCCTGGGTGTAACTCTACAATCCAGTATGTTTACATAGATAATAATGAACCTGAGCCCACGTCTTCATAGATTTAGTCCATTGCCTCAGCCTCTGATCCTGTCAAAGCTCTAATAAAGTTCTTACAGAATACTGAAGTGAAAATGGGTGGAGTAAATCCATAACTACTGGATTATCCAACCACAACTTCTAGCATAAGCCCATACTTTTCTGGTGATTAAAAGCAATGTTAATAATTATATCTTGTTTAGATAAATGCATAAATTGTATCTTGCCACACCACTTAGAAAGGCTAAATTTCTCAATTAAAAAAAAACCTCAGTGATCTCATGCTTTTTCATCAAAAGTACCAAAGAGAGATAGCAGGCTTAATTTTTATAGATTAGATAAACAGAAGGATACATTGTAACTCCTACAGAAAAAAATCAAAGTGAAAAGTAGCAGCAGCTAAAAGCTAATTACTGTAAATCAGAAGTGGGAGAAGATGGTACCAGAGAGAAAGGTGAAATAGATTAGTAAGCAATAACAGGCATGAGACATGAAAAGAGAGAGGGTGGAATGATGAGCATGCAGTTCAACTAGGTTTTTCATTTATATACAAAATTTACAGAAATGTTTTAAAACAATTACAAACTTTTATGACTGGGTTATGATAGCAGATCATACGTTATGTTTCATTCCGATCTACTTGCATCATGCATAAATCTCTACTTGAGTCCCCCTTAAGATTAGACACATTCATGAAACGTAAGTCGTTGAGAAGATAGCAGGCATGGCAAGCTTAAAGATTAGAATCAGCCTGCTTTTGAATGTCAAATGTCTAAATATAAGCAGCAGGGGATAGATGAGATGATCATAGTATAGAGAGAACTGATTCAATGGCAAAAATGAGCCTAGAAGTTCAATATCACAGATTAGTATTATTTAATAAAACATTCTACATCATGAAGAGCTCAATGGGTACCTAATACAAATGAGGAAACTTAAGAATACCTGCACAAAAACCTCAAGGAGTACTTGGCCTGAAAGACCTACTGATGTGTGGAGCTTGGTTGTTTGCTTGCTAACATTTCATTACCCAATGTAGGAGAGAGAGCAGTAGAGCCAGAGGAAGGAGTTAAATGAAAGCATCAGTTCAGAATAGTGACATAGCCACAACCTAAATGCCATTGTCCCTTACCTAGTTTTGTCCAGGTGCAAATCATTATTCCGAGAAGATTCCTTGCATAGCCTTTAGCAATAAGTGGGCCTTGGTGGTGCAGGCTGTTAATCATCTAGCACTTAGCTCAATTGCCTGCAATTAGTGCAGGTTCGAATCCCACCAGGCTTAAGGTTGACTCAGCCTTCCATCCTCTTGAGGTAGGTAAAATGAGGACCCAAGATTGTTGGGGGCAATAAGCTGACTTTGTAAAAAATGCCGCTTGGGGGGGCCCAAAAAGCCCTAATAATAAATACAATGGAATGAAGGCTATTGCCAAGCACTTAGCATGGTGCTCTAAAGGCTGTAAGCCGCCCTGAGTCTCCAGAGAAGAGCGGCATACAAAGATATATATATATATATATATATAAGTAAATTAAAATTTTCATGGGTAGACTTGATTTTTTTTGCTCTGGATCAATGGGTTAACATTAGCAATTTAACAGATCTAATAAACATCTGAAACAGAACAACCAAGCTCAAGAGATCATATAGGACGCCCTCTGCACCCTACTTCCTACCTATTTTAGACCTACCAATTTAATTCTTCATGGTAGACTGATTTTTTGCTCTTGCCAGAAATGGTAACTTAGCAATTCCATCAATGAAATCTGCACACAACCAACTCGAGATCTCATGATCCTCTGTCATACGTCCTCTTTGAGACTAACCAATTTCATTCTCATTTCAGAAATCATCACCTCTCAACAAATGCTTAGAAATAAAAATTCAAAAGTGTAAATTTATTAAGTGTGTACTTAAACTTTTTTTTTCTGTGCTTTCATAACATTATATTTATGAAATACCTTTAATCTTGTCCCTGGGATTCAAACTGATGGAAGACAGGATCACAAACAAAGACACACAACAATGCTGGCAACAACTGATGGATCGGATTACAGAACAATTTAGAATAGAATAGAGCTGGAAGGGACCTTGGAGATCTTCTAGCAGGAGAACCTATGTCATTTTGGATAGGTGACTGTCTAGTCTCTTCTTAAAAATCTCCAGGGATGGAGCACCCACTATTTCTGAAGGCAAGTTATTCCACTGGTTAATTGTCCTCAACTGTTAGGAAGTTTCTCCTTAATTCCAGGTTGCTTCTCTCTTTCATTAGTTTCCAACCGTTGTTTCTTGTCCTGCCCTCTGGGTGCTTTGGAGAATAATTGGACCCCCTCATCTTTGTGGCAGTGTCAGGGGTTCCACGGTTCCACTGACTTGCTATCTGACATGAAGCCCTGACACTGTTCGTTGGAGTGGGGAGAGAACATCTATTTCTGCCGTTTCATCCTGATCGGGGAAGGGGGCATCTGATCCCAATATGTGTAACCCATTGCTTTGAATGAGGAACATCTTCCTATCCAACTGGTTTTCCAACTCAGTTAAATCGAGACTGACAAGTGGTTATCGCTATCGCCAAAGACATTAAACAGGGATGGGAGTGGGGGAAGTTTAGCCCTTCGAATCCTTGTTTGAATAACGTGAGACAAGCAGGCTAATGAAGGGCGATCCTGATGGAAGTATGATACAGATCATTAATGTTTACTTAGTTACATTTAGGTGGGCAGGGTGGCGGCGCACAGGGATAATGGGGAGGGCGGATGCTAGCTAGAAACACAGGGTGGAGCTACAAGATATATTGCACTGAGATGTAAAGGATCTCAGTGCTGACTTTATTTGGAACAACCATTGTTGCCGGGTTTAAGGAAATAAGAGCAAATAAACCTTTTCTATTCACACCCACTCGTGAGTAACCTAGTTTATTGCCAAAATTTCCACTTAACATAAATGGAAGCTTACAGGCAGTCTCTCTAATACTGGAATACTGCTATCATATCACTACTAATTCTTCTTTTCTTTGCACTAGCCAAACCCAGATCCTGCGGTCGTTCTTCACATGCTTTAGTCTCTGGGCTTTTTTTTTTTTTTTCAGATCATTTTTGTTGCTCTTCTCTGAATTTTTTCCAAAGTCTCAACATCTTTTTTGTAGCATGGTAACCAAAATTGGTTGCAGTATTCTAGGTGTGGCCTTTCTGGGGCTTTATAAAGTAGAACTAATAGTCCACACGATATTGATTCTATGCCTGTTTATACAAGCCAGGATTGTATTTTCTTTTTTGGCTGCTACTGCACACTGATGGCTCATATTCAAGTGATCATCCACTACGACTCCAAGGTCCCTCTCACAGTTACCGTTTTTGAGCCTAATCTGTATTATACCTTTGATTTTTCCTGCCTAAATGTAGAACTTTGCTTCTCTCCACATTGAAATTCATTTTGTTGGATAGGGCCCATTGTTCAAGTTTATTGAGATCTTTTTGGATCTTGAGCTTGTCTTCTGGGGTCTTGGCTATTTCTGCCAGTTTAGTGTTATCTGCACATTTGATGAGTTCTCCTTCTAAGTCATATATGAAGATATTGAAGAGTACTGGGCCTAAGACGGAGCCATGTGGTACCCTCACTGCTTACTTCTGTTCATGTGGATGTATTACCATTAAGGACAACTAGTTGAATATGGTTTGTCAGCCAGTTACAAATCCATCTGGTGGTGATATTGTCTATGCCACATATTTCTAGCTTACCAAGAAGTAGGTTGTGGTCTACTTTGTCAAATGCCTTACTGAAATCTAAATATACTATGTCCACAGCATTTTTCTGGTCTACTAATTTAGTCACTTTATCAAAAAAATATAACGAGATTGATTTGGCATGATCTGTTTTTAACAAACCTGTGCTGGCTACTAGTTATAACTTTATTTGCTTCTAGTTGTTTGCAGATCTCTAATCAAACATCAGATGTTCCAGGTATGCTTATTAAGAGCTACATTGGAATGTTATTCTTAAAAAAAAGTCCGGACAAACACTCTTACATTTTAAATTTAAGCTGAAAAAAGGTGTTATTAGACTCCTGATATTTGGCAAATAATTTGTTGCTAAGACAACACCGAAGGGAGTCCATTCAGATTTCTTCATTTTTAAAGACCTCCCTGCATATATTGGCCTTTAAATTGATGTAAAATAAGGAGGGAATATGACAGGTATTCATCTTTAGCTGGACATCCACAATCTTACATTATTCTGTCAGTCCATGACAGCAGGAAATGGGTTAAAGAAGACAGTAGTAACATAGCAGGAAGCAAATGTGTATTTCCCAACTTATAAGAATGTTCCTTGTTTATTTACTGACTTTTGTGAATAGTGACTTAACAAACCAAATATGTGTCAAAAAATTCATGTGAGATTAGATATTTATTAGAGCCAAGAATAAGATAATTGCAATAGACAAATATGAATGCAACTCAATAATCCTGTGACAATGAGCGCCATGGTTTAATTATGGGATTAGTGTCTGACCTGAATCTACTGCCAATTTTACTGAATAACTGCAACTTCTAATACTGAATGCCAGGAATGTCTTTCTAATTTTTCTCCACTTTAGAGAAAATACTATAAATACATGTTAGTTAACTTCTATGTCAGAAAGCCCCAAACATTTTTATCTTTGTGACAAGGAAAGCAGTCCACATCTGTCCATTTTGATATGCTTTTCCTCTACTGTTTTCAAGTCTAGGACACCTTTGAGATAAGGCAAACATGGTACATTGAATAATAAAATATAGCTGCAGTGGTGATTTATGAAAGCATATTATAGTGTTAGCAAGTACTATTTCCAGTTTCTTCCTAACAATCAAAGGAATAACATAATTTCATGTTTTCAGTGAACCATGACACCCAGATTAAACGCCTGACCAAGGCTGAGGATTTGGGCACACAGTGACAACTAGTCTCATATTAATAATTGTTCTCATCCTCAAATACCAGGTTTTGTACTTACCAGCCTGCAGTATAGGGAGCCTTTTGTGAGAGATGCCCTGGAAAACGCTAAGCCTGCATTATATTACCACAAAATGGGGAAAACCACTTTTCCAAACTGGAAATTAGCTTGAAAACAATTACGGAAGTTGATCCATGCAACATTTATTTTTACACAAAGTATTTTGCAGAAGCGAATGCTTAATTGGTATTCCACACACTTCATGCACAGATCAGCATAATATTTTTAATAGCCGTCAGATAAAAAGAGGAAAGTGAACATGCATTTGTTGTTTTTTTCCGTCACTTCCAACTCTTTCTAACTTGATGCACAACATTTCTTCGGGATCGTCTGGCACTAATTGCTTCTCCGAGTTCTTATAAGCTTATGTTTTCATCATGAGGGATAGTTTCTAGGCACCTTCTCTTCAATTAGCCTCTTTTTACTGACTTTCATTTTTCCATGTGTTAGGGCCTTCTCCAATGCCTCTCCCTTTAATTAGCTTTCACCAAATAAGGACAGGGAAAGTGCTAAGCAAATGATCAGATAGGATTCATAAAACCACACAGGAGTAAACACAAGTGTTAATACAACAATTACACAAAAAGCTGAATTGATGAAGCCAGAGAAATATAAATGTATCTTAAGCTATAACTTTATAATAAAGGTGGGGAAAAGAAATAGATATTTACTGAGTTTCAAAGTACAGGGAATATAAATAATTGGTTCTATGTATTTAGAGAAGCTCAGGCTATTCTCTGGATTATTGATTTTATATCAAAATTTAAAATGGGAGATCAGCTTAGATGTTCTACAATAGCAAAATTCACCCTTCTTTGTAGAAACATGTAAAAGAAAAATCTTGAATTATGATTAGGAGATTAAACACCTGGCTACGTGTTGTTGTTTTTTTTTAAAGTAGGGCCACAGATGGAAAATAACTTAGATGCAATAACCCAATTTTGGATAGAAAAACCTAAAAATGATATATCTCCTAATTTTGAGGCAAACAACAAACATAGAGCAAAGAAAATCAATTTACAGAATTGAAATAAGGGAAAGAAGAAAAATTAGCTATAGGGTAGTAGTAAATCTTGGGTTTCACAAGAAACCCTAAACAGTTTTAGCTTGATGCCTTGAAGCACTAGACTTATAATAAGCAACACAGAACTTCCTTGCAGAAGGAAGCAATGAACTCATAATTCAGTGACTCTGTTACAGATGAAAATTGGCTACAGAGTCACAATAGATGGTTCAGAAGAAGAGGAAGCTTTATGGACCAGACGTATCTGTCTAGGCTAATAAAATAAAATACTGTGTTCAGACACTGGTTTAGAATAAGTGTTTTGACTCAGTTGTTAGGGAAAAGCACAGCTGTGATCCAGATACTGATGACGTCTTACCCGCAAATTTGTAGTGATCATTCTCTAGGGACAAAATAATAATTTATGACAATCTGTTGCAATAATCATCAGGGTGCAAAGTCACAGTCACTGAATACTACTTTCAAAAAGTATCTTCAGACAAGGAGAGCACTTTTGTGGCACAGTATTCCCATTATTGCCCAAAAGATAGTCCAGACAAAATGCTATGCTTGAATTTAAGAAAACCAGTTTTTCATTGTAGGTGAAATGAAGATGGATAAAATAAAAGCTCAATTCAGAATCAGACAAACTCAGTATTTTGAAAGTTGGTGTCCGGGTAATATCCTGTAATATTATTTAAATTTCCTTCTAGAAAAGAGTTTTTGGCACTTTTATTCAGAGCGTGATGTTGCAATTGTGTCAGCTAGTCTCACCTATTCTTGCAGTTTTTTTAAATAAAGAAAAGATTAACAGTTCTGTCTGAGCTGTGATTAGAGTTGTGAAAAAGAAATAATCCCCCCACACACACACTTTCAGCTTTTGTATGTTTGCTTTAGTCTTATTTTCTCCCTTGTGCTCTCTCTCTCTCTCTCTAGCCTGCTTTTCAAGCATTTCCATAAAGTATTATGGCTATTTCGCTAGTTAAAAAACTTCAACATGTGCGAAGAAGAAACATATTGAAATAAAATTCTATATAGACTTGCATGTGAAGTGAATATATATAGATATTTTGTCTACCTGAGTAGACTTGAAATGATAAGCAGCTATAGTCTTCCAACTATAGCTTCCAGCACCAGCAATTGTGCTGTTGAATTCAGATATTTAGAGTTCCAAGAACAACATATTTTGTGTATTTGGAAGACAAAACTGTATGTATGATATTTCCACGTTTCCTGCTATATTATGCTCTCTATATTTCTAATTCTTACATAAAGAGTAATTATGACACACTATCTTGTTTCCTACATGTCTTATGATTTTTTTTTAAGTATAGCAACCTCCCCCCATGTCCATAAAGCAACTCTTATGTGGATTCTTTCTCTGGTGGGGATTGGAGATTTTTTCTCTTTAGAATATGTGTATGTGTACACATGTGTATAATTAATAAGAAATGAAGAAGAAACAAAGAAAAAATGTGCTCAAATAACCAACCTAGGATGCTCCACTGTTTCTGCAGTTTTCTTGTATATCCCAACCTACCTTGGCTCTATTACTAGAGTGGGCTACACACAAATAATTGAGGGAAAGCATTATCTTCTTGTACTTAAGACCATGGATAGTACTGTTCAGTTAATTGGATCTGATTCACTAGCTTATGTGTACCACTTACTTTACTACCTCCAGTGAAAGATGCAGTTACATGTTGCAAACTTTTTCTTTATTATTATGATGAGGTTCAGAAAAGCCCTTCTATTTTGCTGCGATTCTGTAGCAGTGATTACTGCAGAAAGTTTGTTCAGCCAAAATGTTCAACCAAGTTAGGTGTCAGGTTCTTTGGCAACTGCCTAAAAGGGAGGGAGATGCTTTTCCAAGCAAGATTTTCAGAGTTCTCTTTAACAAGATTTATCCAAATGGATGAAGCAACCCCAAAAAAATCCAGCAATTAAACCATTTTCAGTTTAGAACCAATAGATCCCTGTGTATATTAGGACATAGACTTCCTGGTTTTATTCGTAACAGCCTTCCAATGGACCACTGAAAAGGTGAGTCTGTTTGGTGATAACCGGAAAAAGTTGCAGATGGTTGTTGATAGATCAGTCTCCTGACTCTTAATCAGTTTGGGAAGTAAGTTCTATGCTAGCCTTTTAAATGTAGTTATTGTAAGCCTACATAAGGGAAATGCTTAACTGATTGATGAATTGGAAGAAGTATAAATTGGATAATTTAGAATGGAGTTGGAATATCAAGAATGAAAAAAAAATGAGATAAGCCTGGATACTGAAAGCAATGAATAATAGCTACAAAATTCACCTGGAACAAATTAAACATTCCTGGAACAAATAGTGTATCTTAAAACAAATACTAATTTCTAATTTCCCATCCATGTTTTCTGTGCAACAGAATGAACAAAAACATTAGCTGACTGATACTTGAACCTTTAGCAACAGCTAAATTTCCAAAAATCAGACTATATTTTTCTCCAAGGCATGGAGATAAGTGTTGTATAATAATATCTGTAGCTCAAGCTATTGTTAAAAGCCCAGTAATAGGGGATTTAAAAAAAAAAAAGCAAAACCTGAGCACACAATTCCTTCCCTTGTTGGTGGAAGGGGGAGAGAAATAATGATACTCTTCATAAGTTGATTGTTACACACACACACATACACACATCCTGTCACCCTGGCATATGGTCTATGAATCATTCACAAAGCAGGCAAATTAAATATTCATCCAAATGAGAAGACCAAACACTTCGCTAATTGTCTGGGAAACAGAGAACTGGAAAGCCTCATGTAGGAATCAGGCATCATGATTCACCAAGACAGAAAGAGAGATAGAATGGAATGGAATGGAATGGATGCCTTAATATAATCAATCTGAACCTTCAACCACCTTTTAAGACGCCCCCTGTTCATAAACAGAATGAAATACATCTGAAATACATCTAATACATGCAAACCTGTGAAAACAGAATTAAAGGAGTTGGAAAAAATGGGTTCAGATGACAGTTAAATCACATTATCCAATTTCTTCAATACTTTTTCTAGCTGCCCTCACCATAAAAAAAAAATCCTAGAACCTATTCTCATTGTAAACAGTGAGGTATGGAGAGATTAAGCAGGTGAAACCAGAATAAGATATTTTAACCCATTTCACATTACGCTGATTACCTGCTTCTTTTCTGAAACAGAGTTCAATCAATAACATAAACAAGGGCCTACGTTTTACACTATCCTGTAAAACCCAAAGTTGTCCCATATCCAGAGGTGATATTCAGCAGGTTCTGACCAGTAAGAAGAAATTTTGAGTAGTTCAGAAAAGTGGCAAATCCAACCTCTGACTGGCCCCTACTCCCATCTATTCTCTGCCTCCCGAGTGCCAGCTGATCAGCTGCATCTTTTGTTGCCATGCACAGAAGAACGGAGCTGGAAAGCGGGTTAGCAGAATGAGGAGGGAATGTGGATTTTGCAGTATCCTTCCCTTGGAGTGGGGTGGGAATGGAGATTTTACAGTATTCTTCTTCTGCCACACCCACCAAGCCACACCCACCAAGCCACACCACGCCCACAGAACCGATAGTAAAATATTTTGAATCCCACCATTGGCCATCATGTGTTACTACATCTGGAAGACCATAATTGTATATGAACTGGAAGAAAGATATTGCTGCAATATTGTCGAATTTCTCAAGTAGTTGTAAAGAGTAACAAAGGGGGATGGGACAGAAAATGAGGGGTTTTCAAATCCTGTTTCCTGTCAATACATTTGGCCATCTTAGTGAATGATAAACTATGTTCTGAATTGGACTGAATGAATCAAACACTGCTAATCCTTCTAGATTTCTTAAAAACTCTTGATAGATTCTTTCTGACTCAGCTAACAGGACAGAACCAGAAAGTATCATTTTAGGAACAGAAACATACAAAGTCAGGGAGATAATAAAAGATAAAATGCTGACACCAATGGAATACCCTCCCCTCCATTGTTCCAAACAACGTTTCTAATAAAAAAATCAACAAATTCAGAAGAATGAATGCCTCTCCTCTTCCCAGATTCCTTCAGCTTTATCTCTTTTTCCTTGATTCAATAATTCAATGATTCAGTAAGACTGAACTCCAGGAATCAGTTTTAATATTATGACTGCTGAGATAGATTAGCAAGGATTCAATATGTTTATTCAATACGCATAGACTGAATATGGATATTCTGGCCATAAGTATGGGCTTTTTGGCACCTAATGACTGAATATAGCACCAATCAATCAATGGCTATATGTATGTCTGAGGTTTCTAAAAATAGAATTGCCTATAAAAAAAAATAAAAAATAAAACTAGAATATTTCAGTAAACTTCTTAGGGCAACAGACTCCAGATGGAAAGAGCATCTTTAAAGATGTACTATGCCTTCTGGAGATAGAAAACAAACAGCCTTCTTTGAAAGCAGGTAATAGTGTTGTATTGTTACATAAGAACAATTAAAAACCAGAACTAATGCAGAAAAGTACCATAAAGAAGAAAATCTGAAGCAATAAACCTTATATATGTATTTAGGTAGTCTTTGGCTTACACTAGTGCTGTCAAACTCCCTGGGATGATGCCGCCATGACAACGTGAATTTGACACCCCTGGCTTACACCATTCATATAGAATAGAATAGAATAGAATAGAATAGAATAGAATAGAATTCTTGATTGGACACACAAGGAATTTGTCTTGGTGCAAATGCTTTCAGTATACATAAAAGAAAAGATACATTTGTCAAGAGTCAAGAATCATAAGGTACAACACTTAATAATAGTCATAGGGTACAATAAGCAATCAAATCATACTAGGAAACAGTCAATATGAATCATAAGGATACAAGTGACAAAGTTGCAGTCATACAGTCACAAGTGGGAGGGGATGGGTGATAAGGAGTGATGAGAAGATTAATAGTAATAGTAGTGCAGACTTTGTGAATAGTTGGACAGTGTTGAGGGAATTATTCATTTAGCAGAGTGATGGCATTTGAAAAAAACCTGTTCTTATGTCTAGTTGTTCTGGTGTGCAATGCTCTATTTTTTTATTTATTTTTATTTATTATTCAAACTTCTATACCGCTCCCTCTCCCAAAAAGGGACTCGGGGCGGTGTACAGCCTACTAAAAACACATAACATACATCTAGAATAAATATAATTTGTATCCCATCCAATTAAGAAATTTAGAGATTTAAAATCAGGGATTAATTAAAAATTAAAAATATAAAATTCAGCAATTAAAACCCAATTTAGATCTAAAACCCAAAAATAGCATCGTTCTGAGGGTAGGAGTTGAAACAGTTTATGTCCAGGATGTGAGGGGTCTGTAACTATTTTCACAGCCCTCTTTTTGACTCGTGCAGTATACAGGTCCTTGATGGAAGGCAGGTGGGTAGTAATTGTTTTTTCTGCAGTTCTGTGACCCTTCAAAACTACAACAGCACTGAAAATAGTGAGTTTGTGACTGGTTTTCATAGTTTCAACCACTGTAGCATTCCATGGTCACATGATCAAAAACGATCATCATCTTCGCTGATGATGTAAAGCTATTCAAAACCACAGACAATACTACTACCCTCCAAAAAGACCTTGACTATGTATCAGAATGGTCAATCAAACTCTGTCTTACATAATGGCAAAAAAAAAATCAGAAAATAAAATACAAGCTAAATAGTCAAGACCTTGTTGAGGATCCAAACTTTGTCAAGGACTTTGGAGTACTCATCTCAAATGATCTAAGTGCTAGAGCCCACTGGAACTACATAGCCAAAAGGCATTAAGAGTTGTTAATCTAATCCTACTGCTTCTCTGGTAATATCACACTACTAACTAGAGCAGGGGTCGCCAACCTTTTGGACCTCAGGGACCACCACTCATAATTTTAGATCCCAGGGACCACTAACAGATTCTGTGAGTGTGGCCTAATTTTTGGGTGTGACTGGCTGGGCATGGCTTGTATGTAAATATTATAAATATTTATATAAATATTGAATTTTTTATTAAAAAATAGCAACTTTTACCCAAAACCAGGCAAAGCAGGCAGGCAGATTCAGTTGCTCACAGAATCACAGATTCATAAAGAAATCTATCTATCTGCCATTGGCTAGCTCAGTCTGCCACATAAAATTTGCTTGCAAACAAACTCATAAAATTTGCTAGCTAGCAAACTCACAAAATTAACTCACAACACACCATGTATGTAAATATTGAATTTTTTATTAAAAAAGCAACTTTTATCCAAAATCAGGCAAAGCAGGCAGATTGAGTTGCTCACAGAATCATTCAGTGATTGATCTACCATCGGCTAGCTCAGTCTCTCAAATTTGCTTGCCGTGAGTCTGCACTGAATCTGTTTGCAAACAAACCTTCAATCCTAAGGGAGGTTTGGCTGTGCTTAGCTAGAAAGCAAGAAATCCAACCATTTCCTGCTTCCTAGCTAATCTAAATCTCCCGGCACAGCAGAACAGATGATGGTCGGAAAAAGGAAAAATAGCAACTTAGCAGACAAGTTTGCCGGGTAAGGAGTGAGTGGGCGGGGAGCGTTCCCGTGGGCCATGTGGGCTGAGCAGCCTTGTGTTTCTGTGCAGCCTGGATTAATTGCTTTGGGGGGGGGGGTGCTCTGGGAGTGAGATTTCTCTGCAGCCCACCAAAATTTTCTCATGGCCCACAAAACATTTAGTGGACCTATACTTGTATACAGCTCATTGGTCTGGAACCCATATCATGTATCTGATATTAACACAATTGAAAAAGTCTAGAAATATTTCACAAGATGAGTTCTCCGCTCCTCTACTCATTGCAGAATACCTTATGCCACCAGACTTGAAACTCTAGACCTAGAAAATCTAGAACTACGCCGCCTCCAGTCTGATCTAAATATAGTATATAAAATCATACATTGCAATGTCCAACTTGCAAATGAATACTTCAGCTTCAATCATAACAATACAAGAGCACACAATAGATATAAGCTCAAGGTTAACTGCACCAAACTTGACTGCAGAAAATACGACTTCAGCAACAGAGTGGTCAATGTTTGGAATACTCTACCTGACTCTGTAGGTTTCTTCCCCAAACCCCAAAAACTTTAACCTTAGACTGTCTACTATTGACTCATCCACTTCCTAAGAGGCCTGTAGGGGGCATACATAAGCGCACCAATCATGCCTACCATCCCTGTCCTATTGTTTCTTTTTATTTTTCTTATAAGTATCTATCTCATGTATTCAAAACTATATTTATTCTTATACCTGTATATTGTAAGCAACTGACAAATCAAATAAATACTAAAATTCAGGCATTTGGCAACTGGCATGTATTTATGACAGTTGCAGTGTCCCTGGATCATGTGGTCACCATTAGTAACCTTCCCAGACAGCTTCCCACAAAAAGTCAATGGGGGAAAACAGATTCTCTTAATGACCACAAGATTCACTTAGCAACTGCAGTGATTCACTAAACAATGTGTCCAAAAAAGGTCATAAGACTGAGGCACAACTCCCTTAACTGCCTGACTTAGCAACAGAAATTTTGGGCTTGGTTGTGGTCCTAAGCCAGGATTACCTGTAGTGAGCAACTTCATCTGCAGGTGAATCCTTACAACATAATGCAAGTCCTCTCATGATAAGCTCAGAATCACCTGAGCCACAAAATGGGTGGCAAATAAAATTGATAAATAAAATAAATTGTACAGGAGTGCATCATATAGTTTTGGAAATACAGGTTTAATATAGTATCAGGAATTTGTTGATCTTTAAAATAGGTTAAAACTAGTCACTGTTTTTGCAGTAATAGACTAATATTGGCTAATCCTCTGAAAACCTATTTATTGTGTTCTTTTAAGTAATCCTGTAAGAGTTGCATTCAGTGTTCTTTCTGTATTTTATTTTTCCTTGTAAAACAGACTGAACTTCCACATTTTCAATCCATGTGTTGAAAGAAATATCCTTCTGGGTTCAGTTCCAAGTGGGGAAAAAGACACTAGAAACATGGAGGCTGATTGGAAGGTTTAATGGTTATAGGGCCACATGGCCTGGAGCTCCAGAGAAGAATGATCACATGCTTCAAGGTGAGAAGAGAAGGGGAAAAAGGAAAAGGGAAAAGGAAAAAAAGTGTTGAGGTGCTGAGAGTGTCTGGGTTTTATACCCTCTGTTGGGATTTGAATTGGAGCTTGTATTCTAATTGGCTGTCAGACTCCCAGGGGCTGGGGTCTTAACTTTGTAGGCTTGGTCTGGACCACATGGCTTTACCTGAATGCTGGCTAATGCAATCTTCCCAGACCATGTGGTGAGATGGGTAATCCTATCATTTCCTGAGGGCCATCCTTAATCCCATCACCCTGGAGTTCCTTCTTATGTAAAGTATTCTGGCCCAGGCCTTAATGGCCCACCCAATTGACAAAGGTGGGGGTGAGTTTTTGCTTCTTGAGTTGAGTTTCTGTTTCTTGAGTGACTATTCTTTTTAGGAGAAATATTCTGCCTTTTAATATTTCCTAGGCTCTTTCAATTTTTCTAGGAGAGGGGTGGATGCTAACTTCCTACACATGTTTATGTATTGCTCAAGTCTTTTATTGTCCATTTCAGTTCCTTCAGGTAATGTAGCTAAATCAGTTTTTTAAAACCCATGCATATCTGCAGCACAATCACAGATGTCTCATATCAAACTAACAATGGCCTTTCTTCCTACTTTATACCTTTTCCTGTTTAGCTGAGGAAACTGAAAAAGTAACAGGAAGGGATTTCCTAGAGAATCCTCATTTTGGGAAGACAGCTGTAAGAAGTTGTCTCTGTACCAATTGAGAGATATAAACAGATTAACCATTTGTTAATCCTCAAATAAGCTAATCATCCTTCAAACACAAGGCTTAATTTGGCAATTATGTATCTTCTTCTTCTATATATACGAAGTACCACTCATTCATCATCACAAAATTTCCAGAACTGTAAAGCCTACAAACTTGAAATTTGGCACGTATGTTCCTCTTGGCTTCTAGGTGCTCACTAAGAAAGGATTTTTTGAAATGACCTTCAAAGCATTAGTATTTTGTATATTATTATTAACATGCTCTGATGCTAAGGAGTTCTACTCCCCCTCCACACCTGAAAAGAAATATGTTCCAAATGCAAAACACAAGCAAAGGAGAGGAGTTTCAGTTTTAGTTTCACAGCACCAAACAGCTATAGTACAGAACAGTTGAGCTAAGCCACGCCCAGGCTCCTTGCTGATTCCTTATTGCTCACACAGCAAATACTGTTTCAGTTTCGAAACAGCCCTCAGCTCTCTCACACACTGACAGGATACTAGCCAGATGAATACCAAGGGATGCTGGTAGACAGAGACAAAATTTTCCCCCCTTATTTTCCTCCCCAAAAACTAAGCCTGACCACATAGTTTTGTAGAGAAGCACGGGTATCAAGCTAGTTATATGATATAGCATTGGTCACAACCTTAGTATCTTATCATCGCATTCACACCTATATCATTCATTTGAGTATGAAAGCATATGTTTGCTTCATGCACTTATGTCCTCCCTAAATCATAGTTATAAAGTAATTTCATAACAACTAACAACAAGTTGCTGATAACAGTCAGGCCTGTCTCAGTTGACAAGACAAAATATTGCAAGAATATAGTTCCGAGGTCATGCAGCCTCAGTTAAATAGATGTGCTGGGGCTATGAGGCTATTATGAAAGATTTCCATGTATTATTATATATCAAATGTGAGCTCTATTTATATCATAATTAATATTCAATTTCTTGTACCTCTCTCTCCCACCTGCTTTACTAAAAAGGCTCAAAGCTATTTTTTGACACAAGATACAGTTTCCATCTGTCCTTTGTTTGGTACTAATTTGGTCTACTATCTGGCTGTTTACTTTGGCCCATGTGATAACTAATTGTCACAATATCCCCTTCTTAGAGAAGATGCTTGAAAAGATGCTGGCTGTAGAATTTCAGCCATTTCTCATTCCAACCCAGGTTAAGATTCTGACGGTAGCCATCTATTTATCTGAATTCTCTGGTTAAGGGAAATCCGTGCAGCCCCACATCAGCATCCAAATGCAGTGGTGGACTTGATGAAGATCAAAACAAAGATGAGTTTCAATTAAGATGTCAGCATCATAGCATAATGTTTAATGTTCTAGTCTTGTGCTGGATCCCATCCCGTCTCTCTCCAGAACATGTGCACTGGGTTGCTCTACAAATTGCATTTATATAGTGGGTGGTTGTGTGTAGCTTTTAGTTGTTAATTGATAATATATTGCTTTTTACCAATGACAATATTCCCAGTTTTTAGCTCTGGCTGTTCTTCAATATAAACATTCTAGCCCCGGTTATTTATGCACTGGTTATCTCAATATTGGGCCATTGTAACACATTCTGTACAGTACTGCCTTTAAAGTTAGTTCTAGTACAAATTCTCCCACATAGATTGTTAAAGGAGAAAATATATTACAAACCTATTACACTTATTTAAAGGAACTGTACTGACTATCTGTATGATACTGAGCCTAGTTCCTAAGGCTTATTCTAAAAGTTCTAAAATGCATGTCATTTGGAATCTAGATATATTCTGGAATGTTTTAGCCATTATTTACCTATCCAACCAATTAAAGCTGAATGGGAATGCCCTCATACTTGCCAGAGAAATCTGTGGCAGGAGGAAAGATTTCTAGATATAGGGACTTTGTTTTTGAAATTATATTCCTATTCCATCACAACTGAAAACTTGCTTTGACTGAATATGTTGCCTTTTTTTGAATACGTTGATGTTTCCTAGTATGATTTGACTGTTGATTGTACCCTATGACTATCATTAAGTGTTGTACGTTACTTAACAAATGTACCTTTTCTTTATGTATACTGAGAGTATTTACACCAAGACAAATTCCTTGTGCATCCAATCACACTTGGCCAATAAAGTATTCTATTCTATTGCCATTTAGTGTGCCTCCCCTTCACAATTATTTTATCCACTTGGTTAATGAAAATATAAGAGATGGATGAAATCAGATAAATTTGAGGATTCATGAGGAATTTGGTTCTAATAAGGAATAAAGCCAAACAGACTTCAATATTGGTATGCAAAGTTAGTTGAAACCATACAGAATTGATAAACAAATGGCTACCATGTTTACATGGATGCAATGGCACTGAGCACCGTTCAGATGCTGCAACTGCATCCATGGTGCAAAACCACTGCTTTCAATAATAATGGAACAAACTATATGCTGCATTGCTATGGGAATACAATACAGCATGAAGAGTTTTTCTGGCTATTGAATCTACATATCGAGCCATGGTGGTACAGTGGTCAGAATGCAGTACTGCAGGCTACTTCTGCTGACTGCTGACTGCCAGCAGTTTGATGACTCGAGTCTCACCGGTTCAAGGTTGATTCAGCCTTCCATCCTTCTGAGATCAGTAAAATGAGAACCCAGATTGTTGAGGGCAATATGCTGACCCTGTAAACTGCTTAGACAGAACTGTTAAAGCACTGTGAAGTGCTATATAAGTCTAAGTGCTATGTGCTATTATACATATGTGCAAATAAAATAGTATGTTTGGAAGTTCCACTTGACCAAATGTGGATTAGCTAATATTATATGATTCCACCCTTTGAAGTGCCTTCTACAGTATATATACTTACTTATATGTGTATATCAGAGCCTTTCATGTTGGAACTTTATTTAATCTGTGTGTGTAAGTTCAACCAAGACTCTGAGATTCTTAGTAAAATTCTGGAGACTTTTAATTTCTGTCATGACTGAGCAGAGGGGTAGACCTGAACCTCCCAACTAAAATGATAACAACCCTAGAACAGGGACTCTGGCTTTAATCAGAAAGTGAAGATGATTTTGTTGTTGTTGTTGTTTGCAAATTGCTGTATTTTTCAAAGT
Source organism: Bungarus multicinctus (assembly GCA_023653725.1). Classification (NCBI taxonomy): domain Eukaryota; kingdom Metazoa; phylum Chordata; class Lepidosauria; order Squamata; family Elapidae; genus Bungarus; species Bungarus multicinctus. The sequence goes on along the minus strand of CM042842.1, from coordinate 30,675,861 downwards.
TTAAAAAAAAAAACTTAAGGAAAGAAACTCTAACAAAATAGTAGAGTTGTTAAAATTTAAAATGTAAAAATGATAGACGAAGATGGATTTTAGCAAGTCTAGTTTACCTCAACAGGTTATTGTCTCTTCTGCACCCTATAAAATCCCAGCTGACATCATTCTTCCTCCAAATTATGAGTAATTTCCCATTCACGTTCTCCTGGCCTCCCTCCACACGTCCTTTTAGAAGCTTTACATTTCTTTGTCTTGTGCTTAGCAGGGAGTCTCACATGAAACCCAGTCTGAGACAAAGAGTTGCAAATACCAAGGAACCACCTGGGGATAGATTGATAGGGGAACTGAATTCCTGCCTGCAGAGGAAAGATCCCGTTGGAAGAGCCAGCCTGTACCAGATAACACAGCACTAAAATTTCTGTTTCAAAGAGCAGATGCAGAAGTTAGTCACTGAAGAAGGTTGTGATTCCAGCCAAAAATTCTGGTGCCTTGGATTATATATAGTGGATATTTTGTTACACAATTCTTAAACAATTTAAAGGAATTGTATATTACATGTTCTCCAGTTTCTCTTTGATGAAAATTTGGAGACTTCTAATCTGTATACACTTATCACCTCTATTCTCACATTATAGCATTGGGCTTTAGATATTATAGAGAGATGGGTATTCTACATCTGTTAAAACTTATGTATTTGTTAATTTTCTGCATTAATACAAAAATCAAAAGGATTTTCTATCTGAGCTTCTGGACTTGTTGCAAAAGTATCTCAGGTTACAATAAAATGTGGTAAGATAAAGTCTGCTCTCCCTTAGAAACAGAAAAGCTAGCAGTTATTTTAATTTATTGCTGCTACTAATTAATCTCACTGCTGGTTTGTAAAGCCAAAAGCAAAGGTATCTTTTGCAGTTCTTACACTAAACAAATGGCTTAATAGCGAAGGCTTCATTATCAGGCTGAGCAATGTTTAGTATCTAGAGATTGCTAAATTATGATTCATGATTTAAAATAGAACCAGTGTAGTCTAGTGGTTAATGCGCCCAGGCTAGAAACTAGGAGACTGAGTTTAATCCTGCCTTAGGCATGAAAGCCAGATGGGTGAATTTGGGACAGTCTCAGTTTCTGTTCTGAGGGTGAACTAAAAACCTGAGACTCTCTGCCTTATCCACTATACCATACATACTGTATATAGATAATTGTTTCAGATAACTGGTTGGAATGCTACAAATCATTGACATGTATAAATAGAAACACAACCATTAATACATTAAGGCAGATGGACAAAGTTGGGCAAAGCTCCACCTGGCTATGGTTGTCCCTTGCTTCTCAAACAAGAGCCCTGAGTCCAGGAAGCTTCCTAGACTATGCATTGGTCCTGTCTGGGGCAGTGAAGTCCCATCCAGAACTAAAGATGGAAAAGTTGAGCCATTCAATCTAGCTAGAGGTCAGTTGAACCCTGTTGTTCCCCATCCAAACCCCTACAGCCTCTGGGTTCCAAGGAAGAATCTCTAGGGCATTACTCTTCTTTATCCTCTCAGCTGATTGGCACTGTAGGTCTCAATTGGTGTGGGGAAAGCTGCATGCACACATGTGTGATCACCAAACCAGTAGTGGAACAGGGAGGATACCACTGCTGTTTGAGAGGTCAAGAAGAAGCAAGGCTAAGATGCACCACTGCCATCCTGTTCTCTCCAGGGGCCACCCACAAGCCCAATCACTCCACTTTGGTCTCATACCTAGGCCTGAATCCTGACTGAAAGAGGTCTAGATATCCTCCAAAGTTCTCTAGAGCTGCTACAGAACCATTTTCTCTACAACCTTACTTAAAAAGGTGAGACAATAGTACAGAAGTTGGCTCCATTGATGGCTTCTTGAGGAGGTGGAGAACCATTACCTGCTTAAGAGATAATAGGATGGCCCTCTCTTTCAAAGAAGAATTCATCACTGTTAAAATATAATTTACATATCACCTCTCCAGAGACTTTAGCTAGGCGTAAAGTAGAATTAATATACAGGTGGCCAAGCTAACAGCCATGAGGACACCATCCACTTCAGCAGGTCCAACAGGATCAAACTCCTCCCAGATAACTAAAATAAATTGAGCCCTAGCTCAACCCCAGTCTGCAGCACATGCTCATTTATTTTTATTTTTTGCTTTTATATGCCTTTGGACAACCAAAAGCAGCTGTTTGTATTTTTAGGTACCTTAACCTCCTTTATAAAAACTATCTCAATGGAAATAAACAGAGTGCAAGCTCTGAACATCTGTTCCATTTCTCCATTATCAAGGAAATATATGGCTACTTCTCCCATCTATTTATAACTAGTTAGCAGGAAAAAAAATACAAATACACTTTTACTTCAGCAATTTAAAAAGTATCTAGTTATTAAGATTTCTCTAACTTAATCCCTTTTCTCTTTCAAGCAAGACTAATTATAGGGGCCTTTCAGAGAGTCTTTATTTCCCCTTCCTAGAATGGCCCAAGGTAGATTCAAGTAATATGAGTTGCCCAAATAAATCAGTTTTATGCATAGGTAAGCGTGCATGTTTTTTTTAAGATTATGTAACATCAAGATAATATTGACTTTTAGTGACTACATACAAAATGGAATGCCTAGAAGGCCAAACCTCTTGCAACAGTCCTTCCTCTGTGGCAGTCATGACTTTCTCTCAAAACTCCTAATGGTCTAACAGTGTTTTCAGTTCCTACTACTACTTAGTACTACATAGGAAATTCACATTTCATGGTGAATATTCTCTGGGACCTAATAAATAACTGAAAATTGCATTTTGTACTTTCCTTTGAATCATTTGGTGCATTCCTATCCTTAATTGGTAAAAATACTCTCTAAGTAAGGGGTATCATCACTGCATCGTCATGTGATGTATTACAACTTTTTTTCCCTCTTTGCTAAACCCGTCAGGGGCGTGGCATGATGCATCTGGCCCGCGGGCCGTGAGTTTGACAGTCCTGCTCTAGACGATTGTCTATGGAGATTTTTAGTCATCCAGGTCATGGTTGTCCCAAAAGTGCTTTTTCAAGGGGCAAATGGACTTTCTGGTTTTTCTCTGAAGATGTTTTGCTTCTCAATGTATAGAGATGAAGAAGCTTAGAGCTGAAGAAGCTTCTTGGATGGGAAGCAAAATGTCTCCCAAGAAAAACCAGAAAGTCCAGTTGCCTCTTGGGAAAAAGCATTTTTGGGTCTCTAGGTGATTGTTAAAATCTACCATACTAGCAAAATATCTGTTTATAACAGAGACAATCTACTAATGGTAACAAAGCACTATTTTTTTTAATAAAGTTGGGAGAAAAATGAAATAAATAAATAAATAGGTTTATCTTTTTTCCCCAACTACCTTCTCTACTTTGCTTACGTTTCAAAACTACACGGGGAATGGTATCTGATTCCTTTCTTCTTCCAGAAAGAACAGAACTACTTTATAGCTATTGGGATAAAAAGCAAAGTCATTGTAGCTTTGTGCTCTTCTCTTCTGTGCTCCCTTCTCTTTCACTAGGCTTTATTTAAGACACAGACCCTCAATTATTTTTCCCCATACTCATATCAAGAAAAACAGGTTGCTCCAATCCTGATTTTCCAAAGTCCTCAAGATTGAAGTGTCCTGATCCTTCCTATATATATCTTGGCACGACAATCTCTATCAAAGCTACCCCTGGGCTTCCTTCATAGCTTCCGTCACAGTCACCCAAACTGTTTTCTTGCTGCATCATTTACCTGGATTCGTCCTTATTATGTCTCCTCTCAACCTCCTTATTTTATTTGCTTGCTTTTCATCTTGGAAAGGAGTAATCTGGTTTCTTGCAGCAGGAAACAAGCCAAGCTAACACATCTTTGCCTTGATCACTACAAACCACTTGAGAGCTTAGGTTGCAGTTTTTATAGCACAATTTCATGTCTAAGCTAAAACGTAAATCAGGAACTTCTCATTTTCACTGCTGCATAGTTTTTTCCTACAACAAGAAACTGCACTTTCCCCTCAAAGGAAAGTATAAGATAATATTCCTCTCATTTTTCCCATGCTAAGAATGCAAGTGTCAGATCCGTGTATCTGTCATTTCTTCAGTGAAAGAAGAAAAGGGGGGGGGGGGGAACTGATAAAGAAATCTTTTCTTGATGTAACCTGATATCCTGATATCAAATTTATATATCGAATTTGTATACCCACACATGATACAATGGAGAGAGAAAAGCCAGATGGCTAGAACCTATCACCTCCGAGAGGCACAGCCAGGAGATGAGAAGATCATAAAAATTCCACAGTGAGGTGTTTCCGGGGAATCTCCAAAAAAGTCCGTTCTAAAAAGGGGGTGGGGGGAAATTAGGTATGCCCTGGGAAACTGTGAGAAAGATTGTTCCTACAGAAGGGATGGGAAGGGAATTAACATATTGGCTTTTGTTTCACTAAATATACATCGAGATAAGGGGAGGGGTTCTAAACTCCCTTATCTATCACTGTATGCCTGAGGGACCTCAGACGCTACTTTGAACTCCTACATGAATTGTCTCATCTCAATAAAGGATTCCTTTTGATACGTTTGGTTCTCAGAAGTTCATTCTTGTTGATTGAATGGGAAAAAGTTCTGCAGCTTGACAGCAAGTCAAAAATGCTAATTAGACTTAATTGCAAAATCTTATTTCTCATAGATGATAATACTGTATTATATGCGTGTTTAATAAGCAACTTTCTAATGTTGATAATTATGCTAATTAGGAATTAATGTTTTTTTCTGTACTTGATCCCACTTAGTGATTGCTAATGATTCCAATTTCAATGTTTGACCAGTTTTGAGTTGCAAATCAAATCACGGGTTGTTGGTTTTTTTTGTCATTACTAGAAGAAAATAATAATAATAACAATCCCTCTCCCCACATTTTTTTTAATAAGCTGTGTTTGTCATGCACAATTTAACACTTCCAAACAGTCATTTTAGTAGATTGCAAGCTTTTCATAAGCAACTGGAGTCAAATATACTGGAGAATAAAGGAGAAACTTTCTGACAGTGAAACACAATCAACCAATGGAATAGCTAGCCCTTGAAAATTGTGGGAGTGTCATCACTTGAGGCCTTCAAGAAGAGATTGGACTGCCATTTGTCAGAAATCGTGTAAGGTCTCCCGCTTGGGCAGGGGGTTGGACTAGATGACCTATAAGGTCCCTTCCAACTCTGATTATCTGTTATACTTATTGAAAAACTACCTGGCGGATTTCAAAGAATTCCTCCATCTTGGGGACAATTTTCATTCATCCAATTGCTTATGACTGTTTTAGCTAAGATCTTAATATTTATTTTCAACCACAATTGGGACTGGAATTTCTATCACTAAGCGGTATGGCAATTAAGTGAATCATGCCTAATTTTAGAACCTTTTTTGCTCGAGTTGTTAAGCGAATCACGCAGTTGCTAAGTGAATCTGGCTTCTCCCATTGACTTTGCTTGTCTGAAACTCCTGGAACAGGGGTGAAATGCTATACCAGTTCTGCCCGGTTTTATAGAACCGGTAGCTCTGAAGAGCAGCAGATACTGAACCATGTCTATGTTTGCTGCTGTTTAGCCCACTCACCAGCCCTGGCTCTTACCTGTCCTTTAATTTCATGCTTTTTGAACCTCAGCTGCTTTGCGTGGCACAGCTGGGGCTGAAAAAGCAGGAAAAAAGTCGCTTTTACGAATGCTGCGCACCTGCGTGCAGCGCTTTTCAGTGTCCGGGCGGCACAGCCTAAGGTTTTTTTTTTACACATGCGCACAGCAAAACATAGTTACTGAACTGGTAGTAAGACCGACTGAATCCCATCCCTGTCCTGGAAAGGTAGCAAATGGTGATCATATGGCCCCAGGAAGTTGTAACCATCATAAATACATCCCATTTGATAAGCATCCAAACTCCAATCATCTGATCCTGGGGATGCTGCAATTGTCATATATGTGAGAATTGGTCATAAATCACTTTTCTCATAACTTTGAATAGTCGATAAACGAAGAACTATATATATTATCACTTATTCCCTAATTTACTCAGATGAAGGGAGGGAAAATCAATATGTACTTTGTCTTCTAGTTTTTCTTTTCTTTCATTTTAATTTTTTAAACGGAGTTTTCTATGAAATCTGCTCTTTTTCTCAGCTGATACATTTGGAGCCTCTCAGTAGGTTGTGGCCAGCTGGATACAATTTAGGAAGGGAGAGGTAATCACTACTTCCATAGTTTTTAGGTGTGTAATTAATTCTCAGAAATATATTTATCTCAGTTTATAATATGCAATTAAATAAAAAGAATAATCCTAATAAAACGGGTTAAAATGTTTTTTAACAGTAACGCATGAGGAAATTAGGAATGGATTATAAGTATTCATTTCACACACCAAACACATTGTTTCAGTGTTGTTGCAGTGCATTTAAAATAGTAAAATACTGAAATCTGGCTACATAACCGAAGATACTGGAAGGAAGAATATTTAACAAATTTAAGAACAAAAACCAGCAACTTGATTTTAAACAAAAATTATAACTCAAGCAGTAACCCATGGAGGACTATAAGCAGCTAGAGCAGCTAGTCCAGAATGCCCTCAACATTTAAATGATGGGATGGGAAGAATGCAGGGGTGGGATTCTATCAGTTTGCACCTATTTGCTAGAACCGGTTGTTAACATTCTAAGCAGTTTGGAGAACCAGTTGTAAGAAGAAATTACTGGCCTAATCCTAATCCTAAGGAAGGCAGGAAGAAAACATTCTGGTATTGTTTACAGAAACTGCCTCTCCGTTAACCCTTCTTACATTCTTGGCAGGACTAGACTTCCTGTCTCAGGAACTTCTCTGGAGTTTTTTCCCCCTCTTTTGCTGGTATTTTGCTTGTGTGGAGTGACCATTTAAAGTTACAATGGCACTGAAAAAAGTGACTTATGACCATTTTTCACACTTATGACTGTTGCACCATCCCCACAGTCATGAGAGGCCAGGCAAGAAGATGCGTGCCTCGATGTGAGTGATATTGAGTTGGCCACACCCAGCCAATAACATGACCACCAAGCCATGTCCACTACGTAAGCTACGCCCACAGAACTGATTGTTAAAATTTTTGAATCCCACCCCTGGAAGAATGCCAGATGAGGTCACCCACTTGAACAGGACAGGGCTTTTCCAGTGTAATGAACTTATTTAGGCTTTTGTACTCTTGTCTTTCAAAATGTATCACCTACGTCTTCACAGAGGAAAAAAAATTGCAAAGCCCATTCTATTCCTGGGCCGGCTGTACAATATAAACCCATGCCAAAATCTGGAAATAATCTTAATGTTATAAAACATAAAGCCCTGAACTATAATTCCTGTCATACAAAACTATTACTTTCTATCTGCAACTATTAGACTCTGAATTCCAAATACAAATCTTCTTAGTATTAGAGTAACACAAATCTCTTGTAGACAGCACAAGGCTGATCTTGAGAAAAATATATTGCAACCGTTACTAAAACATGGGATTAGCTTGGGAAAACAAGGAAGTGTAAGAAAAAAAAAATAAAGATTGTCCTGCATTGATTCTCTTTGGTATAAAAGGGAAGGAAGGGGAAATACTGGCAGGCTTTCAAAATTCTAGATCGCCTATATCAATGAAGTAGAGATCTAGTATTCGTTATGGTATCTGTTTCCCGATCTGGTCTAACTCAAACCATTGACATCCATTAAGAATTAGATTACATTAAATTAATATGGCAACAAGGAAGGGCACACTAATCAATATACCAATCATATTTATTTAAAACATTTATATAACTGCCCATCTTTCAGCCAACTCAGGGTGACTCCCAATCTAAGATTAAGAAAAACATATAAAATCATTTAAAAAATTATAAACACAACCAGATAAAAGATGTTGTTGTTTTATAACAGAAACAAGAAGTTCATATTATGATACCTACTTTACTTTTTCCCTCTTTAAATACAATAATACTGATGTATCTTATGTTTCAAATGATAGAGTCACATCAGTTTTAAAATTAATACTGTGATTAGTGATACCATTAAAAAAATAAGGCAGGCTTATTACAGAATCTCTCATACACATAATTCTTCTGAGGAAAATGGGATCTCAAGTTTCATTGGCACAACTAAGAGAATTCCATTCAGTGTTCAAAAACTCAGATGTAGCCCCAGAACTATTCAGGAAAACATAAAGTATCTCTGCACTTCTACCCTAATCTAATTCAGCATCTGCTCACAGGCAGCAACCTCTTATTTTAAAAGTTTTGCCCTTTGGTCTGGGAAATATAACTTCCAGCTGCTAGATTCTAATGGCAGGAACTACTGGAAATTATGATTCAGATTCCAGATTACATTAAGCTACAAAATTATTTTTTTAAATAATTTGTGATTGCCTTCTATAAAGATCACTGTCAATGAATGTGAAAGTATAAACAAGTAGAGAAATAGGGAAGGTGAAAATTTCAAAAGTTATTACAGTGTTGAGAAATAAAATTGACAAAAGAACAATCAATCAAAAGTTATTTATGGTCCAAGACTAAGCACCACTGACAACATTGACAACCAACAATCCATACATTCTTAATCCAAATTAACAGTCAATATTTTTATTTACATGAACCAAACATTAGCCAGAGATCTAATATTTTGATTAATCCTACTTCACCTTAGTTCTTAATAGAATGGAACTGGGAGGGGAGGAAGCAAACACACTTTAACATTTATTATAATGATGCAAAAGAAAAAAGTCCCTTTCTCACAGATTCCATATTCCTGGAATGAAATATGCAGTTCTGCACATATGGTATATTTGCTACATTCTCCAAATTGATCTAGAACAGGGCTGCCAAATTCCCGGCCTGCGGGACAGATATATCATGCCCTGACCACACCCATGCCCGGTTTAGTGAAGGGGGGAAATGTCCCAATATGTCACATGATGCTGCCGTGACGCCGTGAGATTGACACCCCTGATCTAGAAGGTCCTATTCCTATCAGTAGAGTTATTACCAAATTCCTTCCCTCTTCCACTTTCTGTCATTTGTCATAATTCCAGCCAGATGTTTGGAAGAACATAAAACAATTTGCCTTGCCTGATCTATTATAGACAGCATCACAAAAAGCACTATCACATACTTTTCCAGTGGTGAAGCTAGGCCCACCTTCCCTGGAGACAATGACAAAGTTGTTCTGCTCTTGGAAGAATAAAGCAGAAGAGAAGATGAATAAACTTCACTGACTGTTTATGTAAACATTGTATGTCAAATCAGGTTATTAAGTAGTAGCCTAGCAGTTACAGCCAATTAGGAATAGTGTACAGGTGAAATAGTAATAATATTAGAGAGAAGAAGCACACTCTCTCTCTCCTCTGTATCTTGTCTAGAATCCAAGCAAGCTGGCAGTGAGGGAAACCTCTTCATCAATTCCATTTGCATATATAGAAAGACAAGGAAGTTGTCTATGATCATGCTCCATGAATCTATGAAGTCAATCTATCTTCCATCTATTGCAACATCATGAAGACACTTCCCCCCCACCCATTTTAGAATAGGAATGGACACCAATGGCCATAAATGCTCATCTTTCAGGCATTCCTTAGTCAGTCCCCAACAAGCTAGGATGCCTTATTAATAAGAATGTAAGACTTACATGATACTAACATATCATAGATAAATTAAAACATAAATAAAGGAGAGAAGCAACCTAGAACTAAGGAGAAATTTCCTCACAGTTTAGAACAATTAATTAGTGGAACAACTTGCCTCCAAAAGTTGTGAATGCTCCAACAATGGAAGTTTTTAATAGGAGATTGAACAAACATTTCTGAAATGGTATAGGGTTTCCTGCTTGAGCAGAGGGTTGGATTAGAAGATCTCCAAGATGCCTTCCAACTCCCTTATTCTGTTATTCTGTTAAATGATGTTTCCTGCCGACATGCTATTTATTTTGATTGGAAGTGAATCTCCAACACTGAGAAGATCTTTCTCATCCCTAATTTCCTGATTAACTGGAATCAGGTCTTTATGAAAAGCCACAGCTGTTACCTGGAATCATACTCTCAGTTCCATTCACTATCTGAGTGTTCCTCCTAATTCTAGAAAGTACTTCTAAATATCCTCCATATCCAATGTAGGAAAAACACCCAAAAGAGTAAATCGCTGTAATTTCTAGAGTCAAATTCTCCTCCTAGAAGAAAATACTATAGGTATTTTCTCTAGTTTGTACTGGACTTTTTCAGAAAACAAAAGAAGTCATGAGACACTCTTCATTCCCACAAAGACCAATAAGCATACCCAGTCTAAAAGAAGTAGCTCTTGTATGTTTACATATTTTACACAACCATGAACATTCAGGTTTTATTGTCCAGAGGCCAATGTAAGATACCCAAAGGGCTTTTTTTTTGGAAGTGGGGCTGGGGGGTACCTTCAAGTCAATTATAACTTCTGATGACTGCCTGGACAAATCCCTGCAATTTTCTTGGCAAGATTTGCAGAAGTAATTTTACCTCTGCTTACTTCTTAGGGCTCAGAAATCTTGGCTTTTCCAAGATCACCTAGCTGATTTTGTGCTACGTGGGAGTTAGAATCTTCCAGCTTCTAAACCAGTGGCTTAACTACTACACTAACTGTTGATCTATTCAAAGTATATTTTGCCCCAAAATATTCATAATACTTCCAACTTGTGTTGTGTATATCATGTCCATTTGTGCCTGCATGCATACGCACTTATATAATTCAGAGAGAGAAAACAATCTAAGGTTAAACAATGAAATGTATTGATATATCAGTTTGATCTGATCATTACTGGTAATCCATTGAGCAAGCATTCTGTAAGTCTCTCCAAACCTTTCTTAAATGTGCCCTATAGGGATTGTTAATGCCATGTCTTTCAAAGCACTGCAAAACCTATCAACTATACTGATTTTTAGGGGACCTAACAATACATCCGATAATTGGAATGTCTATGAAGTGGTTGTGCCTTTCATTACTCAGTTCTGCATTAAAAAGGCATCAATACTAAAGGATGTGCAAATAACTTAAAGTGGTTTATTAAATGTCTTTTAAATGAGTTATTCAGGAAAAACGTTCAAGTTCTGCATGTTATTGCAGCTTCTGCACACTATCTACTAAAGTTAGTATCAGGTACTAAGTTGAATATTGCTTCAGCTATCTCTAAACAATTAATTCAATTGTTTTGGAAAGAAAGCCGCCTGCTTTATTTACAAAGCAACTTCTTACCAGACATGAAAATTAATCTGTGATGAAGATGAATGGCTGCTGATCTCACAAAAAATATAGAGAAATTTTGAAAACTGGAACTAGAGCTTCCTTTTTTTCCAATTTTGATTCTTATAGAGTCCCCAACCTTTCTAACTCTGCAGACCGACAGTGGTGGCACTGGCAGTCAGCTGCCGCAGGGGGAGAAGAGATGGTTTCATGTACATGCCTGTTACTTAGGCAAATGGAGTTTTGTGCACTTGTCTATGCTTGACACAATCTGGTTCCCAATGGACCACAGACCAAGTCCAGACCGGGGTTGGGGACTCCTGCTACAGAAGAGGGTTGTTTGAAGGGCTATAAATCAACAAAACCCATTTTAGAGTTCTAATTAGCATGTTACTTTTTTGCCAATAAAGATACTTGGGAAGAGAAAGGCAGATGGACAAATTTAAGAAATAACGACAGTAATGTCAAGTTTCATACCAGACACAGCAATAAATCTCAACTCTCCAGACAAGTAACCCTCACGTTCAAGAATTTACTTACAACAAAAGTTCACAGTCATCACACAGCTACATTAGTTCCTTTATAGCTGACAAGAATGAAATCATATTTACAGAGAAAATCTGTTTATTGCAGTATGCATAAATCAAGCCTACATATAAATCTACAGCCCAATGTTTTTAATCCTATGCTCTTTCCTCCCATCTTTTCAAATCACTGGACTTTTATGTGTTGCTTCATTATCTTGAGATTTTGCGGTACTTCCTCAGGATTGACATAACAGTTGCTTAGTTGGCCTGTAAAGAGCTGGTTCTTATCTTACCAGTTGTTATGCCTTACAATAAAGCCTCTTCAGACAACAGCACAAAAGATTAGTACTTTGCCACACATGGAATAAATTGGTAATTCACAGATTAAAAGACCTCACAAGTTCAGATGTGTAGGATCTACAGAATTTTCTTTCATGCTTTAGGAACTAGAACATTACAATTATCATTGAGAATAGGAACATTTTCCTTGAGTTCAGCTATATTTGACTCTTATCAAATATAAGAGTCAAATATAGTATCGTGACTTTTTTGCCTTTGCTTTGTTTTTCTCTGTGACATAGATTTCATGATATTTTGTAATGTCAGACAAGCATTAATTTTACTAGCTCAGATGAATTTATAAATTTGTTTGATATTTGATTAATATATGATTTAGATCAATAGTTTCCCCCTCTCTATTAGTTTGTTTTGTTTTTGTAGTTTGTCATGAATTTCTTTCCCTTTCTGCATATTTAAAGATTTTATATTAATTACATTCATTTCTCTAAAACTTGTTAATAAACAAATAATAAGTTTGTTTTTTTTAAAAAAAAAAATCTTATGGAGATGGAGGTGAACAGGCTTAAGGAATGATTAATGAAGCAGATAGTTAGAAAAACAGTTAAGTGTGCCTTTCCTTTCTATTGCAAATTCTCTCACTTGAACCTGCTTTTTACTTTAAAAAAAGAAAATGTTCCTGCACACATTAACACTCTAAAAACATTCTCAGCAGCTTTAAATAATGCAATGACTATGAATAAGACAAACTTACCCACTTAGGACCACAATGAAATCCATGACATTCCATCCATTTCGCAGGTAAGAACCCTTGTGGAAAACGAATCCCAATGCAACTATTTTAATGCCAGCTTCAAAGCAAAAAATCCCAATAAAATATGGTTCTGTCTTTTCCTACAATAACAGAGGAAACAAACAGATCAGAAATTGTAATTAGCAAATGTCAAGGAGAAATTTTTGGAGCTTCCTAACTGCAATTTCTAATTCCTAATTTGAGTTTAGCTTAACTGTTTATTCAATACAACTGAATACAGTAGGATTTAATAAGGCCAGACTTAAACTATTTCCTGAGGTGATCTTGAACTTTTTCAGAATATATTCAGTAAAACCAAATCATTAGTTCTGATTAATAATCCAAACAAGATCTAACCAGTCTTACTGATTTCAGAAGAATTTTGAATTTTTAAGTAGGACGACATGTCAACATCCAATGAATTCCCTTTTAGTGCCACACTTCATGTGGGACTAAAAGATTTTAAATATTAAGCTTAGGCTTAGAAAATCTTCTCACTTGCTACCGTAGTTCTCTCCCTCTCTCCCTCCCCCTTTTTCTCTCCCTCCCTCTCTCCCCCATATCCATGTACTTCTTTAAAGCAACAATATAAAAACCAGTAGAATTCCAATTACTTAGATCAGGGGTATCAGACTTGTGTTGTCATGGCAGTGTCACATGATGTATTGGGACCTTTTTCCCCCTTTGCTAATCCGGGTGGGGCATGGCCAGCATGTGACACATCCAGCCTGCGGGCTGCAAGTTTGACAGCCCTGACTTTGATCATATGGCACATTTTAATAGTGTTGGCATAATCCACTAATCTGATGACAAGTGAGCATCTATCATTATCTTATCTCCCTATCACATACAACATTTACTTTCTAGTAATTTACAAGCTTACTAACTTGTTCAAATTCAGAATGGCTCCATGTAGAAATAATTTCAAACAACAAAATTTGGGAATATATCCTGGTTCCCGCACCCCAATCTTTTGGCTTAATATATTGTATGCTCCCAGCCATTTTGTAATTTCTCGTCCTGTTCAACCAGGAAAATGGACTAATTTGGCCTAGACTAATTTTTCAGAAGAAATAAGAGCCAAGAGTGTTCTGTGCCAACTAGGGTTGGAACTCTGCAGTTGCAACAAAAATATCCAGACTTTGCTAAAAGACTGGAAGACTATTCTAAATCATGATAACTCCCCCAAGCTATGAAAGTCAAGACAAAACTGAATAGCTACTGATCTATCATCCTTGAGACTGAAATTAAACTGTGGGAAAATTTCAGTACTATCTAGAAGAAAGGAAAATCAAACAAAAATCAAAGTCAACTTACTAATCTGCGAGACATAGGTGTCTTATCATCTTCAGGAAGATGCTGCTCCAAGGCCAGAACGATGCAGTTTGCAATGATGGTTGCCAGAATCATGTATTCAAAAGGCGTGCAGAATTATGTTAAGGAATACAAAATGAATAGCAAAAATCGAAGAACATTCTAAATCAATTGTCTCCTTGTTCAATAATGCTTTTTTTGTTGTCCCTTCTACAACCCTTAATACTCATTAATATCACCTACCCCAGAAAAATAAGTATTTTGGGGGTGAGCAGTAAAGTGGAACACTCTGATAAATATAGATCTACAAGTGATGAGAAAAGATCCAAGTAGAATGACATAGATTTTTGTACACATTTGAGTGTCTTCAACAAATCACCCTAGCATTTGATGGTGTGTGATGTTTCAAATAAAAGTGAGAAGAACCAGAGTTCTACACATCTATAAAATTCACAGCACAGTAATGAAGATAAGACACAATGCTACTGTATGTATGTAGCCTAGAAATTCTCGAAGGATGAAATAACATACAAAATAAATAAATAAATGAGTTGCAGTAAAACTGTGGATTGAATTTCAATAAATTAATTGTCCATAGAAAGGGTATAATTTCCTTTTGTGGTGGCCCCAGGATCTCAGTCTTGTCAGTTTCTTTAGCCAATTCAGCAACATAAAACAGTCATCAAGTAAGCCCTGGCTGATTGCCATCCAAAGAACAGCAAAACTGCAGCTGAGTTCATCCCATGCTGACACTAAGCAAGAGGTTCTTTTTGCATTAAACCAAATGCTCAGAGTGAGCAATTGAAAAGACTAACATGTCACCCCCCCATTATTGGCAGCTCCATTGTTGGTCAAGGGTGGGTGTGAAGGGGAAGCTGTCTCTCTGAAGCTTTAGAAAGCTGAGAAATAAAATTGTTGTAATTATGAATATTGTGTTGCCACAGACTTCCACTTTCTGATCAGCTGTGTAGGTAGAGATTGACTTAAAAGTGGCAATTTGAGATGTCAAGGTTATTAAGGCAAGGATGAACCAATCTCTCAAACTACTAAATTATCCACGTAGAACTGGCAGGTTTTGACCCCCAACCCATCCTTTTCTCTGCCTCATGGTTCATCTCCCTCCTTCCTCACACGTCAAATTCCAATTTTGTCTCTGCTTTGGTTCCTAGCTTTCCTCTTGCAACTGTAGTAGCTATAACAAATGCACACTTTTAGAAGCAAAGCTGCAGGAATTTTTCATCCTGACTAAAGGAAGTTTGGTCGATACTCAGTGGAATACCTAGGGACCTGATTAGCAATTATATCCACATCTACACTGAGTCAGGGGTCACCCAAGTCTAGTTGCATGAGTTGGTGTGATGGCAAGTAAACTAGACCTGAAGTGGAGCAGACAAAAAATACTCCATTGTTGTTTATGCACCAGTTGCCAAAAACTAGGACTTTGCAGTGGTGGGATTCAAATTTTTTTACTACCGGTTCTGTGGGAGTGGCCTGGTGGGCGTGGCAGGGGAAGGATACTGAAAAATCTCCAGTCAGAGGTGGTATTTGCCAGTTCTCCAAACTACTCAAAATTTCCACTACTGGTTCTCCAGAACTGGTCAGAACTTGTTGAATACCACCTCTGGGGCTTTGCTATTTACTGTATATGGCATGTGATCAAGCTGGAGTTTTTCTATTAGTATTTACCATAGTACGAGAGAACATTGTAAACTTCCTGCTTTTTCCTGTATCTGAAATGTTTTCTGACTGTAAACTGGATACTCAGACCTCTCAGGAAGCTAATTTTACCTCTTAGCAAAAGCTTCCTTATTCAATTCACAGGATCTCAGAGTTTTGTAAGGAGAGATGCAAAAAGATACAAAGGTAAAGGAGCAACTGCATCTCTGGCTGGCCTGCAGCAATTGGTATTTTCTGATCACTGACAGTCTACGCTTAGAGAGGTCTGGTCTGAGAGGCTTATAATTCCCATCTCTGACAGATCCCATCTCTGCAGTGACCAAAAACTCTTGGTAGGCTATTCCAAAACGATCAGAGTTGAGTGAAAATAATTGGAATGTGTATGTTGCAGAATGCTGGGAAAAACACTTCATCCTTGCTTACCAAGTGTTGCACCAGCCACAGCCTGCTTAAGCATAAAGCCAGCTGGATGACTTTGAACCAAGCATTCTCTCTCAGCCCTAGGAAGGGGGCAATGGTGAGCCACTTCTGAAAAATCTTGTCAAGAAAAGTGCAGACAAGAACTGGATATGACTGAATGGGAGAAAAACAAATCTTCCTCTCCACTTATAGCTAACAACAGCATTTCTAGCAACAGAGAAAGAGGGAGCATTGGGGTGGGGGTGTGGTTAGCCAAATAGGATATAGACTGCTCTCTTCCCCTGTCAAGTGGAATTTAAAAAGTCAGTGTTATTGTTTCTTTGAATAGGGCAGGACAGTGTAGGATGGAGGAAACGTGAGTCAAATAAATGCCTTGGAATATGGAAGTAGGATCGCTGCAGTCAAAGATTTTCCGTATGTGAAGTGTCTTCACGAGAGACCAGAGGGAGCTAAGCTGAAAATCCTATTCATCCATATAAAAGTGCCAGAGGAAGGTGGTGATGTAATGAACTGTACAAGGAAGATGCAAAAACTGATGATTTGACCATAATTCCTAATATAAACCTTGATTTCACATAATCAGTAATAATAATTATGAATTATTCCCAGATCCTTCAGCTGCAATTACCACTTGCACAAATGTGCTAGAAACCGAGGGATTTGTGTAAAATATTATGTGCCAGCAAACAGAGTTTCAACATAATTCGTTAAAAACATTAAAGCAATTTTGGAGATTTTGGTTTAAAAATAGAACATTCTCATGATAAAAAAGAATCAGGTTTTAGAGAATTAATATTTCTCTGCTCTAAGTATCTTCCTTAAATGTCCCTTTTTTCTTTACTGAATATATTATTGGGGTTTCTGTTCCATTCCTTAACAACTGTACATATAGAAATGACGAGGATTTTACACAGTTAGTCTCATAGCTTCAGATTTTAACTCCAGGGAAAAAAAAACCAGCATAGAGTGTGTAGCATATTTATATGTATATATTGCAATTTTGAGATTCCTATTTAAACCAAAAAACAGAACACAATTCTCAACGCTTAACAAGTTACATTGGAAGTTCCTCTCTTCTATTAAGTTTGGCAGAATGCCTGTCAGAATGAGATCTGAGCATGCAGAAGCCAAAAAGAAATTAAAGCAAAAATAACCCTCCCATTTATCTTCTTTTAATTCCCATTTTCTTAGTAATCAAAATACTTAGTATTGCCATCAATTTGTATATACTGCAGGTCATGACAAGTATATGTTTTCCCTTCCACACAAGGAAAAATAATGCTATTGAGTAGAGTGCATCACCCCACCACAACCCATATATATATTACACATCCATATCTACACACTATTTATCTATCTATCTATCTATCTATCTATCTATCTATCTATCTATCTATCTATCTATCTATCTATCTATCTATCTATCTATCTATCTATCTATCTATCTACCTACCTACCTACCTACCTACCTACCTACCTACCTATCTATCTATCTATCTATCTATCTATCTATCTATCTATCTATCTATCTATTCCTGAAACTTTTACTGCATGTGCTAGTTACATAAATTATACATTTGCTTCTATATATATATATATAAGCAAGTGTATAAATGCTTTCTGTGAATAAAACTGCAGTATATTTCAGCAGAGTGGCGAAAGCTACAGCTACAGATGAGTACCCTATACTAATTAGATGATGAGCTACCTCAAGCATCCTGTCCTTCCCTCCAAAGACTCCTTATGTTGAAACTTGGCATAGAGCAAGGGTCTTCAAACTTGGGAAATTTAAGACTTGTGGACTTCAACTCCCAGAATTCTTCAGCTAACATAACTGGAGGAGGAATTCTGGGAGTTGAAGTCCACAAGTCTTAAAGTTATCAAGTTTGAAGACCCCTGGCATAGAGTATGTACCCTTTAAAAAGAGGATTGTTATAAAATAGCTACCAGAATGGGATATTAAGGAAAAACATCAGTTTAAGTTTACTGAAAAGTTTTTCCTGAACAGCTAAATAGATAATAGATTTGTATTTACTGGGATGGCATATAAATAATTGCGGCTTTCTATTCAGAGTATGCCTACCTTTAATCTCTCCAACTCACAACTCTTCGGACTAGACCCACTCTGCTATTTTAATATTCCTTTCTTTTCTTTCCTTCTTTCCTTCTTTCCTCCCCCAAACTTTTAAGGCTGAAAGGGAAAACTAATGCTTCACTAGTGTTAATTGCTAGGTTGAAGTATAATGAGAAATGGCAAACTGAACTCAATAGGTTTCTCTGCCCAACTAATTCCCTCAACACTGTTCAACTCTTTGCAAAGTGTACACTACTATTATTGTTAATCTTCTCATCACTCCTTATCACCCATCCCCTCCCACTTGTGACTATAACTTTGTTGATTGTATCCTCTGTTTCCTAGTATGATTTGATGTTGATTGTACCCTATGACTATCATTAAGTGTTGTACATTATGATTCTTGATTCTTAACGAATGTTCCTTCTTTATGTGTACTGAGAGTATTTACACCAAGACAAATTCCTTGTGTGTCCAATCACACTTGGCCAATAAAGTATTCTATTCTATTCTATTCTATTCTATTCTATTCTATTCTAAATGTTTTATGAAAATTGTCTATGTTCTTATTTAAGACAACATTTAGGTTGTAGGCAATACAAAGTGAAGTTTATTTGGATGTAAAACTTTTTTGGAAGGTTTGCAAAATGTCAAAACATCTTTAGAAAAATAAGGAGAACATTAACCCCACCTCCTCCAAGGGAGATGAACAGTTGATAAATACAAAACATAAATAAAATAAATAAACTCTCAGATGACAAAATGACAGGTGACCAAAGATTATTAATTCACTTTTAAACTCTACTCTTTATATCTGTAAATCCTAGATAATATAGTTTTAAATTAGGGTAGTCGGTCAATTCTCCTTCCTAGCTCTTCAGTTAAATATAAAACTCAATGCGTTTTTAAATTATTGATGCAGAAGAATTTGCATTTTAACAAGATACAGTTCATTATTAAAATGAAGAATAACTTCAGAGCCAAGCTAGATGAGATATTAATGATCTTTGATCAGATTATCTGACATTTTGAATAAAAAACTTGCAGAACTTCCCATGTGTTAAGTTCATGAAGAAGTTCTCTCAACCATTTTTTTCCCACATAATTCTCAACTGGATTAGTTTGCTATTCAATATTAAAAGAAGTTGCACCTATGGAAATTCCTGGTTTCCTTGGTTAATGTGATACCGTAGTGATTTGATATAATGCAAAGTATATTAATAAATCTGCAAGTAAATTAACATTTTAGAGATATGGAGACTAATGATTTCCTAAATTATTATTTTAATTATAATTAGATGTTTTTTTTTTTCTGCTGGCCATGCTCATGTTCTTTTAACTGTTGCCAGACAGAGAGAAATTACATAGAGTTCCTGGCCATTTATGTGAAAGCAAACCTCACTGAAAGTACCATTAAAAGTTCTTAAAGAAACCTGCAAACCTTAGATGACATAGAAGATACTTATTTTGTGTATAATTTCATAACAGATGATGCAAACAGGTCTATCTATTTATTTTTTCAACATTTATTTTACCTGCTGTTGATTAATTTTAGTGAATTATAATTGCTTCCATTTTTATTGGGTACTCATGTCCAATCTGCCATTCAGGGACAGATCAGGTAACAATATTCATAAAGTATAGAAATACATTCCAGGTTTAGTTTAGTTTACTTCAGGGGTGGGATTCTACCAGTTCACACCTATTTGCTAGAACCAGTTGTTAACATTCTAAGCAGTTCGGAGAACCGGTTGTTAGAAGAAATTACTGGCTTAATCCTGTAAGGAAGGCAGGAAGGAAACATTCTGGTGTTGCTTACAGAACCTGCCTCTCTCTTAACCCTTATTACATTTTTGGCAGGACTAGACTTCCTGTCTCTGGAACTTCTCTGAAGTTTTTCCCCCTCTTTTGCTAGTACTTTGCTTGTATGGAGTGACCAATCAAAGTTACAATGGCACTGAAAAAAGTGACTTATGACCATTTTTCACACTAACAATTGTTGTAGCATTCCCACAGTCATGAGAGGCCAGGCCAAGCAAGGAGATGCATGCCTCGATGTGAGTGATATTGTGTTGGCTACGCCCAGCCAATAACATGACCACCAAGCCTAAGCCAGCCTAAGCCACGCCCACCACCTAAGCCACGCCCACAAAACCAGTTGTTAAAAAAATTGAATCCCACCCCTGGTTTACTTTATTGTCATTGCACCTCATACAACGAAATCAAACACCATCTTCAGTGCACATCGTGACCATGAAAATAAACACAAACACACATCACACTCCACACATTGAATTGAAATCCCCCAACACCGCACCAGCACTGCACTATACAGTAGAATTCAACAGAGCTACTGCCCTGGGATAGAAGCAGTTTTTCAGCCTATTTGTCCTTGTTTTTATTATTCTGTACCGTCTGCCAGATGGTAATAGTTCAAAAAAAAGAATTCCCGGGATGAAATGGATCTTTAAGAATCTTTGAACTTTCTTAAGGCAGCAGGAGCTATAAAGCTTTTCCAAAGAGGGGAGAGGGCAACCAATGATCTTCTGGGCAATGATGTTAGCCCTCTGGAGTGCTTTCCTATCTGCCACTGTGCAATTGGCAAACCATACAGTGGTGCAGTAAGTTAAGATACTCTCTATAGTGCAGCAGTAGAAGGTCACCAGCAGTTTTTCATTCAGTTGTTTTCTGAGAAGTCTCAGGTAGTATAATCTCTGCTGGGCCTTTTTGATCAATGCTGCAATGTGAGCACCCCAGGTCAGTTCCTCTTTTATATATATAACTGTTCCTTCTATAATCCACTATAAGCTCCTTAGTCTTATTGGTGTTGAGGACCACGTTTTTGTCTCCACACCACAAAAGCAACCAGTCCACCTCACCTCGGTAGGCAGACTCATCCCCCCCAGGAGATGAGTCCCACCACTATTGTATCATCTGCAAATTTAGTAATAGTATTACTAGCATGAGTGGGAATGCAGTCATGTACATAAAGAGTATAGAGTAAGGGACTCAACATGCAACCCTGTAGTGTACCAGTGTTAAAAATAAGGGCTGAAGAGGTAATCTGACCCTAATCCAAAGGCAGGTTGAATAAGAAAGTCCAAGGTTCAGACATTTAGACACTAGTCTATGTGGAAGAATTGTGTTAAATGCAGAACTAAAATCTACAAAAAGCATTCTCACATAATCCCCCCGCTGTTCTAGATGAGTCAGAGCAGTGTGAAGAGTGATGGCTACAGCGTCCTCTGTAGATCTATTTCTTCTGTATGTAAACTGGTATTTATCAAATGTATGCGAAAGACCAGAAATGATGCGCCAGCAGACCAATTTCTCAAAGCACTTCAGGATGATAGTAGTGAGTGCCACTGGTCTGTAAGCATTGAGGTTATTGACAGGGAACTTCTTTGGCAGCAGAACAATGGTGGAAGTCTTTTATTAGTATCCAATACTAATAAAATGCTAGCTGGCTATGTCTTCTGTATCATCTTTGGGTTGCCACCTGAAGTCTTATACTTCAGAGCAGGCAAAGGATGGGAGAATAAGTGGGAGAAAAGGAAGAGACCAGAATGGAGGAAGAGGCCAGAACTCTGAAAGGGGACTGGGAGTGGGGTGTCTCCCATTTCAGCTGCATATTGAAAATGCGTAATAGCAGTTTTAGATCACAGTACAGGTAGTACTAAACCTACAACAGATTGTTTCATTACAACAGCAATGAAAATAGTGAGCTGTGACCATTTTTCACATTTACAACTATTGCAACATCATGTGATCAAAATTTGGCCCCTTGGCAACTGGCATGTATTTATGATGGTTGCAGTATCCTGGGGTCATGTGATCACCTTTTGTGACTTTCTGACAGGCAGAGTCAATGGGGAAGCCAGACTATCATAACAATATTGTTGCTAAATTAATAATTTCAGTAATTCACTTAACACCTGTGGCAAGAAAAGTCATAAAATGGGAATCAAATTCACTTAACAAATGCCTCAGTTAACAACAAAAAATTTGGCTCCATGATGGTCGTAAGTTGAGGACTACCTGTATATATCTCTTTACTTTGGAAACAACCCTTCCACCCTAAACCCAAATCCACGTGCTAAATCTACACAATTCCCAGTTATGATCCTGGACATCAGCAAGTGAATTATGATTGTAGTCATCCTGGATTTCCTTCTGGAGTGTCCAATCAGATTTTAATGAAGTGACCCCTGAACATGGTTAGTAACCCAGCAGTATAATGCTGGATAGGCATTTTTGGAATATGTGACATCCTGAATTTACACAGACTGACCCCTTTCTATACAGAAGCTACATACAGAAGCAAGTAAGAATATGTCAGCATCTTATATGTGTTGTAAATTTAAATTACCTTTGATTTTTGGACAAATCACCTCTTGGACAGCCAAAGCTGTTATGAATCAATTCTGCTCAATTTATGAGAATGTGCCCAAATGATAAAAACAGCAAGGATAACACAAACAAAACAAAGGCATACCCCCATATGTTCAACTAAGCATGAATACAAAAGGAAATAGTTTAGAAAACTTGTATTAGACTATCCAAATCCATTTGGGTGACCAACCCACAACACATTCTGCTTACTTATTACAATTATTAGGCAGCAGTTGTTCATGTGGGTAAGTAAATCAAGATTCTAGTTTATTGTATGCTTATTACTTGGTGCAATGGAGCACTAAGGATGAGGCCTAGAGTCTCGGTAATCTGCCTATTTTATTTACTTTCTCCTTATAGAATACTAAATCAAAACAGACATGAAAAGACTTCAGACACATAGACCATATAGTTCATACCACATAACAACATAGGTTTTTTTTTCCTACCAGACCTAGTCCAATCCTCAGTTCCTATGATGGAAAACTGAATGACAAGAACATGAGTCAGGGAGTAAATGCTTTCTCCCATGATAGTCTTCATCAGTTTCCTGCTATTCAGAAGTATTATTACTCTTTTGTTGGGGGCAATATGCTGATTTTGTAAACTGTTTTAGAGAGGGCTGTAAAGCACTGTGAAGTAGGTATATAAGTCTAAGTCCTATTGCTAGTGCTAGTGCTTTGCTGATGCTTTGGCTTATATCCAGCATAGGCAAACTGGTATCCTCCTTCAAATCCCACCAGTTCCTGGGAGTGCAAGGCGAAGCACTGTGCTGGGAAGGAAAGGCGAGGACTTGCTGAGATGAAATTAGTTTAATTTAGTTTATTAGATTTTTATACCGCCCCCTCTCCCAAAAAAGGGACTCGGGGCGGTGTACAGCCAGATAAAATAGAAACAGAGTAAAGTTATAAAGTTAAAAAACAATTTAAAATGATTAAATTAGTGGCCGAATATAAAATTAACAAGTATAAAAACTGATAAAAATTTAAAAATACCAAATTTAAAACCCCATAAATTATTACTGGGCCAGGCCAGCCTGTTGAAAAAACAGAGTCTTTACTGTGTGCCGGAAGGTCTGAATGTCAGTGATGGCCATTGTGTCCATTAATTCACATTCCAAAGTGAAGGAGTAGCATTCTCTTCTCAGTTTGGTAAGGAAATATGATGTTTTTACTTCTTTTAATGATAATGACCAAAATATTCTTAGACCACACAGGTAATTATGTACACATAATCCCCATAATTGATCTGGTTACTTGAAAAAGCTATGGTGGCACAGTGGTTAGAATGCAGTGCTCCAGGCTGCTTCTGCTTACTGCTTGCTGCCTGCAGTTTGTTCGTAAAACAAGGACCCAGATTGGGGCAATATGCTGTATTAGTGAAGGCTGTAAAGCGCTGTGAAAGTGTATATAAGTATAACTGCTATTACTATTGAAAGATCTAGTTTCTTCTGTATTTTTTTCTCTTATTGGAGAATGCCATCCTACACATTTGCATTTACAGAAAGACATGGGGGAATGCAAGTTGTAAACACCATATAAGCAAAGCTGCCTCCCTTCCAGTCATGCATTAGATAGGGATTGATATAATTAAATTGTACATATGATTTTAACAGTATCCTTTGAAAGTCCACTGTTGTTTTAAATAAATCCACTCTAGCAGTTTCTCAGGACATTCTGTACCTTACACAGTCTCAGCAACAGTTTCATGTTATGGTTTAGGCTACAAAAAGTAGCCTAATTAAATGAGTGTTTTTAAAGCTGGTGTAAGGTACTGGGATTTTTTGATAGGTACAGATGTATCTACTTTAATCACCTTGTTACCTCAAGTACCAATTAATGCAAGCAGATTTAAGCTGTTGTAAACTATTCTGACCCTTCAAACTAGAGTGGGAAAACAAATCTAAACAAATGCTAGCACCAATGTATTACTTGCAAGATTTTATTCATATTCATTTATCAGTTTGCCTCCGTACATGAACTACACAATTTTCTCTCTGACTCTCTCTGTCTGTGTTTGTGTGTGTGTGTGTGTGTGTGTGTTTACAGACTTAATAAGAACAAATAGCAGCACAGAACCACTTTTACTGGTTATTCTTTCAGTGAAAAACTGCTCTTATTTCTTCATTAAAATAAAAGTTATATCATGTGATTTATTCTCTTGCCTTATTGTCTTTTTCAAACTTCAGTTACCATAGCAATTGGATGCAACTTGGCATTGCCATGACAACCGCTGCCTCAGTTTCAATTCACCATCTGACAGGGTGCCTCTCCTTCCCTCATTTGCCTCAACTGTCAAAAAGGAAGACCCATCCCCAAAGAAAGCATAAAATCAAATGAATGAAAGTTAAAACAACATAGCACTGTTAAAACAAAACAAAGCATTCCACACAGCTAGAGTGAACTGATCCCTCATTATTGTTTTTTTATTAGCATAGATTTAGCTATTAGCATAAAATTTGTGCCAGGGTCAGTGAAGGAATGCTACTGTATTATTATTATATTGTGACTGATATATACTGTGAGTTAATATCCATAAATAGAATCCAGTTCAATGTATTCTATTATAGGGTCTAATCTAAAGAAGTCAAGAATTGCACAGGAGAACCAATGCAGTGCCTGAATAGGATGCTAGCTTTGGATTTCAATCAAATCCATACTCCGTCTCCAGGATTGTATATAAGTCCTCAGCTTAACCTTTTTCAACATTATCTTAGGGGTTCAAGAGAATGAAATGAAATAATCCCTCCCCAACTGCAAATTCTAATTATTCTGCACAGGTGCCAAGTAGATTGCTGGGTGGGTTTTTTTTTTACAGTGATATAAAAAGGCAAATAATTACTTTCACTGATTATTTGCTAACAGCCAAAGATCAACACAAAATCAAGCGTTAATTCATGCGTATTATATATCACAGACTTGGAGCACAACAGCCCTGGAAGTCTTTCAGCCCATTTAAACCAATTGAAGCTGCTCAAGAACATGGTCTGAATAGTCATTTTAAGTCTGAGTTGACATGTTTACCCCTAGGCTGTAGAAACATTGCAGGCATGAACCATACTGAAAGTTATTTCTCCTCAACGAGAATTACAGTCCTTTAACAGGTTACAGGGATCTCTTCTGAAATTTGCCAAATTTCACCAAAGAGTAATTCCCTTGATCCTTTAAAGAAAGTCATGCTAGGTAAAATCAAGTTTCACAAATTACTCTGCAAAGGTGAATATATGACACTCTGTATATTAGAATCTGGGACCTATACAAATTTGATTTTCAAAGCCTGCCTATTATGTAAAGCTGTGGTTGTTTTTTTTTAATTCTATGTGGGATAATACATCCACATGCAGTTTAAGAGATGTAAAACCTTTCTAACAATCCACTTCTAAATTTTTATGTAAGTTATGAGACTTACATGTTACTGAATTAATATGGCTACGATTGCACACACATCTTTAATTAGATGTGTCTTCATAATGTTTAGTCATCCATTCACGAAAATGTTTTGAGATTTTGCAGAATTCATTGGTGCAGAATTTAAGGTATGTGTCAGTTTAAAAAAATATAAAGGTATAGGTAGTCCTTGGACTTACAATCCCAATTGAGTCGAAAAAATGTGTTGCTAGGCAGAATTCATTTGTTAAGTGAATTTTGTCCCATATTACGCCTTTCTTGCCATAGTTGTTAAGTGACTCACTGCAGTTGTAAAATTAGTAATATGGTTGTTAAGTGAATTGTTAGGGCCTTGGTGGTGCAGGCTGTTAATTATCTAGCACTTAGCTCAGTTGCCTGCAATTAGTGCAGGTTTGAATCCCACCAGGATCAAGGTTGACTCAGCCTTCCATCCTCTCGAGGTAGGTAAATTGAGGACCCAAGATTGTTGCGGGCAATAAGCTAACTTTGTAAAAAAATGCCGCTTGGGGGGCCAAAAAGCCCTAGTAATAAGCAGGCATATACAATAGAATGAAGGCTATTGCCGAGCACTTAGCATGGTGCTCCATAGACTGTAAGCCACCCTGAGTCTCCAGAGAAGGGCGGCATATAAATGTAAATAAAAACAAAAAAGAAACAAAACAAAAACAATCTGGATTCCCATTGACTTTGCTTGTCAGAAGATCACAAAAGATGAACACATGACCCTGGGACACAGCAACCATCATAAATATGAATCAGTTGCCAAAGCATCTGAATTTTGATCACGTGACCATGGGGATGCTGCAAAAAATGTACTGTATTTACTGGACTAAAAACCGCTACTTTTTTCCCACGCTTTGAACCCTGCGGCTTGTATAACAATGCAGCTTATCTATAGATTTTTCTTCGCTAACTGCCATCAGGGGGTGCAAAAACGTGACAGACGCAAGAGGTCAATGCAAAGAAGAAGACGCTACCAGTAGTTTTTGGCGCACTTGATGCAAGCAGTATGACACGCCCAAACGCAAAATATTTTTCACACCCTCATCATGGAACGTACACGAAGAAAAGCATATGATGCAGCTTTTAAGTTGAAAGCAATCGATCTGTCTATCCAGGAAGGAAATAGAGCTGCTGCACGTAAGCTTGGCGTTAATGAATCAGTGGTGAGACGTTGGAGACGGCAGCGTGAAGAACTGATTCAATGCCAAAGGACAACAAAGCCTTTCAGAGGTCATAAAAGCAGATGGCCTAAACTTGAAAATGTTCTTGAGGACTGAGTGAACATACAGAGAACAGACGGCTGAGGTGTATCCACCGTGCAGATCCGACTGAAAGCTAAAACAATCGCCAGCGAAATGGGTATTAAATCTTTCTGGGTAAATATCTCATTTCACAGCGTATATATCTGTGCTTATAGTCTGGTGTGGCTAATATACAGCATATAAAACTATTTTTTTCTTCTAAAATTTAGTGGGTGCGGCCTATATTCCGATGCGCTCTATAGTCCGGTAAATACGGTAAGCAAGAAAAATGATCTTAAGTCACTTTTTTCAGTGCCATTGTAACTTCAAATGGTCACTAAATGTACCGTTTATAAGTAAGGACTATCTGTATTGGTTCTCAGTAAGCCAGAATGGTTAGCCAAGGGGAGTTTCTTTTTTCAAAATAAACACAACAGTGTCACATATTGCCGTAGATGGCAGTTCGTTATATTCACTACTTCAAAGCAGTTAGATTTCAAAAGAGCCACTCTCCCTGGTAAGAATACTGAAAGCTTCCTCACAAATAATGACATGAAAAGGGAGAAAGGAGAGGATAAAATTGTAAACAGTGATGAGGGAATTTAAATTACCTTCCTTTTCTCTGGCTAATTTCCCTCTGCCTCTCCCAAATTTCTAAGGGACATTATCTCTTTAAAATAAAATTACTTTTCAAATTCCTCTGGAAAAGGAACTTTGCTCTATGTGTATGTATTTTCTATCCTCTACACCAGGCGTAGGGAACCTTGGCTCTTTTATCACTTATGGACTTCAACTCCCAGAATTCCTGAGTGAGCCATAAAAGGTTCCCCATCCCTGGCCTACTGGTTTTTCAGTTGTGGGGGAAATTAATTTTTGACTGGAATGGGATTGTTTGATATACAAATGTAGGACATATAAAGAATATATAAAGAATATGTCCTACATTTGTATATTAAACAGTCCCATTCCAGTCAAAAATTGATTTCCCCCACAACTGAAAAACCAGTAGGCCAGGGATGGGGAACCTTTTATGGCTCACTCAGGGATTCTGGGAGTTGAAGTCCATAAGTGATAAAAGAGCCAAGGTTCCCTACCCCTGCTCTACACCATTCCCTTTCTCTATTTGCAAAGTCGATTTCTCAATTTCAAAATGGCCGAACTGTCACTGGACTACTTTTTCATGGCAAATGAACACTGTGTGCCTATTAGGCAAATGTACATGGAAGGAAACTCCACCAAACTCAAAGGGACATATCTGCAGGTAGGTATATAAATGCTGTGCTGATGAATATAATTCAAACGCACATTCTAAATCTGCATACCATTGGAGACCACCAACACATTCAGTGCTGGGATTCAAATTTTGTTACTGCTGGTTCTGTGGGCGTGGCTTGGTGGGCGTGGCAGGGGAAAGATACTGTAAAATCTCTAGTCAGAGGTGGTATTTGCCAGTTCTACGAACTACTCAAAATTTCCGCTACAGTTCTCCAGAACTGGTCAGAACCTGCTGAATACCACCTCTGAACACATTATATTTGATTGTTATTTTTATTTATATATTTTGTTCTTGGTGGATTAGGATTTAATACATGTTATAAATTAATTGATGGAATTTTGACCTAAGTGGTGGTGACGATAATAACAAGTGACAATAAATAAGACTGCAATGCTTTCAAATTCAAATCTATGTTCATCCAATAAATCTTTCATCTTTACACCATGTGATATTTTGTCAGCTTTCCATTTAAAACATAAATCCAGAAGAAACTAATTGGCTCTCTTCAAAAAAATTCTCTCTTGTCAAAGTTGTTATCAAATATTTACCGTATCTTTACTTCTGAATATTTTTTCTTTCCATTATATTCAGTCAGTTATATTTGATGGTATCTGATAATAACACTGTCATTTTATAGGGTATTTAAAAGCATTTAATAGCTAATTGGTGACAGAGCGTATTATCCACAGAATTTCATAAAAATATGGAGTGGTGTTTATACAGGGCTTAAAACCTGAAAACCAAAAGAGTTCATGTTTGATGTCTGCCAAAAGATAACTATTTTAATGCAATAACTTTATGGTTACAATATCAGAAATAGGCTTCACTGAATTCAGTGTTTTTTTTCCTCAAATAAGTGAGTTCCATCTAAATCAGGAGTCTCCAAGTTGCCAAGGTTGGATACCCTTGATTTAAAGCAGGGGTGTCAATCTGGCAGCCTGCGGGCCAAATGCGTCGTGTGCAGGCCACATCCACCCCAGCTCTGCAAAGGGGAAAAACATCACAAAATGTCACGTGATGGCAACATGATGTGCCCGAGTTTGACATCCGTGATCTAAAGAATTATAATTATCAACTTTGAGGAAAATTTGAGGCCCAGCCTGAAAAAATTAGTAAAATATATACTAAAATGTTTATGAATCCGTTTATAACTTTACATTCATGGGTAGATAATCAACAAGTGTCATCTCACAATTATTGGGAGGAACAATGATTTAAGAGGTCATTGGAGCAGTGATGGCAAACCCTTCAGGGTTAGCGCGTTAAAATTTT
Source organism: Bungarus multicinctus (assembly GCA_023653725.1). NCBI lineage: Eukaryota > Metazoa > Chordata > Lepidosauria > Squamata > Elapidae > Bungarus > Bungarus multicinctus. The sequence continues at coordinate 30,645,956 of CM042842.1, read as the reverse complement.
GGGAAATGCCTTACTTAACATTGCTGGCATATCAAGCCCTACTCTCCTGCCCCTGAACAAATGTGAAATAATTCTTGCCATACTCAGATACTATTAAAAATGCAGTCCAATTCTGCACGTGATCTCCAGAATCTGCCACATACCACTTGCCATCGGAGGGGGGAGGTTTATTCTGTTTCTGTTGGCAAGTCTCCCTGCACTCTACCTGAGGCTGCTCTGAATTGGACAAGGCCTTCATTCTTGATCTGGTGTCAGAGAATGCTCTTCCACAGCCTTGGAAAAATCACACAAAACCATGCCCCATTCTTACATGATTTTCGGGGGCCACACAAGAACATCTGGAGGATTTGCAACAGTGGAAGAGCACACCCTTTCTCATGCGGCCTTCACATGCAGCCTCCAAAAGTCACGTGAAAATGGGGCATGTTTTTGACAATAGTTGCTGTCAGCTGACATCACTGGGAGGGCACTCAAAACGGCATGGTGTATCACCTTTCACACATGTGCCATAGGTTTGCCCTCACTGCGCTAGTGACAAGAGAAGCCCTTGTTACTATCACATAAAAGCAACAGGAAATCAAACACTACTGCTTTTAGGCATTTTGCTATCAAATCCAGTAGTAAGAGACCCTTGAGAGATTCCAAGATCTGCAGAAAAGAGTTCAGAAGCTGTGGGTTGCCAATCATATGTTAATGTTATGTAAAACATGACTTTCAAAGGAAATACAAGAATTATAACTGATGTATTTATTTTAATGTAAAGGAAGAACAATTTGAGATATTCAGTTCAATCACTTTGGAGGAAATTATACTGCTTAATCAAATGATAGAACAAAATTAGGCTACCTTATATTTTTATACAGCATTCTGCCTCAGGATAATCTCCATGCATGTTTGATATAGGAAAGATTTATTCTTAATTGTTTTGTTAAATTATTCACCCACAGGCTAAATTCCATATTATGCTAAGCCATAGCTTGTTGTACAAACCATGATGGTCTGACTCATGCATAACATATGCGCATCTCACCCATATACTAATCAGAAAGCATGAGAATAATAACTATATTCAAAACTTCTAAGCCTAACTAACAAATCACAAGCATTAGCACTAGCCTTAAACTTCATGTTACTGTGAATGCAAAGTCCATTTGTAATTCCTGATAAGGAATCCTACATCTTCCTTGGACCCAATGGCACAAATTCCATTGACTATTTTCTTCTAATTGCAGCCAGGAAAATGCACATTCAACTTGAAGTGCAAAGCTCCTTTTCTTGAATGGATCACTTTTTTAATGTAACAGGTACGTTATTGTTGATCCAGAATTACTGATGCCTAGCTGTGAATGGATACGTGTGTGTCTTTGATGACTTTAGGAAATTCTGTGCTGTGAAGTACTTTCCCCCACCTCTAAAGAAGTGAGAGATTTCACAAATCTGAATTCTGCACACAATGATACAGGATGGCGGAATCAAGAAAACCAATTGGGCACGCTCATTACTACCATTCAGTTGGGTATACTTCTAACATTTCTATAAAAGAAGCTTACAATTTTATCCATAACAAAATTGCAGGATTTGTCCCTCTCCCAATCTAAACCACATGGACCCGGCAAAACTCTACATTGCTGATACATAATTCACTAAAGCATCCAGTGTGCTCTGCTTAGCCTTTAGGATGCCAGCACACTTGTTCTAGGTCTGTTATTGATTAATATGACTAATAGAAGATAAATTAAGTAGATATTGATGGTTTGTACTCCCCATCTTATTTCCTAACTCAAAAGTAACTTTCCAAGCGATTGCGTAAATGAAGTCAAAACAGGAGGCCAGGCCACTGACAGCTGCTTGGCTGATAGAAAACTGAGAAGACAAGGTTGAAAGTCTGTAATTTTTATCAGATTTTTACTCTGTCTAGAAAGGATCTTTTTTTCAGCTGACAATGATGCTTGACAGCAAAAGCAGAAATAATGTAGTGATTGCTCCATCTATTAACAGCAAAGCACAGTTCCTTGTGTGCTACTAAATCTGGCTTTTTAACCCAAAATGCCCAGATAAACTTGCTTGTTCCCCAAGGAACAAACAGCTATTGTCTCATATTTCCATCCTATATCATTCTCTATTTACGTTAGAAAACAAAACAGCACAGGGCGCTAATATAATTACACATTTACCAAGCAAATATACAGGACTGAATCACCACCTTGTAGATATTTTTAGCCCTATTACCTAGTCAAATAGATTTAGATAAAGTAACCCCATTTCTTCCCCAGACTACAATCTTCAGTCACTTTTCTTCCAATTCATCAATGTTAAGAAATTTTGGCACAATTGGCAAAATTTAGAGGTAAAGCTTTTCCTAAGCCAGAAAGGTAACATTTATTTAGAAGACAGCATTTTTGGCATGCCAATAGCTACTTTTCAAAAGGTGGTGAAACTTGCCCTCTTTGGGTGAAGGGTTTGTGGATTTTAAGGGATCAGTGGGAATCTTAAGATCCTACAACATGTAAGCATCGATCATATACAATGCATCATTAATCTTTCACTTTGGTGGACTAGAAGGGATGCTGATGAGCAGCCTTCAAACTTCTGGCCATACTTTTTGTACTCTTAATACCTCATCAAACTCCAAAGTATTTGTTAAATATTTGAATACCACCCCCATTAGGTATTTCTGTACACTCCAGACTATAACATTGCCAGGAATGAAGGATCCTTTTAGCTTCTCCCTGACATCCTGTGATCTAACCACTGAATTATTTTGCATGCTGGGGAACAGTATCTTATCCTATCAGTGGAAGGAATAATCTAGCCAATTTGATGCAATTGCCTAAAAAGGAGGGACTGAAGAGATGGTTGAGACATCAACACACAACTTGTCAAGAGGTGGTTAAAAGATACTAAAGCTGATTCTTTCACTGTACAATTAAAAAAGAGAAAATAAGTAGGCATTGCTGCATTATCTGATAATAATATATAATTACAATGCTCTTTCATTAGAACGTTGGTAAAGTTAGCTGTATCCTAAGTCATCCCAGTGAACTGACAGACAGGCAGACGTGCCCTACAGGATCCTATGGCACTGAAATTCTAAACATAGGTTAGTGTCAGAATCTGCAAGATTTATATTAATCTATGCATAGGAACTGAGATCCATGCTCAGTTACTTGAAAGATGGGGGAAAAGGAAGCATACTTTTTCTTAAGCTCCAACTCCAGTTCCTCCTATAATAATTCAAATATAATTCCTTTTTGGGCTAAACCAGATCTTTATCTAACAATCACTAATTTGACTTCTTACTGCATTTGATCCTAATTTGTCTGCTTTTTCACACTTCTATGGAACTTTCTTCCATAGATGCCTCAATGGGTGGCTTTCTCAGCTACTTGGCCTACCTGTTCAAAATATAAATTATATTATAACAAAATCTTTCCAACTCTATTACATCTCAAGATTCCCAAGCTGGGGTGTAGGATTTTTAGCTGGCAGGATAGGTAAAAATTTGAGTTTCTTGTAAAGGCTCATTGAGCTATTTTGTTCCTATCATTTACAAGACTCAGTTCAGGTTTGTTTTTAAGGGCTGGGAAACAAAATTTGCAATTTTTGAAGTTTTACTTTAAAAACAAAGTACAGACATTTCTTTAAAAGGTCACCTCCACTTTACTGGTTCATTAAAGTGCACATTGAAATTTCTTAAAATTCAGAAAACCAATGCAGCAAATTTACATTTATCTAGGCCTGTAATTCCTGTATATAGGGTCTAAGTGGCTTGTAGAATATCAAACTCAGGGTTAAAAGTTACAATTGCATACTAACTCTTCCACACATCTCACAAGCCATCCTTCAGGGTGACTAATGAAGTTTCTATCCTGTACCCCACTGTGATTTCCAATTGGTAATGGCCCAGATAATGTATTTCTTCCAAGATTCTCTATAGATGTTGACCACCCAACTTCTCAACATTTTTTCTTTAAAAAATGAAGTGACTGGATAGTAATTATCTAATCTGGATAGGTAAAGTGATGGCTTCTTGATAAGGAGACTGTTTCAAGTCAAATGTATTGCTACCTTCTGTCACCTCCCTGACAACTTTCATTAGGCAGGTGGAACAGAAATCTAGTCTGCATGTGGCTGGACTAACACCACTAATGTCTACTTCCTCAGGATTCGTAAGCTCAAACTGGTCCCAGACCATCATGTCAGGCAAAGCTCTCATCATCATGGTAGAATCTGCCTAGTTTTGCACAAGGTAGATATTACATGTCTTGTACTGATTTGACTGGAATACAGAATCTATCTCCAAACTTTCAGCAATATCTTCTAGTAACAAATAAATATTAATATTGCTTAACCTGGATGAAGTACCTGGCCCCAATGTGGGCATGCTGGAAGACAAGAAGAAAAGGAACAAATAAGATTTTCTGAGCAGAATGCTTCCAGATAGATAGAGAATAATGGGAGCAGATTAGTCCCAAAGTCTTTTAGGAAAGGTAGTATTTGTCATTTAACCTAGTGAAATACGTGCAGGAACTAAACATCCCAGTTTTTTAAAAAAACCACACACACACACACACAACAGCTACAGAATTTTAATTAGAATTAATTTTCATGGGTGGCATCCATCAAATTTTCCCCAAATGCAACAATCATTATTCTTTGGGTTATTGTTATCTAAGAAAGAGACAGAATTGTTTGAAAAATAACTTGGTCAAGCTCCCTTCATACAATTAGTGTCTGTAGGACAAAAGCAAATCCAGGCACAAAATAATACAATGACATTTTTTTCTATTTTCTTCCACTCAATATAAATACATGCATAATTATGTAACAAATCAGATTTTATTATGTGATCATGTGATGTTAATCCTGCTGAATGATCTCAAAACCAAGTTCCAAAACACCAAGTCCAAGTTTAAATATTAGCCTGAAAACCTATTCTTTAGTTGGCAAGAAAAGCTTTAATGTGAGGCCATACTTAATTAAAATTAATTAAGTTACTTACTCAAAATGTCATATTTTGGAACTTGCATTCTGACTGATTACTGCCTCTGGGATGTACTTTCTTAACCAACTTGAATCAAATTATTGGTTTCATTGACCATTAACTACACCTTTTGATTATAAAACCCATGTGCATTTTGTTCTGGTCTCTGTTGGCCATTAGTCTCTTGCCCTGAAAACAAAGACCTTTATTGATACTTGCAAATCAGACAGGAAACACATGCAGATGAGCTAATTCTACTGTATTGTTTTTGTTTATTTATTAAATCAGAATTATTTATTAAATTTATGTGCTACCCATCTCACTCTTGAGGTGACCCTGGATGGCCAAATTAACATCATAAAGCTACCTGAAATCTCACTCTCTGTTTACAAATCTCTCACTGTCTCCTTTACAGTCTGCAAAGCTAAAGAGGGTCCCTTCTGAGCCCCTTTCTCTGCCTATTATGCACCTACAGGCTATGCCCTTTCTTATCTGACTATTCCCTAGGCAGAATCTCTTGGCCCATTTCTCAAGGTCTTTCCTACATGCCATTACAATCCTAGAACGCGATTGCTTCAAGGGAAGTTTTTGCTATAGCCCCTATCTTGGTAAATATTTAATATGTTAATACAAGAATAATTTAAAGCTACTGTCTATTAAAAATCTCTTTGAACATTTTCTGATTCATTAGCCACTAAAAAAGAGAGGGTGGATACAGTTCACTGAAATTAGATTATGAAACACAAATCCTTTTTAATTAAGACACAGAATGACATTTAAGTAGACAATAAGGTTTTATACTGACAGAAGACCTAAGGAGGTCAGGGTCTCTGAGCTCCTTATGAATACTTATGGAATGACTAACTCACTTAGTATTTTATTCAGATTTCATTCAGATTTTTATTCCTAGGGTCTTTTTCATGCAGTGAGATGGAAGGATTTGCACCTTCCTACATATATGGTATCCCTTTCTTCATGAGAAGTGGTAGACAAAATGTTGGCATCCCATGAGGCAAAAAAAGAGGAAGAATTAATACTTCTTCAGTGCATCAGAACCAAAATCAGACCTCTTTAAGGCAGGGAGACAGCTAGCGAAACAAACATGACCAACAAAGACTATTTATGCTTGGTAACTAAAAGTGATCCAGACAAAGCATACTTGCTAATGAAGAAAAACTGGGAACAATAAAAATAAGAGCTTCCAATGTACACCATAAGGTAAGAAGAACGCATTGCTATTAATAACGCAGAAAAGTAACAAATCTCTTCAATAATGTACAAACTGAAGATGACTAATACTTTGGCAACTTCTTGGCAATGAGACACATTATACTAATAAATAGTAGGCACCCAATAAGAGCCGCATGGGTAATTTTTTGGCAAACGAATATGAAATGCATATCTCTGTGTATTTCATCAAGCAGAACATAGAATCTGGAATCATGATGCCATATTTCAAGTCTAAAGGAATATGAAATCCTTATCTAATTCTAGGAACATGAGATGAGCTTATAGGTCTAAAAATGTAACATAGTATAGGAAATTTGGCAACTTTGATCTAATTTTCATTTTTGAAACTTCAAGTTTAAAAACATTGCACGCTATTATTTCTAAATATTTTAAGCATTAAAAACAATAACGTAAAACATTTTAAAAATGATGATTTAAGAGCAAAAACATTAGTTTGTTGGATGATAGATACCAAGGGAATTTCAAAATTCTATAAGAGGTGCTGCATGAAATTCACAATTAAAGGTGTTCTGTGACTCAAAACTTTGATAATTCGTTGCTTGTTATGATTCTATGCCAAGATATTATATAAATCAGAAAGGAAGAAATCATTGGTGTAACATTTTTTCTCCATTTATGCAGTTTTTATGGGGGGAAATCAATATTTTCATTTTAAAGAATCTGTATTATTATACGGACCAAGTTCAGAGAATTTATTGGATATATAAATAATAGCATACACAAGTGTTTATTCATCCAACTTTAAAAAGCTAAATTTAACCAATTTAAACAAGCTTGAATAATTCCTTTGCACTATTAAGCACAGTAGCCTCTATTCAATATTTTATGGCCCAACAACCTAAACACCTAAATACTTTAGCTGCTAAATTTAGCAATAACCTGCTAAATACTAAAACCAGTTGAACATTCTGTACTTCTGCAGGGAATACTCATGAACTACTATTCTTCCATTGGATTTTACCATATAGCCCACATTTTTTAAAAAAGGGCTAATATGTAAATCTTGTTCATTTCTCTGGAATTTCTACAGGAAATATAAATCCCAGAGGGTAATGCAAAATCATATTATAGGTGGGTAGGCTGTAGAGAATAAGGAGAATAAGGAGAAATTTAACATTTGAATTGTTCATTGTAATACAGTATAATAAACCCTCATCTTAATGGAAAAACAGCCTTGAAATGGCTTTTAATAAATTCAAAATAGGATAGAAATTCTGTAACGATAAATAAAGTAAAGGGAGCTGCTTTAATAGGCTATTTTATATTTCCTTCTAGGAGACACATTCACTCACATAAGCACATAAGAAAAGAGTGGAAAGACAGAAACAATTATAATAGTCTTATGTTGCAATCTCACCATTATTTCTGTCAATTTCCAATATTCTGCCAGCTAATACCAATCAAGATTTGATGCTAACAGGATTCCAGATTCTTTTATTAAACCTAGTTGCGGAGCTCCGTTGACAGGCAGGCAGGCAGGCAGGCAAGCAGACAGACAGACAGACAGACAGACAAAAAGTAATTCTTATAGCCTTTCCAGAAAAATGCTTGATATACAAATATATTAATGTCTGGCCCTTTACCAAAAAACTTTCTTCGAGGGGAACCCCAAGCCAACTATTTTGATCTATATTGTATTTACAGAGTTTTTAAAAAAACAAGGAGAGGTTCTTCATGGTTTCCAGACTTATGTTATGGTCCCTGGGTCAATTTTATGAAAACAGATTATTCTATTAATTCTCAGCAACTTCAACCACTACAAGTCTGTAAAATGGGCCCACAACATGGCTATTCATGTCTCCAGCTATATTGAGGCTACTGGATAGCACAGAAGGGGAGCTGCTAGAGCAAGAATGCAAAATTGAATTGGTAGATTTGTTGAATAGCAACAGTAGAAGTCCAGTTTCTTTATATGTATAACAAGATCTAAAAGTAAAACCTCCTTTGAGTCCAGCTATACTCTTAGTGACTACCTGGATACAACCATGTAGTTTTCTTGGCAACAATACACAACAGGAGAGGCTTCATATTACATGCCAATTATGCAGTGCAATGTTATTTATTTTCTGATGTCTCTGAAGAGGCATAAATGTCCATATCTCCATTTTGCTCGCTTGGTTATATTCCAGTTAAAAATGTAAGTAGGTAATGAGAGAGATGAAGATCTACTCTACACATACTTTTTTGAAACTATGAGGAAGAAAATGTCTCCCACAAAGTTCAAGCACTTATAGCAGAAGGCATTTCCTGCCTATTGTGTGTTCTCATAAGTTTGTTGCAAGGCCCTATTTATCGCATTACCTTATCAAGAAAAATAGAACTATGTTTTGGATGTTAAAATATTGTACAGATTATTCTTATCCAAGTCTTTGATATCTTTGAATGAGGCATAAATTTCCTTGTCATGAAAAACTACCTGAGAAAAGCAGGTACTGGGAAATCACATTGACAGAACAAGTATAAGATATTTAGTTAAAACACATAGTCATCTGTCAACATCCTCAATTGGTTACGATTCCATCACTCTTTACAATCATATTTCCTCATAACCAGAAAAGAACTCATGGTAGGGCTGAGAAGTGCAACAGACAAGACAGGAACAACCCTGAATGGTTTTCACTGAATCCCACAGGGAATAGAAAACATGGTAGAATTTGGCACAGTGTGAAGAGGTAACAAAACTGTCCATTGCTCTCAATGTGATAGTCTTTTCATCTTAGCAATGTCTCAAAATACAACTCTTTTATTTTCTTCTATGTATGAATGGCTGCCAATAAAAATTCCGCAGTTGAAGGACTTATTTGTGGCGGAGATACGATCTACTTTTTTCCCCTTTGTACTGGGTGATCTATTCAGAGAGACTTCTGCTATTAAGTAAATGCACCTGCATAAGCACAGAGGTCCTTACTACAACATAACGGAAGCCCCTATTATATTGGAGCCACACACAGATAGCTGAAAAGAATGAAACTCTCTAAGGGGCTTTATCAAACCAGATGCATGGTCCTGGGTGGGGCTGCAAAGATAATACCAGAGAAGCCTAATGCAGTGTATGTTTCATTGCAAAAATCACACCCCTTTGTTACTCATTTGGAATTCAATTTCACTATTTTCTACTTCTTTCTTCATAATAAGTATATTCCAGGTTACAATAGTTACCTTATGTAAAAATGGAAGATAGATAGATAGATAGATAGATAGATAGATAGATAATCTCACCCTGAATGTTTATACAAAGCGTGGGCAGTTTTAAAAAACTGCCTGACTGTGAAAGGCTGACCTTCAGGAGCTATCCATGGTGCTGAACAGGGTGTTTATTAGAAATCCATTAAAAGTCCTTGATGCCTTCCTTAGTCCTGATTGTGATACCAGTTTTACTTGGCAATTTACTTGTTCGATTCAATATGGAGAAAAAAGAGGGTGCTTTTATCAATAATGAAAACCTACTGGTGGCATAGATGTGCTAAACAAGTACAGTGAAAAGACCAGTTTGCCAGAATTACTAAAACTTAGAACTGGCAATACGAAAACCTGGCAAGGGGAATAGTGAGTGTGGGTGGGTTTGAAGTAGTTAAGTTGTGCTATGCATCAGTGTCTCTTGCTTTATATTCCCAAAGGATAGAGGAAGGAGGTTTTCATTAGTTGGCAAGTTAACTACATATAGCGAGGGTAATGTATGCAGCCATGCTTAGATTTCATTCCTAATTGCTTTAGACTAAATTACGGGTCATGATCTCTGTTGGCCAGATTTCTGAGGATCAGGGCAATGATCTGGACACAGTGATTTGGGTGGAATGTAAATGCTTTGAAAGCATGGTCATTATCTTTATTATTTACATTTAAAAGGCATCTAAATTAAAATTAAGTTTATTTTTAGGAAGAAGATGCATGGCACATTGATATTAGGATGAACTGTTTATTCCATAAACAGTAAAGAAGTATATGGTTCAATTTTGCTACCTATAATATAAGATGAAAGAGGTTGTTTATGAAAAGGGATCCATAATTTCCTGTTTCCACATCTTAAGTAATAAGGCAATTCATTAAACTGGATCAACTTCTCTGGGTTTAATTAAGCCTTTTTTCCCCCTTCCTGATGAAGAGTTCTATGCAAGTTAAAAGCTTGCCTATACTTGCATCATGTCAAAATCAATTCAGTCAAAACTACTGCAGTGCTTATTTAGCATGCATTTGTTATACCTGACAATATATCAAAATGTTTTACTAACTTAGGTATTGAAGTCCAGAGAACAAGGCCCAGAAAACCTTTCCAAATAATATGAAAAAAAAAATGAGATGATGAGAAACATGGCTTTGCAAAGACGGAATTATTAAATATGAACTCAAGTTCTCCTTTGCTCAGTCATCACTTTCTCATAGATGTTGGAGAACTTTTAGTTTCTGGAGTTGGCCACATACTTGCACTCTCTTCTCAATTCTTTCAGTCAACAATCTGGGCTGCAGCCCTTTTAAAGCCAAATCAACCTGCTCGTTGCATATCAGCCCATGCAAAGAACTGAAGCAATGCAAAGAGAAATACAGGTTACAGCAGCAGGGGGGAAATGCAAGCACTCTTAAATAAATCAAGGGAATGGAAAGGGTGGGTGGGGGCATGCATACATTTCACATCCCTTTCCAAGTGATCCAGCTACAGAATGAAAGAGGATCTTGGAGCTTACCTTTGCCCATGTTTCAGCAAGTGGCATTCATAGTACAACGTATACTGAGAGCTGGGAAAAGGCATGAGGGGAAAGGATATGGCCAGTCGATGAGCTTCTTGGCATATTTCCTGACAATGTTATCTTCCCCAAAGATGAAGAGAGATCTGTTGACTGTGAAGCAATTCTGGCGGACAGGTATGGGATTGTACAATGCCATAGTCCTGGCCCGTTGAGCTTTAGTTTGCTTATATGCTCCTGGGGTTCCCCCTGAAGAAGCAGGGACTCCCTGGCGGTTCCGGTTCTGTTCCATGGCTCCTTCTCCAGATCCCAGCCTGCCAGCCATTGCCTCACCGAAGCGAGCCATCCTGGAAGGAAAAGAGAGAGGTGATCCAATCGAGGCCCCCTCCTTTCCACAAAGTAGCAAAGCAGCAAGAAAGGTGTTGCGTGCGCGTGTGTCGGAGAGGGTGGTGTTCCCACGATAGCACCCCCCTTTTGTTTGCTTCTCGGTGATGCTTTCAGAGCCACGCGTTGAAGGGCTCCTCCATTCCTCTGGAACCAACGGTTAATAGCCAGCCATGCAATCCCTTCAAGGCAAAACACAAAGCATGGGGTTTGGTTGTTGTTGTTGTTGTTGTTTTTCCCCAAAAGAAAAAAAAAGGGGTGGGTGGGGGACAGTCTCCACCAAGAAATCAGTCAAACCTACAAGCAAAAGCCATAGTAATTTTTTTCTATAAAAAGGGTCAAATGCCTGCTAAATGGAGGCTCCATGTGTGTGTGTTTGTGTGTGTGTGTGTGAGAGAGAGAGAGAGAGTGTGTGTGTGTGTGTGTGTAGAGGAGAGCTCAGGTTCTGTCCCTTTTTACGTGGAGCTCTCTGCACTAAGGCTGAGCTTTAAATCAGACACGTCCTCTTCCTCCTCCTCCTCCTCTTTCTCCTCCTCCTCCTCCTGGCTTTGTGTAGAGGGGAAAAAAAATGGGGGTTCTCCTCTACTCCGCCTCCTTTCTCAGTCCCCCCAAAACCAGATCTAAACCAGGAGGAACCGAAGGGGCTGTCTAAGTCGGGTGGGAAAGGGTTGCAATTGCAAGTGCCTTTCCGTCCGCCTGTCAGGAAGAAGGAGAGGGGGGGGAGCCCTGCAGTTGGGCAAACGTGTGGAGAAACAGGTTGCAGCCCCCTCCGCTCTAGTTAGAAAGCAAAGTGTTTAACTTCCTCCCAGCAATCGGCTCCATCTTCCCCTTTGAATTGAGAAGCATTATCTCATTGTGCCCCCCCCCCCCATGACGAGGGGGGAAGAACTATCCATCTCGCTCTCCCACACACATACCTTTCGCGAGAGAATTAATACAATTATATGGAGGGGGAGTGCTAACAATGGCTTTTGACTAAGCTTCTACGCTGCTCAATTCTCTCTCTCTCTTATACAGAGAGAGAGAGAGATTCACAGGGTAGCTTCTGTTTTAGCAACTAGATTAGATTTTCTCTGGGAAGATCAGGAAGGAGGGAGGGGTCTGTCAGGAACAAAGAGGCTGCCTTGTAGACCTGCATAGGAGCAGAGGCTTGCTGAGTAGCAAAGAAATAAGCCCCGGCTTGCTTGATCATTGCTTCTCACTTGCTCTTTTTACAGAAGCAGGAATGGACTTCCAGCTCTCTCTTTCGCCTCTCTCTGCAGTTTCTAATTCTTCACTTAAGGCAGACCTATAGATGGGGAACGGACCACAAAGTGGGATTTAAGCAGCACTGCCACCTCCCAGTAAATACCACATTCTGCACAATTAAGGATATCTTCCTTAATGAACTGACAGGTGTTAATACCGTATGTGCGTATATGTTCATCATAGGCACACATGGGCATGTGATTTTTTTTAAACCCTGGGGTAGAGCTGCCCCCTGCATCCCTCATATTGGTATAAAGCCAGAATTAAAAAAAATTGGGTCTGAAACTTGCCCATCTTCTTCATTGCAGGTAGTCCTTGATTTACAACCAGTCATTTAGTGATCATTCAAAGTTATAACAGCAGCAGGACGGTGGGGGGGGGAGTGACTTATGATTGGTCCTTGCACTTATGGTTGTCATAGCATCCCAGGGTCACATGTTTAAAAGTTGGGTGCCTGGCAACCGGCACGTGTTTATTAAGGTTGGAGCCCAGGGTTCATGTGATGGCCATTTGTGTCCTTCCATGTGGCTCCTGACAAGTCAAAGTCCATGGAGTGGGGGAGCAGGATTCGCTTAACAGCCATATGATTTGCTTAACAACTCTGGCAAAAAAAAAAGGTGTTAAAATCACACGTGACTCAATTTGCTTAGCAATGGGATTCTGATCCCTGTTGTGGTTGTAATTCGAGGACTACCGATATTCCTTAAACAGTCGCAATACTTCTGAAAGGGAAAAGTTCAAAAATAACAGATTCAACTCCTTTCCACATCTTGACGCCTTCCCCTTTCCCGAACAATATCATGGTTTCATCAACTCTGGAAAGAAATTTATCTGCAGCCAAAGATTCTGAAGAAATCTGCCCCTGGATACCTCTCAGAAAAAATATCTCAGCCTACTGAGGCAGTTATAAACATGTGTTGGCCTGTGCTGTGGGCTGGTGCTTGGCATCTAAACTTCTGGGATGGTTATTTCAATATAGTTTTCAGATTTAAATGTGGTATTCTTTCAGCGCTATGTTTCTAATAAGGAAGTGAATGTTAAATGTCTAAGATTATTTCTTTTTCTTAAAAAAAAAAACCACCCTGTTTTTATTCCTTTCCTGTTTTTGCATAACTTATTTTATCACAGAAGAGAACAACGTAGTGTGTATTGGTGTATATGTTTTGCTGTAATCTAGAACCATTTTTCTTATTAAAAGAAGAGGAAAGTTTTCATTTGTTGAAGAATGACAACATACATTCATGCAGGAATCTATCTCTATGGCACATGCAGTATATTGTTTAAGCAACCATTATATAATAAGGTTTCTATGCCCATATAGATAGTCCTTGATTAATGACCAATTGTTTTACAAAAAAAACCCCTATTATTGTTCAAAATTAGGAAGGCAACCTTAACCCTAACCCACACGATACTTCTTGTATATAGTATATCCTCAACTCCCCCATGCTCTTTTTGACCTGCTCTTTCCATTGTGTTCTCATCCCAACCTGATCACTTGCACACACATATGCACTCTCCCCAACCCATATGGCATCTCTCATGCACACATACCATTCCCAATCCACCCATGTTGCTCCCTCCACCACCAAGAAGGAGCCTCTTACTTGTCTGCTGCTCTTGGTCTTGCAACTTTCTGCTTTCCCCATTGACTTTCTCCCTGCAAGCTTCCCATAAGCAAAGTAAATGGGGAAGCCAGCAGAAATTCAAGGGAGGGAGAAAGAAATGTTTCCAATGCTCCCTGCCAGCTTCCCACAAGGAAAGTCAATGGGGAAGTTAGCATGAAGTCAGAAATCTGTTCCTATGGCTTTTTTGCCCACCTGTGATCGTTCTGTTTCTCTGTTTAGGTAAGGAAATATCTCTGAAAGGATGACGCAAAGGGACACGGGTTGCCTAGTGCAGTGTTTTTCAACCTTGGCAACTTTAAGGCGGGTGAACTTCAACTCCCAGAATTCCTCAGCCAGCTGGCTGAGGAATTCTGGGAGTTGAAGTCCACCCATCTCAAAGTTGCCAAGGTTGAAAGCCTAGTGTATAATAATTCTATACAGTGATGAAGGATAGCTATTCATATAGATGGATACACTTAACTTTGTAGGACTCTAGTTCTTTTTGGGCAAATTTCTGTGGCTACCAAAGGGACTGAACAGCTCACTGGTGCCGATTATCTTTTTTCAGGGGAGGGAGGGAAGGGCTCAAACATGGAAATACCAATCTTATATTAAACTAAATGGAGTCTAGAGACTGATGTCCTCATTGCTAAGGACAAATTTAAGGGGGTGGGGTGGGCTTTTTATCCGGCCAAATATCCAATTTAATCTTTTTTAACTTTTGTATTATTGTTGGGGTTTTAGATTGGCTGTACACCGCCCTGAGTCCCCAGGGAGAAGGGCGGTATAAAAATTAAATTAAATAAATAAATAAATAAATAACTATGTTTCGGAAGTGCCATCAGACTTCAAAGGGGAATAAATGTTGGTTTGTAGCTTGCCATTTTTGTCTTTTTTCAGTTAAAATCAAACCAAGAAGACAAACCTATGCTTCTTCTATTTTCTTTTACAATATTGGGGGCTTGGAGGAGTGGTGTTGAAGCTCACAATCACCCATGCTTCTTAAGCACAATACCATTATGGACACTAATCTACCCTTTTTCCTGCAAATGGTATGACTGGTTTTGGCTGGCTCATGGTTAGAGAACCAGCATGGTGGAGGAAGCCAGAATCAATCATTCTGTGCCTCTAGAAATAATTAATGTGTTTACCGTAAAGGCTTAAATACATGTGCACCCAAATTTATTGATGGATGCTTTGCATTCTCCAAAAAGGCAGTCTGAGGTGGCGAAGAAGGTGCCACCAACAGCACAAATGAGAGCCCATGCTGGAAGTGGAGACATCAAAAAGATCAACAGGAGAGTCAGAATGAAGTAGCGAGAGCACAAAAGCTTGTAAAAATTGTCTTATTTTCCATTACATAATCAAATACTTTAACCTAATGTCCATCCTTACAGTATTTCTGTGATAGCAAAAGCTATAATTCACCTGTGAGCTGTTTGAAAAGGATTTTTGTTTACCTACTCAGAATATTCCATGAGAAAGCCTGCTTGGTGTAGAGATTAAAGGCTTCAGGCTAGAAACCAAGATCCTGTGAGGTCTAATCCCATTTTAGGCACATTTGGCGACCTGAGCCAATCAGTCTCTCTCAGACCTAGAAAGGAGGCAATGGCAAACAATTTCCAAGAAACCTTGGTAAGAAAACTGCAGAACCTAGTTTAGTCATTCACCAGGAGTCAATGACAGACTGAAGATACACACACACAAACACCTTTCATGGTTTAATTAGATAATCTCAAGTTTCTTCCATTATATAAGACAAAAGCATCTTTTTCTCTATTTTCTCCACACATTACTTTATCAGCCTGTGTTACGCATCCACTTTACATTTCTTTTTTCTAAATGAAATAGTCCAAGCATTAGGACTTCCTCATAATAATGTTTGTCCTTATTTGCACTTTTTTGCTGGTTTACAACCACATAGAATATTCCACAAAAAGTCACAGCATAGAATTATACCAAGACTTTAGGATACAGACATTAAGATATCAACCCTGACCACAAAAGCATTTCTTCAGCAGCTAACGCTCCGCTAGCATAAGGAAGCTGGTTTCCCCCCCCCCCCCCCCCCTCACACAATTTGCATTTGGCAGCTTTTCGCTTTTTACACACATCCTTTTCCAAATAATTTGTCTGCAAATCTGGCCACGTCCTACAAATCCTTAATTTCATTTATGAACAAATTAAAAGTTGTTATCTGTAATACCGATCCTTGAGAGACGTCCCTTTGCACTTCCATTCTGAAAACATTCCATTAGTTATCTCAAAGGTGCTTTTACAAAAATCAGCTGGACTATTTTTTTTTTTCCTTAAGGAAGATGTTTTGTTTCTCATCCAATAAGTATCTTCAGTTCTGACTGAATGGTGGGTGGCAGAGGATGGAAGGATTATATTCCTTTGCAATCATCAGGTCCTTAAAACTCTCTTTACATCCCAGTCAGAATTAATCCTTCCATCTCTCCTCACCCTTCAACCATCCAATCAGAGCTGAAGAAGCTACTTGGATGAGAAATGAAACATTTTCCTCAAGGGAAAAAAAAGTCCAGTTACCTTTTGAAAAAGCACCTTTGAGACAACTGTGACCCGGATGACTGAGAATCTTCATAGACATTCATTTGTTGTTACTTTGTCCTTTTTATCTTTAACCAATTTTCAAGCCCTCTTATTCTATTGCAGAGGTCTCCAAACATGGCAACTTTAAGACTTGTGGACTTTGAAGTCCACAAGTCTTAAAGTTGCCAAGTTTGGGGACCCCTATTCTATTGCCTGGTTTGCTAAGGGTTTTTGGTTCTGGACCACAGCAAGAACTTTTAGAAGTTCAAAAAAACAATACCTTCCTCGTTACTCTTAGTCATAATCATGCTGATATTCTAAAAATGCTTAATAATTTTTAATCATGCTTTCTAACAATTTATCTGGCACAGATTTTAAACTAGAAAGCCTGTAATTTTTGGCACCTCCTGGCTCCCTTATGGGTTGATATTAGACTGGCCAGTTTTCATTCCTGGAATACAGAAGATGAAATGGGGACTAAGCCAAAACTTCCACAAAGTTGGCACCTAGCTCTAATAATACACTGAATTGAACGTATCAGTATTTGCTCATATTCATCCATAAATGTCCTTGTTTCTCCATTTTCTACCACTCCCTTATTCAGACAAAAACTCTAAAGCTTTAAGAAACAGCAGCTGTGTCCTTCAAGTTAATTTATAAAACATTATGCCCATGGATTCTACTAAAAACATTACAAATATTTAAATAGATCTACATGGGGATATTTTGCAATCTAACATTAAACTGCAGAACATTCTTGTAGGAAGCACTGGGCATTTCACTCCAAGAGCCTCATCAATGTCTCTCCTTTCACACAGAACTGTTTTAATTGGCTTCTGTGTGAATATAAAGGTCCTTTTGATTTCCTGAAAACTCCCACTGCTTCATTTCTGTGGCCTACCTGCTTATTTAATAGCCATTTCCCTCAACATAATATGGAGGGTGGGGCAGCCTTGAGAATTTACAGCTGACTGAAAGAAATCCATAGGCTTATGATAATAGTTAAAATCTTGCTTTAAAGTACCCTCTTAGAGAACACATAGCATTGGTTTGATGGTTTGGGGCAAAAACCCCTCTCTCAAAATGTCTAAACAACTCAAATTGGATGTTTACCCAGGAGATGTACTACTGCTACTATTAACTCTGAATTCTCAATCACTACAGAATAAAAATGCCATCCAGATTGCCTAAGGATGTGATTGCAGCCTTCTGCAGCTGTGCAAACCAACATTTGTACAGCTGCTGCAAAGTTGTTTAACATGGCCAATTGGGAATATCAATTGATAACTAAGTAAAGTCTGATCAATTTCTTTCTGAGGTCGGTTGCTGCCCTAAACTAATAAAATATGAGAGATGGGGCTCTTCCTTACTTCCTGCCTTTGCAACATTTTATATTTATAGTAATTGATTTTATGGTGAGGCCATAATTCCATAATAATGTTTTCCTGTATCAGGCCACATTTTTCTTTTGGCCTAGTAGTATCGTGCTTGATGTAAGGTTGATATGACTGGCTTGATATGATTGCTATCAGAGTTATCATTATCTTGTTTATTTGCAGTCAAGAAATATAACTTCTGTGCTTTGGGAGTGAATATGGCTTCTACTGTCACAATTATCCTTAGGGTCTTAATTTCAGTAACCTTTGGACTCTAAGGTACCTAATCAGGTATCCCAACTCACCCACTCCCTGCAAAAAAATAAAATTCTGAGGTTTTTTTTCTAATACTTGAATTAGAATTTAAATTGATTGTGTCAAGTCATTGATGACCTTGGTGACAATATAGATTTTTCTCTATTATCTAACCTGATCTTCAGATCTTTCTTTGGTTATCTATCCATCATCACTGTAACAGATTCCATCCACTTTGTTATTGGTCATTCTCTTCTTCTCTTGCCTTCCCATTCCTTTCCTTCATCACAGTTCAAAGTGTTCAATACTTTTTCTAACCTCCTTCTTCAGAGTCCAACTTTCCCTCCATAGATTATCATGGGGAATTTTGTGCATAGCTCGCACAATTCTGATCTTTATAGGTAAAGACATCACAGACATATCATATTTGAATATCATTTCCAAATAGTTCATGGCTATCCTATCAAATATTAGTCTGCGACATATTTCTTGTGCCTTTACTGTTATTTGTTGCTGTTCTTCATTGCTCCTAAAAGATAAACACTACCCACCTCTTTAATAAAATTCACAGACTATTATGATTAGTTTGGTCACCGTGTTCATTGGCTTTTGTTTCATCTAATCCTCTATGAATGAGATTCAGAATTTGAAAGGAATTCCTGGTGGCTTCCTTGAAAATGGTGGGCATATGTTCAAGATCATATTGTGAAAACTGACTGGCTTTCTTCTTCTTTAGTTTAATTTGGAACAGTTCATAATCTGTTTCCCAGTCTCTCCATATTTTTGATGCTACAATTGAGTCACTCCACCTCTTTTGAGCAATAATAAAGAAAATATGATTTCTATATACTTCATCTGGTGGTTTCCATGTATAGAGGTATCGTTTTAGTTGCTTGAAGATGGTGTTAACTATGAAGACCTTATAGAAAGAGCAGAAATATTATCCTGCTTCATTTTGGTTTCCTATGATCCAACTATATTTTCTTCTTTCAGCTTTAGCACTCCAGTCTGTGATCACAAACAAGATATTTTGCTTGCATGTTCAGTCAATTTCAAATTGGGCTTGATCATAAAATTCATGATCTCCTCTTCTTTGATGGTTGGAGGATAATTTGAATGATCATCATATCAAAGAGTTGTCCATTAAGTGTAATCAATATTATTTGATCACCGATTGCATTGTAGCCAAGTATTGTTCTTGCTATACACATCCTAATTAAAAAAGCAATGCCATTCCTTTTTTGTTTGTTTGTATGTTTTTGGTGTTCAAGTAATAAACAGTATGATGCATGATTGAAAGTGTCCAATCCCTGCCCATCAGAGATTAATGGCTAAGAAGTTAATTTGGGATTCTTATATTTCACCTTTCATTATATTGAACTTTCTTGTATTCATGATTTCCACATTCCATGTTCCCAGTATAATTTTGTCATTGCAGCTATAGATTTTCTTTTCTGTAAGACAGCATCAGCAAGTAAATATCTTGAGGGCTTTAAATTAGCCATGTAATAAAATCTTTAGTACTGTGAAAGAACCTTCCTTGGTAGAACATTGAGAGCCCCTCTATCTTAAGGGCTTATCATCCAGCAGTATATATTCAAACATTTTATATTTTTTATCCATGTCATTGTCTTGGTAAAAAGTACAGCTGTAGTTTACAATTAGCTTCTCCCACACAGGATGAATTGGTCTCTTTGCCATTGTCACTAAAATATTCCTCTGCTTCCAGCCTCTTCCTATATCACTGCTGCTCAATATAGATGCCTACTTGGTTTAGCTGGCCAACTGGGGTAACCTTCATGCCTCGGATGATCTGTTGAAAACATATACTCCTGATGTTTTCACTTATCCCTTCCAGGAACACACAGAGACAGAGAAAGAGAGAGAGAGGGAGGGAGGGAGGGAGGGAGAGGGAGAGAGAAAGAGAGATGAGAAACACAATATAAAGGGTATTAGCAAGGGAGAGAGAATTTAGATTATGAAGAATGAAAGTTTTAATTTGGTAGATATTGCTCAGTTCTACATAGCATTGAGAAATGCCAGTGATGATACTGTTAAACTTAGTTTCCTCTTGGTAGGAATACCAGGAACTTATTCTATCTTCCTAAAATCTGTTTTATTCACAATATGCCTTGTAGCAGTGAACCAATATTTGTGCACAAATCTACTGTCCTGCATCATAATTCCAGATCCATCTCTCCAGTAGTGGCATTCAAATTTTTTTACTATGGGTTCTGTGGGCATGGATTGATGGGTGTGGCTTGGTGGGCATGGCAGGGGAAGGATACTGTAAAATCACCAGTCAGAGGTGGTATTTGCCAGTTCTCTGAACTACTCAAAATTTCTGCTACCGGTTCTCCAGAACTGGTCAGAACCTGCTGAATACTACCTTTGCATCTCTCTGCTCCTTAAAGAGCTTACCTTCAGCCAAATACCCCTATATTGGTCCCTCTGAATTTACTCTCGAAAGAACCCTCACAATCAATCAGACATTATGTAGTACTTTAAAATAACCTTTCTATTATATTAACCCCACACCTGCCCAGATACACTAATAAATCCACCATCTTTAAGAAACAATACATGCATAACAGTAATTGAACAATCAATGTAGTAGGAAAACCACAAGGGAACTCAGCTGAGTTTCTCTTTCTTATAATTATCAGGCTTGAACAGATCCCAGGTGCATAACACTGATATTCAGCATCCTGTGGAATATTGCCATCTCATACCATCACTAAAATTATCATCACTATATAGATAGCTACTTTAAGCTCTGCTTTAATGAGCATTAAACATGGCTTCAGCTCCAATAAATTCTTGGATGCTATCAATTGGAGGGGGGAGGGAGAGGAGGAGGAGGAGGAGATGGTGGGGTTAGCTCTTCTCATGCATTGGTATTCTGTATCTAGTATAGAACACTCTTAAAGATTCCAAAGATTGAAGACATCCTTAAAAGTCTGGGGTGAGTAACTATGAGTATCTATAAGTATTATCCTCCTAGTTTACCAAGTCTATAAACAAAAGCATCTTCACTGCTGACACGTGATTAGTGCTTCAGAATTACCAGCCTACTGGTTCCCACCCTTGCAGGAAACACAATGTTTTCACTGACTGAAGACATAGCTATTTATGGTCATGCATTAACATAAAGAAATAATTAATTGCTCCTCCTAACTCAGCATCATGGCCCCAAGTTCATGATAGAGTCTAATCAAGGGAAGGATTATTTTACAGTTTTGTCTCACAGTTACTGTATTGTTTTCATTTGAACTATCTAGATGAATTTCATAAATTCCTGACCTAAAAACACTGTTGAACAGAATTAACAACTAAACAAAGTATCTAACAGCACACATATTCTCTTCAAAAAATAACCAGGAAGGGCTAGTCGTGCTGTTGGGGAAGCAGTTCAGGAGTACGAAAATTAATTCATGTTTACTCTACAATGGGTCTATCTTGATTGAATCGCTAAACTTTACTCTGATTGCATCAGTGGATTAGCAATATGTCTGTAGAGGAACACAAAAGAGGAATTTTATTTTTTTTAGAAACCTGGTCAAATTTTTCTAAAGTAGCTTATCCACAACACAAATTATCAGGATTTTTTTCCCTTTAAATCTATATTACCTTTTATGTTTACTTATATATCATACTTAAAAACCACTCATCTCCCTCACAGAGGTAAAGCAAAATATAAAAACATAAAAATTATGTGTAAATGTTGTATTAGGAGGGACACGTAGTTAAAGTTCAAAGTTGAAGTTCAAAGTTAAAAAGGCAGGGGGAGAGCATTCAAAACACAGGCCCTCATCTTAAGTCCCAAGCAAGACAGCAGACCAGTCTTCTGAAAGGCCAGTAGGGTGGATGGGGCTTTCTCCTGGGGGAGAAGGATGTTCCAAAGGGCGAGGGGAAATGGCAGAGAAGGCTCTCTTCCTGGATCCTGCCTGCCAGAATTCTTTAATTAATGGGGTCCGCAACTTACCCTCTCTGCCTGACTGGGTGGGAGGGGCCGATGCAACAGGCAAAGACAATTCCATGGGAAACAGGGCCCCATGCCATGAAGGCAGTGGTGGTATTCTACCAATTCAGCCCGGTTCGGGCAAACCAGTAGCTCTGAGGATCATCTGTGAGAGAAATGGTTCGCTCCAATGATCAGCTGCTGGGCCCATCCACCCACGCCGGCTCTTTTCTGACCTTTATTTCCTGGTTTTGAAGCTCAGCTGCTTCGCGCTGAGGAAAGGAAAAAAGAAAAGTTGCCCTTTAAGGAATAGGCAAAGTTCTTTCCTTTTGTGGATTTAAATTTCCTGGCTAGGAGAAATGCAAAATGATTTGGTCAGCTGCTTGGAAGTCAGAATCGGTTTATTAATAGGAAGGCAGGTAAAAAGAAATCTCACAGCATTCCTAGGATTAATCTAATAAGTGAGTAGAAAAACCTCTCTTTTATACACTTCAGGTTTCACAGGTTTTTTATAGCTTGCCATCTATTTGATTTCTATGGGAAAGGATCCTAGCTAGTCTGTAGGGTGTTTTCTCTGTATCTCATGCCTGTAATTTTCTCCTTCCTTTGTTGTGAAAAGTAAGCTGGCTCCAGCTATTTTAATAGCCCTACTTGACAAAGGGTGGGGGCTGTTTTCCTAGAAGAGAGGAGAACGTAACTTCCAACAGCGCGACACAGCGGATTGCTGTTGACGCTGTTGAAGACACAGGGAGAGTGCAGGATTGCAGGAGAAGGTCAGTAGCAAAATCCTCTGCACACCTTCTGCAAAGCGCACCCACCAAGCCACGCCCACAGAACCGGTGGTAAAAATATTTGAATCCCACCACTGCATGTAGGGCTTAAAAGACCATAACCAACACCTTGACTTGAACATGGAAGCAAACTGGCACCCAATGCAGCTTGTGTAACAGAGGTATTACATGTACTGTCCTTGGGGCACCCATGTATTTTTCTACTTGTTAATTAGTCAATAAGTGGGTAGCACTGGAATATTAACTTGGTGTTTGGCTTAAATTTGCTCCACCATTGTGTAATTCTCTTTCTTATTTTATTTCTATTTTATTTACAAAACATAGAAAATATTAATGTGTAAGTGCAATGCAGCCTATACCTTTTTATCAAAATAAATGGGGAAATGAGTCTTACAGGCTAAGAAAACAGGGATCTGCAAAGCTCTTGAAAAGAGTGATACATGAAATAGGTTGGTCCAAGTAAAGCACATCTTCTTGAAAGCAGCTACGTTCTTCTGGAAGGATTGAGGGCTTCCTTCGAAGTTCCTAATCATGCGTGCATGAACACAAATCTTTCCTTTCGTTTCCCAGCAGAAGTGTGGTCTACTCTATACATTGTTACCTCTGAGCAACTCAAAAGGGCCTGCTGAGGTTCTGCCCCATGAAAGGTAAAAAGGGCATTTATTTATTATGAAATTTATTTGTGGCCCATCTCATATCCAACAAACTCACGATTGTCTCCATTCTATGAAATCTGCTTCTTCTACTTAATGAAATTTAAATAAGCCATGAAAACCATGCTTTAAACTGGGCATTTAGCACACCTAAATAATTAATATTGTATCAGGTAACGTTCAATTATGTTTTAATTTAACTTTTAAAATGGATTTTAATGGGGGAGGTGGGTTGGCTTTGATGAAATGTTAATTATTTTTACGTTAATATTTAATGACCTGAGTCATTAGGTGGGGTAGGTGGTTATAGAAATACTGTAAAATAAATATGCACACAGCTGAAAAAAAATACTTTAAAGTAGCTGCATCAAGATTTCTGGAAGACACAGCTATTTTAATGCTTTAAGGCAATGGGCCTGATAATGAAGTTTCCAAAGCATTTTTTCTGATTGCCCAGCAGCCCTAATCTGGAAAATTCATCTTCATAAATTTTCTGCTATAAAGTACATCTGGAACTGAAACTTACTTTTTGTCCTCTGGAATGTATTGCATTTATTCACATCAGCAATATGTCATAGCTACATGGGCATAAAGATACCATTTACCTATATACAACCTTCATAGGTTGTATGAGGAGGAGGAGGAGGAGGAGCCTCTGTGGCGCAGTGGTTAGAGTACAGTATTGCAAGCTACTTCTGTAGCCAACTGCCTACAATTTGGCAGTTCAAATCCCACCAGGCTCAAGGTTGATTCAGCCTTCCATCCTTCCGAAGTGGGTAAAATGAGGACACAGATTGTTGGGGGCAACATGCTGACTCTGTAAACCGCTTAGAGACAGCTGTAAAGCACTATAAAGCGGTATATAAGTCTAAGTGCTATTGCTATTCATTTTTTAAAAATACAAGCTGCCTCTGCCAAGTGATTACTGAAATTCTGTGCAGAATTGCAAATTATATCAATATTAAAATATTAAAAGCTTTAGAATGAATTAATATCAAAAATGTTCCTGATAAAAAAGATCAAGAAGACAATTTTAAAAAAATTGTGTTTAAAATTGTATAAGCATCTTTCTGGTTTTGTTTAAAGCAAAAACAAAATTTTAAAAACACCTAGCTAAACAAATCAGAAGAGAAATATGTGAAGTATGAAAAGATAAAAATGCATCTAGATGCCTACTTTCTCTCTCTCCCAATCTCCCTCTGTTTAGGCTTGTCTGTCCTAAACATAATTTGAGACTGGAATGCATAGAAATTGTGTTATATCCAGTCTATTTGTTAAGTCAAATTTTATGTGGTTTTTTTTTTCTATCAGAAAAAGATGGAAGGAGCACAAAGACCCAAACACAAAGAAATGTGATATACAGATAATATCACTCAGATGGTGTATTTGTGAAACATTTGGTTTCCTCAGCATTAGTGACCATGAAAGAGGCCTGTGAAGACAGAAAAAGAACTTTGCAATGACATTACTAGGATTATTACATTTAATAATATTACCACATATTCTATTCACATATAACATTAGAACATAACATGACATTATATTATTTTAACAAATGGAAAAAGAAATCTGAAGAATTTGAAATCTGAAATTTTATGCAGGTAGCTCTTACACTAAGCTTATTTTTGCTGTTTTATTTCAGAGATTTGAAATACAGTGTTGTACTCCACAGGGCCAAGGAAACCAGGAAAAACTACACTTTACTATAAATCCCAAAGACTGCGTTTGCCTGAAGTGGTTCCTTCCTAACAACTAAAGCGCCATCTACTGTCTATTTTCTGTAACACCACTGAATAGCAGGCTAATCAATCTCCAAATTCCAGTTACTAAACTCATTAAAGCATGGATTTTCCTAATAGCCAGACTAAACAGAAAAAAGTAAGAGAATCTGACTTTACAAACAAAAATTTGTGTCCATATGTGTGCACTTGCACATGCATGCATGTATGCATGTGTGCATGAAGAGAAGTAAATTCTACCGCTGCCCCTGATTTGTGGAACATCTTGCCCTCCAAGGTGTGGAAAAGCCCCCATTCTCTTGGCCTTCTGCAAAGGGATCAAAACCTGGCTTTGTAGCCTTGCGTGTGGGACACAGGGATCCATGCAGTAGTTGGGCTGGTTGGCCTTTTGAGAACCCTCACCAGGGGTTCTCAAAACAGAGTTAACTACCAGTTCGGTCATTTACAAGGTTCAGTGATTTATGATGTGCTTCCCTGCACACTGCGCGTGCGCACCTGTAAATCGTCATCAGCATGCTGTGTGCAGAGAAGCAGCCTTTCAAAAAGCTCTTTTTTCCTGCTTTTTTAACTGCAGCTGTGCCTTGCACGACAGCTGAAGTTGAAAAAATCAGGAAATAAAGGTCAAGTAAGAACCCGGGCAGGCGTGTGGGCAAAAATATCAGCAGACGTCTGCTGCTCTTCAGAATTCTTCAGTTTTACAGGGGTGGACAGAACCAGTAGAAACCCACCCCTGACCCTCACCCATATTAACAACTCCTATTCCCCATCTTGGAACTTTCCATTTTTTGTAATTGTATAACATTGTTTTATATTTTTTTTCACATGTAAATGTAATCAAATACATTTACGCAGGGAGGCGGAGCCACTTAGATGGTTCCGCCCCAGGCGCCTAATGGACCCGGAGCGGTTCCAGAGGGAGCTTGGGCCATTTCCTGAGTCTCTGGCTCTCAGCTCGCCTGGAGACCTGGTGGCCGCCTGGGATGGGTTGGCCGCCGGGGCTCTAGAGCGAGTTGTGCCTCTGCGACCTCTGACCCGGCACAGATCCCATTTGGCTCCGTGGTATACGGAGGAGCTACGGGAGATGAAGTGCCGGAAAAGACGTCTAGAGGGCATTTGGAGGGCGAGCCGTTCTGAGTCTGACCGAACACAGGTGAGATCTCATATTAAGACTTACCTTGTGGCGATAGGGGCGGCGAAATCTTCGTATTTCTCCGCCCTTATTGCGTCGGCATGAAATCGGCCTGCCACCCTGTTTAGAGTGACCTGCTCTCTACTTGAACCAAGAGCGCGGGATGACCTCTTGCAGGGTAGAGCAGAGGAGTTTTCTCGATTCCTGCATGACAAAATCGCTCAGATTCGGGAGGGGCTTGACTCCAATTGGATGGTCCCGGGGGAGGTGTCCGGGGCAGGTCTTGTGAATGTTATCTGGGGGGAGTTCGACCCTGTGACCGCCGAGGGTGTGGACAGGTTGCTGGGGGGTCTGAATGCCACCACCTGTTTATTGGACCCGTGCCCTTCCTGGCTGGTTTCGGCCGCCAGGGAGACGACACGAGGCTGGCTCCAGGGGATTATCAACGCTTCTTTGAGAGAGGGGTCGCTTCCTACCGCCCTGAAGACGGCGGTGGTGCGGCCCCTCCTCAAGAAGCCTTCCCTGGATCCAGCTGTTTTAAACAACTACCGTCCAGTCTCCAACCTTCCCTTTGTGGCGAAGGTTGTTGAGAGTGTGGTGGAACGTCAGCTCCCTCAGTACCTGGAGGAAACAACTTACCTCGATCCGTTCCAATCGGGCTTCAGGCCTGGGCATAGCACTGAGACGGCATTGGTCGCGTTGGTTGATGATCTCTGGAGGGCTCGTGACAGAGGGTTCTCCTCTGTCCTGGTCCTATTAGATCTCTCGGCGGCTTTCGATACTATCGACCATAGTATCTTGTTGCGACAATTGGAGGGGTTGGGGGTTGGAGGCACCGTATTACGGTGGTTCTCCTCCTTCCTCTCCGACCGTTCGCAATTTGTGTTAACGGGGGGGCAGAGATCGTCCCCTAGGCCCCTGCTTTGTGGGGTGCCTCAGGGGTCGGTGCTCTCGCCCCTGCTGTTTAACATTTATGTAAAGCCGCTGGGTGAGATCATCCGTGGCTTTGGGGTGGAGTTCCATCAGTACGCTGATGATACTCAGCTGTACATCTCCACCCCGGGCCATCCCAACGAAGCCGTCGAAGTGATGACCCGGTGCCTGGAGGCCGTGCGGGGTTGGATGGGTCGTAACAGGCTTCGTCTCAACCCGGCCAAAACCGAGTGGCTGTGGTTTCCTGCGCCCAGATACAGCCAGCTTACTCCTTCGCTGGCCGTGGGGGGAGAGGTTTTGACCCCCGTGGAAAGGGCACGCAACTTGGGTGTCCTCCTGGATGTACGGCTGTCTTTGGAAGAACATATTGCAGCCGTCGCCAGGGGGGCTTTTTATCAGATTCGTCTGATTTACCAGTTGCGGCCCTTTCTGGATCTGGGCGCACTTCGCACAGTCACCTCCGCCCTCGTTATCTCCCGCTTGGATTATTGCAATGCTCTCTACATGGGGCTCCCCTTGAAGAGTCTCCGGAGGTTGCAGTTAGTTCAGAATGCAGCCGCGCGGGTGATTGTGGGCGCCCCTCGAAGCGCACACGTAACACCACTTCTCCGCAGGCTGCACTGGCTTCCTGTGGCCTACCGGATTCGATTCAAGGTGGTACTGATGGTATTTAAAGTGCTCCATGGCTCGGGACCTGGGTACTTACGGGACCGCCTGCTGCCATCAACAACCTCCCGCCGCCCAGTATGCTCCCACAGGGTGGCCCTACTTGGGGTGCCGCCGCCTGACCGTTGTCGGCTGGTGGCCCCGAGAGTTCGGGCTTTCTCTGTGGGAGCTCCCTCCCTATGGAATGATCTCCCCCCGGAGATACGGGCTATGACGGACATTCTGACCTTCCGGCGCGCAGTAAAAACCCTGTTTTTTGAACAGGCCGGCCTGGCCCAGTAACTATGTTTTTTGGTTTTAATCAATTAAATTAGGGTTTTATTAGTTTTAAATTTTTAACTTAAATTTTAATAGACAGCCGATTTGGTTATTTAATTTATTTTTAATAGTATTTATTACATTTTTATTGTATGTTTTAGTGGGCTGTTCACCGCCCCGAGTCCCTTTTTTGGGAGAGGGAGCGGTATAAAAGTATGATTAATAAATAAATAAATAAATAAAAGGTTAATAATTTCATTATTAATTTGTAACCTGGCTGCCTCTCCTAGAAAATCAAGAAATGTCACATTCTTTAGCGTCCACCTACATGTTCTGACCCAAGCTTTGTTCAAAACAAACACCAAATGGAGTTAAAAGCAAAACCTTTTTAATGCTTCTCTGTGAATTCCGTTCATTCACAGTAAAAACGCTATTAAAAACTAATTCTCCCAGATAAGAATAAGCCTTGCCAAGGTTGTGCAAGGCTGCCAAGAACACCAGATTAAATTGCAAGGAAATAATCAAAACCAAAAGTCTCCAAACATAAATCAGGATAGTCCGAACTTCCACAAGACTTGAAGTGGAAGAACTTCTTTGCTTCCTGCAAAGAATCCCACCTCTGAGGACTGGCTTTTATCCCTTAAGGGAGGGGCCATCACCTTGCAGCCTTACTCCCGAGTCACCTGTGCTGCTATAGCTGCTCTTTCCTCTGAGCAGGCTCCTCGGGGGCCTCTTCATCACTACTGCCAGCCTCCACAAGCTCTGAAGGCAGCACTCTACTCTCTGATAGTCCTGGCTCTATCCCTGCATCACACGCAGGCTCCCATCCAAGTCCTCACTTTCCGAGACCTCAGCCGTCTGCAACTGCTGCCAGCAAACCACAACACTACATGTAGCTCCTTTTGCAACAAAAGGCAAAAGCATTTGAAAAAAAATCAAATGAACGCAGCATAATTATGCTTTTAATAAGATATATTTCAATTGTTAGCACTAAGCATGTTTTATCCTTTGCACAAGACACTTTGGACTTCATATGTTTTTAGAATGCTAAGAAAGCTAAATATTGCATACATTTCTATCTGTATCTCAAATTTCCAGTTTTGCTGAAAACAATTTTGTTATTTCAAATTTTCCAGAAATTTTACATATTTGATCTCAAATTGTAGAAGAAAACCAGGTAGAACTGGGGGTCAGAGTTAAATGTATCATCAGCTTAGAATACTTATGTTGCAAAAGATCCAAATCCACCTCACACACACCCTTTGAATTCCTTTGAATATTAGTGCCAATTTATTGCTGAACTATCAGTTGACTAGATTCTTGTGTGTAGGTTTGAATAAATCTTCTGAACTAGAACTTAACATTTGACCATGATCCTTTGCGCCTGACATAGTAATGCTAAGCCCAAACCAACTATAATATGGCTTAGAGTGCTGTGGCTACTCAGACAATATTTTATTTCTTCTCATTTCTGCTATGGGAATGAAATCATTTTGAGCATAAACCTCCATTAGAAGTTATCAGAGCACCATAGAACTGCATCATGGGGATGTATTTCTCACTACAATGTTCTTTTCACGTTTTCGCTATAATCAGTTATCTGGAAAAGAACAATTGCTCAGTGGTATTAAGTGCAGGTTTAAAATTCATACAACTCAAATCCTGGTCCTTCTTTAATGAGACCTTAAACCTGACTTTACCTAGGACTAGTGGGTGACAGAGTCCTTACGTAGTAATTTTGGCCCTTTTTGTATTTTGATTGGCTTTTCTTCCACTTCTTTTCAGAGATGTATTTCCTTTGTACATTTCATTTTATTGTTGTAGTTTGTAAATTGTGGGAGGGAGGGAGGGAGGGAGGGAAGGAAGGAAGGAAGGAAGGAAGGAAGGAAGGAAGGAAGGAAGGAAGGAAGGAAGGAAGGAAGGAAGGAAACAGAGCTAGAGAAAATGTGTTCAATTGCTACAAATACTATAAATGCTCATGTTTTTGTAACAATCTGATTAGCAAAGCAGGGCCCGGGAGGGATGGGTTACTTAACTTTGCTGTTGATCAAACCTGTGTTTTCTGCAAGCTTCTTTCAGCCCCTTTCCCTGGTAGCATGTTCATCATTCTCTGGCCAGGTTATTCTGCACAATCCTGCTACTAGTGTTAATTCTAGTATATCAGAATTAACAATTCACAATCATACCTATCACTCGTATATCAGACTAACCCAAATGGAGGTGAAGCCAGTTGTCGTTGGAGGGAATAATAGGAAGATGAAAGAAAAATAATAACTTTTTTTTCTGGATTATTTCTGTTGGTGAAACAGCATGTCAGAGCATGAGGCAAAACCATCAGATCTAACTCTTTAAGGGCCTTCCATGTGCCAGCCTCAGCAGGTGGCATACCTAATGCAACATAGCAGATGTCCCAATGAGAGCTACGTGGGTGAAATAAATAGTCCTGGAGTTATTTAGCAAATTCAAAAAAGGGTTTTTTGGTGTGTGTTTTTAAAGGAAAAAGAGAAGAAATATACATGTTATAGATATAAACTGCTTGTTGCCTGGATATAATCTTTTTTCTCCCTCTCAGGTACTACATTTAACCCTACCAAAAAAAAGCATATTTAATCTTCATCTCTATTATATCTTATAGATGCAAATTCTGAACAACATACTTATATTAATATATTCCACATTATTGGATAAATTCCTGCCACGTTAACTCACCAAAGACTGTCTTGACCTCCCTAAAAGAAACAGGTTTATGTGTCTAAAGAACTGGTAATAGCAATAGTACTTAGACTTATATACCACTTTACAGTGCTTTACAGCCCTCTTTAAGTGGTTTACAATGTCAGCATATTTTCCCCAACAATCTGGGACCTCATTTTACCCACCTCAGAAGGATGGAAGACTTTGAGCCTGGTGGGATTCGATCTGCCAAATTATAATAGGAGTAGCTTGCAGTACTGCACTCTAACCACTGTGCCACCGAGGCTCCTATTACTTGGTAATTGTACAGAGCTTCCTAAGAATTAATACTACTTTGTATGGTTTGTATGGTTTAGATCTTACAACAGTCCAATAGGGTACACTGACCTGATCTAAATGTTACTAATGGTGCCCGCAATTTACTAGCAAATGGACAAAGAGAAAGTTGAATCAGAGAGTTGAAAGTTGAATAATTTATTAGCTGGTCCTACTCTTGCTGCTATTAGTACACTGGGTTGTTTTTTATATATATAATAGCAAATTCTATGCAAATCTTTGTACAGAATGCTAAAACTGTTGAAGTGTGTGAAAACAGTCATCACTTTCTTGGTCGCTTATTCTAAAAGAAGGCTTAAGTATCTATTGAGATATTAAAGCTCATACTTCTGTCAACATGAATCTTCATATGGGACATTGTTTCTGCTAGGTCATAATTAGAATAGTTGATTAGGCTGATTAGTAGGGCATCTCCCATTTTAATTACCAACATAAAATAGCATAAACATTTGTTTTAATAAATAACTAGCTAAAAATTACCTCTTTATCTGTTAAAAAAAGCCATTGGCAAAGGCACAGAAAGTTCATATTAATACAAAAACCCCAGAGATTGTGGCATTGATAAATCATAGAAAAGATCATTTAACACAAGTGGGAAAGAGAATATTTTGCATTTGAAAAACCCATTAATCGTTCATTGGTTAAGTCATGGTAAATGTGGTTAAGTCAAGGTACTATTAAAATATACTATAGCTGCCAACCATGCTGAGCCAATGGGACAAGAAAAAGCTTAAACCATGAATGGTGCAGAAATGCAGGAGTTAATAAGAGAAGGCAAAGCAAAACAAGATAGCTAGAACTCCAAAGGTTCAAGAAATGAGATTTGTCTTGCCTACAGATAAGACAAAGCCAAATAGGCATTTATAGCAGGTATCATCTTTAAACAAAAGACTAACCCTAAATCTGTTCAAAGACTGTACTGCAGTAGAGAATTCTGGCAATGTATGCAGAGAATTTAAGTGGTTTCCTAAATAGGGAAACTATTAAAGGAGTAGTAAATACTCCATTTGTTAATTAAATACAAGGAGACTGCTGACTACAATGGCAAGAGTCACTTTCTTATTTGGGAGTGCTTTGCAAGCTAACACCTGTGAAATTTGTTTTGAGTTTATGCATTATACTGAAATAATTGAATGCTTCAATGCTGAAAATTCAGTCACAACCACCATTGCTTTGGAAATGAAGAGAAAAGATAGCATATGGAGATTTTTTTTCCCCTTCAATTTTCAACTATAGTTTCAGTGTTTCACATTCATGCTTCTTATGTTTCTTTCCCACCACAATATTTATTTTATTTTATTCACAACTTTAAAATACAAACTCCCAAAAAAAGGGGGGGGGGGACAGAACAAAGCAAAATTAAAGAAGACATAGATATAAAAAGGAAAAAAAAACACACAAATCTATACATAAATTGTCTCCCCAGTTGAATACTGATAAATACATTTCAAGATTAATTCCTCCCCCTTGCAAGAAACGGCTCACGGTTTATGGAATTGGTTTACCCAACAAATGTGTCCTGACATCTATCTACTATATTAAAAAAGCATAATAAAAGCCAACAGCAAAGTTAAACTTCAAAGCCCTCTTTAACAATCTATTATTATATCTCACTTGCAGAAAGTCCACAATGGCTTCTGATCTACCATAAATCACCACAATTGTTATCTCTGGTCCATCTCAGATCAAATATCCTTGATTGATCATGCTTCTTATATTTTATGCTGTGGATTTTCTTTTCCTGTATGACAACGTTGGCAAATAGACACCCCAGGCCTTAATCTAGTCACATCATAAACACAATAAACACATCAGCTCACCCTCAGGAGCATGTTGAGTGCCATTGGACCAGAGGGACTCATCACCCAGCACTCCATCATCTATCAATCATTTTATATTTTCTATTCATGTAGTTTTCTTGGTAAAAAAAATACAGGAGTGGTTTACTATTACCTTTTCTTGTGCAGTGTGAATTGATGCCTTCAAAGTGGTTATCTTTGTGATACCTTTGTACCTTATTAGCAACTGCGTCCTCTTCACTGATGATGTCAAACTATTCAACACCACAGTCAATGCTACCGTCCTTCAAAAAGACCTTGTCTGAATGGTCTAACAGTTGGCAACTCCAAATCTCGACCACCAAATGCTCTGTCCTACACATTGGCAAAAAAAAAAATCTATATACCAAACACAAGCTAGGCAGATATGACCTTGCTGATGACCCTTACTCTGTCAAGGATCTTGGAGTTCTCATATCGAATAACCTAAGCACCAAAGCTCACTGCAACAGTATTGCCAAAAAGGCTTTAAGAATTGTAAATTTAATTTTACGAAGCTTCTCCTCTGGTAATACTGATTTGCAAACTAGGGCATTCAAACCTTTGCTAGCCCAATACTTGAATTCAGCTCTGCTGACTGGAATCCGCACTGTATATCAGCCATAAACACAACTGAGCGAGTCCAGAAGTATTTTACCAGAAGAGTACTACATTTCTCTGTTTGCAACAGAATACCCTACACCACCAGACTTGAGATTCTAGGCTTAGGTAACCTTGAACTATGCCAGCTAAGATTAGACTTAAGCATAGTATATAAAATCATATGTTACAACGTCTTACCAGTTAATGAATATTTCAGCTTTAACCTCAACAACACAAGAGCACACAACAGATACAAACTTAATGTAAACCACTCCAAACCTGATTGTAGGAAGTATGATTTCAGCAACAGAGTGGTCGATGTCTGGAACTCACTACCTGATTCTGCTCAAACCCCCCACTCCTTTACCTTCAAACTATCCACTATTGACCTCACCCCATTCCTAAGAGGTCTGTAAGGGGCGTGCATAAGCGCACAGTCGTGCCTACCATCCCTGGCCTATTGTTCCCAATTATTAGTTCCTATTTCTTATATTTAAATTTATGTTTATTCTTATTTCTATTGTATTATAAGCTTTTGACAAAATAAATAAATAAAATACAAATAAATAAAATAAAATCTGCCTCTAGCACCTTCCTATAACATTGCTGCCCAGTATAAATGCCTATTTGCTTTAGCTGGGCGGATAGGATGACCTTCATTCCCTTATGCATCAAATTAAACTTAGACCAAAGTGATAGACCTTATTTAGTGACTGCCTCATTTAACAGAGTTGCAAAGGATCTTGGAGGTCTTCTAGTTCAACCCCTTGCTGAAGCAGGAGATCATATATCATTCCGGATAAATGGCTGTCCAATCTCTTCTTTAAAACTCCAGTGATTGAGCAGTCACAACTTCTGAAGGCAAGCCGTTCCCCTGATTGTTCTGTCAGGAAATTTCTCTTTATTTTTAGGTTCGCTTTCCTCCTTGATTAATCTCCATCCATTGCTTCATGTCCTGCCTTCAGGTGTTTTGGAGAATAGATTGACCTCCTTTTCTTTGTGGCAGCCTCTCAGATATTGGAACACTACTATCATGCCTTCCCAGCCTTAGTTTTCCTTAGACTAAACATACCCAATTCCTGCAGCTGTCCTTTCTATGTTTTAACCTCCAGTCCCTTAATCATCTTTGTTGTTCTTCTCTATATTCTTTCTAGAGCCTCAACATCTTTTTTATGTCATGGCAACCAAAACTAAATACAATATTCCAAGTGGGGTCTTACAAAGACATTATAAAGTGGTCTTAACACTTCATGTGATCTCGATTCCATCCCTCTGTTAATGCAGCCT
This sequence comes from Bungarus multicinctus, assembly GCA_023653725.1. Lineage (NCBI taxonomy): Eukaryota > Metazoa > Chordata > Lepidosauria > Squamata > Elapidae > Bungarus > Bungarus multicinctus. The sequence goes on along the minus strand of CM042842.1, from coordinate 30,610,752 downwards.
AAAACTGTGTTGGCTTTTTTGGCAACTGCAACATGCTGCTGGCTCATATTTAAATGATTGTCCACTAGGACTTCTAGATCCCTCTTGCAGTTACTACTAATGAGCTGGATATTAGCTATTCTATATCTCTGCATTTGGTTTTTCTTGATTAAGTATAACACCTTAGTTTTTCCCCCATTCAATTTCATTTTGTTAGATAGGGTCCAATGTTCAAGTCTGTCATGATCTTGAGCCTATCTTCTGGAGTGTTGGCTATTCCTGCCATCTTTGTGTCATCTTCAAATTTAATGTCTCCTCATCTAAACCATTTATGAAGATATTGTAGAGTACTGGGCTAAGACAGAACATTGACATACCATACTGCATACTTTCTCTATGAAGATGCAATTCCATTAAGGACTACAAATTGAATGTGGTTGGCCAGCCAGTTGCTAATCCATCTATTGGTAAAGCATTTCTATCAAATGTTCAAAAACATTTTTCTATCTTGTCAAGCAGTAGATTGTAGACCATTTTATGAAATACCTTGCTGAAATATTTGCATAATTGTCATAATTACCTTGGACCAAATGATATGTGATCTGGTTGGGGGGATTTTTCTATTAGTCTTGTGTCATGGACTGATCACTTCCTTGTGATGATGAGGTTAACTGATACCATCAACCATATAAGGAAGAAGGGGCCAATTAAGAAGGCCTGCTTAAATGTTTGATGGAGCAGGAAGAAGCAGTATTACAACAATAAATGTTGTGTAATATAACTTTTTTAGGGTCTTCCACAATGCCTTAAAATTTGGTTTTGTGCCCAACCTGGGTTCTGGGTTGGGATAGAGCCCATAAGAGCCATGGTGGCACAGTGGTTAGCATGCAGTACTGCAGGCTACTTCTGCTGATAGCCGGCTATCTGCAATTTGGCAGATCAAATCTCACCAGGCTCAAGGTTAACTCAGCTTTCCATCCTTCTGAAGTGGGTAAAATGAGGACCCAAATTGTTGGGGGCAACATGCTAATTCTGTAAACCACCTGGAGAGGGCTGTAAAAGCACGTGAAGTGGTATATAAGTCTAAGCTTATATAAGCTTATATATCCTATTGCTATATCTTAACTATGTTGGTGGGTTGTTTTACAATGCTCAGTAGCTTTGTGTTTTTTTCATTTGTTTTGTATGTATCGTGTGTATTTTATTTATTTTCACTGTATGATGCCCAGAGTCATGTATGTGAGATGAAAAAATGAGACTAAGTTTAAATATAAAGAAAACCAAGGTAGCAACAAAAACAACAACTAGCTCTAGAACTGACAATGAAAATGCTGCAGTGGTAAATACCTTTCTTTTAGGATCAGAGAAATCAGCTGTCAAGAAATACTAGCCCTTAGCAAAGTAGAATTGAAGGATAAAATATTAAGGTGCCATGACATGTCAATTTTATAAGGTTCAGAATTGTGCAGGCCATGGTTTTCCCTGTGACACTCTACAGCAGAAGTCCCCAACTCCTGGTCCAGAGACCTGCACCACAGCATGCTAGAAACTGGGGCGTGCAAACAAGTGAAGCCTCATTCACAGGATGCAGGCAGCATGCGAAACCAGTCTCCCTCGAATCTATGGTCCTTGGTGTCCAAAAGGTTGGGGGCCATGCTCTACAGAACTGAAATTTGGACTTTGTAAAAGCAGGATAAGAAAAGCATTGATGCATCTGAACATTAGTGTTGGAGAAAACTCCTGAGAATACCATCGTTAGCCAAGAAAACAAACTGATCTTAGAACATATCAATCCAGAGTTCTCACTGGAGGCACAAGTGACCAGCTTAAATTATTATGCTTTCATAGACCAGGAGCAAAGGCAATCTTGTCTTTGAATAACAGACTACTGCCATTTGGTCGGCCCAAAATGGGCCGTTATAGCAGACCTTTTCATAAAATGTAGCCGAAAGCTTTTTATGGCTCGTTGATATTTTCTCAGTAATTGATAAAAGTTCAGTCAGCGGCACAAAACTGATTTTGTTCAATGGACTTTTTACCCCAAAGGCCACATTCATATTGAAGAATGTGCCGCAAATGCTGAACTTTAAATCACCACCTAGTTTTACAGCCCATTTCCACCCATTAATGGCAACCAATTAACTTCTTAGTGATCAACAATTCAGTCTTTTGTTGATTAATCTATGAACTGAATCATTTTGTTTGTTTCACTCTTTAAAAATGTGAAAATAATGGCTCAGTTCAGATAGGAAAGCACTACATATTTCTAACTAACTTATTATACAAATGTGTGCTTCTAAAATAACCAGAAATTACTCTTTTATTTAATAGATTTCCATTTGTTTTCACTTTTATGTATCCCAAACAACTAAAGCTTTTAAAATACATGCTATTGTAATTTGAACAAACTCTATTTTGGGCTGTTTCTGAGAATTTTATTTATTTGGTATCACTTTTCTCAATTTCCTAATTGTGAATGTGAATTCCTAAAGAAGTGAATGTGCTTCTTTAAATAGGAAGAAAAACTTCCATAACACAGAATTTCGGTACACAGATTTTATTGGCATATCCTGAAGGTCAGGGAGACTGGAGTCTATCAGTAGCTTAGTTTAATGGTATTTTACTCTAAAATGTAATAATGTAATAAACTTACACCACCTGTGGAAAATGAGCAGGATAAGCTGGAAGATGGGGTTAAATACACCATCAGTTTGGTTATTTCCAGCTGACACCACCCTAACAAACCCCAGCCTATCCTTCAGACAGATTTGTATCATACTCATACAGTAGGCACAAACTTGAACAGAGCATTCATTTTCAAAGCAAATATTGACTAAATAAGGGGCACTGAGATATTCTAGTTATTCTGCACTGGTTCCAAGTTTTCATTACTCTTTCATCCTGGAAAAGAAATTCCTCCAGATTCCTAAATTGGGAGGCACCTCTCATGATTTCTTCATGCCTTAGATACCTACTGTTAGCCTATTGCAGTGCCCTGTGGCTGTCTCTGAAGAGCATTTAGAAACTTAAGATGGCTCAGATGACAGCAGCACCTGCAGTAGTGGGTGCACCATGGTATATTGTCCCACTATAATTGGGTTCTTTTTAAAAAATGGAGGTATATTTGGGTTTGTAAGAATGGCAATTGACACAGGACAGTGAAGGCTTTTATGTTTTGTAACTATAAATGAAGAAGTTATTTACAACAAATATATATAGCACAATCCCAATGGCAGATTTACTCCTCTCTCCCAGAGACTATTGTTAGGAATGATAGTCACCTAACAGTTGGGTTGGCAATATATAAACCAGGATAGTCATTTAATACTGTATCTTTAAGAGAATGCTGTAATTGTAATTGGGTGTGGTTCCTCCAAAGGCCATAAGATGGAGCCAGAAACCTGGTTTGTTCCTTCTTGCATTTTCCCTATTGCCTGTTGCCTGATCGTCATTCGGCTTGGATTGCTGTGAGTCTTGCAACTTTTAGCAAACTCTGTTTACTGAACTTTGTTTATGATACTGGACTTTGTTTTTGAATTATCCCTGGACTGATACTAACTGCTTTAACCATGTATGACTTGGACTGTTTGTTGGACTTTGCTCACCCATTTACTGGAAGTAAAACCTACAGTTTACTATTCAATGTACCTGTGTGCTAATTGTGTGTTATTCATCACCACTCTCACTATGTTTCTCTGAGAGCACTCATTCTCCTAATGGGCAATATCTCAACAACTATTCCCTTGTAGCTATCCTGTTAACTATTTTACTTCCTCCTGGGCTCATAAGAGATAGAAAAAAAAAAAAAACCAAGAACAACAACAACCCAGGAATGTGCTGGATTTTCTGTGCTCAGCATGGCTTTATGTCTTCTCCTGGATCTGATCAGTCAAGCACCTTCTCCTCCACTAGAGGAAGAACTTGTTTCCTAGAAATGTCATAGAAATGTTTTATGAGTTGACACTCTCCAGGTGTTGTGACCATTCTTTCCCAGAGAACAGGGCTTCAGCCAATGATAGCCAATTCCCTTTTACCCATCTAAAGTCTTTTATGAAAATGCTGCCTGTAGTCAGATGATTCCCTCCTTTCTACCTTGGATCTTTAGTGAGGAAATCATCTTTCTGGAGGGAAGCCAAGGAAGCCACCCCAGGATTTTTCTACTCTGTCTCTGACCAGGAACCAATAACTGCTTTGCACCCTTATGTAACTTCACTCTCTGACTTTTCTTTCTAGCCACTCTCTTATTTCCCACTCCAATTTTGTGTGACCAACTGTGGGTTAGCATGTTCCCCTAGCAACTGAAGAGGTGGATGTCCACCCCCACCCCCAGGGCTTTATTCCCAAAATGTACATACCAGACCTGGCCAATGAGACTGCTGCCTCTACATCTCCCCCCAGTAGTCCTGACTAGCAGCTAGAGCATAGCTGGACTTCAAAATAGAAGTGAGCTTCTAGCCTGTGTCAACTCAGATGGTTTCAAGATGGTTTCCATTCCACAAGTTCTGACAGAATGGACAAACTCTTGGGCCTTTAATGAAACAGTGTCACCTGCTGGGGCTCAGAAGCATATCTTCTCCATCATTCTTCCTGCCTTGTGGAATGACCTCCCCACAGCGATATGGATAAGTCTAATTCTACTGCCTTCAAGAACAAGACCTCGCTTTTCCACAGAAAAAGACCAGGATGTTAATGGAGCTCTAGGCTGGTAGTATGTGATCTATGGGTCTTAAATTTTTTAATGAAACTTCGATTTTCTCCTTTTCCCCTATCTTAATAATTAATTGTGCTGCACCTTGTTTTCCTTTGTTCACTGCCAAGAGTTCATTAGTAGTTGGGTAGCCATATAAAAGAGTTAAATAAACAACCAAACAAGTAAGATCTTGATTCATGCAAGTGAATTTGCTCTGCATTCTAAAAATGACCAAAAATATCACAATAAATCTAAACATGAATAATTTGTGACAGTGTATAAGGCCTATAAACAATGCCCAGTTTACAAAATTATTAAAATATTCAGGCAAAATCTGTCTCATTAATGGCAACCCAATTAGATATGTGTGTTCCTTTAAAAATCTATTAAATATTAAAATAGAGAAGGCTAGTTGTTTTCTTTTTTCCTTGCTTGATAAGATGCAAATGAGCCATACTCTGAATAATTTAATCCCAGGTGCAGCTTCTCAAGTGTGGAATGGGTGAACCAATTATATAAAAGTTTAAAAAAATAGTTTCTCACATGCAAATCAATCCACAGCTACCTGTGTTTTTAAAAATTCATAAAAAGGATGACTAAGAAACTGAGAAGCATTCATTAATATGTTTTCAATATTATTCATTCATTCAACTCCACAGCAACTCTGGGAACCTCATAATTAAAAATTTTAAAGAAATGTAACAGAAAACAACATGTATCCGGAGAAAATACAGTTAGCAGGAAGATAAAATAAAACAAAAACAAAGGGGCTCACACACCATCTGGGATAACAAGCAAATATTTTACAGTGAAGTTGAAAAAGTGGAAGCAGTATTGATCTCCAAGGAAATACTAATGGAATATGCCCAGCTGACCTCACAACATGGGTGGGAAAAAATGGAGGCAGGCATTCCCTCATGTAGCCAGGCCCAAATAACAATTTGAACATGCAAGGATGAACAGTATCATTGTTAGCATTCTTAAAGTAGCCTTAAAATATGTCTCTCAAATGGTCAACATTAATGATAAGCATTTAGAAGTAGCATAATATTGTACTTGTATAAACATGGTATACATCTCCTGCTATTTCCCAAAAAAGCATTTGTCATTTCATTTCATTGACGCAATATTCTAAAGCTCTATGTTTCTTGGGAAATGTTGCCATTTTTTAGGCTGAGCCTTAGGCAAGTACATTTCAGTATCATCTCCAAAGAGGCATAAAATAAACACCCACTAAATGTCTATGTGGCATGCTCTTTACTTCACTTAGGAAACAAACAAAAAATGATTTTGGGTAAAGTTTCCAGTGATTTATCTGGTGTTGAGACACTCAAATGCCATAACTCAAGAGCACCAGGAATGCAGACTGCAAAAATAAAAAATAGTTATTGACATTTCAGCTAGGTCAACCCACGTTCCTACAAACAGAATGAGAAAGTAGGAAGGAGACTCTTTCTGTTCCATGACATTGTCTACCTCAAAATCAATATTCTCTTACATGATTTATTGTGTACACTTGCCTGAATAGAGGTGAAATATGAAAAGAGAATTTTTTTTCTCTATCATCTCCATATTGGGGGCTGATAAATTTAGAAACCACTGACCGGAAATTCATGTTCCTGCCTGATCAAATCCATGTACATTTCTCTTTTGTATCTGCATAAGAAAATAGGATGGAATGGGAATTAGCCCCAAAGCCTTTAGATGCAACATTCAACAGATATCTCAGTATTAAATAATACTGACAAGATTTTGTCATAAATGAGAGGATAAAATTCAAAAATGAGGATCTAGAATCAACTGAATAAGTTATTTTTCATTTTCCTTGACTAGTGCAATTCACTTCTCCTTTCTTTCATACCCATTCCCATATTTATTGTTATATTAAGAATTGCTGGGTGGATTTGTGATTTATTGGAGGATGAAGTTGCATTTACATTTACTCTGGGCAGGATACCAATTAAATAGGAACCAATGTGATTAGACAGGCTATATTGCATGATATTGTCTGGGATTCTATCAACTACTTGTAAGAAAGTGAATGGACCTCTTGGCAGTCTGTGATCTGATGCTTTTTCTGGTATATTCAGTGAGCGAATGGTTGAATTATTAAATCATATAAATTGTCAATTGTCATTTAGGGATGAAGTAATGACAAAGAAGAAAACAGTTGTGAGCCTACTCTTGAAGAACCCTATCCGCGATCCAATGGTTTACAATAACTATCATCCTGCCTCCAAACTTCCCTTCTCAAATCTCGTAGGTGATCCAGTAAGAAAAAAAATGGTTGATGATATTGAAAGCCATTGTGGAGTCTATTAGAACCAGAATCTCTTTGAATCTCTTGATATCACTAACCATAGTATCTTATCACATTATCTGAGAAAGCTGGAGGTTAAAGGCACTGGTTTGTAATTGTTCTTTTCCTACCTGACTGAGTAATTTCAATTTGTAGTCATCAGAGAATAGCAATGAAGGACTTGTTCATTCTAGTGCAGAATACTTCAGGGCTCAATACTTTCCACCATGCTGCCTAGTATCGATATAAAGCTACTAAGAGATATTATCTACTGGTGTGAAATGAGTTGTCATCAATAAACTGATTTTCAGCTGTACATTGCCACTTCACTTCAACTGAGAATGATGTGGAGAGCTGGATGGGGCAACAAAGCTTTGAATAAACCCTTTCTAGACTGAGTTACTATCCATCAGATTAGTTCTGGTAATTCCTGATAGGATCACACTCCCCATGAAGTAGTTGGTGCATAACTGCTGTATCTAGATGACATCAATTCATACCTTTGATTGTATATTACATTCATATTTCATTCATAATTAAATCTACAACTTCATTTCTCTACATGCATCCGTCAACTTCAATCTAACTTTATTCAGATCTATTATAGCTTTATGCTTTCTCAGCACATAATATCTATTTTACTTTCATTCATTGCTACTCTTTAACATTTACTCCTCTTACATGCCAAGTCTTTCCATGTGCCATAGTTATCACCAGATAGCCCAGTTTTTAAATGTTAAGGATTTCACATTACACTTTTTAGAAAAGTAGAATAGATGTAGAGAATGTGTAAATATGCATGACTAGTCTTAATTATGCCACATGCAGATTCCCAACTAATAGTAAAGACAGTACTCCTAATTTGGTACATATTAGTTAAAAAGCAAAAACAAAGCTATATGGGTAATCTCTACCATCCATCAAAATTCCAAATAAAAGTTCTGGTTTATGGTATTAAAAAGGTTGCCTTTAAAAAAAAAGGCTAGATATGATATACTGCATATATACATTCCCATTAATATTTCTTTTAAAAAGGAAGTAAGGTAGATTAATGTCCAATGGCAGTACGTTAATTGGGATTAGGTACTGTTAGATGTATGAGTTTAAAGTGAAGCACTGCAGTGGTGATGAGTGAAGCATCGGAAGTCTTGAAAGAGCAAGTTAAATTGTCATGAAGAAAATGTATGTATGCAGTCATTAAGAATCAAAAACAACTTCAAGGCCCATAGTCAATTGATCAATTAATTATAGTCTTAATTGTAAATATACATTGTTAAAATTATTTAAATCTGTGCTTCAGACTAGGTGAAAACATAACCCCTCTCTTCTACTCCTTCAAGCAGCATACATCACAGATATGCATCACTCTCCAACATGATTATGGGCTCTGCTGGTTGAAGTAAAGATGCAATGAGATTCCATGAAGGAGACAAAAAAGGGTAAGTTTCCTGAGCAGTTAATGGAATGTTTGGAAAGGAAAGCAGCAGGCAACTTTCATAAGTAGAATCAGAAAATGTTCTGCTCATAAAGAAGCTATCCTTCTGATAATTGAAGACAAAAATGTTCCTGAAATCTCAAGGAATCGTGTTTGCATTGGACAAAGAGAGATCCAGAGAAACAGGATAAGAGCAAAGATCCTGGGACACCGAAACTCGCAGAACAGTTGACAAGATCTGCCTGGTTGTGAATGACTTCGTTATTGTACATCTAGGTTTTAGATTAAACCAAACACATTTGTTAAATCCTCTCACACTTATATGAAAAAAAAATCAGGTTCCCCCATGTGTATTGTTTAAGCAAACTCTCCAACAAATGTCTAGAGCACAGGTGTCAAACTCACGACGTCATGTCATGTCATGACTTTTTCCCCCTTCGCTAAACCAGGGGTGGGCGTGGCCAGTGTGTGACACATCCAGCCCGCGGGCTGCGAGTTTGACACCCCTGATCTAGAGTAAGGGTCTCCAACCTTAGCAACTTTAAGATTTGTGGACTTCAATTCCCAGAATTCCTCAGCCAGCTGAGGGATTCTGGGAATTGAAGTCCACAAATCTTAAAATTGCTAAGGTTGGGGACCCCTGCTCTAGAGGATGGAGGGAATATAAATGTACATATAAATCAAATAAAATACTGTATATTGTGAGTCAGTTTGAGTGGTTAAATAAGAAGAAATGCTTTCATTTTAATTTCGCTGCCAAGTTATAAATGAAAGAGCAGGTATTAAGTTTGTGATAAATAGTTTTCCAGACTGAACTTTTGGTAATTTTGAGAGAGAAAAATGTAACTGTTAGTCTCTAGAATATGATTTTAAGGCAAGAAAAATAATGGAAATGTTTTGCATGCGCTGGCTTAATTTTCCTAGAAAAACTAACAAGGTAAGTATGTTAGATTGCATTCTAGCACTAATGACTCACCTCAGCTATCTCAGCCCAATATAAGAAAAGGCCAGAAAAGATGTGAGAAGAACTGATGGCATCTATTTTGATTCTAATTTCATAAAGGGAATAGATGTTCTTTGAACTGAATGAGTTTAAGTTTGGCATTTACCTGGCATACGAACAAAAGATCACTGCAGTCAGAAGAAGCTTTGTAAAATCTTCTGTGCATTAGGCAAATGAGAGAAGTTCACTTTAACAATTCAAGATGCTTTATATTTGCCAGAGTTAAGTCTGCTTTCAGTAAATTATAACCCAGATAAAAGAATATGATATAAAATTGGAATCGTTGTCTTTTAATTGAGGATACTCATGAAACGCATCTTCTGGAAGAAGGACTATTTGAATTAGATTGTTAAAAGATAAAGCAAGGACAGCAAAGAACTGTAATCCCCCAAAATATGTAACCTAATCAATGGCACCAAAGAATGAAGTACAGAGATTCAGATGTTGTAAATTGGAGGGCTTAACCAAAAGACTAAAGTTTCAACCATGTGTAAATTGGCCCAGAGCAGAGGTGGTATTCAGCAGATTCCGACCAATTCTGGAGAACCGGTAGCGGAAATTTTGAGTAGTTCAGAGAACCGGCAAATACCACCTCTGACTGGAGATTTTACAGTATCCTTCCCCTGCCATGCCCACCAAGCCACGCCCACAGAACCGGTAGTAAAAAAAAATTGAATCCCACCACTGGCCCAGAGGTGCACCTTGTATAGCAGCCAAAGCAGATGCACATGAAAAGAAAGAGGCCAAGAAGCTATTAGAACTATTGTACCATGACATTTATGGATCAATATATGTCACCACATCAAATGGAAACACATATAGATATCTTCCTCTCATTCATTGATGATTACACATGATATGTATTTTACTATATGGTCAGTGAAGAGTACTGGATAAATTTAAATAACATCTGGCAGTAAGCAATATATTTGCAAGAAAATCTTCAATACTTTCAAGTCTTTCACACACAGAGTGAGGGTGTAGGCAAAGAAGAGCAAGGGTTTAGTCATAAAATCATAATGACCTAGACCCCAGGACAGAATAGGGTGGCAGAAAGGGTGGGGGAGTTCTTTGACAAGATGCAGACCTCACAGATACCATGAATTTTGGGGAAAAGCCGTTAACAAAATAAACCTATAGATGCAACATTAGAAAATCCAGTCTAACTACAATAAAAGTATTTCATTCTAATGAGAGAGAGAGAATTTTCCCACTATGCTACAATGGTTAGAGGTTCTTAGATCCTCCCTTAAACTGTTAAAATGTGCAGTGTTGCTTATTTTGCTGAAATAGGCCTTCTGTATCCTGCAATAATGGTGTTCACATGTGTATTGCTAGAGGAAGCCTAAAGGGTTTGCATGCAGGGAAATCCAGAACAGGCAGCTTTATGACTTCTAAATGCTTTGGACTATAATTCCCAAGCAGCCATGGCTAATGGCAAAGATATGTGGGAGCTATAATCTTAAATTTCTGGAGGAAACCAAGTTGCTGGTCCTTATAGGAAATTCCAAAATTCTTTTTTATGTATTTTAGTTTTTGGTAGCTATATGAAAACTAATACAAGCTAATATAAGGTAAGGCATAAAAGGGCAAAAGAACGAAATTAAAGAGGAAGGGAAAAGTACAAGAAAAGAACAAAAGCTAAAAAAAATTAAAAAGTTACAAAAGGTAGCTTCCAATATTTTTCACAGCAGTTATAAGTACAATTATATTTTAGTTTTCCTTTCCAAATTACATCATGATATTCTTTCTATAATTGATCATGTCTAATCATCAAAGCCCTAAATCAGTGGTTCTCAACCTGTGGTGTGTAGACCCCCTGGGAGTCCCTGATGTCCTCACAGGGGATCTGCCAAAGTTTGAAGACATGTTATGATTTAAATCTTGAGTTAAGATTTTGAGATTATGATTTATATCTTGAGTTTATCTTGGTGGTCTGTAGCCATGGTCTGTGGCCATAAAGGGTATTTAAAGGGGTCTGTCATGAAGAAAATAGGGACACGGTGGCTCAGTGGCTAAGACGCTGAGCTTGTTGATCAGAAAGGTTGCCAATTCGGCAGTTCGAATCCCTAGCGCCGCGTAACGGAGTGAGCTCCCATTACTTGTCCCAGCTTCTACCAATTTAGCAGTTCAAAAGCATGTAAAAATGCAAGTAGAAAAATAGGGGCCACTTTGGTGGAAAAGTAACAGCGTTCCATGCACCTTCGGCGATTAGTCATGCCGTCCACATGACCACAGAGATGCCTTTGGACAGCGCTGGCTCTTTGGCTTTGTAATGGAGATGAGCACTGCCCCCTAGAGCAGGAAACAACTAGCACGTATGTGAGAGGGGAAGCTTTACCATTACATGAAGAAAAGGTTGAGAATCACTGCAATAAATCACAAGTTTATTTATTTTTTACTTTTATGCAAAATGTTCATAAGTTTCCAGTCACCAATAAATGTACATAAGGAATTTTCTCTAATCAAAGATTAATTTATCCATCTCAGCAAGCTGTGTCAATTTCACCAACAATTCCAACTAGTAAATAGTGTCCAATCTTTACAACTCTAAGTATATAATAATCTTGCTGCAATAATCATATAGAAAATCCTAAATATCAATGTAAATAAATTGTGACTTAGTAGGACTGAAAAAAGATCTTGCAATCTTGGGCTCATCTGACACTTTGATCCAACAGTAGCAAGTTAATCAATAGTCTAGCATAGAAAAGCTACTTCCAATCTAAAAATCCATATTTATTATTTGATGGGTTCCATTGTAATACAGCTCTTACATTAAATTTAGGCCCATGTACAGCAGGTTTTTAAGTCCAGAAGTAAGCTAATTAATGCTATGGAGAAGTTCACAATCAGGGAATGAAAACAAAGGCCTTTTTCCTGTCAAATAACACCTATGAGTCTAATCTGATTTATAGAAAGAGCTCCCAACACTTAATCCCAACTTTGTGTTTTGATTACAACTCCCACTATCTCCAGGCATCATAATTTTTGTAAAACATTAAATTAAGGTTTATTTATATCTATAAAATTCATATATCAGTAAAATTCAGCAGTGTAGGAATGATACATGTGAATATATCAGAACTATCTGTACCTTGTTTTATTCTAACAATGACAAATAGCACACAATCAAAATAATGTTATATTTGATGTCATGTTTAGATTCTAAACCAAACAACTACTGAGCTTTTTCCTGCAGATTTTTTTAAAAAAACCTCTGGGGGATTCCAGCCAGGCTAATCATTAGTTTAACATAGTATTTTGCTGATTTAATTAAATCTTTGGAAGCCATGGGAAGTACATTAGTGACATGAATTTCAAAACAGGAAGGATATGACTGCCATAACTTTTGGTTGCTGGAACCTAAAGGAACATACTGTCTAAATAATGAAAGAGTGGTCTGTTATATTAATGAGATAATTTATAATAGCTACAGCTATAAAGAACAGAACTGTAGAATGTGACTAGCATATGAAATGAATCACTGACAAAAGGTAATATTTAGCCTTTTTGGTATACCTATTATAAAGGCTGCTTCACATTTTTAGATATAGAACCAAGATGCTTTAAAAATTATAAATAGCTAAAACATGTATTTGAAATGTGCATCATTCTTCCATTCATGCTAAACATGAATGAGACGGTATATTTTGTCTGTCAAGTGAGCAGCTGATGGCTAATCTAGTTTTGCAACAAAAAAAAGTCCTAATCCTGCAAGGTTCTTGAGGAAGTTTACTAATATCAGCGGGAGAAACTAAGCATTTTATAAGACATTTTACACAATATTCAGTTGTAAAACTAGCATAAATATGTATCACAAGATTGATTAACCATCCATATTGTGTTTCACCATATCATTTGAATGTTGATCGTGTGAATTGATCCCCTTGTGAAAATATCTTATTTGAACAGAGAATATGTGATGACCATATTTTAGAGTTTAGCTCTTCAATCTCAGTTGAGGAATCCTTTACTTCGTATCTCATTCATCTTCAAGTGTGCATTCACTCATCAGTCCCTCTAAAGCAGAGGTGTCAAACTTGGGCCGGACGCAGTGGTGGGATTCAAAAAATTTTACTACCAGTTCTGTGGGCATGGCTTGGTAGGGCATGGCCTGGTGGGTATGGATTGGTAAGCATGGCAGGGAAAGGATACTGTAAAATCTCCATTCCCACCCCACTCCAGGGGAAGGATACTGCAAAATCTCCATTCCCTCCCCACTCCTGGGGGAAGGTTACCACCGGTTCTCCGAACTATTCAAAATTTCCACTACCGGTTCTCCAGAACTGGTCAGAACCTGCTGAATACCACCTCTGGCTGGATGTGTCATGCGCTGGCCATACCCACTCGATTTAGCAAAGGGGAAAAAATCCATATTGTCACATGACAACAATGTGATGCCGCGAGTTTGACACTCCTATTCTAAAGAATGAGAATGTTTATATTTCAGCAAAATAGGACCATGTTTTTCCTGTCCAACTTTCAGTCCTTATTATCTGAAGTTTTGTTATTGACAATAGGTAATCACATTATAAGCATAGTTGGCAGTTAGTGCATCTCACAAAATGGGCATCTGTACTGGTGTAAGATTCTAATGATTCACTGAAAAGCGAGTGACACAACGGCATGTCTAGGCAAGCCCACTAGGTCTTGCACCATTGCATTCTGTACCATTTTAAGTTTCTGTAGGGTCTTCAAGGTCATCTCTGTATACAGGACATTGAAATAATTGAGCTGTGAGATGATAAGGATGGGAGTGACTGTTTGGAACCAGTGAAGCTGCTTAAAGATACTCATGGCCACAGCTGCCAGTTGTTCTTTGAGCACGTGCTGTGATTCCATGAAGACCCCTTGATTGTGCACTACTTCTAAATGAAGAAGTGCAACACCATCCATGAGAAAGGATGGAAGATTCCTTATCTACCAGAGTGAATAATACTGCATTTGGTGGCCCAATGATCAAACTCTTATAGAAACAACTTATATTCCAATGAAAATAACTTACTCTTGAATGTAAGACACAGATCAGCCATACAGAGAAGAAATTGAGATACAAAGATAATATCCACAATTCAGAAGGGTATGATTGTTGTTTGAGAATGCATAGGTGGTCTTGCAAGCAAATAAAGCCAATTTGTGTAATGTGCTTTGTCCCTTTTGCGCATTCAAGCATTCCCAGGTGGATATGGGGCCAAAGGCAAGTTATAGAACTGATAAGTTAATTGGGGGAGGGGAAGAATAAAAGAATCTCAAGGAACCACCATATGAAGAGAGTAAACCAAACTTGGTGCAGCTGCCAAATAGGCAAGGTTAATTAAATTAACTATTGTCCAGGTGCAAACTGATTGAGAAGTAGGAGAGAGTAATTTCCCTGAGTGAAATCATCTTAGAAAGATAATAAACCTGATGGGAACATTTCAGATATTAGGATTGATTGCCTGATAACAAAAGGCAATCTGCTTTCCCACTTTCTAAGCTTAGAACCATTCTTTCTTTGACCCCCAGAAATTCTAAGCAATTCCCTGATCCACAATCCAGCTGTTTCATTCAATAATCCATGCAGTATTTTTAACACATGTAATGGGATAAGAAGTGTGCAAGTATTATTTATTTTATTTATTTAGTTGGTTTGTCAATTGTTTACAAGATTTAATTAAATCTTTGGTATAAGTAAAAACATAGTTATGAATACATGGATTCATATAAGAAAAATTTTAAAAAAATAAAAGACATAATAGGACAGGGATGGTAGGCACATGGGTGCGCTTATGCATGCCCCCTATAGACCTCTTAGGAAAGGGGTGAGGTCAATAGTAGACAGTCTAAGGTTAAAGTTTTTGGGGTTTGGGGAAGAAACAACAGAGTCAGGTAGAGTATTCCAGACATTGACCACTCTGTTGCTGAAGTCGTATTTCCTGCAATCAAGTTTGGTGTGATTAACCTTGAGTTTGTATCTATTGTTTGCTCTTGTGTTGTTATGGTTGAAGCTGAAGTATTCATTGACAGGTAGGACATTGCAATGTATGATTTTATATACAGTACTATACTTAGATTGGACCAAAGGCGGCGTAGTTCTAGGTTTTCTAGGTCTAGAATTTCAAGTCTGGTGGCATAAGGTATTCTGCAACAAGTAGAGGAATGGAGAATTCTTCTTGTGAAATATTTCTGGACTTTCTCAACTATGTTAATATCAGATACATAATGTGGGTTCCAGACTGATGAGCTGTATTCAAGTATTGGTCTAGCAAATGTTTTGTATACTCTAGTTAATAGTGTAATATTACCAGAGAAAAAGCTACGTAAGATTAGGTTAACAACTCTTAATGCTTTTTTGGCTATGTAGTTACAGTGGGCTCTAGCACTTAGATCATTAGAGATGAGTACTCCAAGATCCTTGACAGAGTTTGGATCATCAACAAGGTCTTGACTATTCAGACTGTATTTTATTTTCTGATTTATTTATTTTTTTGCCAATATGAAAGACAGAACATTTATTTGTTGAGATTTGAAGTTGCCATTTGTTTGACCATTCTGATACATAATCAAGGTCTTTTTGAAGGGTAGCAGTATTGTCTGTGGTGTTGAATAGCTTTACATCATCAGCAAAGAGAACGCAGTTGCTCTTAATATGATCACAGAGGTCATTTATGTAGAATATGAAGAGAGTTGGTCCTAGAACACTGCCTTGGGGGACACCACTGTTGACAGGTATAGAATTTGATAGGACACTCCCAATTTTGACTATTTGTTGTCTGTTTGACAGGAATGCTTCTATCCAGTTATGCAGGTGTCCAGAGATACCATAAGATTTTAGTTTTAGGAGTAGATTGTCATGTACCACTGAATCAAAGGCTTTACAGAAGTCTATGTAGATTATGTCTATTGCTTTGCCCTAATCAAGTTGTGTAGTCCATATGTTTTTGCAGTGTAAGAGTTGCAGATTACAGGATAGTTTGTTTTCTGAAACCAAATTGTTTATTAGAGAGTAGGTTGTTTGTCTCTAAGTGGAGGATGATGGATTGGTTAATAATTGATTCCATGACTTTACAGGTGATGCTGCATAAAGAGATTGGTCTGTAATTTTCAATTAGGCTAGGATTTCCCTTTTTGAAGATGGGGATGACTGTGGCTTGTGACCATAGTTTTGGCAAGGAGCTGATCCTGAAAGATTTTTCAAAGATTATGCTTAGAGGTTCAGCTATGGCAGTGGATTATTTATTAGTGATCCTAACAAAGTAATTATGGTAGATGGACAAAGAAAAGAGTTGCAGGCATTTTGACCCTGGTTATTTCAATGCTGGGGACACAAGACATTGTACAAGTTCATGCTAATGTAGACAGTGGGATGTATGAGTCAGCTGAATGTGTACACACATGTGAAAATGTTTTTAAAACATTCTTTTAAGGCCAATCTCTTGCTTTTCTGAACAGATGGAGCTACTGAGGTTAGGAATATTCTAGGCCAGAATTTTAAATGCTAGGTACTCATGATTCACTTCACATTTTAATTTGTATACATGGCGTGGGAAGCTTCTGTAGCTTAGAAGGCCACACACACATAAATATAACTCAGTTTCAAGGTCAGGGCTAATTTTCATATTGTGACTGCAGTTGACAAATTGACATATAATGAAAAATGAACACACACATTCTCTCTTTTATGGCACCAATGCTGAAAGTAATAAAATTATAAACTCCATGAGAGGAGAGATGCAGAAGATGCACCATGAATTCAACAGTTTCTGGTCATGTTGGAAGTCAGCAGGTTGTGAAAGGTTGGAGAATCTGCTTTCAGGGAAGCCCATCTCACTAACTTGGCACACTTCTATATCACCAACATTTTCATCCCTCGGATCCTTTTTGAAGCAAATTAAAAGTGATCTGTGATTCTCCTCACATGTGTGGACTTGAAATAGTGAATCAAGGAGAGAAAATTGCTGTCCCATCTCCTGGGCATTTTGTATTCAGCTTTTCCCTTTTCTTTACTACAGGAAAGTTATCCCTTTAAACCAGGGATCTCCAAACTTGGCAACTTTAAGACTTGTGGACTTCAACCCCCAGAATTCTGGGAGTTGAAGTCCAAAGTCTTAAAGTTGCCAAGTTTGAAGACCCCTGCTTTAAACTGACAAAACACTTTGTCAATTTCCGTAACATTGCCATTAAGCTTAGAAGATCTAGGGAGGTGGGTGAGAATAGAATTCCTGTGTAGTTAAGGAGATTCGGATCCTTATTTTGTTGCACATCAAATGAAACCCAAATAAATATCTTTTAGAATAGAATAACAAAATTGGAAGGGTACCTTG
This sequence comes from Bungarus multicinctus, assembly GCA_023653725.1. Lineage (NCBI taxonomy): Eukaryota > Metazoa > Chordata > Lepidosauria > Squamata > Elapidae > Bungarus > Bungarus multicinctus. The sequence goes on along the minus strand of CM042842.1, from coordinate 30,593,040 downwards.
GAAGTCTTCTAGTCCAACCCCCTGCTTAGGCAGGAAACCCTACATCACTTCAGACAAATGGTTATCCAACATCTTTTTTAAAACTTCCAATGTTGGAGCATTCACAACTTTTGGAGGCAAGTTGCTCCAATGATTAGTTGTTCTAACTGTCAGGAAATTTCTCCTTGGTTCTAAGTTGCTTCTCTCCTTGATTAATTTCCACCCATTGCTTCTTGCCTTGCCCTCATGTGCTTTGGAGAATAGCTTGACTCCCTCTTCTTTTAATTAGAAACAAAAGTCATCACTGCAGGTTTTTCAAACAAATGGGAATAGTAAAACAAATGGGAATAGTAAAATCTTCCTTTCTGCTTTGTCATCATGCTGAAAGTCTGCCAGAAGTTACAGCCATCTGCAAAGCATTTGAGAACCCATGTGAAGGAGATCCAGGATAAGAGGTACACTACTGCAGGCTTCTGAAACTGATGATCCAACAAACCAAGCACAGTCAACAGGGTATGTACTGCAACTTGCTAGATGTATTCAGGGATGGGATTCTACCAGTTCTGTCCACCTCTGTAGAACCGGTAGCTCCGAAGAGGAGCAGACATAGAACCGGTTCTATGTCTGCTGCTGTTGTGGCCCACACGCCCGCCCAGGCTTTTATCTGACCTTTATTTCCTGCTTTTTCAACCGCAGCTGCATTGCGCGACACAGCTGCGGTTGAAAAAGCAGGAAAAAGGCTTTTCCAATTGCTGCGCACTTGCACGCAGCGCTGCTCAGCTGTCAGGGCAGCTCGACTGCGCGCACGACACTAATAGACAAAACCGGTAGTTATATCAGTCGGATCCCATCCCTGGATGTATTACCTCCCTCCATCATCCTTCTTCACTTTCCTTTTGAAGCACCAAATAAGGGAATAATATTGATATGGAATTCTTGAAGCTGGTGAGCTGCATTCATTTGAAGTTGATCAAAAGTACTGCAATTGTACACTAGCATGTAGCAGAGCGATGGGCTTTCAGAGTGTTGCAGAAAATCACAAATCATATCTTACCAAAACAATTCACCTGAACAAATTACAAAGGCAATTGATGAACCACAGCAGTATTTAATGAGATGACGGGGTCTTAATTAGAGAAACAGCTGCTGTAGATGCTAAGTTGCATGTCAAGAAAGAACTCTTTCCCTTTTTCTTCTGCCTGCCTATCATTTATTAATTAGGCCTACATGCACACTCAGGGTGATTTGCTGCCGGTAATGAGGCACTGATCTGACTTTTGAAGCAAACCTTATTCCCCTTCAAATCTCTCCTGTGCCATTGTCACAACATAAACATCACCAGCACAGGTGGTACTAGAAAGTAGTAGAAAGCCTTCAGGTACCTATGATAAAGAGGAGCATGAAGGTAATGGGAGCACAATACTTAGTCTGCTAGCATTGAGAGTGATAATAAACTTTACTACCAAGGGTGCATGTTAACATGGAATATGTGAATGGCACCTGTGTGACATCTATATGTTTGCAAATACCTAAGAATATACAGTATTTAAAACCTGGAGCTTATTAAGAAATGTGAAAAATAATAAGCCTTATTCAAACATTCCTGAAAGAATTATAATGCAGTCCTGTCTTATCTCCTCTATGAACCAAAAATGGAGAAATGATTTTTCTCTGTGGATCAAATCCTCTCTGGGCAACTGTTATCCAGTGTGATTTACCGTCCACAGTCTCATGGTCAAGGGGACATGATATATTCTCCATATACTAGCAAGGATTTCTCAATAATCTTTTTAAAAACAATAGAGCCCATCTTAAAAACTCATTGCAGTGCAAGCCAAGCAATTTTCAAAAATAAATTCAAAAATAAAAGCATTAGGAGAGATAAAAAAAAACACTGCGCTGGCTAGGAAATTGCAGAGCACATTTCTGGAGAATATTCACTGGAAAAGATTGACGTACCTCAGTCTCACCACTGTAGAAGTTCATCTCTCCAGGCATGGATGACAAACCAGCTGTCCAAAAACAGCATGGGACAAGAGGTTGGTCCCTGGTTTTCTCCTTACAATTAGTCTTAGCTATATATCTAAAAATAAAATCAGATAACTATATGCTTGAGGGTTTTCCATCAGTCCTTAGTGCCTGAATAAATGATAAGGTTCTGTGGGAGATGATGTCCAAAATAACTGGAGAACACCAACCTTTCACTTATATAACTCTGGAATTTTTCACAGCTTGTGAATAAATCCACATTAGATACCACACCAGAAGAAAAACAGCACGGGATTAGAGTAGATAATTTTATCAATAGTCAGGATTGTTAGTTAATAATTGTAAATGAGGTTTATTCTCAATTGTACAATCATGTGGCCGATTTGTACGTTCAGTTCATAATTCAGCCAATTTTAACATTTCAGTTATTGAAAAATGAATGGAAATATGGGCTGAACTATAAGGTGCACTGTACTTTTTCTAACCCCAACATAACACAGCAGTAGGAATGTAAAACTTGAACCTGAGATCACCTGGTACTAAATTTCCAATTAGCATTAGTTTGGTGATTGGCATTGGGCAAATCATTGACACCTTCAGTTCAACTTATCTTGAAAACCTTTTCCACTTGGCTAATATGACATGAATTGAATGCCATGAAAGGAGGTTGGGATGCTGCTAGTGGGATGATGAAACTCTCACAACTGTTTTCCTGCACAATGAGTTAGAAACATTGGAAGCTGTTTTATACTAAATCTGGTTCCTGTGCTCAGCATTTTCAATGCTGACCAGTTTGAATGACACTGAATTCTGCAGGAATTCCCCCCCCCCCCCAGTTTTACCCAGAGATGTTTGGGTTTTTTTTTTCATTCAAACCATTTGTTCTCCATTGAGAAATAGGCTTTCCCTACTGATCCATTAATGCAGTTCGCTAACAGTTACCATCAGGCAAACTGCAAGGCAGATCTCCAATGTATAATTAAAGTGATAATAAAGCTAATTGTTGGATGCCAGAAACCATTCCCAGTTCCTTCTGCATCCTGGTGGCTATGTGTTTTTGACCAAACTAAGAAACAGAGTTCCAGTCCACCTCCGAATATAATATAATAAATTCTATTAAGGTATTATAGTATCAATATGGTCATAGACTGAATTATTCAACCCACTTTAAAAATGGTCTTCTTTGGAATCAGATTAGAATTAAGATCATTTCTATCCTTATTAGTTGTTCTTCTTGGGAAGTCTGGCATCTGATTCAATAGCCTCCAGGAAAATATATTACAATTAAAGTACTTACTAACCAAGGTATAGATGGAAAGCTGAGGATAAGAATATTGTCTATGCTTTTCAGTCTTTTCACTAAAGGCAGGGGAATGGGAATATTAACCATATTTGTTTGCTGTAAAATTTGCTAGGAGACACTACCAGGCCCAGGCTCTTCAATTGGTTTGGATATTAACTTCCATCAACCCAAGCTAGCAAGTATTTTATGAGCCCAGAATACCTGGAAGGCTCTAAAACATGCTCCAGAATCCTTTGAAATGTGTAGGTGTTCCAAGGCAGACTTGGACATGTTAGTTCAATGTTAGTCATTGACTTGGTATGGTGGAACATTTAGCAAACCTTATGAACACCAGAGAAGAAACATGGCTGTTGCAAAGAGATATGTTATGCTGGAGAGGAGGAGACGCAAGAGAAGTTAGGTCTGCGTTAATTATCCTATTTATAAATTAATCTGGAGAATTGCTTTAGCAGGTTTTCAAGATTCTATTACATTATCCTATGATAATAAAGAAATTTAAATGGTTCTTGTCTTCTGAGTTTGCCAGCCTCACCAGAATTGACATATTGAAAGTTTTATGTAAGTCTGAAAAGCACTTTAGCATGCCATCAACTGTTTACTCTGCAAAATTCTAGTTCCCATGACATGCATCCAGTGCTAACTGCAAAGGAATATATATAAGAGCAACAGCTAACACTTTACAACCGGACTTCTGTTCATATACTAAAACTCCCATTTACTGTCCTCTCTTTCTGCAACCTCTCTCACATACAGATTTATTCTGATTGGTCCCCACTCCATACTTTAGACCACATTTTCTAGAGCATGATGGGGAGGAAAATATAGCAATAGCACTTAGACTTATATACTGCTTTATAGTGCTTTACAGCCCTCTCCAAGCAGTTTTTACAGAATCAGCGTATTGCCCCCAACAATTTGGGTCCTCATTTTACCCACCTCAGAAGGATGGAAGGCTGAGTCAACCTTGAGCCTGGTGAGATTCTATCTGCCAAATTGCAGGCAGCTGGCTGCAACAGAAGTACTCTGCAGTACTGCACTCTAACCACTGAGGCTCTATGAGGTAGAGGTATGCTCATGAGAAGATACAGTTTGCAATAGTTCCTAAATCAGATATCACTTGGACAATGTATAAATATTCTGAGAAGAATTGGAGAATTGTCAGGATGACAATGCATAGACACAATGAGAATATTTGGGAGGATTTTGTGACAGAATATTAGCCAAGCCAATTTTTCTTATTTCAGCTGAACTGGCTTAGCAAAATAATCAAGGTGTTAGACATAGATTGGACAGGTCCAGATCAAATCCTCATTAGTCACAGAGTTCATGAGTGAGTCTGACCACTCATCATGTCTGTCTGTCTCTCTGTCTCTCCCAGCATCAATCTATCCATCTAAGCAATAAACTTGTAAGCTACTCAATCACATAAGAGCCCTAAGCAATGTATATTTTAAGATTAAAAACCATAATACAGTAAGACATTAATCCAATCTAATATCAGACAATAACCCACCCTGCCTCAAGGAACTGTTGCTCTGTATTTAAATCAGGGAAGATCCCCATAAATGCTACCCTGAGTAACAACAAAACATAAATGTCAACCATTCAGTAAATAAAGACTCTTCCCCCACCCCACCAATGCTGTTCTCTCTCCCATTTGCCAATTCTCTGAATCTAGCACAAAACAGAGCAGCTGAGGGACATCGGAGAAAACCATTTGGGACCGTCCCTGCCATGATTGCCCTCACTTATTGAGAGAATAGAGGAGGAGTTATGCTAAGATCACCTATCAAGACCTGAAGGCCACACTCAGCTGCCAGGCATCCATCTTCCAAATACTATAGATCTCATGTCAAACTCATGGCGTCACGTTGCTGTCACATGATGTTTCGCGATATTTTTCTGGGGTGGGAATGGTCTGCGTGTGATGCTTCTGGACCATGAGTTGCCAGATTGACACCTCTATTATAGCAAGTATTTACAAGCTTGCTTAAAAGTATGATCAGACTCTTCAGAGGCTACAGAATGCAACTTCGTCCCCTGTTGCTTAGCAATGCTTAATTCAGGGAGGAAGCAAAGACCTGACGTTCTGTTTGTTCTCTGGTGGAATTCAGGAGTCTGAGGTGAGAAGGCTTATTCTTTCAGCTTCAGCCTTGATGCCTTCAAGGGAGAACTGCCATGGAGACACTCTCTTTCATGGTGGGTAATCTTCAGCAAGCCATGTTGAGCACAACTGATAGGGTCTGTGACCTCTGTGGACATAGCATGAGGATAAGACATTCTCAGGCAGCTTTTCAAAAAGAAAAGGCATTTGTCAGAATAAAACATCTACTAACAATCAGATAACTATTGAAATAAAAAGAGCCATGGGCCACACACCTTAGAAATCTGAAACAAAGGTTCTGAAGAATGGGCATACAAAACTTTATCCGTCCAGGGCAATTGTCTAAATTGTCAATAAAGGATAGATGTAGCCTAGATTCCAGAAGCCAATTCTGGGGTTATGTTTGAGGGGGGAAAGGACAAAATAAATACATACACAGCAGTTGTAATTTCTTTTCTACACCTTTTGGCCATAACTAAAAGTCATCTTCCATCCTGTCTTCTGTTAACCTTTCCAATGCACTGCATTGTGGGTGGAGAGGAACAGAAAAATGGAAGGGTCCTATTATGCAATGTTCAATGGCAGTTTTTCCTCCCATATATATATATATACATATACAGCTTTCTCTTGCAGCTATTCAAATTGCAGAATATACCATAACCACTTTGTAATAATAACAAATAGAGTGAACAGTAGAATGCCAATATCAGATTTTTGTGCATCACGTCCAAGATATTACCCAACCCACCACCCTTCAGGTACAGAACTTTAGTCAAGCTCATTTGTTTTAGTTATTTTCCTAAATGTGTCTTAAATAAATTTATTTTATTTGATTATTTATATCCCAGCTTTATTATTTTTACAAATAACCCAAGGCGGCAAATACATCCAACATATCTTCCTCCTCCTGTTTTCCCCATAACAACAACTCTGTGAGGTGAAATTTGGGTTAGTCCAAGTCTTGTAGCAACAATAAAAAATTATTATTTCTATTTATTCCATTACTTAGTGGTATTAATTCAAGCATTCAAGGACCTGGGGCAGAGAAAAACCTATTTCAGAATAAGAACTTGGCTTTAAGGATCCTTTATATACTTCCTAATTATACTATCATTCTTACAAAAATGGATAGAGGGTTTCCTTTTTAAAAAGCTATATGATATACAATATATTTAGGAAACTGTTGTTCCAGGAGGGAGAAGAACTCAACTGGGAATTAGCTTGGACTCACTACAAGGGACCAAGGTCCAACACTTCCAACACCTCCTAAATGCCTTCAATCTTATCTAGTCTTTCCCAGGTGAAATCTGCCAGTCTGGAGAGATTCCTGCACGATAGGCAAGAAACAATAAAGTAGCTAATTCAAACTTTACACCTGAGGGTCTGGTTGTTCATGTCTGACAGAGAGACTAGTTTATCCTAAGACAAAATAATGAATGCAATGAATGCAAGATTCCCTAGAATGACTGAGATTTCCTCAACAAGGTTTTAGAAGAGGCCTTTCCTATATGGAGATATCAAGGAGTAAAACTAGGGCCTTTTTACTTATTCATCCTTAAAAAAAACTATCTACAAATGAAATGAAATGATAACCTAGGTACCGGAACTGTGTTATTTAAATTGGAATAGCAGGATTAAAACTAAGTGAAGCTAACTATTACATTGTGGGGGAAATTCTATGAAAAAGTTGGATTTTAATGAAAGGCTGGGAGGAGAATGCTCAGAGGTGGGAAAGATGCTTCCGTGCCCTTCTGTACCAAAGGAGCCTATTTGGCTTTTAATCTCTCTCAGATTCTTACCTTGGGAAAAGAGAAGAGCTAAAGAATAAGGTCCCCCTGCTAATTTTTCAGGACAGGAAAGGCAGTTTTTGAACTCAGTCTGGTACTTACTCCCACTCTTTCCGCCTTGCCTGTGGCGTGCTCTGCATTTTATGAGCTTCATGAGCCTTGATGATATCTCGCTGTTCAATCAGCCCCCCTCGTCGGCGTTTGATGACTTCAGGACTCACAGGGATAAGTTGGCTTTGCCCTAGGTCAAAGGTGCTGCTACTATCCAAGCCCAGGGTGGATTCTCTCTCCTGGGATCGCAACACATAGAGAGCATCAAAGCTGGTAGTACGTGAGATGAGGTTGTCTGGCTCCAGCAAGCTACAGGAATGAGCAGGCTGCATCAGACCCAGCCGGTGCTTCCGCCATGCTTCTTCCTCCGGTAGAGCCAGCACATATCTCTGGGTTCCACTGCCCAGCTCAGTGGTGGTTCCTCCAGGAGAAAAAGAACCTGCCTCAGAGAGCATGTGAGCACTTAGGGAACATGTGCCAAGGCTGAGCATCATGAATACCATTCAGGAACATCACTCTAGAAGAGGCAAAACAAGGAGAAAACAGTTACTGACAAATTTCTTCCTATGGCCTATTTTAAATGGGAGAAGAAAGACTATACATAATAGAGACTGCCTTCTGAAAAAAAAGCTTTTTCTGTATATGTTTACCCTTTTAAAAGCCAACCTAATATAATAAACAGGGGTGGGATTCTACCAATTTGCACCTATTCGCGAGAACCGGTTGTTAACATTCTAAGCAGTTTGGAGAACTGGTTGTTAGAAGAAATTACTGGACTAATCCTGTAAGGAAGGCAGGAAGGAAACATTCTGGTGTTGCTTACAGAAACTGCCTCTCCGTTAACCCTTATTACATTCTTGGCAGGACTAGACTTCCTGTCTCTGGAACGTCTCTGGAGTTTTTTTCCCCTCCTTTGCTAGTACTATGCTTGTGTGGAGTGACCTTTCAAAGTTACAATGGCATTGAAAAAAGTGACTTATGACCATTTTTCACACTTACGACTGTTGCAGCATCCCCACAGACATGAGAGGCCAGGTGAGGAGATATGTGCCTCGATGAGAGTGATATTGAGTTGGCCACGCACAGCCAATAACATGACCACCAAGCCACGCCTACCAACTAAGCCATGCCCACAAAACCGGTTGTTAAAAAATTTGAATCCCACCCCTGATAATAAATGAACAAGATCAGAACCTGGTTATTAGAAGGAATGTGGGAAGTACTTATTTCACACTTTCGTGTAATATCCTGTGAGATGAATTTCAGCCTGAAAGTGTTCGTGATATAAAACTTATGTTCAGGCCCTAAAGGCCCAAGCATTTCAATCTATTGCAAGTAATGCAGTGGATGAAAATCCTACATGCAAAATGTTTCAGCTCCCATTCAATTATAGCTTTTTAAAGAACCTGTTAGTTTGTGCAGGAAAGACTGAACTAGGTGGGTTTGCAGTCTGACTCAATATAATGGAGCTCCTTATATTTCCATAATGTTCCTAGCAGGAAATGATGGGATTTTGTAAATGTCATTCGGGCATCTCATGCATGATCTTGCATTTTCTGCAAGGTCAGATGAAGTGAATAATGGACATTGACATCTCTGTTTCTTGGTTATTCCATGTAAGAAGTGGACATGGAATTATAATGGAAAGAGATATGCTCATAAATATCTTTTTTGAAATTCTATTTAGATATCCCCAGTTCTGCAGCCTCCACAGTGTTAATCTATGAGCTCAAAGATTCCCATTCAAAATCATCTTGCTTGGGAATTATGGAAGTTGTGCAACAAAACTAAATGACATTAGATGAGAGAAGACATTAAATGTAACAGACAATAGCCCAAGGAGACTAACATCACATTAAATCTGGTATCTAAACATCATATTCTGTTCTTATTTATTAAAAATACTAATGCAAAAATAAAAGTTTTCACAGGATATTGCCTGACACTGTTATAGCTCAGGCTTGTTGGTGACTTTGCAATGCAACTGATGTTGCTAGAAGTAATTAAGGAGGAGGCAGATGCTAAGAGAAGAAATCCAGGGAGGAAGCATATCAAATATCAGCCTGAAGGCACTCTTATGTATTTTCTTATGAAAATATGTGTGGGGACAATATACTGATGGATATTTATTAGCTCAACATTATAAGAAATGAGTCTCCAATATGGATTGGAGTCAAAGATTTAAAAGAGAGAAAACAATATTCACTGAATCAGTAGGGGTTATTTTATTCATTACTTACTTAATTTAAAGAAATGTAGTTGAATCTTTTATGGAAGACCCCAAAGTAACACACTAGTATCTTCAATGCATTAGATCAAATCTTAGCTAATAATAAATGTTTAGACAACTTGCCAAGTTATACAGAAATTCATATCAAGCAGAACAGAAAGTTCTCAAATTCTCATTCACAGGGACAGCAAAGTTGCCCACTTATATAAACACATACAATTGATAATGTCTGAAGAATTTGATCTGCTAGATAACTTACTTGGTGGGAAGAATCAAAGCAAAGAGAGAGGATGAACAGTCCTAAATTTCAAAGATAGGTAACATCTACACATGAATCTACAAAACACTAGATTAGTAAAATGAGGGTGAGAATATTCAGCCCTGATGCCAGATCATTAGATTGTTACAGGCAATGGCTCAGTTTGTTGCTGTTAAATACTATATTAATCTGTAAACAAAAATTCATCCATGACCTTATCAAGGATAAATGGCTAATGTATAATCAAAACCTGGGTGCACTTAGAAGATGGCGTTCCCCTCTTTGAGTTGTTCACTTTGGGGTTTTGACTACAGCACCAGTAATGAACCCAGGGAGGGATGTGGGGGATAGCCAATGTTGTCTGGGAAGTTCAAGTAGCCACTGCATCACTCATAACCAGATGTGAGACCAGAATGTGAGATCGTGTCATTAAAGTTGGAGCAATTATTTTTGTTGTTGCTGTGCCGGCTCCCTAGTGTGCCGCAATATTTCTGCCTGAGCTGTTCAGTTCTGCTGCTAAAGACTTTATTTTTTAAAAAAATTTAAATAAACTTTATTACATACAAAAAGTTAACATATACAAATATACAAACTCAAAAGACAAAGATTCATACAAACAAACGTCACAATAACCTCTGTGCTAAAACTAATTAAACTTTCCTTTAATACATTTGACAGTGAGTTAAATATTTCCTAGATTATATTATGTGGCAGTTATTTCTTGTTTCCTATAAGTTCCCTATTATTTATATTCTATGAAATATAATGTTCTGTTATTAATGTTTATTGTTGGATTATACTTGTTTATTTTTACCGATGAATTCCTTCTATTGGTTAATTAAAGAATGAGGGAATCTAGAACTAACATTATCAATTTCTATCTGAAGGAGGCAGAATTTTACTCGAGCTGGATTAAGTGGTACAATTGGCTAGAATGTAAAAAAAAACGAAAAGGGGAATCAAGGGGGGGGAAACAAATTTATGAAACAGATTATGACACATACAACAACTGCTGCTAAAGACTTTAACTTGTTCTCATTTGAAATAAAGGCTGGACTGGCTCAGACGTTTACGGTTCACATGGAACACACACAGGGCAGTCACATGTTAGATTTGTCATTTGTATCATGGTAGCTGTAATGTGATCTAAGCCTAGACTTGCAGCTTTTTCCTGTAGCCAGGAAGTAATTTGCACAGAATTGTCTGATGTGCCAGACCTTTTCATAGTCATCTGTGCTTTAATCACCCCACGTAGGACTATTCCAAAGTGCCTTTCATGAGACTGCCCTTGAAGAGCACTCAGAAACCATACCCCATTCAGAATGGTGTCACAATTCTGGGTATGCCCCCAACATGCCTGCCTAATCCTTCTGCTGAGGGAGCTGTACTGGTTGCCAGTGAATTTCTGGGTGTATTTAGGCTGCTGTTTGTCATATGAGAGATCCCTTTCTTTCATTGTTTCCATCCATCCAGTAAAATCTGGCAAAGAGTAGACATGCTCTGAATTCTATTGTTAAGGCACCTGATGGGGTCTAAGAACTGTGCCTTCTGTGTTGCATTCTGGAACAGAATTCCCTTAAAGTTTCAAATATCCTGCTATCCTTGGACTAAATCTTGTACACTTAGTTTCTTCCTCAGGTTAAGCTAAAACATCTGTCCATTCGCACTGGATTATGTTTGGTTTGTCAGTACTTTGCTGGTTCCTTCTGGTATAGCCACATTTTTTTAATTGGTCAAATGCATTGCGGGTTTGTTTTAAATCTGCATGCCATCCAGAATTGCTGTGAGTTCAACAGCCTTGTAAAGCTAAATTACAAATAAAACATAATCAGATATGCTGTAATGCTGGTTAAAGGGTTAATACTTTCTCACATTAAATGTCCCTAATTTTAAGAATGACTGTGGATTCAAAATTGAATTAGGGCATCCTATGATCCTGCAGAGTCCTGGAGGTCAAACAAAATTAAGTTTTGCCTGGGAAAACGGCAGAAAGAACTTCCCCTTGGATTTTTGATCCTAACCTGGTTAGTGAACCTCTGAGGCTCTACAGGACCCCATTTTATCCACAAGAGCTTCAGGGAGTTCAATATTTTTATGAGTTTGGCTGGTTTGATTATTGTGATTGATTCTATGATTACAGTTTTGTCTAAACCGGCCGTTTATTAGGAGGCCATGCAAGCTTACTTGTGACTAATGGCCAGAAGTTTCTTTTCAGCTCTTTTTAATGTCACATCCATTAAAGGAACTTAATGACAGAATGAAGGAGGTTGGGAAGTTCATCTGTTGTCATTTATAATTGAATATGGGATATTCTGCAAACAGTACAATCTGCATCTTGCTTTATTCATTTGTTTGCTTCAAATATATACTGTTATTAGAAAGATGTATGGTTTAAACTTTTATTCCTCTTTTTCTTTATCGCTTTCTACCCCTCGTCTGTCCATCCTTCATTATTACTGATCTGCTGTTTTCTTCCAGCCTGGACCCTGCAAAATTATAGCTTCAGCAGAGACTGTTGTTTATTTGAAAAAAATCAGGACCATGGTCAGTTCGCTCCAGAACTGAAGACAGAATTAGCTAGAGACTACAAACAAGTTGTGTGGAGAAAAATTCTGCATTTGCTACTTGTCATTTGATAAATGAAAATGGGCTTTAGAGTTCCTTTTAAAAAAAAAATGGGAATAGAATTTCAAAATAATTCTAATGGCTGGAATGTGGTATTCTTGCCCTTCAATAATGAACAGAAGGAAGCAGATTGTGTAAAGATCCTATCATTCATTGTGTTTTCATCACTCCTGCAATTTGGGGTGCTTTCCATGACTTCCCCCACTTCAATTCATTTATGAAAAAGACATCATGAGGAAATTCCTCCCATTGCTGTTTTCCAGTCTGGAAAGTGTGGGCAGCCAGAAAACTTTCAGAATGATGGAAAGATGGCTCCATCTGTCATCCATAATAGTAAAATAAATGCAAAATCACTTCCAAGAGAGATAGATCTAAATAAATTCTCAGGCATCTTAAGAATAAATATAGTAGCATGGAAAAATGTTTTGCTGTGGAAGAAAATTTGGGACACTCTCAAATTTCAGCGCACATTATTCTTATAAATTTAGAACAACCGGGTTGTCAGGAATCCATGCAAGCTTGCTTGGTCCTGAAATCAGACAGATGTCTCAAGCACTCTTCCTTTGAAAGAGCCAATTTTAATTTAGAAGTTCCATTATGATAACTGCTATTCTGAGAAGTAACCAGAGACTGGGTGGAGGGAAGGGGAGGGAATTCATGAAATAATCCATGAAATCCCATGAAATAAATCATAGTTACCTCTCTTGACCAGGATCAAACTTGATCATAATTATACCATAGCAAGGAACCAGACTGGAGGCTTCTTATTGCTCAAGCAAACGGGGATAGCTGCTCTTTAGTACAGCCTCATAAAATGTCTCATTCATCCAAATCCTGCATTTTTCAATATAAAGGATTAATGGGCTCTCTTTAGAGCACATTGAATATCTGAACAGTAGATTTTGAAGTACTATTCACACATAAGCAAGCTATTCCTCATTTGTTTAATCAATCATCAGTCATGAAGTCTTTGTGAGAAAATAATCAGATAGATGATAGATTGATAGATAGATAGATAGATAGATAGATAGATAGATAGATAGATAGATAGATAGATAGATAGATAGATAGACAGATAGATAGATGATTGATAGATAGATAGATAGACAGATGATAGATAGATGATAGATAGATAGACAGATGATAGATAGATAGATAGATAGATAGATAGATAGATAGATAGATAGATAGATAGATAGATGATAGATAGATAGATAGATAGATAGATAGATGATAGATAGATAGATAGATAGATAGATAGATAGATAGATAGATAGACAGACAGATGATGGATGGATATCACATATGCAAGATATCATGTGAGTTGTCATTTAATTCAACTGACTCATTTATCTTATAACTGAGGAATATTAAATTATCTGCAGATGATTAAATGATCTATAGCTAAAATCTAGTGAGGTGCTAAATACATCTGTGTCTGATTTGTACTCATAAATGAAGGCAAATATACATGAGCCAGGATAATGTTGCAGGATCCAATCTTAGTTGATCACCAGGACCAGAGGTTTACTCTTCCAAACTTTCAAACTCATGCTGGAGCCCTTCTCTCTCACCAGAATGTATTCCCTGAGGATGGGCTCCAGCACAAGTCCGAAAGTTTGGAAAACTAAACCTCTGGTTCCTGTGATCAACCCAAATTGGATCCTGATGTATGAGACTATTAAATGGGATATATAGTATAACATTAAATGACTGAATATTTTCCACACAAGCAGTTCACTCCACCCAAGAACAGCAACATGTGTGGGGAAACATGCTAAACTAAACCTTACCTGCTGATTTCTTTGCTTACTATTTTTAATTAGACATTCCTTTTAAAAAAAAAAAAAAGAATGACACCAATGCACAACCATATAGTAATCTGAATAGCTAAAATTACTTACAATCTGCAGTGAGACTTCAGCGAGATCTCACCACACAAAAGCTACCATTATGTGCTGGGTACATTTTATATTATCACAAAAATACTGCATACAGTTTATTAGAAAGTCACTCAATGTAAGGGAGAGAAAGTGGGACAGTGCTCACCATCCTGTTCTGCGATAGCCTGTCTTCTCAACCATCTTTCCATATACATTCTCACCATTTTGGCCATCTCTTGGAATGTCTGAGGAAAAAGAAGTGGAGAACTGAGATAAGGTGGCAGATGAAGCAAGGAGACAATCAAGGCTGACAAGAGGATAAAGCTGATGGCCTGCAGAAAGTAGAGGGCAAAGGAAACAAACATTGAACCGAAAAACATTGGAGAAAACACAGATGGAATCAAATAGGGGCAAAATCAGCTACAAATTTTTAAAAACCCTGGAACCAGGACTCGCCCATCCACTTACATTTTCCTATTTTATGGCCCTGCCTCTATAAATCTGACAGTGTTTTTGTTTAATGCATACAGTACTTTAATATAACAAGTGTTAAGAATTCCAGGTAAGGACCCATAAGCATCCTTTAGCCTATTGGAAGCAAAACCTTCCTAAACGATTTCAATTTCACATTATACACAACAATGGCTGGTTAATCATCTCTGGTATTCTGGCAAATTGGTTTGTACATTAATGACTTCCTTGTGCACTGACACCCATTGTTTCCACCAGGCAATTCAATAAGTTTCCTTAAGTTAGCTGGAGTGCTTAAGGCTTGATTAAAGGTTAAAAAAAAAAGTACAATGGTATATATAAGGCAGTAGATGGCACTGTACAACTAGATACCAAACTTTCCCCTGGAATCTACAGTATTTACCTTGATTCTCATTTGCAGTGGCTTTCTTAAAACTTCACCTGTTGCAATAGTGTATTATCTACGTGGCAGCAAATATTGTGAGTAACTTGAAGGAAATGGTTTAGAATTACAGATACAAGGAATTTTTGAACTGGGGGAATGAGCCCAGAGAGGACTCTTCTAGCAAGCCTTCTCAATATCATTACTAGGGGAACTCCATTATTGGTCATTAGGATCCCAAGAGGACACTAGTATGAAATTCCCCCAGGAGTTTCCTATTCTAATCTGTTCAATGGAATGAGTTGCATCTAATAAGACATACTGTGCAACACTCCAAAGCTTACACATGGAACAGAAATGAAGACAAATGGTTTTCTTTAAAAAAAAAAAAAGATCCAAGAAGATGGAGTTTCTTTAATTTTTCATGGTGATATTTGACTTCTTGCTGACCCTTGCAAGCACCGTAAGAATTTTTTTCTGCCTGAATATTAGTATATAAAAATTTTTAAGTGCATGAACATGTCCTAGAATCCATTGTTGTTCCTTCGCATAGAAATGTCTGAACAGGCAAGTTGAGTATTGAAAAATAGAAAAATCTCTCTTAAATCTAGAAATTCTACAACTATAACAGAGTAATTGTAATACTCTATTGTAATACCAATAGCACTTAGACTCATATACTGCTTTATAGTGCTTTATAGCCTTCTCTAACCAGTTTACAGAGTCAGCGTATTGCCCCCAACAATTTGGGTCCTCCTTTTACCCACCTCGGAAGGATGGAAGGATGAAAATCAATCTTGAGCCTGGTGGGATTTGAACTGCCAAATTGTAGGCAGCTGGCTGTAGAAGTGGCATGCAGTACTGCACTCTAACCACTGCGCCACAGAGGCATAGGTGCATTGAACCTCATAGGTGCATTGAACTTAACCATGGCCAGAAATAGCTTTTGGCAAAAAAGACAGTGGGAATTATCTGGAAAGCACCAGATTACCTACTTCTCCTTGAGTACTTTTGGCAAAATGATATGCGACCAATTAGAGAAGCCATATAATGCCTATTCACATCTTCCAAGCAGCCTGTATATTCATTAACTACATCTTAACAAGGAAAAACATAAATTGAGCTTGCAAGCTTCTGAACAGAGAGCAGTGAGGAAAACAAATCCAGCAGTTCTCATTTTAATTGCCAATTAGATAATGTCTAGGGATGAAGAAGCAAACCTTATTAGTAACATTTTACATTTTGACCTTTCACTAAAAACAAACATAAATCAACATGATCAATTAACAGGAGTCAGGAAAGTTGTAATGTAAATTATCAATAAATACAACGGTAGACCATGTATCCCTATGCTTCTGGGTATAAATCATTTTGCTACATGAAGTAGACTTATCCAAATGTTTCTAGGGCATATT